>CM040125.1:68216569-69416569 GCA_022559845.1 Amorphophallus konjac
TTCTTGATCTTTCTCCTATAGATTGGATCCTTTGGCCGTCGTTCTCATGGGATGCCACTCAAGGTATTGATGAGTAGGAGGAAGTTCTTCGTGCCAGATCAATAGATCCTCGCTTCTCGCACACCCAAGGGAGTATTTAGGGGCTCTTTTCGTGTTATTCCTCTTTCTACTCTTTTCTTTCCCCAATTTAAGAATTTTAATCTTTGCATAGCATTGCATATTGATTTCAAAACACTCCTTTTACGAAATTCATGCATACACACACACCACACCTATCTTTTGCCCATCCATAGGGGTTTAAAAACCACCAAACCCCCAGGTAATTGAGCCCCCCGTTTGCATGCTTTTGATTAAGAATAGGGGTGGATTCTACTAAAATCTCAATCTAATGGGCCTTTTGTTTGGTTGTTTATGATTGTTTGCAGGCACTAGAAGACCAATACGTGGAGCCCTTGCACCTAGGCCGGCCTTGGAGCAAGGAAGGAACGAATCCAAAAAAGCCCGCTTCCTGTCTGATATCGCGTTATATGTTCCTAGCGTGACTTGAAGAACACGCTAGGACGATATAGCGCGTTCATCCTCAGGCCTACGGCTGCCCCCCCCCCTCATGAATTTCTGAGGTATGTAGCATGCCCCTATTTTAGTCTTTTATTATTTGGCATGTTTCTGGCCTAAGTGGCGATCACGGATCTTATTAATGCATGTTTTACCCCCTCTTTTATCATCGACTTTAGCGCTTTTATCTTGCTAAATTATCTTGCTAAATACAAATTCATCAATTTTGGGGGGGTGATCATAAATTCATGATCCACACTTGCAAGAGGCTTACCATGCCGGTTGTTCACGTTTCCTGAGATTATCTTCTACTGTATTAATAGCTCAGGGTGTGACAATAGCGAAATGTGCACATACCTTAAACGCTCACATCAAAACTTGCACTGACCTTATGTGGTCACATCGGAACTTGTACCAACTTATATGCTCACAGCACGCCCTGCACCGACTCTATATGCTCACAACAAAACTTGCACCGACCCTATATGCTCACAGCAAGCTTGCACCGACTTAATGATCACAGCACACCCTGCACCGACTCTATGTGCTTACAACAAAACTTTGCACCGACCCTATATGCTCATAGCAAAAACCTGCACCGACCCTATATGCTCACAACAAAAACCTGCACCGACCTTATGCCCACAATAGAACCTGCAGCGACCTCATATACTCCCAGTGAAACTTGCACCGACCTTATATGGTAACCGCGAAACCTGCACCGACTTATATGCTTACAACAAACCTGCACCGACCTTATATGGTTATAGCGAAACTTGCACCGACTTATATGCTTATAGCAAAACTTGCACCGACTCATATATACTCCAAGCGAAACCTACATCGACTGTATGCTTAATGCAGGCTCTGTACCGACTATGTGCACACATGGTAACTTGCATCGACCTCACTCAGTGAAGACGACGACTAGCACCGACCTGAGATGTGCGAGCGACACTACATGCACCGACCTTACTTAGTGCAAGACAGACGCCTGCACTGACTTATATGCGTTTCTCACACAAACATGCACCGACTAAATGCAAGCACAATGCAGACATGCACCGACTAAATACAAGCACAATGCAGACATGCACCTACCTTAGATTCAAAGTAACAAAGTGTGCATAAATGTTTTATGAAAAGGTCTGACATATAACCAATTCATCAAAATACATAATATTACCATGATTAATATAAAGTCATAAAAATCAACTCTACAGTCAACAAAGTAAACTCTATTGTTGTCAATCATTCAAAACACAATCAATTCATAGCAGTCTTCACACTGATGATCAACTCCAGAGGAGACCCAACAGACCAGAGGTAGGTTATCTCATGAACGGCGTTAACATGATCTTAGGAGTAAAAGCCCTCAATTTCCCGTTGATTTCATGCATTGTCCATGGAGTATTTTGTGCATTATTAATTAATGCATTTTTCATGCATAATCCCCACCCTTTAAATGAAAAGATGTAATTCTTATTTAAATTACATTCTCCTATGCATATTCTTGGCCTAACTTTCTTCTGGCATGTTCATTACATATTTTATATCGTTTCCATGCCTTATATTGCCCTAAGATAGGCTTGAACTTTGGATTTTAACGTTTGTCTAGTACAGAAGAAGAAATAGTCTTCCTGAAGACCACCTGGAATCACTAGCGGCCCTGCGATAGACCGCTAGCGCCCGTAAAATGGTCCTGACATGACCGTTTGTCGATTCTGAGTTCTGTAATTATGTTAACCCGAAACATAATATAGAACGGCCGTAATTTACTTATGATAAGCCTAGTTAATTAAGTTTGCTCTTATCTATGAGTCATTTTCTTAAGTGCATGGCACATATCCTGTATGAAGTCATTAGTTACACTTTGCACTTATAGGCATATTTTTCTTGGACTTATGAACCTCTCCACCATATATTCCTTCTGTCGGACGTGGGGATTATGTTTCAGGACCTCTGTAAGACTCCTCGAGCCCGGGATTCCCACTAGGATGCAGAGCTGGTTGTTCCATTAAAACCCAATTGTATACAAAGCACTTTGCTGGCGTTTTATGTACTCTGGACCTTAGCGTCCCTCTAGATGATCGCCGAATTCGGTTAGCGGCTATTCACTAGACCGCTAGAGCTCCAGATGATTTTTCATGCGTCAACTCTCTTTTGATGAAACAGTCTAGACTATGACCGCTTTATGAACGAAACGGTCCAGTAAACGACGCTTATTTCCTGATTTAGTCTAACCCAAGGTTTTGACCTTTAGGGTTGGTTTTCTTGAATTACTAGATGATCTTAGGATTATCTGGAGTCCCAAACTATGTTAAAAAGGTTAACATTAAGTTATGAAATTTAATGAATGTACCGTTATGCTGCTGGAATGCCACCGTAGCATAATGTCCTTTTTAAATCATTCTTTGGAATCATATCGAACTTTGGTACTATCTATGCCTTGATTACTTGCTCATGAAACTTGTTATTTAGAAATTGAATTATTGGCCGACATTATTGTTATATCTCGTGAAAGTAACTGGATTTATAACTTGAAGATGCAAGATCGGGTAGGGATTGTGTCCAAGGGCTCCATGCTAGTCCTCACGGCCGATGGTCGGAAACGTGCTATAAACCACGGGGTACGATGATAATGGCGTCGCATTATGTCGGGAGTACTTTCTCTTATAAATGAGTGAAATTTATGAGGCTCGTTATAAAATTTACATGCTTGTTATTACATAGCCTTTACAAGGTTGTGTAAAGCACTTTCCAGTTACATGCTCGTACATTCTTGTTCATGAAAGGCCAAATTTACATCTACATGATTATTCTTGCTTGTTCCAAGTCTATACTCGTTCATATCTACTTGCTCAGTTATTTCATGATTCTTGGTTATTTCGGTATATCTCGCTTGTTTATCACGTTCTTATTTTGAACTTAATTCTAGAGCTAAGATGCTAATCACTTAAATATTATCTTCATGTTGATACGAAGATACCTACTGGGCAAGTGTGCTCATACCTATTTTCTTGTCTATTTCAGGAAGCACTAGTGCATCAGATTCAGATTATGCTAGCAACCGGTCCGAGAGTGAATGAAAGTTTTCAAGATGAGAGAAGCCTTAGTTGATCAAAGTGTCTAGTCTTGTTATAATGTAATTTTGATTTTCTTGAGTCATAGTGATGGAAGTTGTCAAGAAGTGATTTTTATGTAAATTTGATTATGGTTCTGAAATAAAGTTTTAAGTTTGAGAAAAATTACTTGTGCAATTACTTTTATGTGATTGTCTTGCGCTCTGATTTCTTGCTTGCGAGAGGCTTACCATGCCGGCTGTTCACGTTCTGATATTCCTTCCGCTGTATTAAAAGCTCAGGGCGTGACAACCTTACTACCAAGAACAAGTATCCACTGTCAAGGATCGATGAATTATTTGATCAAATATCAAGAGCTAATATTTCTCGAAGATTGATCTCAGGTTAGGATACCATCAATTAAGGATCAAGGATGAGGATATTCACAAAACGGCATTTCGGAGTAGGTATGTGCATTATGAATTATGGTTATACCTTTTGGACTAACAAATGCCCCTGTAGCCTTTATGCAGTTGATGAACATCATATTTAGGCCTCATCTAGATCAATTTTTTGTGGTCTTTATTGATGATATATTGATCTATTCAAAGTCCGAGGAAGATCATGAAGTACATTTGAGGACTACGTTACAAATATTAAGAAAGAATCAACTTTATGCCAAGCTTAGTAAATGTGATTTCTGACTCGAGGAGGTATCTTTCCTAGGGCATGTAATTTCGAAGAATGGAATTTCAGTTGATCCATCAAAATTCGAGGCTGTGAAGAATTATGAAAGACCTACCAATGCTACTGAGGTTCAAAGTTTCTTGGGTCTAACTGGTTATTACCGGTGATTCATAAAGGACTTCTCCAAGATTGTTGTTCCTCTTACTAGGCTGACCCGCAAGGAGATTCCTTATAAGTGGAATGAAGATTGTGAGAGAAGTTTCCAAGCCTTGAAGGATCATTTGACGACTGTCCCAGTTTTAGCATTACCAGTAGAAGGAGAGACATTCGAGGTATATACCGATGCATCTGGCATTGGCCTCGGATGTGTATTAATGCAACAAGGGAGAGTCATTTTTTTTGCCACCCTACAATAAAATTTTATATATAGGAAGCAAAGAGAGGAGAGAGGGATACACGGGACAAACAAAGTCTGAGGGGGGAGAAGCACCTCGCTAAAGAGGAGGCAATACAGCAGGAGGGCAAGCCCCAAGAAAGTCAAAAGAGGAGCACAACCACTTAGTCGAAAGGGGCCACAAGAAGGACCACAAACAAAAAACCTGACCAAGAATAGCAAGAGGGAAAGCACCTAGCAGGATCCGTCAGCGGCCCCGAGTGGAGCTGGTGGAGTTGGATCTAAGGTGGGAGCTCTGGGTAGCAACGCCCTTAGACCTGGAAGTCAGCAGGCGGGGGGAAGCTCAGATCCCACTTCAAGAAGTGAAATAGACGCCCCTAGATGGCCACGGTCTCCTTGAGCAGCACTTGGAGATAGTCACCCTGGTTCTGGAACCGCAACAGGATGTGGCAGCCATCCATGGCGCTAAGCAAGAAGTCCTCCCTGAAGAAGAACCACTGAGCAAGGTGAGCACGGATGTCTTGGAAGGATGGTTGACCCTGGGGGGTCCTGGCGATGATGGCGTGCTAGAGATGCTGGCAGGAGAGCTGGATCTCCTCGAGGCTGAAGAAAGCAGCGGGCTAACCAGTGGCAGTGGAGGCTGGACCATGGGCTTGGATAGGGCAAGGCGGTGGGGAGAGGGAGTGCAGCAAGACATGGGAAAAGGAGGGGGAAGCAGCAGGAGGCTACAGACCACTGGAGGGGGCAGACGTGGTAGGAGGAGGTGGAGGAGGGGTAGAAGAGAGGGAAGCAAGAGAGCTCGAAGGGAGGGAGGTAATGGCAGGGGAGGAGGGCGAAGACGACCCAGCAGGAAGATGGTGGGACGCGAGCTCACGACCCAGCTCGAAGGAAGGCACGACAGCATGGGCATCTCTTGCTGCAGCATGAGCGGAGAATGGGGGACCAGGGTTAGGTACCACGACGGGAGCGGAGGTGGCACATCACCATCCACGCAAGCACCAGTAGGAGGGGAAGTGGACGTCACTCCAGCAGGAGGAGATCCAACCGCACGAACGCCACAACCGAGGGACAGTGGCGGTGGAGCAACGCCACCGGGCACGGAGGGGGCCCCAACAGAGGGCGTGGGAACCTCAAAGGTGGTGAATGAGTCGGCAAGAATCGGAGCTCGACCAAAGGATGCCTCAAGGCCAAGCACCGCTGCCGAAGAAGGAGCAGGAGGCCAAAACAGGGGACCGTTTCCACCAGCTGTCCCGTCACGGGCAGGGGAGGGCAGGACCAAACGCGAGGACACATGGAGGGCTCCTACGCTGGCGAGGGGAAGACCATGGGCCGAAGGGATAGGTGACGGGCCTCCCACAGGAGGGAGCATGAACGAAAGCGTGCAGTAGGACGTCCCTGGAGTGGCAACATGCTGTGGCGTGGACGAGTGGGTAAAGATGTGTCGAGCTCCAAGTAACGTATTACCGCCCAAGGAGGTAGTGAGGATGTCGAAAAGAGCTGCAGAGGAGGCCCCATGGCCAACTCCATCGGAGGGGGCTTACCCCTCACACCATCCGCAGGAGCAGGCGAAGGGCCGATGGGCACATCCATACAACTGGAGCCGCGAACAACAGACGCTGTTGAGGGAGCGACGGAGTCTCCGGTGATGGGGACGATGGGGACATCGGCGGGGGGAGGCGATGGAAGAACAGGAGGACCATGGAGGGGAGGGGGAGGCTGGAGCCCCCCCCCCCCCACTCCGGCCATGGCTGGAGAGGAGGGTGGACGTGAACGGGAAGGGGTTTCGCGCGCGGGAGCAGCTGAGGAGAGAGAAAGCTGATGGCCGCTAGTTGCAAGGGAGAGTCATTACTTACTCTTTTCGGCAACTAAAGAAGCATGAGGAGAACTACCCAGTGCATGACCTAGAGTTGGCCGTAGTAGTGTTTGCTTTAAAGATCTGGAGGCACTATCTCTTTGGAGAGCAATTCACCGTGTACTTCGATAATAAGAGCCTCAAATACTTATTCTCACAAAAGGAAATGAATATGAGATAATGATGTTGGCTAGAGTATCTCAAGGACTTCGACTTCACTATATAATACCATCCTAGAAAGGGTAATTCCGTAGCTGATGCCCTCAGTTGGAAGCCGAGAGCATTATTAGCCAACTGTATGATTCAAGAGTGGAAGATGCTGGAGTAATTCTCCACGCTGGATATAAATATGGACAAGGAAAAAGGGTGTATTACTCTGTCTCATTTAAGTGTACACCTAGACCTTCTCTCTGAGATCAAAGGACGGCAGGATGACGACCCGGTATTGGTGGAAATAAAAGGCAAGTTAGAGGAACGACCCGATTTCAAGTTAGCATCAGATGGAAGACTATTGTTTCGTGAAAGGACATGTGTACCGAACTGTCCCGAATTAAAGAATAAGATCTTAGAAGAAGCTAGCTCACCGATCAAGGTATACTATCCACCCTGGTGCTACCAAGATGTACTAAGACTTGAAACGGACTTTCTGGTGGCCCAATATGAAAAGAAAGATAGCGGACTTTGTTGCTCGATGTCTCACGTGTCAACAAGTTAAGGAGGAACACGTACCAAAAGCCCGCTGGTATGTTACATCCTCTAGACATTCCAAAGTGGAAGTGAGAGGATATTGGAATGGACTTCATCATGGGTTTGTCTAAGTCTAAGGGCGGACATGATAGAATATGGGTTATCATAGATCGACTGACCAAGTCGGCACACTTCTTGCCAATAAATAGCCAATGGTCGGTCGATGTTCTAGCTGCCTTATATGTCAAAGAAGTCGTGAGATTGCATGGAGTTCCTGTTTCGATCGTGTCTGACCGAGACCCGCATTTCACTTCTCACTTTTGGAAGGGACTGTAACACTCTTTGGGAATGAGACTCAACTTCAGTACTGCCTTTCATCCTCAAACGAATGGTCAGACCGAGAGAACAAATCCGGTCGTGGAAGACATGCTACGAGCCTGTGTTATTGATTTTAGTGGAAGCTGGCATGATCACTTGCCACTGGTTGAATTTGCTTATAATAACAGTTATCAGGCAAGTATTCAAATGGCACCCTTCGAGGCATTGTACGGAAGGAGTTGTCGCTCACCAATATGTTGGGACGAACTTGGGGAAAAGCAACTTCTAAGTCCGGATATGGTTGGAGATACGACCGAAAAAGTGCAACTTATTAGAGAAAGACTAAAGATGGCTCACTCGAGACAAAAGACTTATGCCGATACTAGAAAAAGAGACCTGGAGTTCCAAGTCGGAGACCACGTCTTTCTCAAGGTTTCCCCAGGCCGCGGTATCCGAAGATTCGGTGTTAAGGGCAAGCTTACACCAAGATATATCGGTCCCTTCGAAGTACTAGAAAGAGTTGGCGAGGTAGCTTATCAGATCACCTTGCCACCGAAACTATCCAAAGTTCACAATGTGTTTCACATCTCTATGCTTAAGAAGTATATTCATGATCTATTCAACATCATAGAACATGACAATCTGGTGTTACAAAAGGATCTCACATATGAACAAAAGCCATTAAGGGTCCTTGATCGCGAGGTTCGCGTGTTGCGAAACAGGACTATTCCCATGGTGAAGGTTCAATGGAACAAAAGTTTCGAACATGAAGCCACATGGCAGACAAAAGAGTCTATGAGGTGAAGATTTCCTGACTTATTTCAAAATTGTAAGTTCTCTGCACCTTCCATGTCTATATGAAATTGAATTTGGGGACCAAATTCTTTTAAGTGGGGGAGGGTGTAGCACCCGGATAAAATTATAGGGAATAAAATTTCCGAAAGAAATTAAACATAATAAATTCAAAGGCCCCAACTAAAATAGATATGATAAACCCTCTCCCTTGAGAAGTCCAATAACCAATTAGCATCTAAAGCCCAACCCATATATGGGCCTCACGTATATAGATTTACCCTAAGGCCAATGGGCCTTACGGTTGTCAAAAGGTTTGAGGGTATAAACAAAAATGCATACATACTTAAGGGCTTTACACAAAACACCAAAGTGCTATCACATTCGAACATGCATGGCCTTAGGGTTTGAACCCAACCAGGAAGGCGATTGAGGTTTCGGAAAGGACTAGTTGCATGGGAATCTTTAGACCCACTACGATTCTTACATGGGAAACATAAAACCCTTAGGATTCTACCTCCGAAATAGAATTCTCTCCCTATAAATAATCCCCCATCGAACGAGCAAAACCCTATTGCTACTGCGTTCATGAAGGGAGCCTTGCTAATGCTGCTAGTACGTGAGGACGAGAGGGAGCTTCTGCATCCTCTTCTTCATTTGCTGTTTCGAGCGCGAGCAATGGCTATCTTCTTCTTCCTGTTGTACCTGTTGCAGTGGCTACCGTAGCTACTTCTTCTCCATCTTCTTTCTTCTATCTGCTGCGTCCTAACACACGTAAAGATAGGTTTTCCCAAGAACTATAGCATAAGAGTATAATAATAAGTGTTGCATGCATATAAACCATGATATCCTGCATAATAATCTCATTTTCCATGAACCTTGTTTGAGTTTTTACGTAGACCTGTCACTTGCTGTTTCATATGAAAATAGCGACCAGAGCAATGGCTGCTTATTAATGAACGATCGAGTAGAAGGCCGCAAATTCTTGAATTGGCGACAATCTTCTAGGCGTAAATTAATGAGCGACCATACCCCTTCCGTTATTTCTTTTAGTGTAATTAATAAATCCCCATTGTTTAAAAATTTAATAACTATAGAACCATGTATCTGAAAATTAGGTTATGCATATTTCTGGATTCCCTAGATTTTTCACTACTTGATCATGTCTTTAATTTTTTAAAACTCCCTGTAAACATCAGTATGCTACTGTTCATGTTCAATTGGAAGAAATGAATAGTGTTTTGAGTCTAGCAACGTACCAGCCTAATGCATTATAAACTATATATATGAAAGAATGAGCGACTGTTTGAACAATCGCCTAGTCTGGATATAGCACATTTACACAGAGACGCTGATTCCTATTCTTTTGTAAAAAATTAAAATAATTCAAAAAATAAGAATTTACATCTATCACTTGGACGCTCTTTAAATATCTGGCGCCTTCCTGGAAGGTCGCCCATTCATTATGAAATTATTAAAACTTGTTAAATTATTGATTTAGCGACTTTGTAACTGGACGCAAATTCTTGTGATAATTGTAAAACTTTTGTAAAATATCTATTCGGCGACGTTATGAACAGACGCTGATTTTTGATATAGTGCCTATATGAATGGATGCTATTTCCTGCTCTCACGTGTTTTATCGACCTTTTGACCCATATCACGGGTCTTTTGGCACTCTTATCTCACATCTGAAGATAGAGTCCCTATTTCACGATGTTTCACGCTTACACCTCAACTCTTGGTGATGATTGGACCCTCCACGGGATATTCCTTCCTTCAGACTGGTACTCTCTTCATTGAGACCTCCGTAAATCTCCGCTAGCATTGGATTCCCTAAAGGCAGTCGAGTTGGTTTGTACCCTAAAAACCTTGGAACCTCTGTTTGTCATGTCACTCTGAAGAAACATGATGCCCTGGCCATCACGGAGCACTGTTTCTAGTGTTCTGTGAGAGTCTATCTCTGTTTGGAATAGGTGACCAGATAGTGGATGCTAATTGAATTGGTGACCATTTGCGTGGTCGTTATTTCTTTGTGCCTGTGCTGTTATCCCAGAATTAGTGGCCACCCCAGTGGGCGCCAATTCTGAATTGGTGGCGGTCTGAGTGGATGCCAATTAGCCAGATTTTTCAAATTGTCAAGGTTTTCATAAAGTTTATCTCAAAGTCATTCTTACATAAAGTTCTATCTTTGAACTAATTGTTCCGTGAATCTACCTTATATTCCTACTGTCACGCCCCGAGCTTTTAATACAGCGGAAGGAATATCGGAACGTGAACAGTTGGCATGGTAAGCCTCTCGCACGTAAGAAATCAGAGTGCAAGACAATCACATAAAAGTAATTGAACAAGTAACATTTTCTCAAATTCTAAACTTTATTTCATAACCATACTCAAATGTACATAAAATCACTACTTGACAACTTTCATCACTATGACTCAAGAAAAATCAGAATTACAATGTGACTATACTAGACACTTTGACCATCTAAGGCTTCTCTCTCATCTTGAAGACCTCTATTCACCCTCAGACCCGTTACTTGCATAATCCAAATCTGATACACTAGTACTTCTGGAAATAGATAAGAAAATAGGTATGATCACATTTGCCCAGTAGGTATATTTGCATCAACATGAATGTAATATTTAAATGATTAATATCCTAGCTCTAGAATTAAGAATGTGATAAACAGGCGATATAAACGAAGATAACCAAGAAACATGAAATAACCGAGTAAGTAAATATGAATGAGTATAGACGTTGAACAAGCAAGAATAATCATGTAGATGTAAATTTGGCCTTTCATGAACAAGAATGTACGAGCATGTAACTAGAAAGTACTTTACACAACCTTGTAAAGGCTATGCAATAACAAGCATGTAAATTTCATGACGAGCCTCGTGAACTTCACTCATTTATAAGAGAAATTACTCCCAGTGCATTGCGACGCTAGTATTATCGTACCCCATGGTGATGGGAATCAACACTAGGCACTAACATTTTATTTTACATTTGTGTCCTTTTTATTTATATTTATATCCTTGGGAAAATGGGTTTGCAATTGTAAGGCTTTGTAAGCCAATTTGTTAGTCCTTATGAATGTTTGAGTTTATTTGTAAAAGTCAGTTAGGTCTAGAAAGGGGCCCCACCTTCTTCCCCATTGGTCCACCTAGGCTCTAGGGCCCATGTCGGGCTGGTCTAATGTCCAAGGTGGGCTTCTAGAAGACTTGACCATTCAAGGGGACAAAGGGTATAAAAAGTCAATATTCCTCTCCCCTTAGTCAAGGGGGCGCCCCCTTCCACTAAATGTTTTTTATTTTTGTTTTTTTGACTACATAGGGATTAAATCTTCTATCCCTTGTATACCCCTCCCCTAACCTAGATCTGATGATAGTTTAGGTCATTTGTATTTTCATATAAATACCTTATATTTCCCATTTTATGAGAATTAATGACAAGAATTAAGTGAAAACTGCTAAGAGCAAGAAGGGTGCGCCCTCTCCTCCCTCCCCTCTCCCCCTTGCAGATGGATTTCTACTCTTCTTATGAGGTGTGATGTCTTCCTCCTATCCCCCTTCCTGAGTGTGAAGCTCAGCACCATCGCCGCCGCCGCCATCATGCCGCCATCACACCACCGTCGCCGCTTCTTCGGAGTTTTGTCCATCCCTGGATAGAACCATATTGCAAGATTTTTAGCTCTCCATCAGGAGTTCAGATCGTGCTCAAAGTTAGAGGCTGAGTCTTCCACATCCCCCCCATCCTCCACAAAAAAATTCAGCCCATTAAACCTACGTTTGCTCTTTTTAACATTTCCTTCTTTCACATGTCCTCTATGCAGATCTTGTTACAGCAGCCCGGTTCTTCCTTTGTTAGACCCCCTTAACCATTTCTGATTGAGCTCAAATTTGGACTGGGTGTTGTACCCACCAAAACCTACCTCCACAAATTTTTCCACGAATTTAAGAGTTTATTTACCCCTCTGGAAAATTAAAACTCAGGCCAAAATCTGTTCTATCCTGTGCAGTACAGATCCGACCCTTGTCCAGTAAAAAATCCATTTCCCCTTTCAAACCACCTTTAGAAAATACATAAAAAATATTGACGTCTTTCTTACTTCCCCCTCTATAACTTTCATAAAGGGCCCAACTCCCCGATCCAACGTTTTCCCTCCGGTCAACGCCCATTCTCAGAAAGATCCAAATCTATCCTGCCAGATCTGGTTCTGTGAACCAGCAAGTTGTAAAATCGACCAAGGCCAGTATAGAGACATACAAAATTCCTACTCTGGCATGGGGTCGTATCTCTCTAAATGAGCTTTCCAACGGCGCAAGTCTCGTGTCAATCAGAGGTTGGGGCTGATCGCAGCGGCTGTTCTCGCCGGGTCACGCACTGTAGGAACAGAAGAACAGCTCGTGGACAGCAAGCAACAACCACCCCCGGGCCAGCTGCCTCGCCTTCCACAAGGCGAACCAGCACGTTGCCTTCCCAGGGAATGTCCCTCCAGGAGCCACCGTCGCAGTAGTACCATCCCCGGCGCACTCGGCCCACCAGCCAGGACGTGGACCCCACGGTTGTCGGCACGCGCTACCACCGGAGCTGTCTAAGTTTCCGCCTGTCAACCCAAGATCGGTCCTCCCGGGTCCCTTTGTAGCCCTTTACCTCCCTGCGTGGAGTGGGCAGTAAATTCATTTCTAAAATTATTGTAATATTTTTACCGGGAGTTACCGTACTTTGCCGGGGTCGTCTTCCCGACGCCCGGAGCGTGGAGGTAAATTCGCCACTCTCTTATCGCATTTGCTTATCTTGTATATTTTTGAATGCTGGTGCTAGAGTGATAGGTTATTTAGCTCTATATATATATTTTTATCACCACTGCGAGAGTGAGTGAGTGACCCATCCCGTGACTCAATCCGAGTACACACGGAAGAGCCAACTACCCGACTCATTGCCGGTTCCTCAACCGTGCACGATCCCACGTTTCCCTCGCTTAGGGACGAGTTGCGAGCTAGAGTCCCAGGTCACGTGTCCGTCCCGCATCAAATTAGTATCAGAATGGAAGGTTGAGTCTAGAGTAGTTTTGGTTAAAAAATAATAATAATAAAAGTGTCTAAGTCTAGGTGTCGTATTTACATTCCTTTATTCGGTATATCAAAAGGTGTTGCCCGAACGTTAGGTTTTGCCTATCGGGAAGGTCGCACATTTGCGAGAGAGGATCTTCGGACCCCGTAACTCCGCCAAGTACCATCTATTGGTTAAGTTTAGCTGTGTAGTCGAGTCGGCATTCCAACTTTGCATTGTCATATATGTTTGTAGTCGAGTTCACATTTTACCCTTTTCACCATTTTGAGTCAAGTCTAGGTGTTTTAGTTTGCATAGGCTTTTGCATATAACAATAAAAACTACAAAATATGTCATTGCATGCCCATTCCTAAGGGATCTAACCCCATCTTTGCCACTATGGCCAACCCATGCACCCCGAGTATGCCCGTCCAAGGCAATAGGTCCGTGATTGAGTACATCCAGGACTATGATACGTGCCGGTTGGGATATGGATTTAGAGAGGAGAGCACCACAACTATCTTTCAGTTCCAGAGAGGTTTATGGCTTCACTTTCAATTTGAATGTCTTATCCGCGATGCGTCCACTCTGGCGCAGTCATGTCTGGTCGCTCTAGAGGTTGAGCCTTTTGAGGCAAGGTTTGATGCCGCCCTTCAGCGAGCATCTACTTCCCAGCCGAGTCCCGAGCCGGTCGGACAACCTACTCCACGACATTCCCCACCCCAGTCGGGGAACCCTTCCCCTAGTGCTCCTTTCCCATCTACATCCGATCTTTATTTGGAGCCACCTCAGCTCGAGTCACCCGTCCTTCTAACGGGGAAGCTAGTTGTCGACAAGCCACTACTTAGCTGGCTGAAAAAAGGCTTGGTCCCTAGGGCACCGTTATACCCATCCATGGACCCCACACTACAAGTAGTGCCCGTCAACTCCTTCCACACAACGTTCTGATCTAGTCACCACATAGATACCTTAGAAGACCTTCTCAAGGGATTAGACTGCCAATGGAAGTTGACGCATATGTTGGCCCCCGGCTTCGACCAGCCCACGAGTCGTAGCTTCACACATCCCGCGTTGGGGTCCATTACCTCCGTGTGCACCATGGGTCGTGTTACCACGGAGATTCTCCAATTCCTTCCCTTACCGGCCGAGCCTAACTACATTTCCTTTATCCCAAGAGAGGAACCATATCTTCTATACACTATCCCATCTACCACGATGGATGAAGGTGACCATTTACACCATCATGAATTTCAAACATGGGACTATGTAATGGAGGAACTTGCCACGAGGGGTCACACATTCTTTGATCCATTCGAACCCTTCCCTAGTGAGCCTCGTGACCCACCACTTCTTTTATACCTTGTCGGGGAAGTCCACTTCCACACCCCTTCCCCATGGGCTAGTCCACCCGCACTCAGCCTAGAGCCCGTTCCATGGTCATCGTATAGGGGTAAGGAAGAAGGTGAATTTGGTTCTCCTGGCCTTCCCACATCCAAGTCCAATGTGCATGACTGGTGCATCTTAGGATGTCTAAGAGTTCCACATTCCACCAAGCTCCGGTTGAGTCTAGTGTATACACATCATACATTTGGGTGTCCTGGACCACCTTGCGTATGTTTGGGTCGGACTAACCATAGGTTTGTCTAGGGTCTTGTGTGTGTCCATGTTTTTCTTTCTTGTTGAGTGCATAGTGAGTCTACATGCATCAAGTCGAGTCAGTCTCATGTCAGCTTGCGATGTTAGTCCCTTTCGACTGCGAGGCAAGTCGGATCTATTGCGTACGTTGTAGACTTGCCAGAATTTGGGATCGGCTCTACCTCAATATATCAGATCGAGTCACATAAAGGGACCCAGCGGTGATTCCTAGTGAGTCTTCGAGCCGCCTTCTCCCCTTTGAGAGTGACCCCACCCTCGAGTGTCCACCTCTAGCCTCATTCCTACAGCAGCGTGTGCATATCGAATATATACGGGATGAGCAGGTGCTAAATACTTGGAGTGGAGCGTACTCCGCGCTTCTTGGTCGACGACAGATCCCCCGGAACCACACGAGCAGCCGCACCCCTTACTCGACGGGGTCGAGTTCTTCCTACCCAGGGAGAATTGATGGGAATCAACACCGGGCACTAACAATTTATTTTGCATTTATGTTCTTTTTATTTGTATTTATATCCTTGGGAAAATGGGTTTGCAATTGTAAGACTTTATAAGCCAATTTGTTAATCCTTAAGGATGTTTGGGTTTATTTGTAAAAGTCCAGTAGGTCCAGCAAGGGGCCCCCTCCTTCTTCCCCATTGGTCCACCTAGACTCTAGGGCCCATGTGGGGCTGGTCAAATATCCAAGGTGGGCTTCTAGAAGACTTGACCATTCAAGGGGACAAAGGGTATAAAAAGTCAATATTCCTCTCCCCTTAGTCAAGGGGGCACCCCCTTCCACTAAATGTTTTTTATTTTTATTTTTTTGACCACATGGGGATTAAATCTTCTATCCCTTGTATACCCCTCCACTAAACTAGATCTGAGGATAGTTTAGGTCATTTTTATTTTCATATAAATACCTTGTATTTCACATTTTATGAGAATAAATGACAAGAATTAAGTGAAAATTGCTAAGAGCAAGAAGGGTGCGCCCTCTCCTCCCTCCTCTCTCCCCCTTACAGATGGATTTCTACCCTTCTTCTGAGGTGTGATGCCTCCCTCCTATCCCCCTTCCTGAGTGTGAAGTTCAGCACCGCCGCCGCCGCCGCCATCGAGCCGCCATCGCACTACCGTCGTCGCTTCTTCGGAGTTCTGTCCATCCCCGGATAGAACCATATTACGAGATTTTTAGCGCTTTATCAGGAGCTCAGGTTGCGCCCAAAATTGGAGGGTGAGTCCCCCACGTCCCTCCCATCCTCCACAAAAAAATTCAGCCTATTAAACCAACATTTGCTATTTTTACCATTTTCGTCTTTCCCCCCGCAGCAACATGTCCTTTGTGCAGATCTTGTTACAGCAGCCATATTCTTCCTTTGTTCGACCCCCTTAACCATTTTTGATTGAACTCAAACTTGGACTGGGCGTTCTACCCACCAAAACCCACCTTCACAAATTTTTCCACGAATTTTGGAGTTCATTTACCCCTCTAGAAAATTAAAACTCTGGCCAAAATCTGTTCTGTCCTTTGCAGTCAAGATCCGACCCCTGTCCAGTACAAAATCCATTTCCCCTTTCAAAACACCTTTAGAAAATCCATAAAAAACATTGGCGTCTTCCTTACTTCCCCATCTCCAACTTTTATAAAGGGCCCAACTCCCAGATCCGACGTTTTCCCTCCGGTCAACGCCCATTCTCAGAAAGATCCAAATCTATCCTTCCAGATCTAGTTCTATCAACCAACAAGTTGTAAATTCAACCAAGGCCAGTATAGAGACATACAAAATTCCTACTCTGGCCTGGGGTCGTAGCTCTCTGAAAGAGATTTCCAACGGGGCCCGTCTCGCATCAATCAGAGGTCGGGGCTGATCGCAGCAGCCGTTCTCGCCAGGTCACGCACTGTAGGAACAGAAGAACAGCTCGTGGACAGCAAGCAACAACCACCCCCGGGCCGGCCACCTCGCCTTCCACAAGGTGAATCAGCACGTCGCCTTCAAGGGGAATGTCCCTCCAGGAGCCACCGTCGCAGCAGTACCATCCCCGGCGCACTCGGCCCACCAGCCAGGACGTGGACCCCACGGTTGTCGGCACGGGCTACCACCGGAGCTATCTAAGTTTCTGCCCGTCAACCCAAGATCGGTCCTCCCGGGTCCGTTTGTAGCCCTTTACCTCCCTGCGTGGAGTGGGTAGTAAATTCATTTCTAAAATTATTGTAATATTTTTATCGTACTTGGCCGGGGTCGTCTTCCCGACGCCCGGAGCGTGGTGGTAAATTCGCCACTCTCTTATCGCATTTGCTTATCTTGTATATTTTTGAATGCTGGTGCGAGAGTGATAGGTTATTTAGCTCTCTATATATATTTTTATCACCACTGCGAGAGTGAGTGAGTGACCCGTCCCGTGACTTAATCCGAGTACACAAGGAAGAGCCGATTACCTGACTCATTGCTGGTTCCTCAACCGCGCACGATCCCCCCTTTCCCTCGCTTAGGGACGAGTTGCGAGCTAGAGTCCCATGTTGCATGTCCATCCCGCATCACATGGTTTGTAGCATGTTTCTGACCATCGACTATGAGCACTAGCATAGAGCCCTTGGACACAATCTGTGCCCGATCTTGCATCTTCAAGTTATAAATCCAAATACTTTCACGAGATATAACAATAATGTCGGCCAATAATTCGATAACAAGTTTTATGATCAAGTAACCAAGGCATATAATGTACCCAAGTTCGATATGCTTTCCAAGAATGATTTTAAAAGGATATTATACTCCAGCGGCATTCCGGTGGCAGAACGGTATATTTATTAAATTCCATAACTTAATGTTAACCTTTTTAACATAGTTTGGAACTCCAGATAATCCTAAGATCATCTAGGAATTAAAGAAAAACTAACCCCAAAGGTCAAACCTTGGGTTAGACTAAATCAGGTACCACGCAGTCATTTACTGGAGCATTTTATACAGAAAGTGGTAAACATCTAGATCGTTTAATGAATAGAGTAGACGCATAAAAACTTTCCGGAGCCTTGCGGTCTAGTGAATGGCCGCGAACCGAGTCTAGCGGTCGTCCAGTGGGCCGCCAAGGTCCAGAACACATAAAACACCAGTAAAGTTGTTTTTAGACAATTGGGTTTTAATGGTACAACCAGCTCGGCATCCTAGTGGGAATCCCAGGCTCGCGGAGTCTTTCGAAGGCCTTGAAACATAATCCCCTAGTCCGATAGAAGGAATATCCGGCGGAGAGGTTCATAAGTTTAGGATGGTGTGCCTATAAGAGCAAAGTGTAACTAAATGACATCATACCAGGATATGTGCCATGTACTTATGAAAATGACTCATAGATGAGAAAGGATCATGATAAAACAGCGATAAACCACTAGGGAATCCAGTTAATCTACCGCTGGAAATATGCATTTAGTACAAGGGTATACGATTTTGGCGTAAAATTAACATAAGTTTAAAATAAATTCCAAGTGCATAAAGAACATGAAACCAACTTGAATAAACCATCAATATAACCAAGTATAGGAAAACAATGCTTACAACTAGGTCAAAATTTAAATAACTAGGCTTATCATAAGTAAATTAGGGTCATTCTGCATTATGTTTCGGGTTGACATAATTCCAAAACTCAGAAACAAAAAGCGGTCACTTCAAGGACCATTTTACACAGGCTAGCGGTCTATCGTAGGACTGCTAGTGATTCCGGGCGGTCTTCAGGAAGACCGTTTCTTCCTCTGTAGCAGAGAGACATTAAAAACTGATGCTCAAGCCTATTTTAGGGCAATATAAGGCATGGAAATGATATAAAATATGTAATAAACATGCCCGAAGAAAGTAGGCCAAGAATATGCATATGAGAATGTAATTTAAGTAAGACTTTCAACTTTTCCATTAAAGGCTAGGTTCATGCATGAAAATGAACTAACTACTAAAACATAAAATACTCCTTGTACAATGCATGAAATCAACTGGAAATTGAGTGCTTTTACTCCTAAGATCACGTTTAAGCCATTCATGAGATAACCTACCTTTGGTCTTGTCCTTAAACTTCAAATTTAGGGTTGGAAGTTGACCCTAGTTCTTGCTCTTCCTGAACCGAACCAGCAACTTCGTGGCCTTCTATCTTTTGATTCCCTTTACCTATGACCATGAAATTTGGAGGGTAAGAATAGGGTACTAAAAGGAACAAGTACTTCAAAAGAACCTCTATCTAATTACCTTATTTAAGGTTTCTATTTTGCTGATCAATCTGACTCGGTCGCACAGGTTCCTGAGATTCTTGTGCTGAACAAACAACTTTAGATGCCTCTAACTTCCTGTAGGCTTGATCTCCTAGAACAAAATTTTAAGAGTAGTTAGACCTTAATATCATGAACGAAATATTTTAAAGGTCATACCTCTAATTCGTCCTCCTTACCTTAGTTCCACGGGAGCCAAAAGTAAGGGTCGCGTAGGCTGATTCTGGGTCTATTTATAGGGTTTGCTAGGGTTTTAGGGATTTGCACGAACTTTGAGTCCTTATTAGGTCACCAATTTGATCCTCAAGTATTATAGACTCATCTAATTAGTAGATAGCATCGATCCTAGGTGATTAAGATGCTAAAGTTTCCATCTTTTCATACCTTCTACCATTCACGGAATCTGCAGAGCTAAGCGGTCTAGTGCTAGACCGTTTCATTGTTCCCATGTGGTTGCCGATAGACCGTTTCTTCTGTTGGCGCCGAATTTGAACAGTTTCAAACTCTTTTGATATTATCTCATATTATTATGTGTTTATTTATCCATTTAAGGAGTAATTATCTCCTTAAATTTAGTAAATACACTAGTTTAAGCTTCTAGATTATGGGCCAAACATTATGGGCTTGGTTTTGGGTCATTTTGGGATTATTTAAAAGGTTAGATTTATTTAAATAGGTATTAGCCTTTAATATTTTAGATATAATTAACTATAATTTATTTAATAGCGCATTAGCCTTAAAATAATTTTATTTATTTCTAGAAAATTCAAAATAATATTTACAAAATTCTGGGGTATTACACCCTCCCCCACTTAAGATAATTTGGTCCCCAAATTCAATATATGGAATTTTTACGGAGAGTGTACTTACAGTTGAATAGCTCGGAAAATCTCTTACGCATAGCTTCTTCAGTTTCCCATGTAACTTCATGTGCCCATAATTTGGTCCATTGGACCTTGACCATTGGAATAGTCTTATTCCGAAGTTGACGTACTTCCCGTTCAAGTATTTTGATTGGCTTTTCCTCATACGTCAAATCCTTCTTAATCTCCAGGTTGGCGTAAGCTATGACATGAAATGGATCAGAGACATACTTTTTAAGCATTGATACATGAAACACATCATGAACTCCAGCTAGTTAAGGGGGCAAGGCTATTCGATATGCAACTCCACCGACTCTTTCAAGAATTTCAAAAGGGCCAATGAATCTTGGAGTGAGATTGCCTTTAATACCAAATCTTCGAATACCTCGACCGGGAGAAACCTTGAGAAACACATGATCTCCTACTTGGAATTCCAGGTCGCGCCTTATGTTATCAGCATATGATTTCTATCTATCTTATGCTATCTGTAGTCTCTCCCGAATAAGCTTTATCTTCTCGGTAGTATCTCTTATAATATCTGGCCCGAGAAATTACCTTTCTCCTACTTCGTTCCAATATATAGGTGAACGACAGCTTCTGCCATACAGTGCCTCGAATGGTGCCATTTGTATACTGGCCTAGCAGCTATTGTTGTATGCAAATTCCACTAGAGACAAGTGGTCGTGCCAATTTCCTCCAAAATTGAGAGCACAAGCCCTAAGCATATCTTCTATTACTTGATTGGTTCTTTCTGTCTAACTATCAGTTTGTGGATGGAAAGCATTACTAAAATTTAATCGGGTTCCTAGAGAATGTTGTAGCCCTTTCTAGAATTGTGAAGTAAATCGAGGGTCTCGATCAGAAATGATGGTGACTGGGACACCATGTAATTTAACAATCTCCTTTACATATAAGGTAGCTAGGATATCTACAGACCATCAACTTTTAATAGGTAGAAAATGAGCTAATTTTGTTAAATGATCTATGATTACCCATATTCCATCTTGTCCACCTCTTGATTTAGGCAGTCACATGATAAAATCAATTACTATACTTTCTCATTTCCATTCCGAAATTTTTCAAGGGATGTAACTTTTCAACAGGCTTTTGATGGTTTGCCTTAATTTACTGACAAGTAAGACAACATAACACGTAGTCTGCTATTTCTCTCTTCATATTGGGTCACCAATAATTTCTCTTAAGATCTTGATACATTTTGGTAGCACCAGGATGAATGGTATACTTAGATTTATGAGCTTCATCTAAGACCATCTTCTTAGTATCAACGTGATCTGGGATACAAATACGACCTCAAAACAATAATCTTCCATCATTTGCGATAGAGAAATTCGGTCGTTGCTCTATATCAGCCTTAATCTCCAACAATACTGGATCTTCTTCTTGTAACCGTACTAGATCTTCAATCAATGTTGGTTGTATTCTAATATTGGCTATAAAGTAATTTTCTGTCTTCAGATCAACATCTAAATTAAACTGAGCAAATTTAGAAATAAGATTGGACATACCTCTCAGACTGGATAACTTCCTATGGACGTCAAAAAATGACGGTGACGATCATATGGCATTCACGTCCGCACGCGAGTCGAAGACGAGAGGGCGAAACAGACCCATACCTCGCCCGGTCAGGACGAGAACGTGCCTGGTGGACCGCCATTCGTTACGAAAACCCACGAGCAGAAGATACGACCACAATTCTATGACCGGCCATGCCGAGAGTCGAATCAAAGAAAAGTCAGGAACTCTGGCACAGTCTCGGCATATGCCGAAAGTCACGCAAAGCCTTGGACCGAGCCCCAGAAGCTGCGAACGGGACATTGCGGAGGCCATGTATCACAACTAAAACATTCCGGGAGTGCCAACGTTCATATAAACGGCAGTGACTTCGAAAAGAATCCGTTTGGTGCTTAAAATGGCGTGGAAGGGCCTTAAACCGGCGCGCTCTATATCGGCGCGCCCCTTCAACACCCTAATCCGGCGCCCCTAAAACCGGCGTGCCCCATTTCCCCTTTGCCCTTGCTGTTGCCTTAATCCGGCGCGCTCATTTTGAAGGCAACAAAAATGCTATTCTGGTGCGGTCACTATTCCCCCGCGCCGAATTAGGTGATTCAAACAAGTTATCCTCCTTCAAATGCCAATACGGCGCGCAACCAACCCATCTCGTCATAACTCCGGTGCTCTGTTTCGCATCAGAGGAAATTCAATGCTCAAAGCCGTGTCTCCTCCTTCGTTCGACAGCGAAGCGGTAGCGATGGCAGTAACCCACATCGATAGCAGCAGCAGCAGAAGATCTTCCGGCAAATCCACAAATGTCCTGTCCTCGGACGAACAACAGTTTACGGCACCAACCACTAGATGCCACCGCAGACGAATGAAGTGGCAGGAGTTTTTCTTCCGTTCGAGCAAAGAAAGGGCAACCCGTTCTATATATACTCCACCTGTTCCACGGAGCATCTCTCTCGAACCCCCGAAGGGTGATGAAAAAATCGAAGAGAGGGCCACTCGAAGAGAAGAAGAAGCTTCGTCCCCATGCCGGAGAAGAGAAGAGAAAAGAAGAGAAGAGAGGAGAGTGAGAGGTGAGCTCGGAGGGGGGGGAGCTTGTGCTCTGTTCCCCCTCTCCCATTGATGTATCTCCTTTTCTTTCCCCCTAAATGTATTTCTCTCTGCCCTAGAGTAGATCCCCCTTTTGTATTTCGACCTTCCCCTTCTTGTAGATGAATAAAAGGAAGTCTGTCGGCAAGCATGGTTCTTGGCTTTAGCTCCCGTCCCCCGTTTTCTCCCTATCTTCCATGCATGCAGGGTCTTTGAAGTCTGCCTCTCCGTGGCATGGCCTTCGAAGGAACCCACATGAGGATGAACATTCATGGCCCTTCGTGGCATACATTTGTCTCGCTTCATGAAACCATCACCCGTGAGCCGTGGGAGCTCTTGAAGGCTAGTCCTCAAGCTTTTCCTCTCACATTTGGGTTATCGGACAGCCGTGAGGTCTGGATTTGAGGTTCACCTCGGAGCAATCCGTTTGGTGTTCCCCTATTTGTCTCTGGCAAGCCTCAGTCCGGGGGAGGTGCTACCCAAATTTTGCCAGAGGAAGAACACGTAAGAACAGATAATAGGTAAGAACAAACAGACGAACAAACTAAGCCCCTGAATCAAGCTAAATCTCTGAGTTCCTGCACAAACTCTTCTAACGAAACACTTGAATCCTCAGGCTAATTCACCCTAACAAATAATAAAAATACTTAAACTCTCTTTCCACAAGCTTAATCCATCAATAAGATGAATAAATCAATCAACAGATTAACTTGCAGGTGAAAGAAACAAGAAACAGAGCCATCAGAATAAAAGAAAACCTCATAGAAGCTTAACCCGGCATGCCCTAATCCGGCGTGGGCTAATCCGGCGCGCTACCCCCCCGCGCCGGTTTAGCCCCACACTCAAATCCACTTTGGAATTCCTGAGATGAATAGTGCCCCCTCCCATTCCTATTTGGAGCCCAAACCGGCGCGCCTCCCCTTCTTAGGCTATTCCGGCGCGCCCCCTCTCCCTCCTTGGCATTACCTTAAACCGGCACGCCCCCCTCCCTTGGCCTTAAACTGGCGCGCCCCTTACACCTCTTATTCCGGTGCGCCCTCCTTTGTATCATGCTAAACCGGCGTGCCCCTAGTGTCCCCCTAAACCGGCGCGCCTCCTTAACACAAAAAAGGATAAGTAGCCAATAAAAAAGGGAGAAATATTCAAAACTAAAAAAAAATGAAAAAGGGATCAATCTTAATAAAAAAGGAAACAAACGCCATCACCCTTTCTATAATCAAATTTTGTTCCGGGGGCGTTGAACCCCGCGACCTGACCGCACAGGTTGATCCGCGTGAGAGGCCGCACGTTGGCGAGTTCGGGCTTCACACTTAACGACTCACTTCCCCGGACTGTGCGTGAAGAGAAAAGTAATGACGCACCGTGGCATCAGACGTGGTCCTCGGAAATCCCGATATGGCCATAGTCCGCAACCACCTCGGGCCAATAGATCATCAGCTTGACTCACCTCCGTCGGGATCCAATCCCGCATCCACATTAACCTTGCCGTATCTGCGGCAGACATTCGTACGATTTTGTCACCGTCTTTTATGTTACAAACACGGACTTCTGTCCGAATAAGAAATGGTCCGTGAGTGATCGACATATATGCCGGGATCTAATCCCGCACCTACATTAAATTTGCCGTACCTACGGTAGACATCCGTACGGTTTTATTGTCGTCCTCGACGCTACTAATACAGACTTCTGTCTGAATAATGAATGGTCTGTTAGTGACCGACATATATGCCGGGATCTAATCCCACACCTACATTAAACTTGCCGTACCTACGGCAGATATCCGTACGGTTTTATCGTCGTCCTCGACGCTCTTAATACGGACTTCCGTCCTAATAATGAATGGTCCGTTAGTGGCCGACATATATACCGGGATCTAATCCCGCGCTTGCATTAAACTTGCCGTACTCACGGCAGACATTTGCACGGATTCGCTCCCATCACCATCTTGTTTTCTATATGGACCTTTGTCCGAACATAAAATGGTATGTGTAAGACCGACAAAAATTCGAATGGAATGAGGCGGCTCTCGTCCTCCCCGAACCCTACGCATGGGAACATCGATAAGGCCGTCGTGAGTCACGCTCGGACCTCGGGTTCGCCCCAACCATGGTCATCGCCTGACTCACATCCTAGGCCTATAGCCAGCTATCTCTGTACACATCTTTGTTTTGAAATCTGGTCCCGGGACACTTTCCCGCTGCCCTTTCGCACAGGAAATATTAATGATGCCTACGCAAGCCTCGTTTGGACCGTGGGAGGCGCCCCCGGAATGGTCCTGACTCGATCTCGTACCGGTCCAATAAACTCGCTGATTTCTGACCACTCTAACTGGGATTCAACCGAATGTCTTCTATCCCTTCGAACAATAAACTTGCCGTACCCCGGCATACATATGCTCCAGTTTTCCCCGTGGCGATCATGATTCTCTGAAGCCGGACGCTCGTCCGAATATCAAAATGGTCCCTTGAGTGACCGACATATTTCGAATGCTTGCTTCCCTAGACATAGGACTTTCCGACTGATTCGAGACCGCTATCGGCTTGTTTCTCTCGATATAGTTTCTTGGCCATGAGGTCCTAATTCCCGGTGATTAATCAAGGGTGTTCCCCTCTCCGAGGGGATGTAAATGACGCCATGACCTTTACGGTGCGGCGGGTTCTGGTCCCGACACGAACCACACAATCGTCTGATTAGTCAGATCGAGCGCACAATAAATCGTCACCTTTGTGACTGGCACGCCCACGCACTTAATAAACCCAATAAATGAACAAACAATGATTTTAAATAAAAAGTGCGTCCACACTTCCCTATTGGTCTCCTGCTGAGTGCATCGGCAACAGCATTTGCCTTTCCAAGGTGATATTGAATAGCAAAATCAAAGTCCTTGAGATATTCCAACCATCGTCTTTGCCTCATATTCAACTCTTTTTGTGAGAAGAGGTATTTCAAGCTCTTGTGATCTGAATATACAATAAATTCCTCTCCATAAAGATAATGACGCCAAATCTTCAAAGTGAATACTACGACAGCCAGCTCTGGGTCATGAACATGATAATTTTCCTCATGTTTCTTTAATTGTCTTGAAGCATAGCAAATGACCTTATTATTTTGCAAGAGCACGCACCCTAGACCATTGCTAGATGCATCAGTGTATACTTCAAATCTGCCACCTTCAATAGGTAATGCCAATACAGGTGCCGTAGTGAGATGCTTCTTAAGAGCCAAGAAATTTTCTTCCTATTCCTTCGTCCACTCAAAAAAAAATTTCTTTCTAGTGAGTCTGGTCAAAAGGGCCGCAATCTTTGAGAAATCTTTGATAAATCTCCCATAGTAACCAGCCAAGCCAATGAAACTTTGAACTTCAGATACCGTGTTCGGTCGACTCCAGTTCTTAACAGCTTCAACTTTAGAATGATCTACTGTAATGCCTTCTTTAGAAATGATATGGCCAATGAAAAAGACCTCCTTAAGCCAAAATTCACATTTGTTTAATTTGTCATATAGTTGTTGTTCCCGCAAGGTTTGCAAGGCAATCCTTAGATGTTCCTCATGTTCCTCCTTTATTTTTGAATAGATGAGGATATCATCAATGAATACGACCACAAATTTGTCAAGATAAGGCCAAAACACATTATTCATCAGTTGCATGAATGCAGCAGGTGCATTGGTTAGTCCGAACGGCATAACTACAAATTCATAATGCCCGTATCTGCTTCGGAAAGCAATCTTGTGAATGTCTTCATCCTTGATCCTTAGTTGATGATAGCCTGACCTGAGGTCGATCTTGGAGAATTACTCCGCGCCAGAAAGTTGGTCAAACAGTTCATCAATACGCGGCAGTTGATATTTGTTTTTGATAGTGAGTTGATTCAACTGCAGGTAATCAATGCATAATATGAGGGAACCATCCTTCTTCTTGACAAATAAGACTGGCGCACCCCAAGGAGATGTGCTCGGTCGAATGACGCCTTTTTCTAGCAGCACTTGTAGTTGCTTCTTTAATTCCTTCAATTCCGTGGGGGACATCGTGTAAGGAGGTATTGACACAGGTGCTGCTCTGGGTGTGAGTTCAATGGTGAAGTTAACCTCCCTTTCGGATGGTATGCCAGGTAATTCGGAAGGAAAAATATCAGGGAACTCCTGAAGTACAGGGATTTCATTTATCTGGATTTTCTTAGACTCGGTAACTACTACGTAGGCAAGAAAAGCTTCACATCCTTGCGACACAAGTTTGCAAGCGTGAAGAGATGAAATAAGAGAGGTATGCTTCCAGTATTTGATGCCAAGAAATGAAAATCGTGGAAGGCCTGGTTTTCGAAAAGAGATTATCCTACTTCGGTAATTTATATAGGCATCATGGTCTACCATCCAATCAACTCCTAATATGGCATCATAGCCTTCCATACCAAGGCATACGAGATTAGCAGGAAGATTATGTCCTTCTATAATTACCTCACTATTGGGGTAATAAGTTGTAAGCTTAGTTCCGGGACCTAAGGGTGTGGTAATAGCTAGGTCCGATGGTAAAGGAACTGCTGATACTGGCAAGGTTTTTGTAAAAGTAGTTGATATAAAGGAGTGAGTAGCACCAGTATCGAATAGCACGAATGCGGGATGGGAATAAATATGAATAGTACCTTCAATAAGCCCATCAACCTTAGGCGCTTCCTCGTCATCTAGAACAGCATTGAGACGAGCATGTCACTTTCATCCACTGTTAGAAGACTGATCTTTCATAAGGGGGCAATCTGGCATGCGGTGCTCCCGGCTTCGACATCTTAGGCATGCACCTAAGCGCTTCCAACATTCTTCAGCCGAATGACCGAATTTTGCACATAATGAGCAAGCAGTTGTAAGAGCCTTCTCTTCTTCCTTTATCTTCTTGTTCTTGTTGCTTCCACTCCTGTTACCACTTCGGGATCTCTTCTTGTTGTTATCTCGGGACTTGTAGGTGATGCTGAATTTTTCCTCTTTTCTTCCTCGCCGATCTGACTTTCGGCTCGACTCTTCCCCTTTACCTTTAAGTTTCTCGACCTTTTCCAAGGTCCTTTCACACAGATGAGCTCGTTGGACCATTTCGGCATAGGTCCGAATATTCTAGGAGCCAAGTTGCTGGATAAAAATAGGTCACAACCCATCCATAAAATGATTTGCTTTAAAGAGATCAGTGCTCACCAGATGCTGAGCATATGGTGCCAGATGAGAAAATTGTAATTCGTACTCAGCCACCGTCATCATACCTTGACGCAATGAAGCAAACTCTACCGCCTTCCTCTCCTTGATATGCTCGGAGAAATATTTAGCTCAAAAGAGCGTAAGAAATCCTTCCCAAGTGTGTGGTGCGTCTGCAGGTGGTGTAGGTAGAGACTTCCACCATGTATGCGCATCCTTGTTAAGCTGGAATGTAGCAAGGTGAACCTTCTCTTGGTCGGCACATTGCATGACTTCGAAGATACGGTTCATCTCGTCAACCCAGTTCTCCGCTTCGTCTAGATTGTAAGAACCATTAAATCGCAGAGGATTCAGACTCCAAAAATTACGGTGTAAATCACCAGCTCCTGCCCTCGCGCCAGCTTGGGCCATAGTTTGCAAAGCTTGCGTGAGACCTGCAACAGTTTGTTGCATTCGATTCCAGTCGACATGATCAGCCATTGCAAGAATAGGGTACCTGAGAAGAGTAATAAATTTGTTAATACTTATGGAATTGGTGGGTTTAATCTTATAAAAAAATTTATATAACTATCTCAACCCTTATTCTACCCAATTTCTCACATGGGTCAGTATTTCTTTCCATAGGTTCATAGGCATGGGTCCTTAAACCTTGGACTTAGTCCTATGACATGACATCTTTTTCCAAGGAATAAGTGAAATCCTTAGACCTAGTGCTCTGATACCACTCTAACTGTCACGCCCCGAGCTTTTAATACAACAGAGGGAATATCAGAACGTGAACAGCCGGCATGGTAAGCCTCTCGTATGCAAGAAATCAGAGCGCAAGATAATCACATAAAAGTAATTGTACAAGTAACATTTTCTCAAAATTCCCAACTTTATTTCATAACCATACTCAAATTTACATAAAATCACTACTTGACAACTTCCATCACTATGACTCAAGAAAAATCAGAATTACAATGTGACTATACTAGACACTTTGACCATCTAAGGCTTCTCTCTCATCTTGAAGACCTTCATTCACTCTCGGACCCGCTACTTGCATAATCCGAATCTGATGCACTAGTACTTCCTGAAATAGACAAGATAATAGGTATGAGCACACTTACCCAGTAGGTATCTTCACATCAACATGAAGGCAATATTTAAATGATTAATGTCTTAGCTCTAGAATTAAGAATGTGATAAACATGCGATATAAACCAAGATAACCAAGAAACATGAAATAACCGAGCAAGTAAATATGAATGAGTATAGACCTTGAATAAGCAAGAATAATCATGTAGATGTAAATTTGGTCTTTCATGAACAAGAATGTATGAGCATGTAACTAGAAAGTACTTTACACAACCTTGTAAAGGCTATGCAATATCAAGCATGTAAGTTTCATGATGAGCCTCGTGAACTTCACTCATTTATAAGAGAAAGTATTCCCAGCACAATGCGATGCCAGTATCATCGTACTCCATGGTTTATAGCACGTTTCTGACCATCGGCCGTGGGGACTAGCATAGAGCCCTTGGACGCAATCCGTGCCCGATCTTGCATCTTCAAGTTATAAATCTAACTACTTTCACGAGATATAACAATAATGTCGGCCAATAATTCAATAACAAGTTTTATGATCAAGTAACCAAAGCATAGAACATACCCAAGTTCGATATGCTTTCCAAGAATGATTTAAAAAGGATATTATACTCCGACAGCATTTCGGCAGGATAATGGTATATTCATTAAATTCAATAACTTAATGTTAACCTTTTTAACATAGTTTGGAACTCCAGATAATCCTAAGATCATCTAGGACTTAAAGAAAAACTAACCCCAAAGGTCAAACCTTGGGTTAGACTAAATCAGGTACCACGTGGTCGCTTACTGGACCGTGTTATACAGAAAGTGGTTGACCGTTTAATGAATATAGTAGACGCATAAAAACTTTCTGGAGCCTTGTGGTCTAGTGAATGGCCTCGAACCGAGTCTAACGGTCGTCCAGAGGGCCGCCAAGGTCCAGAACACATAAAACACCGGTAAATTGCTTTCTAGACAATTGGGTTTTAATGGTAAAACCAGCTCGGCGTCCTAGTGAGAATCCCAAGTTCGCGGAGTCTTACGGAGGCCTTGAAACATAATCCCCTAGTCCGATAGAAGGAATATCCGGTAGAGAGGTTCATAAGTTCAAGATGGTGTGCCTATAAGTGCAAAGTGTAACTAAATGACATCATACCGGGATATGTGCCATGTACTTATGAAAATGACTCATAAATGAGAAAGGATCATGATAAAACAACGATCAACCACTAGTGAATCCAGTTCATCTACCGCTTGAAATATGCATTTAGTACAAGAGTATACGATTTTGGCATGAAATTAACATAAGTTTAAAATTAATTCCAAGTGCACAAAGAACATGAAACCAACTTGAATAAACCGTCAATATAACCAAGTATAGGAAAACAATGCTTAAAACTAGGTCAAAATTTAAATAACTAGAGTTATCATAAGTAAATTATGGTCATTTTGCAATATGTTTCGAGTTGACATAATTTCAGAACTCAGAAATAAAAAGCGGTCGCTTCAAGGACCATTTTACACAGGCTCGCGGTCTATCGTAGGACCGCTAGTGATTCTAGGCGATATTCAGGAAGACCGTTTCTTCCTCTATAGCAGAGAGACATTAAAAAATGATGCTCAAGCCTATTTTAGGGCAATATAAGGCATGAAACCAAAAAAAACATGTAATAAACATGCCTGAAGAAAGTAGGCCAAGGATATGCATAGGAGAATGTAATTTAAGTAAGACTTTCATCTTTACCATTAAAGGCTAGGTTCATGCAAGAAAATGAACTAACTACTAAAACATAAAATACTCCATGTACAATGCATGAAATCAACTGAAAATTGAGGACTTTTACTCCTAAGATCACGTTTAAGCCGTTCATGAGATAGCCTACCTTTGATCTTGTCCTTAAACTTCGAATTTAGGGCTTGAAGTTGACCCTAGTTCTTGCTCTTCCTGAACCGAAACTGCAATTTCGTGGCCTTCTATCTCTTGATTCCCTTTACCTATGACCACGAAATTTGGAGGGTAAGAATAGGGTACTAAAAGGAACAAGTACTTCTAAAGAACCTCTATCTAATTACCTCATTTAGGGTTTCTATTTTTCTGATCAATCTGACCCGGTCGCACAGGTTCCTGAGATTCTTGTGCTGAACTAGTGACTTTAGATGCCTCTAACTTCCTGTAGGCTTGATCTCCTAGAACAAAATTTTGAGAGTACTTAGACCTTAATATCAGAAACAAAATATTCTAAAGAACATACCTCTAATTCATCCTCCTTACCTTAGTTCCACGTGAGCCAAAAGTAAGGGTCGTGTAGGCTTATTCTGGGTCTATTTATAGGGTTTGCTAGGGTTTTAGGGATTTGCACGAACTTTGAGTCCTAATTAGGTCACCAATTCGATCCTCAAGCATTATAGACTCATCTAATTAGTAGATAGCATCGATCCTAGGTGATTAGGATGCTAAAGTTTTCATCTTTTCATCCCTTCTTCCATTCACGAAATCTGTAGAGCTTAGCGGTCTAGTGCTAGACCGTTTCTTGTTCCCATGCAGTCGCCGATAGACTGTTTCTTCTGTTGGCGCCGAATTTGAACACTTTCAAACTCTTTTGATATTATCTCCTATTATTATCCGTTTATTTATCTATTTAAGGGGTAATTATCCACTTAAATTTTGTAAATACACTAGTTTAAGCTTCTAGATTCTGGGCCAAACCTTATGGGCTTGGTTTTGGGTCATTTTGGGCTTATTTAAAAGGTTAGATTTATTTAAATAGGTAGTGGGTTTTAATATTTTAGATTTAATTAACTATAATTCATTTAATATCCCATTAGCCATAAATTAATTTTATTTATTTCTATACAATTTAAAATATTATTTAGAAAATTTTGGGGTATTACACCTACAATGGCTTGTTCCTTTGGAATTCTATTGGCTATAACTATAGTGGATGTCTAAATATTTTCATGACTCAATGCGGGCATTAATGGGGCCCGATCTGGTCCTAGGAGGAGCACTCGAAATTACTTGTGTCCGTGGGAGCTATATTGATCACGGTGTGGCATTACACCGAAGTGCATAACTTTCTAGATTATGACATTCCACAAACTCATACTTAACTTGACATGACATGACGTGACTTGTGTGGCCTGGAATAGGTACCTACTTGCTTGACATTAAATAGCCAATTCTCATGACATGACTTGATATTACATGCTTGAAATTCTTGATAGCTTTACACGAGTATCTTGAAATCTTGCTAGTCTATCTACATTGCTTCTTGTTATTCCACTCTCGACATTATTCATACATAGCTATACTTGCATTCATGTAACATGTAATTTACTTAAAGCAAACTTGTACTTGAGATGTAATCCCTACTGAGCGTTCGCTCACCTAGTGTTTTCTCCTATTTTTCAGGTAACTCCGATGACGAGGATCATTCGGATGGGGATGACCAAGAGAGCCGAGAGTAGAGTTGCACCCGAATATCTTATGTTATCATCAAGCCGAGTATTTTTTATCTTTCTTGAGTCTATTATTGTAATTTTTCTTTTTATTGAGTCTAGAATGTCATTTAGTACTCTTTTCCATTGAAGGATTTTGTAATGGAGTCATTGGATGGTACAAATGAATAAATTGGATTTGGTATTTGATAAATACTATATTTCATATCATAAGTTACATCACATTTATCATATTTGAGCATTAAAATGAATAAAGTTGTGCATTAATATGAATTAATTTCATTCTCACCATTATTTGAGTCTTCATGCATTTTATCATGTTTTGGAGTTAAAATGACCATGTGAGAATTATTCATGAATTTGCACAATTATTTGGAAATCATTTTTTGGATGAACTACATTGATATTATGAATTTTTACATTTTCAAGAAACAACGACCTAGATCAAGGTGCTATTTAATTAACGACAGCTTCAAGGGCGCGTATTCAGTAAGAAGCGACAGCTCCAAGGGCGTCAATTCATTTGAAAAAAGAAAAGAAAAACAATTAGCGCCCAAGATGAAGTAACTAATTATTGAAAGAACGCCCATATAAACAGTCGTCAATTCTTATTTTATGAAAAATGAGGAAAATAGCAAATGAGGGGCGCTACTTCAAGGAATGACGCCCTAGCTGAAGTCGCTATTTAAAGTTGAACTAGAAATGGCAACTGCAGTTTCTCGATCGAAGTCTCTTTCCAATTTTCAAGCTTATCCAAGCCCTATTCAAGGAAAGGAGGACTCCAAGGATGGAAAGAAGTCTAAATAGATCAAGTTGCATTGTTGGAAATTGGTTTTTGGATGAAATTGGGAACCCACGAACGTGGAAGGGCTCTAAACCCTATAAATAGGATGATGTGTTCGGCCATGGGCAGATAGCTAGTTGAAGGTCCGCCGTAGGGATTGATTTTGAAGCTTCTCCTTTCATCTTTTGTAGTTATGTTCTTCTTCAAAGTTTTTCATTTTTAAGTCTCTTACAAATTCTTCTTCATCATCTTCTTCTAATTCTTCACCGTTTTTAATCTATTCTCAGTTTTTCAAGCATCTATCTCTGCGTTTTTACTGTTCATCCGATTTTTATAAGCTCTGTTCTTTCTCATTTTTCTCCCTCTTCTGATCCTCATCTCTCTCTGTGTTCTTCACAAAAGTTGTGCGGTATAGAAAGTTCTTCAACTTCTTTTTCTACCTCTTCTTCCAAATCTTCCTCGTTCTCAAGTTATTTATTGTTTTCTAAAGTTCAGATTTTTATGGCTTTCACTATTCATCCGCGCACCACCTCCTGTTCTTCCTAGTTTTTCGCCCTCTTCCACTCCTCTTTTTAATCTGTGTTCTTCATCAAAGTTCTTCGTTTTTCAAAGATCTACAACTTCTCTTCCTTTACCTTCTTCTAATTCGACTTGGTTTTAAAGATATTCTCAATTTTCTAATATTCTGTCCTAGGTTTTTCTGCACTATTCATCCGTGACCACTCTCTGTTCTATCATATTTTTCTCCATCTTCCTCTCATTTTCTATTTTTGTGTTCTTCATCAATCTTCTTTCTCTCTTTGTCCTCTACAAATTTCTATTCTTTTACATCGTCTAATTCTCTCTAGATTTTAATCTATTCCTCTTCTTCTAACCCTCTATTTTCAAAACTATTTTACTGTGTTTTATATTTTCTTGCTACCGTAGCCCATCCTTCTCCCTTCTATTCACTTCCACTCTCTTACCTCCACCTTACCATATTTCTTCACATATCCATATGGCGGATTTTCTCTCTTTGATCCTCTTGGCGGCGTCTACTTTCATGGCAGGGTGAAACTCAAAGGCTCGGCACGGCAGAGTTGACGACGTTCTTCATCCTATTGGCTTACAATTTAGTTTCTCATCTTTTATTTTGTAAGTTGTAATTTTAGTTTTCATAAACATTGTACTTGCCACCTCTCATAGCAATAAAGTTGATCTTTGTGAAATTGTGTTTATCTTTCTATCTCCTCCAAATTTCTCTACTTAAACCCTCTCATATTCTTTCTTTAAATAGTTTGCATGCAATTTATTTTTTCTTAGATTAATCACACTCAAAAAAATCTGGTTTTCAAAGTATAAGGTGTTTTTCCAACTTGTTCTATAAAGATTATTCCTCCTCGTGGGATCGACTCTGCTTACCACTATATATTTGATTTTTCCAATCCTTAAAAGTGAGTGAGTGTGAATATTTTGAAATTATGGCACGGCTTTCTTAACGACACTAGTCGGTGCGCATGAATTTTTGACGCCGTTGCCGGGGAGGAAATTAATTTTTTTGTTGAGAAATTCCTTGTGTTTGTTTTGTATATAGTTTTCTTAATTTTTTTGTTTTTATTTTACAGAAAAATATATCAAAAAATCAGAAAATTCAAAGAAATTCGGACCAGAAATTCCAAGAAATAAAATCTATCACAGGAAGCGTCGCTAAATCCTAGATCTGTCACAAAAAGTAGAAATTTAAAAAAATCCAGAAAAATCAAACGTCGTTGAAAGGTCAGAAATGTAGGTAAAGGTCATGTTTTACTAATTTCTGAAAAATCCCGAAAAAAATTTAAAAAATTTTAAAAAATTTAAAAGAAATTCAGAACTCTAGAAAACACCAAAAACATGCTTTTAGATTTTATTTTGCAGTAGTTTGCATATTGTGTGGTATTTTTAGTTTATAGTCTCTTTCATTCATATCTCTATTTGAAAATTAAAAAAAATCTGAAAATTTCTCTGAAAATAAAAAAAATCAAAAAACAGAAAAATAGAAAAAAAATTCATCATGCTAGCATATCTCCATCTTAGTTGCATTACTTTCATGCATTTGTGCACTTAGTTGTTCTTTTTATTTTTCATTGTTTATTTACAACATCTTTTGAAAAAAAAAATCTCTTCTCATCTATTTCCCCTTCTTAAGGGCATTAGAATCTTTACACCCCTCTTGGATTTGGAAAGACACTCCATTGAGCATTCCATCTTTTTGGACGTGAAATTCTATTTCTAAGACCTCCATAAGTCCCCGCACCTGTGGATTCCCTCACGGACGCCGGGCCGGTTGTACCGCGAAGCACCTTGGAGTTAGAATGCCCTTAGAAGGTTTTCCATAAAAATTAAAAAAAAAAATCATCATTCTTGCAGTCAATCCTTGCATTTGCATAGTCTAGTTAACCCATAACCCATTCATATATGGATTCATTGCATTTTGAAAAAATCATCATTACCTTTTGGGCCCTTTGCATTGCATGCAATGTAGGAGATCCCTCCACCCTCATTTGATAGGACCCATTCGTGAAGTTGAAAGGTTAGTGCATTCTAAGTCCCAACCCCAACCTAACCTCATGGAGAATCAAAATCAAAACCAACAAGTGCAACAAGTCCCTAAGCAAATGAAGGATTATTTCATACCGAACCAATATCAACCATCCTTCTATGTTCAAGTACCTCAGAACCAGGCGATTCATTATGAGATTAAATCCGGCACCATTCAGATGTTGCCATCATTTTATGGTAACCCTAATGAAGATCCATACAAGCATCTAGATGAGTTCCTCCAGATCTATTCAACTGTCAAAATCCAGAACTTCTCGGATGATGCCCTTAAGCTTACTCTCTTCCCATTCTCCCTTAAGGACAAAGCTAAATATTAGTTGGGAGCCTTGGGTAGAACAATAGACACATGGGGAGAGATGCAAAAAGAGTTCTTGAAGAAATTCTACCCCATTGGTACAACTAATACAATGAGAAGGGCCATCACTGGATTTACACAAAAGTCTGGAGAACAAATTCATGAGGCCTAGGACAGGTTGAAAGATTTATTGAGAAAATATCCCCATCATGGCCTATCTAGATGGCAAATCGTGCAAGTATTTTATGAGGGATTAACGGAAAACTATAGACAAATGGTAGATGCCTCATGTGGGGGTGCTTTCATGAGTAAAAGTGAGGATGAAGCTTATGATTTATTTGAGATGTTAAGTGAAAATTCTATTAGTCATGCTTCACTTTCTTCCTATGAAAGGGTGATTGGACCTGCTAAGAAGGGTGGGCTATATGAAGTCAAAAGTCAAGGAGAGTTGGAGAATATGATGGATAGTAATGCGCTTGCTCAAAAGTTTAATAAAGTGGACTTGTTGGCACAAATGATGGAGAAGGTAGATTTGGTAGCACAAAAGCTAAATCAATTATTATCCATGAATAAACAAAAACCTTCTTTTCCTTCTATCCAACAAAATCAACCTTTCTCAGATTCCAACCTTCAAGAACTTTGTGCTTTATGTTCTAGCCCAAATAATGCTGTCATTGATTGCCCTACAGCGGCCCAACTTCCCCCGTTCATTCAAGAACAAGTCTTTGTTGCTTAGGGAGTCTCCAAGCCTAATTATGATCCATATTCCAATACTTACAACCCGGGCTGGAGAAATCACCCAAATTTTTCTTGGAACTCGCAACAAGGACCATCTACTCAAGTCAATCTCTCAATTCCTAAATAATCTTTTCAAGTTCTGAACCAGTCTCACCAACATCTTCAAACCCCTTTTCAAAATAATCAACAACAATAACTTCCATTTCAGCAATCATCGTTCCATCATGCTCAGGCCCCATATCAACAAGCTCCATCATTCCAGGGCCAATATAATCAATTTTCATCACATCGTTATCAACCTCAAGCCCCATTTCAAGCTCCTTATCAACCGCCTCCTCAACCCCCTCAGCCTCATTTTGAGGATAAATTTGACCAACTTCAGCAACTTATTCTTTCTCAGCAACAATCAATTACTAAGTTAGAAGGTCAAATAGGTCAGCTGGCGGCTAGTAATATGAGGAGAGATGTTGGGTAGTTACCTAGTGAACCCATAGCTAATCCCCGCAATCAACAACCTCCGGGTTTTCAGCAAAGAGCTCCTATTCTTCCCCCTCCAAATCAGCCCAATCAACCACAGCCACCCCCTCCTATCGTTCTTCAATTCGAGAATGCCAAAGCTATCTCTACGCTTAGGAGCGGGAAAATTCTCAATGATCCATATTAGGCTAAGGATGTGGGTCGTAGTTCGGGCCAAGATGCCCAAGAAGAGAAAAGTGATAATGAGGAAGAAGAGCCAATAATTATTCAAGAGAAAAAGAAGCCAGATGGGGGGGAGAAGACGATGGACAAAGGAAAGGTCAAGGTTGATGAAGGTTTTTAAGGATATGTTCCTAAAGTCCCTTTTTCAGATGCATTAAAGCCAAAAGCTCAAAAGAAGCCGGTTCAACAAGAAGAGATGTTGGAATTGTTTAAACAAGTCAATATTAATATTCCACTCTTGGATGCTATTAAACATGTGCCGGCGTATGCCAAGTTTTTAAAAGAGCTTTGTACACCAAGAAGGGAGCCGAAGGCGGCAACACAGAAGATCCGTCTATCTGAAGATGTTAGTTCTGTTTTAATGAATTCTTTACCAAAGAAGTTGAAGGACCCTGGTGCTCCATTAATTTCATGTGATATAAGTGGGGTGACATTTGATAAAGCTTTGCTAGATCTTGGAGCTAGTGTTAATTTGTTACCCACCTGCATTTATGAGCAATTTGATTTAGGGGAATTGAAGCCCACTTCTATTATCCTTCAACTGGCGGATCGGTCTGTTAAGACACCAAAGGGTTTGTTGGAGGATGTGATAGTGAAAATTCATGAATGCTATTTCCCAGTGGACTTTTTAATCTTAGATATGGCCTCATCCTAAGAGTTAAAGCATACACCAATCATTTTGGGACGCCCGTTTTTGGCTACGGCGAAGGCCAATATTAATTGTGCCACTGGGATGATGGATATTACCTTTGGAGGAGAGAAGATCTCATTGAATGTTTTTAAAGCTTTACAATACCCGGATCATGAGGGAGAATGTAATGTCATTGATATTTTTGAGGAAATGATTGAAGAAGGTCCGGATATGAACGAGAATGTGATTGAAGAGGGTAGTTTGCTTCATGATTCACCTCTTTCTTATTCTAGTGTGGAGCCTCTTCCTCCATTAAGATCTGAACCAATTCTTTCATCTCTTGATCAACCGCCCGTTTTGGAACTTAAGACTCTGCCGGATTCATTGAAATATGCTTATATAGGCTCAGATCATACCTTGCATGTTATCATTGCTTCTAATCTTACCTCTACTCAGGAATCTCAACTTTTAGAAGTTCTTAAGGAGCAAAGGGGGGCGATAGGATGGTGTGTGGCAGATTTGAAGGGTATAAGTCCAGATGTTTGCATGCATTATATTTACTTAGAGGACAATGCCAAGCCGAGCAGAGAGATGCAGCGTCGGCTGAATCCAAATATGAAAGAAGTTGTGAAGAAGGAAGTTGTTAAGTGGTTAGACGCTGGGATAATTTATCCCATTTCTGACAGTAAATGGGTCAGCCCGACACAAGTTCTTCCTAAGAAGTCGGGGCTGACTGTGGTTGTAAATAAGAAACGAGAAGAAGTGCCGATGCGATTACAGACGGGATGGAGGGTTTGTATTGATTACAGGAAATTGAATCCAGTTACAAAGAACGATCATTTTCCACTCCCGTTTGTTGATCAAATTCTGGAGAGACTGGCTGGACAATAATATTTTTGCTTTTTGGATGGTTATTCCGGATATAATCAAGTTGCTATCTATCTGGATGATCAAGAAAAAAACCACTTTTACGTGCCCCTATGGCACGTTTGCTTTTAGAAGGATGCCTTTCGGGCTTTGCAATGCTCCCGCCACCTTTCAGCGGTGTATGATGTCGATATTTTCTGACATGGTGGGAGAGACTTTGGAAATTTTCATGGATGATTTCTCAGTGTTTGGTGATTCATTTGCGGGGTGCTTGAAAATTTTGACTCAGGTTTTGAAAGGGTGCATTGAATCTAATTTGGTGTTAAGTTAGGAGAAGAGCCACTTTATGGTAAGAGAAGGTATAGTTTTAGGCCATGTGATTTCGGAAAGGGTAATAGAGGTCGATAAAGCCAAAGTAGATTTGATTTCCAATCTTCCTCCCCCTACATCTGTCAAGCAAATTAGATCCTTTCTTGGCCATGCGGGTTTCTACCGCAGATTTATTCAGAACTTCTCTACCATTGCTCGTCCCCTCACACAGTTGCTTGCTAAAGATACTCCATTCCATTTCGATGATTCTGGTCTCAAAGCCTTTAATTCTTTGAGAGCGGCCCTTACTCAAGTTCCGATTCTTCAACATCTAGATTGGTCGCTTCCTTTTGAGATAATGTGTGATGCCTTGGACTATGCTCTTGGAGCTGTCCTAGGACAAAGGATAGATAAGAAGCCCGTGATAATATACTACGTGAGTCGCACCCTTACTGATGCACAGTTGAATTATACCACCATGGAAAAGGAACTGCTAGCTGTTGTTTTTGCCCTAGAAAATTTTTGATCCTATCTTTTAGGGGCTAAGGTTATTGTTTACTCCGATCATTCTGCCTTAAAATACTTACTTTGCAACAAGGATGCGAAGTCCCGTCTCATTAGATGGATTCTATTGTTACAAGAGTTTGATCTAGAAATTAGAGACAAGAAGGGGTTAGCCAATGTGGTTGCTGATCATTTATCTAGGATAGTGTTACCATAAGATGCTCCGATGTTCGATTCTTTTCCTCTCTCATTCTTCAACTCCTTGGTATGCTAACATTGTTAACTACTTGGCGATAGGTCAGATCCCGGGAGGGTGGACTAAGCAAGAGAAGGATCACTTCTTTTCTAAGGTAAACCACTATTTTTTGGGAGGACCCTGAGCTGTTTCATATGGGTCCCGATCAGATCATTAGAAGATGTGTCCCAGAAGAAGAACAACAATCAGTATTGAATGTTTGTCATACTCTTGCTTGTGGGGGACACTTCTCTAGAAAGAAGACGACGGCTAAAGTATTACAAAGTGGATTCTATTGGTCCACTTTATTTAAAGATGCTTATGAATTTTCTAAATCATGTTTGAGATGCCAAGCTGTGGGCAATAATTCGAAGAGAGATATGATGTCACTGAATCCCATTTTGGTGGTTGAAATTTTTGATGTTTGGGGAATGGATTTTATGGGACCGTTTCCATCTTCTTTTGGTAATGAATATATCTTGGTGGCGGTCGATTATGTCTCCAAATGGATTGAAGCCATTGCTACTAGGACAAATGACCATAAGGTGGTTATGAAAATTGTGAAGAAGAATATCTTTTCTAGGTTTGGTTGTCCTAGGGCTCTGATTAGTGATGGGGGTTCTCATTTCACTCATTTTCAATTCCGAGCTTTGCTTTGTAAGTATGATATCACACACAAGCTTGCTACCCCCTATCATCCCCAAACTAGTGGTCAGGTTGAAGTGTCAAATTGGGAGATTAAAAATATATTGCATAAAACAGTTAGGCCGGATAGGAAAGACTGGTCTGAGAGACTAGATGATGCATTATGGGCCTATAGAACTGCATACAAAACTCCCATTGGCATGTCCCCTTACCGTCTCATTTTTGGAAAAGCCTGCCACTTGCCAGTAGAATTAGAGCACTGAGCATATTGGGCCATAAAACATGTTAATTTTGATTTAACTCAAGCTGGGTCCCAAAGAGCCTTTGAATTGAATGAACTGGAGGAATTAAGGAACGAAGCCTATGAAAATGTGAAGATTTACAAAGCTAAAATCAAAGCATTTCATGATAAGCACATTCACAGAAAGAGTTTTCAAGAAAATCAAAAGGTTTGGCTTTTTAATTCAAGGCTACATTTGTTCCCTAGTAAATTGAAATCCAGATGGGATGGGCCATTTGTTGTTGTTAAAGTATTCGACCATGGAGCTGTTAAACTTTTAAATCCTCAAAATGGTCACATTTTTACTGTCAATGGCCAAAGGTTAAAGCCTTACTTGGAGAATGAACACTTAACTGCAAAAGAATCAATTACTTTGTGTGTTTTGGAGTAATTATCTGTGAGCCTTCATGCGTCTGGCTGAAGACGGAAAATGTAGCGCTTCTGGGAGGTAACCCAAGGTTTTTGTTATTTGATGATTTTGTTTAAGTGTGTTTTAGTTGTTAGATTCAATGCAAGGAGAGGAAATTATCGCTAAAGGAGGTTCTGCCTTGCACACCAGGTTGTCTCTTTCCTACTTATCAAATTTTACTGTTACATTGTTCTTTCATTTCAGCTTTACATGCCACTGATGACAATGTCATTCAAGTTGGGGGGAGAGGGCAGAAAATTTTCATTGCATATAGTACAATCTGGTAGGGATTTTGCATGAATTCTTGCATATCATTTTTTACAAATTTGCATGAAAGTGAAAAGATGAATCCCCAGTTAAGTTTTATGATTCATGCTTAAATTGGAAGTAATTCTAGATTAGAAAAGACTAAAGAGAAGGATGATGAAAATTTTATTTCGATCTAGCCATGGAAAACTGATGTAAGAATCTCTTTAAAGTTCATGTGCACTTTAGAAAAATAAAATTCACATTGCACACTAATGAAACAAGTATGATAAGCCTTCTACTTTTTGGGGTATGTTGTCTGATGCTCTGCACTTCCTTAGAAGAAAGAGATCTTTTTATAAAACTTTCTATCAAGTTATCTATTAAATAGGTGTAAAAGCACTACGAAAAAAAAGAGAAGAAAGAAAAGAAGAAAGAAAAGAACACCATGAAAAATGCCTCTATTCTCAGTAACCGGGCCTACTTCACCTAAGACGTGTTGAGGTTCGCGTAAAACGGAAAAGAGAACCTGGATCTGCGTAGTCGGGTCTGGTTCTCCTAAGGTAAGAGTCGAGGTTCATGTGAAACAGAGAAGGTAGTGCTGCATCATGTGTGTAAAAATGAAAAGATCTCGAAGGGACAAATAATTAAGGCAGATAAAAAGCTAGTATGCTTAATGCTCTGATCTAAGAGGTGCACGGTTGAAAGATACTTGCTTGGAATAGCAAATGGAGGATGCAATTGTCTTAACTGCAGATTTGGAATTACACATGCACAAGTGCTATTGAACTTTGATTTGTATTCTTAAGTCATATGCTTTAATTTCCAATCTAAGGCTAGCATAAGCATTGATGATTCTGGACCCTTAATCTTTGGTTGATTCTATGAAGGGAGAGCTGGATATAAGAGTATGATCTTTGTGGACTCTTGTTGGTCCTTAATTTTGATTCAATTATATTGCTAAGGGACTAGCAATGAGTAAGTTGGGGGGTGTGATAAATACTATATTTCATATCATAAGTTGCATAACATTTATCATATTTGAGCATTAAAATGAATAAAGTTGTGCATTAATATGAATTAATTTCATTCTCACCATTATTTGAGTCTTCATGCATTTTATCATGTTTTGGAGTTAAAATGACCATGTGAGAATTATTCATGAATTTACACAATTATTTGGAAATCATTTTTTGGATGAACTACATTGATATTTTGCATTTTTGCATTTTCAGGAAACAACGACCTAGATCAAGGCGCTATTTAATTAACGCCAACTTCAAGGGCGCGTATTCAGTAAGAAGCGACAGCTTCAAGGGCGTCAATTCATTTGAAAAAAAGAAAGAAAAAGAATTAGTGCCTAAGATGAAGTCGCTAATTATTGAAAGAACGCCCATATAAACAGTCGTCAATTCTTATTTTATGAAAAATGAGGAAAATAGCAAATGAGGGGCGCTACTTCAAGGAATGACGCCCTAGCTGAAGTCGCTATTTAAAGTTGAACTAGAAACGGCAACTGCAGTTTCTCGATCGAAGTCTCTTTCCAATTTTCAAGCTTATCCAAGCCCTATTCAAGGAAAGGAGGACTCCAAGGATGGAAAGAAGTCTAAATAGATCAAGTTGCATTGTTGGAAATTGGTTTTTGGATGAAATTGGGAACCCACGAACGTGGAAGGGCTCTAAACCCTATAAATAGGATGCTGTGTTCGGCCATGGGCAGATAGCTAGTTGAAGGTCCGCCGTAGGGATTGATTTTGAAGCTTCTCCTTTCATCTTTTGTAGTTATGTTCTTCTTCAAAGTTTTTCATTTTTAAGTCTCTTACAAATTCTTCTTCATCATCTTCTTCTAATTCTTCACCGTTTTTAATCTATTCTCAGTTTTTCAAGCATCTATCTCTACGTTTTTACTGTTCATCCGAGTTTTATAAACTATGTTCTTTCTTATTTTTCTCCCCCTTCTGATCCTCATCTCTCTCTGTGTTCTTCAAAAAGTTGTGCGGTATAGAAAGTTCTTCCAAATCTTCTTCCAAATATTTTCTCCCCCTTCTGATCCTCATCTCTCTCTGTGTTCTTTAGAATTATTTGTTCCACTTTATGTCTTCCTACTTCCCTCCAAATTTTGTGGATTTAGGTCAAGAGGTTAAGGAGATAGAAGGGCAAGAAGCTGCTATTTCTACGCAGGATGCGCAGGAACAAGCACCATTTTTCAGTTAGAAATTCGTACTCTTGGAGTATTCCCAGATGCATGTTATCTCATGAACGGCTTAAACATCAAGTTAGGAACAAAATCCCTATAACCTTGTGCATTTTAATGCTTTCTACATTAAGAATTTCATATTTTATCATGACTACGCAGTTAGGTTAATTCTGCATACATGATTTCTAACCCTTAATAGAAAAGATGATAACTTCAGCTTAACCCATGCAACCCACGCATCTCCATGATTTAATCTTATTCTAACATGTCATGTTTATCTATTTAGCATGTTTTCTACAATTATTATCCTAGTTTTTGCCATGTGCATCGATTTCTACTTCTGTCTGTTACAGGCATAAAAATGGTCTCACAGAGACCGCTATCATAAAATAGTGGTCCCCAACAGACCGCTAATTCAAGGAAGCGGTTCTTTCTAGACCACCTTATGTTTTCTATTTTCTGCAGCCTGTTAACTCCAAACAGAACGCAGATTAGCCTTATTTAACATATGTTAAGCCTGAGCTATTAGGTCCTATTCCTAGTGATGACCCTAGATTCATGATTTTGGTTATATTGTGTACCAACTATGATAGATTTCATGTCTTACATGTTTCATAAGTTTATTTTAATCCTATGTTAATTTCATGCCAAAATCATATAAATTTGTATTAAAGCTAATTTCACATGGTTTATGAAAACTTATTTCATTGATGATTTGATCGTTGTTTATACACGATTCACTCTCATCTCTAAGTCTTTCTTAAGTACACAGCATGTATCTCGGTATGATGCTATTAGTTACATTTGCATGTGATAGGAACACTCCCTTAGACTTGTGATCCTCTTTATTGGATATTCCTTCCATGAGACTAGTTGATCATGTTTCAAGGCCTCCGTAAGCCTCCGCGAGCCTGGGATTCCAACTAGGATGCCGAGCTAGTTGTACCCTAAAAGCCCAATGGACTAGAAAACACTTATGTCACCAACATTTTTTTTCTATACCCTGGCAAGTTGCGGCCATCAGTCAATCGCCACTATCAAGTAGCATCCTTCCCATGACCGCATTATGCTAGATTACTCTACTGCATCGACCCTTCTTGTTCTGGCGTCGACTCTGTGAGGAAACGGTCCTTACTTGACCGCCAATACAAGATAGCGGTCCTGGCTCGACCGCAACCTCTTGGAAACGGTCCCAAAATGACCACTTTCTTCCCAACTATGCCTAACCCGGGGTTTGACCGAAGGATTGAGTTTTCCTATGTTCCTAGATGGTCTATGGATTATCTGGAGCCCAACATCTTATACATTAAGTTATTAATGAAATTATGGAAATTAACGAATGTATCGTTATGCTGCCAGATTCCTTCTGTGGCATGACCTTGTTCTTAATTCGACCTTGAACTCACATGTTCATAATTGGTGCATTCTTACCTTGATATTTGTTTTCATAAGCTTATTATTTGAACTTTAAATTATGGGTCTGCATTTATATCTCGTAGAAGTAGCTTGATTTATAACTTAAAGATGCAAGAGCGGGCACAGACAGTGTCCAAGGGCTCGACACTAGCCCCCTCAGCAGATAGCCGGAAACATACTATAAACCAAGGGGTATGATGAACACTTACGTCGTATTGTGCCGGGAGTACTTTTCTTATAGACGAGTGAAAATCACGAGGCTCATCATAAAATTATACATTCTTGTTACATGACTTTCTAGTGCATAACCTTTTAAGATTATGAAAAGTATATTCTCGTTACATGCTAATACTTTCTCGTTATATGAAAGGCCACTTTATGTTCTTGCTTGATTTTGTTATCATTCTACATGAACATTCATTTCTCTATGATCTACATCTTGCTACTCGTGTTGTTACTATTGAGTCAGGTGCGATAGATTCAGAGGGGGGGTGAATGAATCTCCCCTTTAAAAATATAGCCTAATTAAAAACTTAAAGCTCAATTATGCGGAATTAAAAACAGTTGCAGCTATATTCTGAGAATACTTAGGATCATCTCGGCAAGACAACTCAATAGAATTAGCCCTCACTCGATCCTATGCAAACATCTAATACGCAGCAATTAAATGAACATATAAGAAAGTCAAACCACAAGGGACACCGGGATTTTTAGGTGGTTCGGTCCACAGACCTACATCCACCCCTCACTCCAAACCGAAGTGAGGCTTCCACTAGCAACGCTAGACAAGCATAGTCAGTCTGCAATAGATGCTGCCACACAGCTTGACCAGGGGAACAACCTCCCCTCTTCCTCCCAACTGGAGAGACACCCCAAGTGACTCCCAGCCACTTGGAAACCAGAGACACACAGTCTCTCTTCCACCAGACCAGGGCAAAACCTGGACTTGCAACACACAAGACTAGAACCGGAGGACCAATCCTCCCTTCCTCCAAACCGAAGGGAACCCACAAGTGACTCCCAGCCACTTGCAACCTAGAGGTCTCGGACCTCCCTTCCTCCCAGTCGGAGGGAAACAACCAATGACACCCAGTCAAAGGCAACCAGAGACGCAAGTCTCTCTTCCTCCAAACCGGAGGGAACCCGACCTCACACTAGAGGATCGGAAGAACACCTAGTGAATAGTTAAAAGGAAAAACAAAAACGTAGCAACAGAAAGCTGGAAAAATGAAATGCACAAAAGCTCTCGCAGGAGAAAACTGGGTTGGATCTGATCCAAGGTCCAATGAAGACAGCAAGACTTCTCTTCTTCTTCACGAGCTCTCCATCTCTCTTTCTCTTTCTTTTTCTTCTTCTGCTCTCTCACAATCTCACAGTACGATCTCTCTTCCTCTTTCCTTCTCGAGCTCTCTTCTTTCTTTATGCTACTCTTTCTGCTTCTGTTTTCTTCTTCTATCACTCTCTGCTCTCACTTCTTCTTCTTCACTCACAGTCTCGATCAGCCCTCTTCTGTTCTTATCAGTCACCTTCTGAGGAAGACATCTTCTATATATATAACAGCAGCTTAGGGCGTGTGCTTTCCACTTCTCCCACCCAAGTGATGCTACCACGTGTCAGCATCTCAGCTCCTTGGATCACGTGCCAGGTGCCCACCTCGAGTCACGTGCTCAGACACATTAACCTCATCCAACAATCCTGTCAGTTAATCAGTCGAAGACAGTATTAGCTTAAGGCAATGTTCAGACTTCATTTAGCAAGCAAGGCAAGCATGGATGGCTGTACAGAGTTGATCGTGTGAGGCAAGACGAGTGTACAGACTTCTTACCACATGCTGTAATATGCATATATAATGCAGTGTATAGACTTTCGAAGCAGCAAATAAGCAAGTATGTACAACGTGACAATGTATAGACTTGAAGCCCTTCAAGCGACCTCAATGTACACACTTGACAAATGATGTATGGACTTATCAGAAAGGGATGTGCAGACTTCTGTGTGATGCATGAAGCAATCGAATGTATAGACATGCAACACGGGAGTGTATAGACTTGATGTTTACATGCATGAGAACTCTATGTACAGACTTGCTATGATCAATGCACAAATGCAGTGTATGGACATGGCGTTAATGCAACAGCAATGTATAGACTTCATGTGTAGAAGACTAAGACATTGTACAGACTTCACATGAAGCGCTGGACGATGTACAGACTTGTGTTCGTTCAACACACAGGCTGTACAGACATTGAGGTGAGCGCTGTCCAGACTTTGCGGCAAGATCTGTATAGACTTGATGAGAATGCATGGAACAATCGAATGTATAGACATGAAACAAGGAGTGTATAGACTCGGTGTTTACATGCCTGAGAGACCAAAGTATAGACTAGCTAAGCTTTCGCTAAGTCTGTATAGACTTGACCATGCAGACGACGGCACCAGAGTACATACTTGAATGCTTTCGTTAAGTCTGTATAGACTTGACTATGCAAGGAGGAGTGTATGGACTTTAGAAAGCATGAGACACCAGTGTACAGACTTTGAGAAGAACGATGCATGAACAAGCCTAGCATGAATAAGCCTAACCAATGTATAGACTTCACCCTTGAAGATGTGAGCGAGACACTGTATACACTTGACCCTTGAAGAATGTACAGGCTCTGAAGACTTGAAGGCCAAGATGTATAGACTTGGCGTTATGAGGCATGCAGGCTGTATAGACTTCCGATGCCATGAAGATAATGTGTAGACTTGTGAAGCTTGAGGCCGATGTATAGACTTGGAGACCCTGAACCAGTGTATAGACTTGAAAGGCTTGAACACAGCGATGTGCAGATATTGTGATGTATAGACTTAGGAGCATTTGCCAAGGCTGTACAGACTTCAGGCTTTGAACGTGTGTGCTGTGAATCAATGTATAGACTTGGTGAGCTTCAAAGCACAATGTGCAGACTTTGCGATGTATAGACTTAGGGTTTAACTGTGGATGTATAGACTTTGAAGATGCAAGCAATGTACAGACTTGGAGAATGGCTTGAGACACAGACACGCTGCTCGCTGTACAGACTTTGGGTGAAGGCATGAATAGTGAATCAATGTATAGACTTGGATGCCCAACGCCAATGTACTGACTTGCTTTCAAGGAATGCATTGCTGTACAATGTATAGATTCTCAATGTATGGACTTGCCAAAACAACTGGAGGATGTATAGACTTGCCAACGAAAGGGCTGTACAGACTTGAGCAATGCAAAGGCAATTGGATGTATAGACTTCATGATGTGCAGACTTGCCAAAACAACTGAACCGTGTACAGACTTGAACGAGCAATGTCTGTACAGACTTTATTAAGACAACGGATGTATAGACTTAGAAGATACAGACTCTGTATAGACTTGCGAAAGGAAACGAATGTATAGACTTTGAAGCAGAAGACAGGCAAACGATGTGTAGACTTGGCCAGAACGTAGGGAAAGGTATGAATGTATAGACTTGGCTAGAACGTAGGGAAAGTCGCCAATGTGCAGACTTGATCATCCAGCAGTGTATAGACTTTGTTTCGAGCAACGTAGGTAAAAGAGACAATGTATAGACTTTGAACAAAAATGAACAAGGCACTCTGTACAGACTTAGAGATCTGCGGGGTCGACCCATCTGGAAGGGGGTCGACCCACTTCTAGACTTCAACAATCAAGCTTCAGGCAGGCTGTCTAAGGATGTATAGACAGTGCAGAGAGAGTGATACACTGGCTGTGCAGACAACACCCATTGTACAGACTTAACCTGAGCAGATATGAAATGCATGAGTCTAAGTCTAGACATTCATAGAAACAAGGTTATGAAATGCAGACATTCATTGACTTATGGCAGTTATGAAATGCACCAATGCACACAGCCTGTTCGATGTAATGATACTCAAATAAGATGTTCATTAAAACATTCATATGCAACACATGTTCATTGAAACATTTATATGCAACACAAATAGATTTATTTGCAGACTCAAACAGTATGCAGACTATGCAGATTCAAACAGATTTATATGCAGACTCAAACAGTATGCAGACTATGCAGATTCAAACAGATTTATATGCAGACTCAAACAGATGATGACTTATAGTGTTTGGTATCATCAAAATCACAGGGACACAACAATCTCCCCCTTTTTGATGATGGCAACACTATGAGTCAGTATGATTAGATCAAATATTTCTCCCTCTTTGACTTCAGCAAAAAGACATTAATTGAAGAGGGAAGAATAAGACTGCATAAGATGAGTGAATGAAAAGCTCCCCGTTTAATGACAATTAGCTCCCCCTAAATAGAATAGTGATTAGAAATATTTCGAAGGTTGAAACCAATTGAGATGAATGGAGAAAATCAACAAAAGCACAGGGACACTCAAAAATGCTGACTAGATCTCCCCCTTTATGAAAAACACTCAGCATGACATGGAAGCTCCCCCTGATTAGATGGAGTGAAAGGAGTGATGAGCATCTATCCGTAAAGCACATGGGTATACAAGAGTTACCACAGTCTGTAATCACAGTGAATAAATAAGGAAGCCAGATTTTCATTAGCACACCAAATTCATAAATCTTTGTAAACGAAATTCAGATTCTTCAATTATAATAGATTATGAATGAGTTTAAACTTACCATCATGATTTAAGAGTGATGTATTTAAGGTTTATCAGGAAAATTCATTACTCATATCTAAAACATCTTTTAATAAAGATGAACCATCAACTCATTTGTTATTCATGTTGAACCTCCTTCCATCTTACTCATGTAAATTCAATGACTCCTATGGAAGTTACACAAGATACTATTGAGATTAAACAGAAATAAATGAGACTGAACTTGTCTTTAGATTCTCAGAATTTTCTATTGAACAATACTCATTTTTCCTGAGCAAGTTTGGTTCAGTCAACACCTTTTTACATGAGGCACAACACTTCTTAGGTGAAGTGACCCAGTTACTCAGTGTGACAACCACATTGCCTTTGAAGGAGAACAGAGTTAGCAATGGAGTATCTTTTTACATGAGGAGACACCTTGATCAGAGGTCAGAATCCCCAGTTACTCAACACAACAATGCCATTGCTCTGCCAGATTTTCAAACATTTTGAAAAGAGAGTTAACTATGGCACTTCATGACATGGGCTTAATCCATTTCTTTGATAGAGAACCCAGTTTCTCAGTGACCAAAGTCATTGCTCTTGCTTTAAATTTTTAAGTTTTTTCAGATTTTTCAAACAATGCTCAGTACACTGAAATGTTTAAGAACAGTACTTTCTATATGTATCTTAACCAAAGAAAGCCATGTCGTTTAAAATTTCAGATTTCAGATGGTTTTGCATGAAGTTCATGAGACAACTGGTTAATATTTATTAAGCAGAATGAATCAGATATTTTCAAGTCCTTTACATCAAAACTTAAGAAATACATTAGACTTAAATCAATTTGATTTATCAAAACATTCTTAAGCCAGTATAATAGAAGATTCTTCTTTTCAGAATGTGTCTGATTTATGTCTAGGGTGCACTGACTAAAATCTTTCCTCATTCAGATGAATCAATGGCATTGTCAAGAAATCAGTGGAGTCAACAAAGGATTTTTATCGAGAGAGTAGCAGAGAGCAATCATGATTAGACAATAATTTAACATTAGAACAGTTCAGTTTAGAAGACACTAGCTGAGTCTGGAGTACAGACAGAACAGCTACATAAGTGTAGACAGCAGGGAATTCAAGTGAACTAATCATTAGCCAAGAATGGATCAGATTGCTAGACAGAGGGAGTTTAAGAGGTGAAGAGATGAAACATGAATGCTCCCCCTATCTATATGCAATGAGTCATTTCTTTTTATATATTTTTTTTAATGTAAGGAGATGCAATGCAACTAACTACATGTATGCATATAACAAATGAGATTATCATGATATGCAAACATTAGTCAAACTCCCCCTTACAGAGTGCATGATATGCAATTAAAGCACTGAAACATGATTTTAAAATATATGCTCATTCAGAGATAAACTACAATCATTTCCATGAGCATTTTAGATTTTTCAATTAGATTCAGTTAGACAATGCACAAAAGAATTATCATGATATGCAGTGCATTCAGATCACACAAATTCAGAATACAGAGTTTTCAGAATTTACCTGAATGGGGCTTTATCATCTTGGGTGCCTTGGTTTAATTTACCCCTCTTTATTCCTCAGTCCAAGACACACCTGCAAAGTATTTGATCATCTTGATCCTGCAGGGACCCAAGCAGCTTTGGGTCCTGTGTTAGCCCTGACAGATGTTCTAAACAAATTCATAGCAATATGGTCATCATGATCCATCAGATAGCAATTGTCCATAGAGTGACCAAACTTCCCACAATATCTACATGAAGTGACTGGTTTCTGGTATTTATGATGCATTGTAACAGCAGCATGAGGTTTATAAACATGATCATAAGATTTTCTGTTATATGCATGAACAGTTTGGTTCTTATTCCTAACCAGCCAACATTCAGCAGATCTATGCCCTTGCTTCCCACAGTTATAGCATGAAAGTCTTGCAAATGATTTTGCAGGGAATTTGACTACATGGGGGTTAACAAACTTCTTCTGAACATGCCAACAGTCCTTGACTGTATGGCCATTTTTCCCACCGTGATAGCAAGCAAAAGAATTTCTTCTATGAAAACCTGACCAGCATTCAGTGGCCTTGTGACTAGTCTTGTTGCAGTTAAAACAAGTGATGTGCTGGTTCATTGAAGCAAATTTGTTCTTATTAAAACCACGTAGGCTTGCAGGGTATTTAGCATGATATGGATGAGATGTTTTCTTACCACTTGCAAACCAGTATTGTGTAATTGTGTGTCCTAATTTGCCACAGTGAAAACATTCAATATTCTTTTTATGAGATGAAGGATTTTTATCATAAAATTTCCTAGCATTCATATCATCATTCTCCATCAATTTACACTTATGCTTCAGATGTCCAAATTTGTGACAGTAGTGACAGATCATCTTCTTCCTGGATGCATGTGAGTGTGTGTGAGGACTGTGATCACCATGCACTGATGAATCCTTTTTGTTTATTTTCTGTTTTGAAGTCTTTTTCTGATTTTTGTTCTATTTTTCTATTTTCTTAGCCTTGTCATGAGGTGGAGATGAAATAGAAGGCTTTTCTTGTTCAGAACATTTAACAAAAATAGTTTTCTGTTTGTTTCCATCAACCTTCTTTATACCAACAGGAGTGTCTTTGTCCTTCTTCTATAGATTTTCATTCTTTTTCAACTCTTGAGTTTGTTTTACAGTTTTGGGGCTGACAGTGGACTTTTGTGCAGTGAATTGAAAAACAGAAGGAGGAGAGGTTGTGTTCTGATTAGAAGCTTTGACAAACATAGTAGAAGTTTTATTCCCATTACTCCTTTTGTTTGTCGGACTATAACCCAGTCCCTCTCTCTGAAAGCTAACATTATTTCCAAGAAGCTTATTCATATTGTCCTTTCCTTTGACAAAATTTGACAAGGAGTTTTTCAAATCTTGAATTTCGGAATTTAAGCCACAAATATTAGCTTCATATTTGGACAGATCTGTTTCACAGGAAATGACCTGTTGATGCAAGGCATCATTCAGACTTTTGAGTTTTTCAACTTCCTGTCTTAATTTAATTTCATTGTCAGCTTCAGATAGAGACTTATAAAGATCATCAACTTCTTATTGAAGGGATGTGATTCTTAACTCATATTTAGCTATCTTTTGTTCACAGCAGGTGACATTCCCACTCAACATTAGGTTGATGTTTTTCAGATTTGTAATTTCATGTTCAGCATTCAGCAACTCACTGGAGCTCACCAGGCTTACACTCTTTCCTTTTTCTAAAGTGATTAGCCTCTCAGACATTGCTGAGTTTAGGTGATTCAGCTTATTAATTTCCTCTTTCAGTTTACTATTCTGCTCTAGGAGTTCATCATCAAGCACCCATTCATCTGAAGAGAACTGACATTCATAAAACTTTTCTTGTTGTTTTTCAGATTGAAGTTTGTCAAGATTTCTCTGAATCTCTGAATGTGTTACTCTATCAGCCTCTAATTTTTCAGAAATCAATATATTTTCTTTTTCAAGATTTATTGATTTGTGTTCAAATTCCTTGAGCTGATTTTTGAGTATTACATTTTCAGACTTCGTGTTTTCCAATTCAGAGTTGACAAGCTCTAAGTTTCTCACCAGTTCTTCATTTTGAACAACATCATTGTTATGAGCCTGATCATCATCAATTAAACTATGCCTCTCCTTTAGTTCAGCAATTTCACAAACAAGCTCTTGATTCTCCTTTTTGTGTGAATCAATTTATTTCATAAGAGATTATTTTTCAGATTTCAAATGACCTAAATCTGAACTAATAGAATCAAAATCTGTTAACTGTCTTCTAAATATGTCATTTTCAATTTTCAGAATTTCAGGGCTTTCACCTCGAGATTTAGCATCCTCATGTTTCTTTAGCTTCTTTATCAGTTTTTTATTCTTCTTTTTTAGTCTTTCATAGGATTCTAACACATTGGTATAGGAATCTTCCCAGTCATCTAAAGTGTAACTAGAGAAAGGATTGGTTACCTCTTCAGCATATTTGGATTCATCTTGATCCCAGCCATGGTCGCTCTTGTCAGCCATCAGGCAGCTGTCCTCATATCTCCTCTGAGTTAGCTTCAGCTTTTCCAGAATGTCCTTAGCGGACCTGCAGTAATAAAAACAAGAATGTAGAGCCTTATCAGTAGCTTCTTTCAATAATTTCAAAACTTTTTGATTCTCTCCATTTCTTGATCTGTGACTCTTAGTCCATTTGGACTCTTTCTTTGGCAGTCTGTGAGGACCATGTGAGATTAACTTCCACAGATCCGGATCCATCAAATTCACATAGTTATGAAGACTGCTAACCCATGAGTTAAAATTAGACCCATTGAAAACTGGTGGAGAACCCATTGATTAAATCGGCAAGCAGATTAATGCAGTAGAGAGAAAATTCAGAAATGCACCAAAGACAACAGGATCCTCTGCAGATCGTTGGATCTGAATAGTAAGAGAACCGGCTCTGATACCAATTGTTGAGTCAGGTGCGATAGATTCAGAGGGGGGGTGAATGAATCTCCCCTTTAAAAATATAGCCTAATTAAAAACTTAAAGCTCAATTATGCGGAATTAAAAATAGTTGCAGCTATATTCTGAGAATACTTAGGATCATCTCGGCAAGACAACTCAATAGAATTAGCCCTCACTCGATCCTATACAAACATCTAATACGCAGCAATTAAATGAACATATAAGAAAGTCAAACCACAAGGGACACCATGATTTTTAGGTGGTTCGGTCCACAGACCTACGTCCACCCCTCACTCCAAACCGAAGTGAGGCTTCCACTAGCAACGCTAGACAAGCAGACTCAGTCTGCAATAGATGCTGCCACACAGCTTGACCAGGGGAACAACCTCCCCTCTTCCTCCCAACCGGAGGGACACCCCAAGTGACTCCCAGCCACTTGGAAACCAGAGACACACAGTCTCTCTTCCTCCAGACCAGGAGGGTATACCTGGACTTGCAAAACACAAGACCAGAACCGGAGGACCAATCCTCCCTTCCTCCAAATCGGAGGGAACCCACAAGTGACTCCCAGCCACTTGCAACCTAGAGGTCTCAGACCTCCCTTCCTCCCAGCCGGAGGGAAACAACCAATAACACCCAGTCAAAGGCAACCAGAGACGCAAGTCTCTCTTCCTCCAAACCGGAGGGAACTCGACCTCACACTAGAGGATCGGAAGAACAACTAGTGAATAGTTAAAAGGAAAAAAAAAACGCAGCAACAGAAAGCTGGAAAAATGAAATGCACAAAAGCTCTCGCAGGAGCAAACTGGGTTGGATCTGATCCAAGGTCCAATGAAGACAGCAAGACTTCTATTCTTCTTCACGAGCTCTACATCTCTCTTTCTCTTCTTCTACTCTCTCACAATCTCACAGTACGATCTCTCTTCCTCTTTCCTTCTCGAGCTCTCTTCTTTCTTTCTGCTACACTTTCTGCTTCTGTTTTCTTCTTCTATCACTCTCTGCTCTCACTTCTTCTTCTTCACTCACAGTCTCGATTAGCCCTCTTCTGTTCTTATCAGTCACCTTATGAGGAAGACATCTTCTATATATATAGTAGCAGCTTAGGGCGTGTGCTTTCCACTTCTCCCGCCCAAGTGATGCTACCACGTGTCAGCATCTCAGCTCCTTAGATCACGTGCCAGGTGCCCACCTCGAGTCACGTGCTCAGACACATTAACCTCGTCCAACAATCCTATCAGTTAATCAGTCGAAGACAGTATTAGCTTAAGGCAATGTTCAGACTTCATTCAGCAAGCAAGGCAAGCATGGATGGCTGTACAGAGTTGATCGTGTGAGGCAAGATGAGTGTACAGACTTCTTACCACATGCTGTAATATGCATATATAATGTAGTGTATAGACTTTCGAAGTAGCAAATAAGCAAGTATGTACAACGTGAGAGTGTATAGACTTGAAGCCCTTCAAGCGACCTCAATGTACACACTTGACAAATGATGTATGGACTTATCAGAAAGGGATGTGCAGACTTCTGTGTGATGCATGAAGCAATCGAATGTATAGACATACAACACGGGAGTGTATAGACTTGATGTTTACATGCATGAGAACTCTATGTATAGACTTGCTGTGATGAATGCACAAATGCAGTGTATGGACATGGCGTGAAAGCAACAGCAATGTATAGACTTCATGTGTAGAAGACTAAGACATTGTATAGACTTCACATGAAGCACTGGACGATGTACAGACTTGTGTTCGTTCAACACACAGGCTGTACAGACATTGAGGCGAGCGCTGTCCAGACTTTGAGGCAAGCTCTGTATAGACTTGATGAGAATGCATGGAACAACCGAATGTATAGACATGAAACAAGGAGTGTATAGACTTGGTGTTTACATGCCTGAGAGACCAAAGTACAGACTAGCTAAGCTTTCGCTATGTCTGTATGAACTTGACCATGCAGACGACGGCACCAGAGTACAGACTTGAATGCTTTCGTTAAGTCTGTATAGACTTGACTATGCAAGGAGGAGTGTATGGACTTTAGAATGCATGAGACACCAGTGCACAGACTTTGAGAAGAACGATGCATGAACAAGCCTAGCATGAACAAGTCTAACCAATGTATAGACTTCACCCTTGAAGATGTGAGCGAGACACTGTATACACTTGGCCCTTGAAGAATGTACAGGCTCTGAAGACTTGAAGGCCACGATGTATAGACTTGGCGTTATGAGGCATGCAGGCTGTATAGACTTCCGATGCCATGAAGACAATGTGTAGACTTGTGAAGCTTGAGGCTGATGTATAGACTTGGAGACCCTAAACCAGTGTATAGACTTGAAAGGCTTGAACACAGCGATGTGCAGACATTGTGATGTATAGACTTAGGAGCATTTGCCAAGGCTGTACAGACTTCAGGCTTTGAACGTGTGTGCTGTGAATCAATGTATAGACTTGGTGAGCTTCAAAGCACAATGTGTAGACTTTGCGATGTATAGACTTAGGGTTCAATTGTGGATTTATAGACTTTGAAGATGCAAGCAATGTACAGACTTGGAGAATGGCTTGAGACACAGACACGCTGCTCGCTGTACAGACTTTGGGTGAAGGCATGAACAGTGAATCAATGTATAGACTTGGATGCCCAATGCCAATGTACTGACTTGCTTTCATGGAATGCACTGCTGTACAATGTATAGACTTTTAATGTATGGACTTAACAAGACAACTGGAGGATGTATAGACTTGCCAACGAAAGGGCTGTACAGACTTGAGCAATGCAAAGGCAATCAGATGTATAGACTTCATGATGTGTAGACTTGCCAAAACAACTGAACCGTGTACAAACTTGAACGAGCAAAGTCTGTACATACTTTATTAAGACAACAGATGTATAGACTTAGAAGATACATACTCTGTATAGACTTACGAAAGGAAACGAATGTATAGACTTTGAAGCAGAAGCCAGGCAAACGATGTGTAGACTTGGCCAGAACGTCGGGAAAGGTATGAATGTATAGACTTGGCCAGAACGTAGGGAAAGCCGCCAATGTGCAGACTTGATCATCCAGCAGTGTATAGACTTTGTTTCGAGCAACGTAGGTAAAAGAGACAATGTATAGACTTTGAACAAAGATGAACAAGGCACTCTGTACAGACTTAGAGATCTGCGGGGTCGACCCATCTGGAAGGGGGTCGACCCACTTCTAGACTTCAACAATCAAGCTTCATGCAGGCTGTCTAAGGATGTATAGACAGTGCAGAGAGAGTGATACACTGGCTGTGCAGACAACACCCATTGTACAGACTTAACCTGAGCAGATATGAAATGCATGAGTCTAAGTCTAGACATTCATAGAAACAAGGTTATGAAATGCAGACATTCATTGACTTATGGCAGTTATGAAATGCACCAATGCACACAGCCTGTTCGATGTAATGATACTCAAATAAGATGTTCATTGAAACATTCATATGCAACACATGTTCATTGAAACATTTATATGCAACACAAATAGATTTATATGCAGACTCAAACAGTATGCAGACTATGCAGATTCAAACAGATTTATATGCAGACTCAAACAGTATGCAGACTATGCAGATTCAAACAGATTTATATGCAGACTCAAACAGATGATGGCTTATAGTGTTTGCTATCATCAAAATCACAGGGACACAATAGTTACATTGGTTTTATCGCGTATTTTACCATATTTCATTTATCTCACTTTCTAGAGCTAAATTGTTAATTACTTTATCTTGCCTTCATGTTGATACGAAGATACCTACTGGGTAAGTGTGCTCATTCCCTACTTTCCAATCTTTTTAGGAAATTCTAGCGGGGATTCGGACTAGTCAAGTGACGGGTCCAAGAGCGATTAAAGATCGAGAGAAGACATAGACATGAGTCCATTTGATTAGTCATAAGTCAACTGTGTAATTTTCTCTTTTATTGAGTCTAGTGAAAGGAGTCAAGTGTCGATGTAACCCATGAATCCTTATTATTCAATAAAGTGAAATTTTGAGTATATTACCTTGTGTTCACTCTTATGTGTGTGAATGTTTAGTGCTCTGATTATCTTGCTAGCGTGAGGCTTACCATGCCGGCTGTTCACGTTCCCGAACTACATCCGCTGCATATCTCGGGGCGTGACTGTTAAGTTGGTATCAAAGCCTAGGCATAAGTAAGTCCTAGGAAAATGTCATGTCATAGAGAAAGTCCAAGGTTTAAGGACCCATATCTACAAACTAGGAAAAAAATTTCTGAACCCATGTGAGATCGGGTAGAGCCCTGGATGAGATAGTTATTTAGAAACTTGTCTTTAGGTGAATCTTCCTAAGTCCCAAGGAAATAACTAAGTGTTTATTTTCTCAGGCACCTTATTCTTACAATGGCCATGAACCGTGCAACTTGGGAGGTGATGCAACAAACTATTGCGGGTCTTACCCAGGACCTCCAAACAGTGGCCCAAGCTGGCGCAAGGGCTATGCTGGTGATTTCCACAGTAACTTTCGGAGTATGAACCCTCCGCTTTTTTTGGATCCTCAAATCTCGACGAAGCTAAGAATTGGATCGATGAGATTAACCGGATATTTGAAGTTATGCAATGCTCCGACCAAGAGAAGGTCCATCTCGCCACATTCCAATTAAACAAAGATGCACGTACTTGGGGGAAGGCCACCTTGGCATATCTTCAAAATGATCAACTCACATGGGAAGAGTTTCTGGTACTCTTCCGAGCAAAATATTTCTCCGAACATGTCAAGGACAGAAAAGCTATGGAGTTTACCTCCTTAAGGCAAGGAATGCTGTCTGTGGTGGAGTACTAGCTCCAATTCTCCCGTCTGGCTCCTTATGCTCCTCATCTGGTCAGTACCGATCTATTAAAGGCTAACCGATTCTTGGATGGCCTAAGGCCAATTTTTATTACTCAACTTGGACCTCAAAATATCTGTACCTATACGGAGATGGTCCAACAGGCACATGTATGTGAAAGAACTTTGGAAAAGGTTGAAAAGTTCAAAGGTAAAAGCGAGGAGTCAAGCTGGAGGTTTGACAAGTGAGGACGAAAGGAAGAGAAGTTCAACGTAGCGGGTACTTACAAATTCCATGACAACAAGAAACTGTCCCGTAATGGCAACGTGAATGGCAAGAATAATAAAATCAAGGAGAAGGAAAAGCAAGTCACGATGGCTTGCGCATTCTGTGAAAAATTTGGTCACTCGGCGGAAGAATGCTAGAAGCGGCTCGACGCTCGCTTACGTTGTGGAAGCCGGGAGCACCACATGCTAGATGGCCCCCTTATGAAAGAACAAACTTCTAATGGCAGACGTAGGCGGTAGGCACATCCTAATGCCATTCTGGATGAGGAAGCACCCAAAGATGATGGGTTGATGGAAGGTACCATTCAAATTTATTCACATCCTACTTTTGTACTATTAGATATTGGTGCTTTTCATTCCTTTATATCTACTACTTTTACAAAAACTTTGCCAGTTTCACCTGTACCTCTACCATTGGACATAGTTATTACAACACCTTTAGGTCCAGAAACTAAACTTACAGCCCACTACCCAAATAGTGAGGTAAAAATAGAAGGCCATAAACTTCTTGCAAACCTCGTATGTCTTGATATGGAAGGCTACGATGCTATCCTAAGTGTAGATTGGCTTGTTGATCACTATGCCGATATCAATTGTCGAAATAGGAGAACTTCTTTTCATAAACCAGATCTTCCAAGATTCTTTCCTTGGCATCAAGTATGGGAAGCATCCTATTATTATTTCTTCTCTTCACGCTTGTAAACTTATTTCACAAGGTTGTGAAGCTTTCCTTACTTCCGTGATTATCACCGAGTACAAGGAAATCATCCTCGAGGAAATCCCCATTGTCAATGAGTTCCCTGATGTCTTTCCATCTGATTTGCCTGGTTTACCGCTCGAAAGGGAAGTAAACCTTTCTATTGAACTTATTCCTGGAGCAACACCGATTTTAATAGCTCCCTACAGGATGTTCCCTACGGAACTCAAAGAATTGAAGAAGCAACTTCAGGAGTTTTTGGACAAGGGTTTTGGAGAGGGGGGTTTCTGTAGCCCAATTAAGAGCAGCCGAACTAGGCCCATTCGGACCGAACTCATCCAAGTGACAGCCCTCTAGGGCCCACTTTGGCAGGAAAGCCCAATAAAGATCACTCGGGGACCCATCCTTCCTCGGCGGCCCTAAGGCTCGGAAGGCCCGAACGATAAAACGGAGGAAGGCCCACGCCCGAGCCATCTCCCCACCGAGATAAGGGCAGGCGCTACGCGCCCACTCCGATCTGACTACGTCCGAGCTATGCCCATCACCCGGGTAGGGCTGGCGCTTCTCATGCTTGGATCAACTGACAAACGCTTATCCATGCATCCGTTGGCAGTCCTTTATGAGCAGGAGTTCAGCGGGATAAGGGCGCCACGATCTCCCAAGGTCATGAAGAGCCCATGATGAGGACGTAACGATCCCCTGATGAGGAAGTAACTCCTGCCTGAAACCCCTCAACTTACAGGACTCCTAAAGACGGCGCACTATTTAAATGAAGGATACCCTCCGGTGAAAGGTAGGGGCAACCACATGCTCAAAACTCCTGAGCAGGAACCACTTCACCCTTCTGGTGGAGAGGGATCTCGTGCAGAAGCTACTTCCTCCCTATATTGCTCCCACTATAGCTCTATTGACTTAGGCATCGGAGGGTTTTCCCCAGGGACTCATCCCTGGGTCCCCTGATCCGTTTCCCTTTCTTACAGTTCACAATCCGGTGATCCTCTGCCCGCTCAGGACCCGCACGAGATCACGTCTCTTCATCTGGCGCCGTCTGTGGGAAACCGACAAAAAGCCAGTATGGTGCGAAGCAGCTCAGGGAGGAGGTCCGCCGGCGACAGGGGAAAGGCCATGGTAGCAGCGGGGGATGGCCCCTCTCAGGCCTCGCAGAACCCCCCCTCCGACGCCAGTGCCCCCGCCGACGGACCCCCCCCCCCCCCCCCGCGGCAGTAGAGCTACCGCTTGACGGTGGTGCGGACGCCTTCCAAGCCCTCAACGCGAAACTGGACGTCCTCATGGAACTCATAAGGACCCAGGCGGCCAGGGATGGAAGAACACGCGCCCCGTTAGGGAGCACTCCCCGTGAGAATGCATCCCAACACACTGCCGGAGGCTGCTTCACTATCCGCGGCCAGCAGATTATCCACAACCGGATTGAAGGACCCTCGCAAGCTCCGCCTCCAGAGCAAGAGGCTTCCTCCACACCAAGGAGGGGAAAACCTGGGGCACGCCATCTGAACTCGGAGACCGATGTTCCCGGGGATCACCAAGACATTCCCCCTAGCCTCGCGCCCCAATAGCAGCCGGAGTTGTCCCTCCGACTGCGAGAGTTCGAGAGACGCTTCGCAGAACAAGAACGCACCCTGCGCGCCCTGCAGAAGGCCTCTCTCCCGGAGGATGAGGAGAAATCCCCTTTCTCTAAGTATATCTTGAAGGCGGAGGTGTCTCTCAGAACCTCCATCCCAACCTTCAAGCTCTACGACGGCCAGGGCGACCTGGCCGATCACTACGACAGCTTCGACGCTCTAATGACCCTACACGGAGCGTCCGACGCCATCAAATGCCAAGCCTTCGTGACCACCTTGGTCCAAGGCGCTCAAGCTTGGTTCCGGGCCCTCGCCCTCGGATCCATCCGAGATTTCAAGCAGTTTGGGCGAGTCTTCAAAGAGAGTTTCGTCGGAAGTGCCCCCCCAAGGTCGGTAGCGGGGCTCCTGGCCCTAAAACAGGCGCAAGGGGAGAAACTCCGGGCTTATATTCACCGATTCAAGTCGGAAGCCTTGAGGATCCCCCGCCTAGACGTGGGCTCAGCCATAACCGCGCTGACTGGGGGCACTCGGGACGAGAACCTTCGCCGCGAGCTTGTCCTCCACCCTCCCTCGACCCTCGCCGAGCTAGTAACTCTAGCTTTGCAACATGCCGAGTGCGAAGAAGTACTCAGCGCATGCCGAGATGCAACCGGCTGAACAGCTCGGGTCAGGAGGGGGACAAAAAGCGAGCACCCGAGCCTGGCTCAAGTTCGGGAAAAAGGCGGAACCGAGACGGAGAGCGCAAGGAACCGTCACGGAAGTATGAATGGTACACCCCGCTAGCCGCGCCGATCTATGAGGTCTACGAAGACATCAAAGACTCGGGTCTCCTCCGCCAACCCGAGCCAATGAGGTCGAAGAACCGTAATCGCAGCAAGCACTGCTTGTTCCACAGCGATCACGGACACCACACCGGTGACTGCCACCAGCTCCAAGACGAGATCGAGCGCCTCATCCGTCAAGGACACCTAGCTCGATTCGTAGCCGAGCGTAAGGAAGACCGAGGCTCCCCAGAGGAGATCGACAACGCCCCCCGAGGGGTCCACATCAACGTTATCTCCGGAGGAACAACATCAGGAGGCGATAGCGGCCGAGGAAGGAAGCATCATGCCGAGCGGGCGAGCCGAGCCATAGAGCCTCCCAAGGCCCCGCCGAGTGAGCCCCAGGTCATAGTCTTCTCCGACCGAGACCTGGAGGGGCTGAACACCCCGCATGACGATGCCCTCGTGATATCGGCCACAATAAACCGTTGTAACGTAGATAGAATTCTAGTTGACAATGGAAGTGCCCCTGATGTACTGTCTTATGATTGTTTCCTTAAGATGGGGGAGGATCCGTCTAAGCTCCGCCCGATCCGGACCCCCCTCTGCGGGTTCAATGGCCTGGCCACCTACCCCGAGGGAGCCCTGAGCCTGCCGGTTACTCTCGGCACCCCACCCAAAACCATTACGGTCATGGTGGACTTCATAGTGATTAAAGGTATGATAGCATACAACGCCATCTTCGGCCGAGGAATCCTCAGCCGAACGAAAGCGGTGCCCTCTATCTATCACCATAAGATGAAGTTCCCCACCAAAAATGGGGTGGGGGAAGTCCGAGGTAACCAGGCCATGGCTCGGAAGTGCTACAACATCTCGGTGGAAGCCTCAAGGCCGGACGGGAATAACAAGGGCCCCCGAGGATTCGAGGAAAAATCCACAACCGCCGAACCTGGAGGCGAATCGCTAGCGGTTTTCTTAAACAATGACCCGACCCTAGGAGTAAAGATTGGAGCCGACCTACCATCTGAGGTTCAGAAGCAATATAAAGATTTTCTTTCTGCGTACATCCGAGTCTTCGCATGGTTCGATGATCAGCTCCCTGGGATACTAGGGGAGACCGTAAGGCACAAGCTTAACCTCGACCCCGCCATGAAGCCCGTACAGCAACGCAGAAGGAAGCATGCCCCCGAGAAGCAGGTGATCATCAAGGCGCAGGTCACCAAGGGACAAGGGACTAGCCTTTTTAGACCGGTCCTGTACCTGACATGGCTAGCCAACGTCGTCCTGGTACCGAAAGCTTCGGGCGAGTGGCGGATATGCGTGGATTTCACCGACCTGAATAAGGCCACCCCCAAGGACTGTTATCCGTTGTCGAGCATCGACCAATTGGTTGACTCAACCTCGGGCAATGAGATACTCAGCTTCCTAGAAGCTTATTCGGGTTACCATCAGATCAGAATGGATCCAGAAGATGTCGAGAAGACCGCCTTCATCACCGACTGCGGCGTGTACTGCTACACCCGAATGCCTTTCGGGTTGAAGAACGCTGGAGCCACGTACCAAAGGCTGGTCAATCACATGTTTGAAGGACAGCTGGGTCGGAACGTCAAGGCCTACATTGAAGACATGCTCGTCAAGACCCCCAAGGCCGAGGACCACTTCGCCGACCTCGCCGAGACCTTCGACACCCTCCTGAGGTACAACATGAAGCTCAACCCAGCCAAATGTGCCTTCGGAGTGAGATCCGGAAAGTTCCTGGGTTTCCTAGTCACTCAGCGTGGGATCGAGGCCAACCCAGACAAAGTCCAGGCCATCCTGGACATGCGCCCGCCCACCTGCATCAAGGACGTCCAACGCCTTACTGGGCGTGTCGCCGCTCTCAGTCGGTTCCTGTCCCGTGCGGCCGAACGATGCTTGCCCTTCTTCAAACTATTGAGGGGGCCCAAACTGGCATCTGCTACATTCACATGGGACAAGGAATGCCAAAAAGTGCTCGCCGAGCTCAAGGAGTTCTTGGCCTCGCCCCCGATGCTCTCCAAGCCCGTTCCAGGTGAAGTTTTGCTGCTCTATCTCTCGGCTACGTCATCTACGGTTAGCTCGGTCCTAGTCTGAAAAGACTCGGGAGTCGAGAGGTCGGTCTACTATGCCAGCAAGGTGCTCAACGAGGCTGAAAGGAGGTACCCCGCAACAGAGAAGCTCGTGCTAGCATTGGTCACCTCCGCCAAGCACCTCCGGCCCGATTTCCAGGGGCACCCCATCACCGTGCTAACCGGTGAACCATTGAAGAAGATCCTTGCCCACCCCGAAGCCTCGGGACGACTCGTCAAGTGGGCCATCATGCTTGGGGCCTACGATATATCCTATTGGCCATGCTCCGCTGTGAAAGGCCAAGCGCTCGCCGACTTCATTGCCGAAAGCACCATCCCGACTGAAGAAAGATCCCCATCCGCGCCCGGGCCGACCTGGGAATTGTTCGTTGATGGGTTTTCCAATTCAGTCGGGAGCGGTGCTGGGATCCTTCTGAAGTCTCCCAAAGGAGCAGAACTGCAGTACGCCTTGAAATTCAGCTTTGAAGCATCCAACAACGCTTCTGAGTATGAGGCTCTTATCTCAGGAGCGTGCATGGCCCGACGATTGGGGGCTGAGCGAGTCATGATCTACACTGACTCGCAGTTAGTCGCTAGCCAAGTCAACGGCGAGTACGAAGCTCAAGAGGCACCAATGATCAAATACCTCCAACTGGTCAGAGCCCTAGCCCAACAGTTCGAGAGATTCGAGGTAGTCCGAATAGCTCGGGAGGAAAACTCCCGAGCGGATGCCCTCTCTCGGCTAGCCTCTTCTCTCGACCCCGAAGGTACCCGATCAGTCCTCCTTGAAGAGCTAGAGCGCCCGAGCATTGACTCGGAGCTCCTTGCTATTGACTCGGCCATTCCGAGCGACTGGCGCACCCCCTATATGTTGTGGCTCCGGGACTCTCAAGAGCCTTCCGACCCTCGATAGGCCAGCAGATTGAAGTACCAAGCTCGGCGCTTCGTCATTCTAGATGACACTCTCTACCGGAGATCTTTCTCCGGTCCCCTCCTGAAGTGCCTCAACACCGACGAAGCCCACCGAGCTATCCAAGAGATCCACGAAGGCCTGTGCGGAGCGCATTCGGGAGGAAGGTCGCTTGCCAGGATCTTGTGGCGGCAGGGTTATTGGTGGCCCACTCTTTAGCGTGACTGCTCAGCCCATGTGCAACATGCGACAGGTGCCAGCGGTTTGACCACTTGGTCCATTGGCCGGCAACGGAGCTCGTCACCCTAGTCGAACCATATCCGTTCGCTCGGTGGGGGATCGACATCCTTGGGCCGTTCCCTAAAGCTCAGGCCCAGAAAAAGTTCGTCATCATCGCCATCGACTACTTCACCAAGTGGATCGAGGCCGAAGCCATGGCGAGGATCACCGAGACAGTCGTCTGGAATTTCATTTGGAAGTCGATCATCTGTCGCTACGACATCCCCCGGGTGATAGTGAGCGATAACGGTCGGCAATTTGATTCTCACTATTTCCGAGACAGATGTGCCGACCTAGGCATCTACAATCACTTCACCTCGGTCGCCCACCCGTAGGCTAACGGACTGGTTGAGAATGCCAATAAGACTATCTTAAAAGGTATCAAGACCAGGCTCAGCAAGGCCAAGGGCAGCTGGCTTGAGGAATTGCCTAGCGTGCTTTGGTTGCACAGAATGACTCCTAGAATGGCAACCGGTGAAAGTCCTTTCCAGTTGGTATACGGCACCGAGGCCGTCATTCCGTTGGAGATCGCCAATCCCTCCCTCTGAGTCGTCTACTTCTCACCCGAGGCAAACGAGCATAAATTGCTCGAAAACCTCGACCTAGAAGATGAAGTCTGAGAGATTGCCAGCATCTGAGCAACGAAATAACAGCGCCGCCTCACTCGATACTACAACGCCAAAGTTCGAGACAAACACTTTCAGTCGGGAGACTTCATCCTCAGAAAAGTCGAAGTCTCTCGACCACTTGAGGCGGTGGGCAAGCTATCCCCTAACTGGGAAGGCCCCTACCGAGTGGTCAAGACGCTCGGGAAGGGAGCTTACCGGTTATCTACGATGGAAGGAGAACTCATCCCTTGGACCTGGAACGCAACTACGCTATGCAAGTTCTATTTCTAAATACCAAACATTGTGTAAGCAGCATTGAATAAAACAAATTTCCCTTCCTTTAGTTCAAACAACTCACTTGTACATCAGGAAGGCCGAAGCCAAGAGAATACATGTCGAAAAAAAGAAGAAAATACATCTACCGCCATCATATGATCCCACTGCTCGGCTGACTCGGATGGCCTTCCTGCGCCCAGCCACTGACTCTGCCTCATGTAGAAACTGGCTCGGATAAAGGATAGTTGACCCCGTTGGCTCGGGCAGCTCGAGACAAATGTGACAGAGGAATTAAAAAGGAAGGAGGAAGGCTACCTTTCAAGTTGAACTTGGAAGAGGAAGGGAAGAGCATGAAGGCCCCCTCTCTGCCAAACTGCCAACTCCTTGGAAGAAAGAGAGTGCGGGCACCCTCCGAAGAGTGAAAGAAAGGAAGAGCAGAAGAGGGAAAAAGAGGCTGCCAGGAAGAAAAAGAAACCAGCAGAGCTGGATGAGGAGGCAAGGGAAGGCCCGGAAGGGATGGAGCCTAGTTGGCTCCCTCCTCCCATCCGTGAAGCGAGCAGGAAGGGAAGGGTGGCAGGCATGTCTAATGCCCCCATCCGCCCTCCATCTCACCCCCCTGCAAACCTCGTCGGAACAGATAAAGGGAAGATGGCGTGCCTCCACGCATCGACCCCTTTTCAAGTCTGCCCGCCGGCCGTCGAATCCTTTTCAAGTCCGAAGCAGTAGGAACCCCATGCCCCCCATCGTCGACAACCTCCTCATCTGGAACGTCCTCCATGCTCTGGACAGTATGGCACAACGCAACGTGAAGAAGGAATGAGGAAAGACTGTTAGGGAAAACCCTAAGCGATGGAGAGGAAGAGACACCCTTCAGCCTTTTTATAGGCAAAGGGAGGCTACTCGCCTTAAATGATCCTTTCCTCAAAAACACACCAAAGGAATTTCCCCCTATTAACGGTCACCTCAAACTTCTCATCTTCTGCCCCAGCGGGATACACGAAGCGGCCAGACATTCAAAGCATGAGAAAACGGAAGGGCACCCTGTCAGGGGATCACCCAACCATCACACGAAATCTGCGCAGAAAGTATCGATCTTTTCCAACTACCACAGATACGCTGATCAAATCACGGCAAGGACAACAAGAAGCAAGTAAGATTTTATTTATTGCCTTACAAAAAGAGGAAGTCCTTTTTATAAAAGAGACAAACAAAGGAAGGAGGCAAAACAGGGCGATACATCAGGCCTCTGGCCCACCTTGATGCTCGGGAAGGGAAGGCACAGGCGGTCCGCCCCCGGTACCCTCGGTGACGGCCGGCCCTGGCACTGACCCCGCCTACGCGGGAACTGCCTCGGTCGCGAGCCCTCCCGAGGCAATCGGAGTTGGTGACCCCTTAGGAGGAAAGCCCTCCAGACCTTCCTCGTCAAACGCAGAGGAGCTGGAAGATGACAAGTCCGAGTCATAGCGTTGGCCGGAGGGGAGGTCGATCGCAGAATCCTGGTCCCCAGCATAAGCTACAGCCGCTCTGACTCTGACGGAGCGTAGGTCTCCGCCATGGTAGCCCCCATCTGGGCCATGATCAGGCCGCCCTCCATAATTATGTCAAGGACCCCGGGCGGGGAATCACACTTGTCTCCCCCTTTCACCCTCACGGCTACGCCACGACAAAGCTGATACAAAGTGCTCAAGGCACCGAGCGTTTCCAGAGCCGTCGGCATGGGTACCCTGTCCCCATCTGACGCCTCGCCAGATGGCCCAGATCGAGCTACGGACTTGGTCACTCCACGCACCATGGTCGGTTGGGGTTGGGGCTGCGACACCTCCGCAGGCGAACCCCCGATCTCGACCGACCCAGCACTACTCCCTACCGGGGCCGCTCCGCACACGACGGTCGGTTGGGGCTGCGACGCCTCCGCAGGCGAACCCCCGACCTCGACCGACCCGGCCCACGCGTCACCGCCCGAGATACCGCCCGCCTCGACTGCCGCCCCAGCTCCGGCTGTGGCTTCTTCAACTTTGCCCCCCTCTATTCCCGCCGAGGGGAGAGCCGATCCGTCACCATCACCCTCCGGAGCGCCCCTGGCCTCCTCGGCCCTATCTCGCTCGGGAGAGGGGAGCGCCGCCGAGCCAGAATCACCTCCGGCGGCAGGGACGATCCTAGCCTTCCTGGCCCGCTTCTTGGCCTTCACGGCATCCCGCAACCTGTCCTCGACGGGATCCTTGCGCTTCACTCCGCGTGACCAGGAAGGCCCCCCTGAGGCCACGCCCTTGCCCTTATCTCGGGCTTGGGGGCGACCCTCAGGAACGCTCGGCTCCTCGACAGCCGAGTCACCGCAAAGATCGACCACCTCAGTGGCCTCCTTCAGAGGTTCTCGCCTGGTGTCTGCACAAAGAAGAAGGCGTGATCAGGAAAAGAAAAATGACCCCCACATCTGAAAGAGGGTCTAAGTGGTGGCACCTGAGCCCGACGGATGCAGCCGCATAAGAAGACACCGCTCTATGTTCTCCGACGTCACCAGTTCCTCGGTGGACTGGCGATTTCTCAATAGGGTGGCAGCATACTCCTCCACATGAGGAGGGAACTCATCCTGTCTTGGAGGGATATTCAGGTGGAAATTGGGCATTACCTGGCACCTCCAGGTTTCTTCCACCGAGTTTATCCCCACCCAGAAGAATTGGGTCTTCCACCCCTTATGCGAAGAATCCTTCGCCGCCAAGGAGATGCAACTCCTGTACTCCCTCGCCTGGATAAAGTAAAAACCCTTCCCGGCTGACGGATGCGCCTTCAGTTCGAAGAAATAATGGAAGAGGTCCAAGGAAGGGGGAATCCCAAATTGGCGGCAGAGGATGCGAAAGGCAGAAAGGTGGAGGTAGGAGTTGGCTACCAGCTGGATGGGCGGCAACTGAAAAAAGCCGAGGAGCGTGAGGACGAAGGGCTCTAAGGGAAGGCGGAACCCGCCCTTCCACGCCAGGAGGAAAGTGCAGATGTGGCCAGAGCGAGAATCCAAACTCGTCTCGTGCGGAGCCGCCAGGGTGAAGCTATACTTGTGAGGCAGGCGAAACTGATGCTCTAGCCTCTTCACATCGGCTTCCACCAACTCGATGGAGTTCGGGACCGGCGCTCTCACCGCCAGCTCGTCATCCTACTCCTCGGCACCCGAACGCTGGCCCGCCATGGATTTCGAGGAAGAACTTGAAGAGGAACTCTTTCGAGGCCTCGAAGACTCCGGGGGAGGAGGAAGCTGCCGGACCGCCTCCGTGGTTATCTCCGCCAACTCCTCAAACGCCGCCGCTAGCTTCTGCTCCTCCGTCGTGTCCTCGCGGCGCATCGAAGATCCCCAAAAGCAAGAAGCGAAGGAGAGCCAAAACCCTAACAACGGAAAGAGTCTGGAATGACAACCAGCGCCCAACACCTATAAACCAACGCGGGAGGCGGCACGTCGTTCCGACCTCCGAGAAAAGGGGGCCCCTTCATTTCAAATCCATCAGGATTACAATTATTACGGGCCCAGGTGACCATCACACGTGGCTTCATAACACCGCCAGATATCCACCCACCCGAGCCACGCTGGTCCTAAACCCTAGATGAACTACTCTTCCGAGCTTACTTTGGCTAGGGAGTAGGAGGGGGAAAAGTGGAGAGGGGGATTTTTCTAGCACAATTAGGAGCAGCCGAACTAGGCCCATTCGGACCGAACGTGGCCCAACTCATCCAAGTGACAGCCCTCTAGGGCCCACTTTGGCAGGAAAGCCCAATAAAGATCACTCGGGGACCCATCCTTCCTCGGCGGCCCTAAGGCTCGGAAGGCCCGAAGGATAGAACGGAGGAAGGCCCACGCCCGAGCCATCTCCCCACCGAGATAAGGGCAGGCGCTACGCGCCCACTCCGATCTGACTACGTCTGAGCTATGCCCATCGCCCAGGTAGGGCTGGCGCTTCTCATGCTTGGATCAACTGACAAACGCTTATCCATGCATCCATTGGTAGTCCTTTATGAGCAGGAGTTCAGCGGGATAAGGGCGCCATGATCTCCCAAGGTCATGAAGAGCCCACGATGAGGACGTAACGATCCCCTGATGAGGACGTAACTCCCACCTGAAACCCCTCGACTTACAGGACTCCTAAAGACGGCGCACTAGTTAAATGAAGGATACCCTCCGGTGAAAGGTAGGGGCAACCACACGCTCAAAACTCCTGAGCAGGAACCACTTCACCCTTCTGGTGGAGAGGGATCTCGCGCAGAAGCTACTTCCTCCATATATTGCTCCCACCATAGCTCTACTGACTTAGACATCGGATGATTTTCCCCAGGGACGCATCCCTGGGTCCCCTGATCCGTTTCCCTTTCTTGCAGTTCACAATCCGGTGATCCTCTGCCCGCGCAGGACCCGCGTGAGATCACGCCTCTTCAGGTTTCATTCGACCCAGCACATTCCCTTGGGTTGCACTTGTTCTATTCGTTCGGAAGAAGGATGGATCCCTCAGGTTATGCATTGATTACCCATAGTTAAATAAACTAACTATCAAAAAGAAATATCCATTGTTACGTATTGATGAGCTGTTCGATCAGATCTCTAATGCAAAATATTTCTCCATGATAGACCTCAGGTCTAGTTACCATCAGCTCAAGATTAAGCATGAAGATATTTACAAAACTGCTTTCCAGAGTAGATATGGGCATTATGAGTTTGTTGTGATGATGTTCGGGTTAACCAATTCCCCTGCAGCATTTATGCAACTTATGAACAATGTCTCCGGGCCCTATCTTGACCAATTTGTGGTCATCTTCATTGATGATATCCTAATCTATTCCAAGACCAAGGAAGAGCACGAAGAGCACCTAAAAATAGTTTTGCAAACACTAAGAGAACATCAACTCTACGTAAAGCTTAGTAAGCATGAGTTCTGGCTAAAGGAGGTCTCTTTCCTTGGCCATATTATTTCAAAAGAAGGTATCGTTTTGGATCCTTCTAAAGTAGAAGCTGTCAAAAATTGGAGCCGACCAATGACCGTATCTGAAGTTAGGAGTTTTATCGGTCTGGCTGGTTATTATAGGCGTTTCATCAAAGATTTCTCAAAGATCGCTGTTCCTTTGGCTAGGCTCACAAGAAAGGAGAATCCCTTTGTATGGTCGAAGGATTGCGAAGAGAGTTTCCAAACTCTTAAGGATCATCTTACCACCGCCCCTATACTGGCACTACCTGTCGAAGGTAGTGGATTTGAAGTCTACATGGATGCATCCGACATTGGCCGTGGTTGCGTCCTGGTGAGGCGCATTTTTTCTCTCTCTTTAAAAGAAAGAAGAAGAATTAGATTAAGAAATGTGTAGGCGTGCCAGTCACATGTGTGACGAGTTAATTGTGCGCTCAATCTGACCCGAGTCGGGCGAGAGTGAAGTTCGTGTCGGGACCGAAAGTCCGCCATACCATAAAGGCTATGACGTTAATTACATCATCTAATGAGAAGGAAAACTTCTGATTAATTGCCGAGATAACGAGCCGTTCGAGGATGAAATAGAATGCAAGAGAATGCAGGTGATAATGAAGCCTTTATGGCCGCATGGGAGGATTCATTGGTTATTTCCTTAGTCATGCGAAGCAGACTTAATTCATTAAGTTCGAGCCCTTGATACAAGGCGGAGAACGTAGGTCCGGAGACCACCATCACGCATAGCCAAGACTTCTGGTCGGGCGTGAACCGGCCTTCCGTCGAGGCCATTTGATATACTGAGGTCTCGTTCAAGCAAGCATGCATTAATGAGGCACAAAAGAATGCATATCTATGTCTAATGCATGAATTGGGCGAATGCATAATGACAGATGATTTCAACTTGAAGAGTTTCTTTTTGTTTGATTTATGGTTAATTACGTCGACCGACACAAGCCGTGGAAGGCGAGGGTTGGTTCGAGAATGAGAAAGGAATTAAAATGGCGTGACAAGCACACTTTTATTCAAAACCGACGTCGGGTAGCGTAGGTATAAGGGTTAGACGGTGCGGGGTAGCGTAGGGATAGGGTTTAAAATGGCGCGGCCAAGGGAATGGCTTTAACCGACGCGCCCTACCCAGAGCGCGCTGGATTAGGGCGCGCCAAGTGGTGGTTAAATGAAAAATGGTGAGTTTGAGTCAAAGGTTAATTCGGTGTGGGGGGGGTACCGTGCCGTATTAGGGCGTGCCGGAGTAGGACCGCGCCGGGTTAGTTAATTTTTAGGTATTTTTTAGTATTTTTGAGTTTATTTAGTTTATTAAGATGCATTGATTTGATTGATGAGTGAATTGAGGTGCAGAATGCCCTTGAGACAGGGTTGAGACCCGTGCGAGGTTCATACTCGAGCACGGAAGTTAATTGCTTTGAAAACATATCTTATTAAGCCCGAATTATGAGGGCAAATAGTCAAACATATCTGACCAAATTTTGGCAGCATCTCCCCATCTCTAGAGAGTTGCAGGGGGAAAGCGGAGGCATACCCACATAATGGAGTAAGCTCCTTAATACCGGGTGGCACAACGGCGGTCAGTAGACCCGAATGGATGGAAGACCCCGAGGGCTAGCCCACGAGGGGCACCAGTATTCCATGGGCAAGGGCCGACCAGTGAGGTAGGAAACCCCAAGTGCTAGCCTATGAGAGGCACACAACCCATGGCCACCACTATTCCCCTAGGGATAGTTGATTTGATGTTAGGGCGAAGCCCTGTTGATATTCGCCCGATGGCTTAAGAAGATGCACGCCATAAAGAGACATTATCTTATGATCTACTGGTGATTCAGAGGTATCAATGGGGAATGTCCCCTCTCCCCGGCCACTGGACTCTTCGAGAGGAACGGTCACACACAATGCATATGCATAACACGCTCGACTAATAAACTGATTACGATCAGTTATGTCTATGGATATATATATATATAGGGGAGGTTAATTGATTAGCAGGTTAGCAAGGGTGTTAGTGAGTTAGCTTTTGAAAGGCAATGGTGCCAGAAAACCATGCGTTCAATCTATAGGGGCAGCCACATCCCACTTGGTTCATTATTTAGAACGGAGGTGCAACAGGAGACCGGCCTCAAGGTCAACCAATAAGGCATACATAGGTACACCTCTGGTGATGAAACCCTCGATATAGTGATGGAAACATGATACAAGCATTCCATTGGAACGAAAACCCCGGGGAGAGGGGGGTGATTGCTGTAGCCCCTTTTGGGATAACCCAGGGTGTATTCAAAACCAGCGAGGAAGGAATCCACACGGTGATATACGGAATGTTAGAAATCGAATACAACCTAAGGAAGAGAAAGGGGGTGATGAAGGGCACAGAAAGATATTATTTCATTCATCATCAAGCATTGCTATCAAGAAGGGGCCATTACAGCATACATTCACCACGGCATGGCACTATCGGCCGGAGGCCGGTCAAGCTTACACAAACGGGTATAAACCCAACTCCAGAAGAAAAAAAAAGACAGAGGGAGGAAGAAGAAGATGGGCTCATGTCATCGCCCCCTTCGACCCTATTTATTTACAGGAACAATGCCAAATAGAAAAGGGGGGAAGACGGGAAAACGGCGGAACCCACCTAAGCTTTTCACCGCAGAAAATAGAGCATCAGAAAAGGGCCTTCGCCTCAGACTTCGAGCTTCTTTAGGCAGACGGACGGGGCGAGGGTGGCTCTCTGGCTCACTTTCAGAAACCCTACTTGTTTCCCAAGGCTCTCCTCTTTCTTCTTTAATTCTATTTGATCCCTTCTCTCTCTTCCCATTTCGACTCTACCTCTTCTATTCTCTCCCCCTTTTCTCCTCGACCGCTGGTTGGCTTATATAGCCTCGCTAGGATGTGATCCTTCTCTGGCATGAGAAGAGTGCGTCGGGAAGACATGAGGATTGGGTTTGCGTGCCGAGAAGAGGGCGCGCAAATAAGGGGCGCACCGGATTAACTCCGTTCATCGTGCTTGCTTGGCACGGGCTCGACAACGGACCCCGGACTGGCCCTGGGAGTCATTGTGATCTTTCATCTCGTCCTGGTCTTGCAAAACCACGGAGGGAAGTACAGGCCAAGCTTTCTGGCCACTGAACAGCCGCATTCAGAATCCCGTGCATCTTTAGGTTGGACACGCGGGTTTTCCTCTAACGCGGCCTTCGACATAGTGGTTTGTGCTGCTGGTTCGACTTACCCTGTCTCAGTAGCTCTCTCGGGGAGTGGTATACTACCCGGGGTGCTTTTGCCTTGACTGGGCGGTCATTCGGTCACTAATGGACCTAATTTGCTGAGAAGCCATACACGTGACGGGTTATCCGGGACTTCTGCCGAAGGAGCCCCCGGTTCCCTGTTCTGAAGGGCCAGAGACATTCTATCACCTCAAGAGGGTTGCTTGTCAGGTGGAAAACCACCGGGTGCATTCTCATCCTTGGTCAGACGATGAATATTTGTTTATGCGGCATGATCGAGTTGATACCGGTTCATTGGACAGGCCCGATGACACTGTCGGTTTGTTGTGAATTCTTCCGCTCCTCCTGAGGTGACGTCCATGGTGATCATGTCGGGTGACCTGAGGCTCCAGCAGCTTGGGCAGACCCTTGTGTACTGGCTTTCTTTAGCTTCTGCGCTCCAATGGGCCACATCATTCTTATCTTCTAGGCTTGATCGCTGTTGAACATATTTTAAGTGCCAACAAATGCCCCCTAGCCGCGGGTGCTGCAAGCAAGGCACGAGTGAAGCGGGACCCGTGGATGAGTTCTGTGTCTGTAGATTTCCCATCTGGATGACAGAAGCTTGGAATGGCTCTTAAACCGGCGCAGTGGTTAAAATTGCCACAGTCAAAGGGTTGTTAGTATGGCGTGCCCAATCCGGTGTGCCCTTTTATCATAGGTTAATACGACGCGGGCCTCATCGGTGCGCCCTTTGATGAAGAGTGGGTTAAAACGGCGTGCTATTTAGCGCGCCGGATTAATCCAAAGGGGGGCGCCCTATATAAAACCCTTCCTTTTGTTTTTTCTCTCATCCTTCTCATTTCACCCAAACTTTCTCTCTCTTCCCTTTCTTCTTCCCGCGTCGCCGAGTGAGCTTGAGGGCGGCGTCCTTCGACGGGTGAGGGAGAGCCTTTGCTCTTCTGTTCTTGGGATTTAAATTCCTGTTCTTGGGCCCCAGGAGGCTCCTAGTAGGGCTTGCCCTCGGAGCTATTCGCCTGGGTGCTACGTTTCGGCCTCAGTGCGATACCCACGGCCTGTTTTAGGGACCATCTCTTGATGGACGTGTTTTGCTTCTTTCTGGCAATCTCCCGGACTGGGGAGACTCTGTCGAAATTTCGTCAGAAATCTTGTTTCTCATCAACTATTTCTGACTTTGTTTATTCTTCTTGTCATGCTTTTTGTAGATAAGATGGCATCTATTTCTTCTTCTTCCGCTTCCTGTGCCATGGTGACATGGGAAAATGTGAACTCCCTGGATCGGGGGCATGACCAGCTTGCTGTGGTTGCGAAATTCTTACACTCCGAGACTGATACAGTGGACACTAGCCGCCTTCTCATCATCGGGGACGATTCCTTCAATTCTGACAGCGGGGATGCCGTCAGGAGGGATCACCCCAAGGATAAGCACTTAATTTCCTTCCTCAGGCGGTTTAACCTTCAAGGGAAAATGGACTTGTTCCTTGTTCGGAAAGCTGAGCAAGCACTGCTTGTTGAGAGAGACAGTCTGACTGACTCTGTAGTGCGGGGAAGGCCTATTTATCTGCCTAGTGAACCCCGGAGATGGAGTGTTGTACTCGGACTATAGGACCTGGTTTTGAAAGGCGGGTTACTGACCAGCGCACCCGAGTTCATACCCGCTCGTTGGAATGACACTGCGGGTCGTTTCAACTGAGAGAGGCCCGTATTCGGTCTATTTCTTGTCCCGCTGAAATGGGGATATAGAGAAGAATCTTTCTTGCTGGACTGCCTGGCAGTTCGTTTCAAGCATCAGATCTCGGTGGGGTGGTTTGCTAAGTTGAAGGTCACCGATGCCCATGCATTTAGACCCGAAGCAGTGGAGTTCACGGACTACATCCTTCAACATTACGCTCACATTCTGGTCAAGGCTGGTGTATATCATAGTGTGTATGCCTCAGGGTATCGCTACCCTATCTCCAAGGGTTTATGCTGCGGTATGATTGAGGTATTATGTCAAGAGTGTAACACCTTCCACACTTCGGAGGGAGAGACCTCTTTGGACCTTTGGAGTCTTTCACAGCTCAGCGGCTTGCCGATTGACGGTGAGCCATATGAAGAAGTCTGCTGGCCAAATTGGCTGAAGGATCAGACTGACGGTGAGGGCCGATATCTAGCGGGCTTCGCCTATCGGTACCTGATGAAGGCGTACCGCATGCTTTGCCGCTCATCATATGATGCCAAGGAGGCACGCAAGCCCGAGGAGAAAAGGCATGTGCGGATGGGCGCTTGGCTTCAGTATTTCTTCAGCGGGGAGCACAAATATGAGGAATTTCCCATAGTAGCACCGACTGCTTTGAAGTGGAAGAAGAGAGTCCGGTGACAAACCATTTTCCCGCCTGTCTTGAGAGAAGGGCAGCAAGGAGGCCCGAACCCCGCTAGTGTTGACGCAGTCACGCACTGTGCTGCATATCTAACCTATTGGATTTGTTCATTCGCTCTCACACAAGGCGACGAGAGTGTAATCAGGGCGGAAGCCATCTATCCCGCTTGCCTGATGGCTTGGGGAACGAAGCTATCCCTCTACCCAGTGGCTTTATGCCTCATTTACAAGATGCTGGGGGACTTGCACCGGAACCGTCTACCCAGGAATTTGCAGACGGTCGGTCCGCTACACTTTTTTAATGCATGGGTCTACACCCCATTTCCAGAAGCTGCTCCTCAACGGCTACAATTTCCACACCTTGTTCCGAGGATGATCGAGTTTGCTAGCGCCGAACCATCATCGACAGCGAAACAACTCTTTGCCATTCGGGGGAAGTTGACGAAGGTCCCCATAGATGCGCCTGAGGTCCTGCACTTTTGAAGCTTGGCTGCCCATTCTAGGCTGCTGGTAAACACGACGCGGAAGTGTAGCCTCTTCGAGGCGGAGGAGTTCATCCATCCAATCTCTGGCGCCAAGTGTACACGGCCAATCCTAGAGCAGGAATTGGTTGATTGGGCGCTGGCGATTAGGCCGAGCGTCCTTATCTTTCAGAAGAGCGGCATTTTTTGGCTGGAGCCATATTACCCATTCTGATTTAGTCAGAATTTTGGCTACGATCAGCACATCCCTCCTTCTTTTTCACATTTTGAATTGCCGAATAGGCATAGAGTCGGCTGGCTATCCAATGACGATGCCTGAATATGGTGGGATTACTTCCACCGCCGAGAGGAGGTTTCATTCAGAGTCCCGGCTCCTGCTCATTTTCCCCGCGTTACTCCTGAATATATCAGATGGTGGAATGTACGGACAGGATTTTACAAGAACTCCCGTCGAGACTGTTGGGCTGTTGTTGAGCATAGATTTCTGGACTCTCAGCCAGAGCCGATCCTGGACATTGATCCTTCTTACTTGAAGAAGTTGCGATCATGGACCAACACAGAGGTGATGGCTTATCTAGAAGCCCGGAAGGCTGTGAAACGCCGCTCGCCTAGGGTTGAGCCGAAGTTACCCGAGATCCGCAGGGATGACTTTGTAAAGACACTTCGGGGGCTATGCCGGGTGACCAGTGAGCAGGTGGTTCTTCAGGAGATCCCTTTACCAGTGGAGGAGCCTATTCCATCCCTGGCCGATTGGTGGCCTGAGCGCGACAACTTTCACCCTTACTTGACTTTCATTTGAGGGGAAGATAGGCGTGACGCACTTTATAGCAACACCCCCTGGCTATTTGCACTGCTCCGCTCCAATAAGTTCTCAATGGGTGGTCCGAGCGAGGCTATTCTGGACCAGCCCCTTTTTATCTCCTTCAAGTATGCTGACGGATGGGGGTTGGACCATCTAGGCTTGTAATATCATATTTCTTCTCGCGGCCATGCAGACTTGGCGTCGCTGGTCGAGCAAAGCGAGAAGATAGGAGATGTGTGTTGGCTTGTTTGCGAGGCAGCCTCAAGAGACAAAGGGCCCTTGCTGTTCTATTGGCCCCTTTCTCCTTTTTATATGGGGCCGACAGGTATCTTTCATCTCTTCATTTCAGCCTTTCGGCCTGTTTCCTTTCTTCATTGTAGCATGTGTCATTCTCACCCTTGTACTTGTGTAGTTCGACTCACTTCAGAGGAAACCCGACACTTCAGGGAGTTGATAATAAAAGCTTAGAAGCCAACATACTTCGAAACTCCTGAGGCGGCCCCAACCACGACGCCACTGCCCCCTGGTGATTCGAGGAAGCGAAAAAGGTCCCAGGTGAGGGAGGCTATCGGTAAGGCCAAGGTGGCGGTCACGCGGATGACGCGGGCTCGCCGGAGGCAGGCCGCGGGGCAGGAACCAGTAGTTGTCCCACCATCGGTAGTATCATTTGAAGAATTTGAAGCCTCTCGTGCGCAGGGGCCTGAAGCTGAAGGTATACCCCTCCTTCTTTGTATTCTATTCTCTACTCTGGCCACATTGGCTGATCTCTTCTTTGCAGTTGCCGTGACTCCTGCTACCATGGTTGCGCAAAAAGCTATGACCGCTGCCACCGTCGGAGAGGTAGAAGGGGACGTGCCCATGTCTCCCGTGGAGGGGGACCTGCCTTCTCCAACACCCAGCCATGAGACGACAGGTAATTTACAGTTTATTCATAGAACCTTACGATCCGTTATTTCTTTAGTCTGCTTAACTGTTCCTCATTTGAATTTCAATTGAGATACAACTGCCCTCGCTTCCTGCCGTCGGGATTACCGAGGAGGCTTCGGCTGGGGAGAAAGCTATTCCATGGAGTGAGCCCACCCCCAAAATTCATTCGACTGGTGCTCCTGCCATAGAATCGGCTGAGCAAGCCTTCGTTGAGGGAGATGCTCTTCCCGTGGGTCTTGAGGCTGGAGAAGCACCCTTTCCGATGGAGGAGCATCAGGCGTCGACAGAGAGCTCATCTTCTTCGGAGCAGGTCGACTACGGTGGCAATTCCAGTGACGGGGAGTTCCCTCCTATGGAGATAGAAATTGAAGATGCCGGGGCGTCTTCAGCTTACGAAAGTGATTACACGACCTTCAGTCCACCCCGGCTGGCATGGCGCAATCTTGGGCCATCTGGTCCACTCGTGAGCGAGGTGGCTGGGCCTATGGAGGCCATGATTTCTACTGCTGCAAGCTTGAGCTTAGTGCCGGTTGAGGTAGGGGATCCTCTGCCACTTTCACTTTGCAGCTCTTCTCATTATTTTCTATATCAGATGCCTGACACATGATGTATTCACGGTGCAGACCGATGTGGTGTTGCCAACCATAACTGTGCAAATACCTCTCCCGACTCTGGGTGCGGGTCAATCGACATTCCCACCAGTCTTGCGGCCCATCGCTTTGCGATACCGCAAGGATTATGCTGCGGCAGCCAGCTTGGAGATTTCGGGGGTACTTATGGGCGCTGTTGACTCGACTGAAGCTGCGGAATCCCAGTCATCCTTTGCCAGCAGAGGATTGCTCCCGGGGGAGAAGAGTCTTCCTGAAATAGAAGCCGGAGAAATCGTTGAAGAGGAAGTTGGAGCTCCTAGGGCTTTAGCCCTTGTTACAGAATCGGCGCTGGTGGAGGCCAGTCAGGCTGGGTGCGAAGAACAAGTGATGGGGACATCAAGGCAAGGCCGCTCACATTTTATTTGCATTTATGTCCTTTTGTATTTGTATGTATACCCTTGTGTTATATGGTACACAATTGTAAGTCTTAGTGGGTTTATTTGCAAAAGGCCATTGGGTTTCTTTACAAAAGGGCATGTAGGCCCAACAGGGCCCCCCTCCCTCCCTCTTATTGGTCCACATGGACTCCAGGGCCCATGGGGGCTAGTCCATGGTCCAAACATTGACTTGGACCAAGATTAATTAAAGAGAACAAATCCCATTTGGTCTCTTAATGGAGGGGGGCGAACCCCATTAAAATAATGATTTTTTTATGTGTTTTTTTTTACCAATTTCCACTCCCTTGTATGCCCCTCCCCTAGCCCTAGATCTGGGGTCATTTGGGTCATTAATGTGGAACTATATAGCCTATGTAATTTCCATTTTTGTGAATTAATGAGAAGAAAAAACTAGTGTGCATTGGAGCAAGCTGCGCCCCCCCCCCCTCTCTCCTACTGGTTCCTTCTTCCTCCCTCAGCATTTCAGGGTGTAGAACCCTTCTATCTCAGCCCCTCTACATCTGGTTTCTATCTCTGCCGCCGCCGCCGCCGTTCGTGCCGCCATCAAGCCACCGCGAAGCAAGATCCGAAGTGCTGTCCAAGGTTCTATTTTGTGGGACAGAGGTTCACTCCAAGAATTTTAGATCCCAACTCCGATAGCATCTGGAGCTGAGATTTTCAAGGTTGTTTCCCCACTTGATTCCCAACCTCCAGTAAAATTATCCCATCATTTACCTTTTTTTTATTTTTTTTCCATTTTCGTGTCTTTCCATCTTCTAGATCTGTCCCTTTTCAGATATGTGTAGCAGAAGCTTAGTTCTTCCCCTCTTCGACCAACTTTCCATTTTATGATCACGTCCAAATTTGGACTGGGTGTTCGGCCCATCCAAATACATCTCCACAAATTTTGGTTCAAATTTAGAAATTCTTTTTCTTCATAAGAAAATTAAAACTCAGTCAAACATCTTTTCTGTCCTATTCAGTCCAGATCTGACCACAGTCCATTCGAAATTCCATTTCCTCAGTCAAAACTCCATATCAAAAATTGCAAAAAATACTCCCGTCTTCCTTATTCATTTCTATACAACTTTGGTGAAGAGGTCAATCTATAGATCTATAATTTGAACCACGGTCAACTCATGTTCTCAGGAAAACTCAAATCTACCCTGAGTTTTTTGATCCTGTGAACCAGCAGCTTGAGTATTCGACAAAGGCCATCAACGGGAAATTCAAAATTCTTACTTTCACCATAGATCAAAGGATTTTGAGTTAGCTTTCCAACGATACCTCTTGTGCGTCGATCAGACATCGGGAGTGACCGCAGCAGCAGATTTTGTCGGGATGCGCGGGTCTGAAACAACAGTTCAGATCCGTGGGTAGCAACTCCGACGAGTGAAGATCGGAGCCGCCCGGCCTCCGACCGGTGAACCAGTGCACCACCTTACCAGGGAGCGCCCCTCCGGACGTCCCCGTCACTACGGTGCCGCTCCCGACCGACACGGCCCCACTGACCAGCACGTGGGTCCCACGACCATGAGTACGCGTGCCGCCAAAGGTACACAAGAAGCTGCCCGTCAACCCAAACCCGCCACTCCCAGGTCCCATTGTGTCGCCCTTTACCTCCCTGCGTGGAGTGGGCAGTGAAATTACATTGCTGTAATTATTGTGTAGTAATTGTTCCAGGAGTACGAGATCGGCCGGGATCGTCGTCCCCACGCTCGACACGTGGAGGTATCGTGTTAACTCCTTTACTCGGCATTTGCTTTATTCGTATATACTTGTTTATGCCACTGCTGGAGAGTATGTGTTAGGGCCATTAGCTTGATATATTTTATTTCACCGCTGCTGCGAGAGAGAGCGAGACCGTCCCGTGACCCGATCCGGGCACGGATTTGTGAATTGACCACCCTAGCTCACTGTCGGTTTCTCAACCGTGCACGTCTGTTCGCTTCCCTCGTTTGGGACAATCGCGAGCTTGCTTAGAGTCTAAGGGTCGCATATCCAATTGGAGTCGAGTCACCTGTCCGTCCCGCATCAGTTTGGTATCAGAGCGCCAGTTGAGTCTAGAGCGTCAAAAAAAATTAAAAAAGTGTCATTTATGTCTAGTCATCGTCTAAGTCGGTCTAGGTTGCATTTCAGCCCAATAACCCGGTATATAAAAAGGTGTTGTTCGAATGTTAGGCTACGCCTATCGGGAAGGCCGCACACTTGCGCGAGTGATCTTCGGATCGATTAACTCCGCCACGTACCAAGTCTTGGTTTAAGTCTAGGTGCATCATCCTTGCATTAGTCTGTGTATCCTAGTCCTTGTGTCGTTGCATGCCCACTCGGCGAGGTACCCAATACCATCGCCCTCCACCTATGGCCAACCCACGGGATGCCATCTCGGAAGACCTTCACTCCTTTCACGAGGCGATCATGGCCCTCATAGTCCGGATGGAAAAATCCGAGGCAACCTTTAAGAGCTTCTCAGACCGTATAGATGGCCGGTTTAACACCATGCAGGAACGGACGGAGTCATCCGACAGATCTGTCCGAGGTCTGGTCGGACGGTTGGATATGATGTCTCACGGAGACCCTCCTAGAATGGCCCCGGGCCCACCCACACTCGCTCCAGCGGCTGCCCAAGGCCAACCCATTCCCAAAGCCCAAACCCAACCCGCCGTTGTGGCCCAGGATCCGCCCGTACATGCTCATCAGCCTCTACAGGCTCCTCCGCCCGCCCTTCCTCGGGACCCCGAATGACCACTCCGTGACCTTGGTCTTGAGGACTATGGGTCCGATAACGCCTATGTGGGGTATGGTCAACGCCGTCGTGACCTCCAGCCACAGAGGGATGAGGAGGATGATAGGATCCTTAAGACCGTGCGAGCGGACCCTCCCATTTTTTACGGGTCTTTGGATCCAAAAGTCTATCTAGATTGGGAGTTCAGCATGGACCGATACTTCGAATGGTATGAGATGTCGGAGCGTCGAAGAATCCGATTCGCTACCATGAAGCTCGTGGGACAGGCGCAATCCTATTGGAAGAATTTAGAGAGCCTGTTATTCCAGCGGCTAGAGCCCCCGGTTGAGACATGGGGCGAAATGAAGGTCAAGCTTCGGCAAAAGTACCTTCCTGCCACGTACTGTCAGCGACTCATCGATAGGTGGCAGAGTCTCAGCCAGGGAGACCGGCCCGTCTCCGAATACATCAATGAATTTGATGAGTACTTTCTGCGATGTGGGGTCACGGAGGAGAGCACCATGCCCGTTTCCCGCTTTCGACAAGGTTTGTGGTCACACTACCAATATGAGCTTTTCCGCCGCAATACCAAAACGTTGGAAGAGGCATATCAGGTTGCTCTCGAGTTGGAGCAATTTGAGGGAGAGTTCTAGTTTAGCCATCAGTCGGGTACCACCCTCTTCGTAGTACCGAGCCCCGTCACTCTTTAGGCCCACATCAGCGGCCCCCCATGGCTCGATCTCAGGAACCCGCCCATCAGGAGCACTTCGCTCCAAGGCCTCACCCTCCCCCGCAACAGGATCTACCTCCATCCCAACCACCTTCACATATTGCTCGCCCTCTGGCACCGACACCCCCACCCTAGTTGCCCACGGCACCTACAGTTCCACCCCTGTTGCCTACACCCCCTACCCGTCCGGAGGATAAGGGTAAGGGTCCTCTTCTCAGAGAGAGTAGTAGGTCTCGACTACAGTGTTTCCACTGTCATGGGTTTGGCCACATCGCCAACCAATGTCCCTCTCGTGCCACTCTAGCCCAAGGGGTAGGAGAAGCCTCACCTTCTGGGCTTGTATCTGTCAGCTACGAGGCCGATCCGGAACTAGTTGATGAGTATGAAAGGCTGGAGGAACCTACCGACGCTCAGGATGCGGCACTCGGATGATGGCAACCTAGTGGGGTTGATGTCATTGCATTAAGTCTAGGGTCATCCATGAGTCAGTTTGGTTCTTCTTTGTGTGGTTTGTTTTGTGTGGCTTATTTGCGTGGTTTGCATACGTGTGTTAGTACATGGTGAGTCTGCATGTGTCTTGTGCAAGCTCGTTGTCGGTCTCTTATGAGTGAGAGGCAAGTGGACTTGTTAGAAGAGTATGGGATCAGTTCTACATCTATGCCCCGGATCTAGTCACCTACAGGGACCCAGCGGTGATTCCTAGTGAGTCTTCGAGCCGCCTCCATCCCCTTGTGAGTGACCCCACCCTGGAGTGTTCCACCACTAGCCTCTTCCCATAGCAGCATGCGCATATCGAGTATATACGGAATGAGCAGGTGACGATCACTTGGAGTGGAGCGTACCCGCGCTACTTGGTACGCTGACGGATCTACCGGAGCTATTCAAGCAGTCACCCCCTTTACTCGACGGGGGCGAGTTCTTCCCACCCTAGGAGAATTGATGGGGACATAAAGGCAAGACCGCTCTCATTTTGTTTGCATTTATGTCCTTTTGTATTTGTATGTATACCCTTGTGTTATATGGGTACAAATTTGTATGTCTTAATGGGTTTATTTACAAAAGGCCATTGGGTTTCTTTGCAAAAGGGCATGTAGGCCCAACAGGGGCCCCCTCCCTCCCTCTTATTGGTCCACATGGACTCCAGGGCCCATGGGGGCTGGTCCATGGTCCAAACATTGACTTGGACCAAGATTAATTAAAGAGAACAAATCCCATTTGCTCTCTTAATGGAGGGGGGTGAACCCCATTAAAATAATAGTTTTTTATGTGTGTTTTTTTGACCAATTTCCACTCCCTTGTATGCCCCTCCCCTAGCCCTAGATCTGGGGTCATTTGGGTCATTAATGTGGAACTATATAGCCTATGTAATTTCCATTTTTGTGAATTAATGAGAAGAAGAAAATAGTATGCATTGGAGCAAGCTGCGCCCCCCCGTCTCTCTCCTCCTTGTTCCTTCTTCCTCGCTCAGCATTTCAGGGTGTAGAACCCTTCTATCTCAGCCCCTCTACATCTGGTTTCTATCTCTGACGCTGCCGCCGCCGTTCGTGCCGCCATCAAGCCACCGCAAAGCAAGATCCGAACAACTGTCCAAGGTTCTGTTTTGCTTGACAGAGGTTCACTTCAGGAATTTTAGCTCCCAACTCTAACATCATCTAGAGCTGGATTTTTAGGGTTGGTTCCCCACTTGATTCCCAACCTCCAGTAAAATTATCATGTCGTTTACCTTTCTTTTTATATTTTTCCATTTTCGTGTCTTTCCATCTTCTAGATCTATCCCTTTCTAGATCTGTGTAGCAGAAGCTTCGTTCTTCCCCTCTTCGACCCACTTTCCATTTTCTGATCAAGTCTAAATTTGGACTGGGTGTTCTGCCCATCCAAATACATCTCCACAAATTTTGGTTCAAATTTAGAAATTCTTTTTCTTCAAAGGAAAATTAAAACTCAGTCAAACATCTTTTATGTCCTATTTAGTCCAGATCTGACCACAGTTCATTCAAAATTCCATTTCTTCAGTCAAACCTCCATATCAAAAATTGCAAAAAATACTCCCGTCTTCCTTATTCATTTATATACAACTTTGATGAAGAGGTGAAGCTCATCATTTGAACGACGGTCAACTCGTGTTCTTAGGAAAACTGAAATATGCCTTGAGTTTTCTGATCCCGTGAACTAGCAGCTTGAATATTCGACAAAGGCCATCAACAGGAAATTCAAAATTCTTTCTCTAGCAATAAATCGAAGGATTTTGAGTTAGCTTTCCAACGGTACCTCTTGTGCGTCGATCCGACGTCGGGAGTGACCGCAGCAATGGATTTCGTCGGGACGCGCGGGTCTAAAACATCAGTTCAGATCCGTGGGCAGCAACTCCGACGAGTGAAGATCGAAGCCGCCCGGCCTCCGACTGGCGAACCAGCGCACCGCCTTCCCAGGGAGTGCCCCTCCAGACGTCCCCATCACTGCGGTGCCGCTCCCGGCCGACACGGCCCCACTGACCAGCACGTGGGTCCCATGACCGTGAGTACGCGTGCCGTCGAAGCTACACAAGAAGCTGCCCGTCTACCCGAACCCGCTACTCCCAGGTCCCATTGTGTCGCCCTTTACCTCCGTGCGTGGAGTGGGCAGTGAAATTACATTACTGTAATTATTGTGTAGTAATTGTTCCGGGAGTACGAGATCGGTCGGGATCGTCGTCCCCACGCCCGGCGCGTGGAGGTATCGTGTTCGCTCCTTTACTCGACATTTACTTTATTCGTATATACTTGTTTATGCCGCTGATAGGGAGCATTTGTTAGGGCCATTAGCTCTATTTTATTTCACCGCTGCTGCGAGAGAGAGCGAGACCGTTCCGTGACCCAATCTGGGCACGAATTTGTGAATTGACCACCCTAGCTCACTGTCGGTTTCTCAACCGTGCACATCCGTACGCTTCCCTCGTTAGGGACAATCGCGAGCTTACTTAGAGTCTAAGGGTCGCATATCCAATTGGAGTCGAGTCGCCTGTCCGTCCTGCATCAGTTTGGTATCAGAGCGCCAGTTGAGTCTAGGGTGTCAAAAAAAAATAAAAAAAGTGTCATTTATGTCTAGTCATCATCTAAGTCAGTCTAGGTTGCATTTCAGCGCAATAACCCGGTATATAAAAAGGTGTTATCCGAACGTTAGGCTACGCCTATCGGGAAGGCCGCACACTTACGCGAGTGATCTTCGGATCGATTAACTCCGCCACGTACCCAGTCTTAGTTTAAGTCTAGGTGCATCATCCTTGCATTAGTTCGTGTCTCCTAGTCCTTGTGTGGTTGCATGCCCACTCGGCGAGGTACGCAATACCATCGCCCTCTACCTATGGCCAACCCACGGGATACCATCTTGGGAGACCTTCACTCCTGGCACGAGGCAATCATGGCCCTCATAGTCCGGATGGACAAATCCGAGGCAACCTTTAAGAGCTTCTCAGACCGTATAGATGGCCGGTTTAATGCCATGGAGGAACGGATGGAGACATCCGACAGATCTGTCCAAGGTCTGGTCGGACGGTTGGATAGGATGTCTCACAGAGACCCTCCTAGAGTGGCCACGGGCCCACCCACAGTAGCTCCAGCGGCTGCCCAAGGCCAAGCCATTCCCATAGCCCAGGCCCAACCCACCATTGTGGCCTAGGATCCGACCGTACATGCTCCTCAGCCACCACAAGCTCCTCCGCCTGCCCTTCCTCGGGTCCCCGAACTACCACTCCGTGACCTTGGTCGTGAGGACTATGGTTCTGATAACGCCTATGTGGGGTATGGTCAACACCTTCGTGGCCTCCAGCCACAGAGGGATGAGGAGGATGATAGGATACTTAAGACCGTTCGAGCGGACCCTCCCATTTTTTACGGGTCTTTGGATCCGAAAGTCTATCTAGATTGAGAGTTCGGCATGGACTGATACTTCGAATGGTATGAGATGTCGGAGCGTTGAAGAATCCGATTCACTACGATGAAGCTCATGGGATAGGCGCAAACCTATTGGAAGAATGTAGAGAGCCTGTTATTCCAGCTGCTAGAGCCCCCGGTTGAGACATGGGGTGAAAAGAAGGTCAAGCTTCGGCAAAAGTACCTTCCTGTCACGTACCGTCAGCGACTCATCGATAGGTGGCAGAGTCTCAGCCAGGGAGACCGGCCGGTCTTCGAATACATCACTGAATTTGATGAGTACTTTCTGCGATGTGGGGTCACGGAGGAGAGCACCATGCCCATTTCCCACTTTCGACGTGGTTTGCGATCACACTACTAGTATGAGCTTTTCCGCCGCAATACCAAAACGTTGGAAGAGGCAACACCAAAACGTTGGAAGAGGCATATCAGGTTGTTCTCGAGTTGGAGCAATTTGAGCGAGAGTTCGAGTTTAGCCATCGGTCGGGTACCACCCCTCTTTGTAGTACCGAGCTTCGTCACTCTTTAGGCCCACATCAGCGGCCCACCATGGCTCGATCTCAGGAAGCCGCCCGTCAGGAGCACTTCACTCCAAGGCCTCGCCCTCCCCCGCCATGGGATCTACCTCCATCCCAACCACTGGCAGATATTGCCCACCCTGTAGCACCGGCACCCCCACCCCTGTTGCCCACGGCACCTACGGTTCCACCCCTGTTGCCTACACCCCCTGCCCGTCGGGAGGATAAGGGTAAGGGTCCTCTTCTCGGAGAGAGTAGTAGGTCTCGACTACAGTGTTTCCACTTTCATGGGTTTGGCCACATCACCAACCAATGTCCCTCTCTTGCCACTCTAGCCCTAGGGGTAGGAGAAGCCTCACCTTCTGGGCTTGTATCTGTCAGCTACGAGGCTGATCCGGAACTAGCTGATGAGTACGAAAGGCTGGAGGAACCTACCGACGCTCAGGATGCGGCACTCGGATGATGGCCACCTAGTGGGGTTGATGTCATTGCATTAAGTCTAGGGTCATGCATGAGTCCGTTTGTTTCTTCTTTGTGTGGTTTGTTTTGTGTGGCTTATTTGCGTGGTTTGCATACCTGTGTTAGTACATGGTGAGTCTGCATGTGTCTTGTGCAAGCTTGTTGTCGGTCTCTTATGAGTGAGAGGCAAGTGGACTTGCTAGAAGAGTATGGGATCAGTTCTACATCTATGCCCCGGATCTAGTCACCTACAGGGACCCAGAGGTGATTCCTAGTGAGTCTTCGAGCTGCCTCCTTCCCCTTGAGAGTGACCCCACCCCGGAGTGTTCCACCACTAGCCTCTTCCCATAGCAGCATGCGCATATCGAGTATATACGGAATGAGCAGGTGGTGATCACTTGGAGTGGAGCGTACCTGCGCTACTTGGTACGGTGACGGATCCGCCGGAGCTATTCAAGCAGTCACCCCCTTTACTCGACGGGGTCGAGTTCTTCTCACCCTGGCAGAATTGATGGGGACATAAAGGCAAGACCGCTCACATTTTGTTTGCATTTATGTCCTTTTGTATTTGTATGTATACCCTTGTGTTATATGGGTACAAAATTGTATGTCTTAATGGGTTTATTTGCAAAAGGCCATTGGGTTTCTTTGCAAAAGGGCATGTAGGCCCAACAGGGGCCCCCTCCCTCCCTCTTATTGGTCCACATGGACTCCAGGGCCCATGGGGGCTGGTCCATGGTCCAAACATTGACTTGGACCAAGATTAATTAAAGAGAACAAATCCCATTTGGTCTCTTAATGGAGGGGGGCGAACCCCATTAAAATAATGGTTTTTTATGTGTGTTTTTTTGACCAATTTCCACTCTCTTGTATGCCCCTCCCCTAGCCCTAGATCTGGGGTCATTTGGGTCATTAATGTGGAACTATATAGCCTATGTAATTTCCATTTTTGTGAATTAATGAGAAGAAAAAATTAGTGTGCATTGGAGCAAGCTGCGCCCCACTCTCTCTCCTCCTTCTTTCTTCTTCCTCCCTCAGCATTTCAGGGTGTAGAAACCTTCTATCTCAGCCCCTCTACATCTAGTTTCTATCTCTGCCGCTGCCGCCGCCGCCTTCGTGCCGCCATCAAGCCACCGCGAAGCAACATCCGAAGTGATATCCAAGGTTCTGTTGTGCTGGACAGAGGTTCACTCCGAGAATTTAAGCTCCCAACTCCGACATCATCTATGAGTGAGATTTTCAGGGTTGGTTCCCCACTTGATTCCCAACCTCCAATAACATTATCCCGTCATTTACCTTTCTTTTTATATTTTTTCATTTTCGTGTCTTTCCATCTTCTAGATCTGTCCCTTTTCATGTCTTTGTAGCAAAAGCTTAGTTCTTCCCCTCTTCGACCCACTTTCCATTTTCTGATCAAGTCCAAATTTGGACTGGGTGTTCTGTACATCCAACTAAATCTCCACAAATTTTGGTTCGAATTAAAAAATTCTTTTTCTTCATAAAAAAATTAAAACTCAGTCAAACTTCTTTTCTGTCCTATTCAGTCCAGATCCGACCACAGTCCATTAGAAATTCCATTTCCTCGGTCAAACCTATTGGGAGCAGAGGATTGTCAAGCTAGAGGGGGAGGGGGTGAATAGATTGACCACTTAAAATTTTAAACAGAATAAAACGATCGCACACTCTGTGATAGCACAGACATAACCTCACTCCGTGAACTCTAGAAGGCAAACGCAATATCTAAGTGCACTAACCGAGACAATAAGCACGAAATCAAACCACAAGCACAAACCACGGGAGACAGGAGTTTTAAGGTGGTTCGGTCTCTATCCCGAGACCTACGTCCACCACCTCACCAACCGGGTGGGGATCACCGCTGAGCTTTACAGCTTATGCTAAAACCAGAGAAGAACCCTTCTCTGACCTACAGATCCAATCTGCAGAAGACAGCAACACACTGTCATAGAACCGCTGTCGAACAGCTTGCAGACACGAAGTCTGTTCTCCCTCTGATCTCAGAACTCACTCTGGATCAGAACAAACCTGTCCACTAAATCCCAGTGGAACAGTAATCCAAATATAACAATGTATAAGAAAAACAAAAATACAAAGTAAGGAATGAACTCAGAAGACGATGGTCAATGAATCTTCAGGCTTCTTGCGCAGCAGAAGAGAGTGTAGCCTGAAGAGATGAACAACACGATCTGAGTATGATCTCCTCTACAATTGAGGCTAGATCAGACTGATGCTTCCACGGTTCTTCAGCGTCTGATCTACTTCACCAGGAGAACGAACCTGTACTGCAAACTTCGCACTAGACAGTCTTCGAATATCCCCTTGCTCTTAGTTCTCCTGAAGAAGAATGCCTCACCCCGTTCATCTCTCCCTTTTTCCTCAACTCCTCGAATAGAGTAGAGATCCACTTCTCTATCTTCCTTTTCATTTTCCCGCGTAGGATTGGGCCCCACGAGGTTCCCAATCATTTGCCCACGTGTGGAGAAGCTTCTAGACTAACGGAGGAAGTGTGCACTTCATTTGCAGATGTGGCTGGCCCACTTTATCCAGTTCTTCTGCCCGAGCACTTGTCTGGGACTGGGTGCGTCGACGCCAGCATCTGGATGCGTCGACGCTGTGTGAAGATAGCTTGAGGATAGATTTCTATCTTGGGCTTCTGGAGGCAAACGCGTCGACGCTGCACCCGAGTGGTGTTGACGCAGTTAGTATGCGCGTGACTTAAACAACTTGAGATCCAGTCATAGCGTCGACGCTGTCTTACTTGAGGCGTCGACGCAGTCTTGATGAAGTGTGCTTCAACTTGGAGGAACTGAAGGCTGCGTCAACCCTTTGAGCTTGTGGCGTCGACGCTGACTATTGCCTGCAGTAATTCTCAACAAAAATACTTGCCACATAACAGATTATCAAATAATACATCAACCTGTCATATCATGGTGGTTATCATCAAAACCAGGAGGACAACAATCTCCCCCTTTTTGATGATGGCAACCATGATGGAATTCTAGCACTTTAATGATCATGCAATTCAATAACCAATGAAGCAGAGGCATGCACGACCATAGCAATCAAAAGCAAGTATCAACATTCAACTCATTCACCATTCAACTAAACACAACACATGATCAAATTATAAAGATGAAAAAGTAAAGTGCATCACAGTCTCACAGTGTCACAGTCTCCCCCTTTGACATCAGCAAGAAGGGGAGGCCACAAGTCAAGTAATTATAACAAAACATCTAGACCATTACTTAGGAAAAAACTGTCCATATCTCCTAGACGACTGACTAGAGGACTGGCCTGGTGGAGGTGGAGGACGATGGGATGAGAAGGTCTGTTGGGCGTGCAGATCTTGAATTTTCTGAGTGAGCTCGCCCAACTGAAACATCAGATTACTTTTAAGACCTCCCAGCTCTGAACGGACATCTTCAGATCCTCGCGTTAACTTCTCAAGCGTACTGCAAATTGTTTCAATGGAGGATGAAAGACTAGTTAGCTTATCAGCAACAGCTTGAAACCGTGTGGCAATCGAGGTTACTGGAGATTGCAGAGTAACTATCACAATTTGAATGTCATAACACATGGATTGCAGCTGGGCCATGGTCTGAAGAGTAGAAATCTGTGCAGCGTGCATATTGGACACTAACTCTGTAGTCTTATTTACAGTCTTTGCAACACTCTTCAGGACCTTCCTCATCGCTTTGTCAGTTTTCTGCTTGGCCTCCATATAGTTTTTCCATGAGACCAGTATAAAAATTTCAGATAGGACAATTCTCTTGTACAGTCGTTCCAGCTGAAAGTCAGTATACAGAATGAAAGAATTAATTTTGTCCCCTTGATGCTGCATCATTCTAATGAGGTGAACCAGTAAATCCTTTTCTGTTGCACTAGGAGGGGCCTGGAAATAATCATCCTGAGGTTGTTGGCCATTGGACCCAAGTTCTCTATTAGTATTATGTGAGCTGGACTCACCTTGTTCCCACTGAGTCTTGGGTGCCTTTCTAATGTCATGCAACTCAGGCTCATCTTCTTGGAAAGGAGGTGCATCAGGCTGAAATTCTTCCTCATCAGCTGTTCTGGGTGGCTCATCAGCATCTTTGGGAGACTCCACCACATATGAAAGAAAAGCCTGCTCACCACCAGCATATGAAGGAGGTGACCTGGCTGGAGCTTGGTCTGCACCTCGGAACTCAATGTCCACATCTCTCTCCTGTCCTGCCCATTGTGGAGGAGAAGCAACTGGCTCAGGAGGTGTCCTGACTAACTCAGGTTCAGGCTCAGAAGGAGGGGCAGCTGCCCTTACATCAGATTGTTGACTAGGCAGCACTCTGACTGGCTTTCCATCTACTATTTTTATTCCCATAAAATTCTGGACAAAAGACATGGAGTAAACATTACCTCTAGGAACTACACATTTCTTCTCATTGCCAAAAGGAACTCCAACCTTTCTGAACAGGGCTGTGAGGTGTGCTGCGTAGGGTAGAGTCCTAGAGTTGTCCAGACAAGTGCCCATTGTCTGAATAATAACATCAATCAACGAAACTTTGATTTCTTTCAACATGCAGTATAGTAAAAATCTTTGCATGATAGTGACCCTTTCACGTCCACTACTCTGTGGGGTAAAAATGGATGTGCATATATGGTGCAGTAGACGAACAGGAGATGAAAACTGATTCGCTTTTAAGCTGGACAAATAGGTCTGCTTAATGTCTGAAGGGTCCTCTGGTTGGCCGGTCAAAATAGCAAATGCTTCATGTTCATTCAAAGGAAACGAGTGTAGTTCGGCCCCCTTCTTAGGAATCTTCCACACACTGGCGAGTAGACGAGCCGTGAGCTCAAACTTAACACCCTGTACAGAGCTGGTTAGAATTCCAAGGTTGGGTTGATGGCAGAGATTGTGGTAAAACTCCCTGACAAACGTAGGATAATAAATGGAATACTTGGTGGCAAAGTCCCACCAGCCTTGAAACTCCAAAATAGGCCGAATCTCAGGGAAGGCAGCATGAAAAGCTTCGTCCGATTCAAGAATATACCATGGAATTAAAACTTTCAGGGGTTCGTCTGTACCGGAAGTAGGAGCGGACACAGAGACCCCAGACTTGGATTTTTTGGAGGAAGCTTTCTTCTGAGGAGAGGAAGGCTTGGAAGACGAATGGGCCTTCTTCTTCTTGGAAGGAGGAGAGGGACTGCGTGGACGCTTCCCCTTGTCCTTGCGTTTTTGCAGAGAAGAAGATTTAGGAGGAGGAGCCGCCGCAGGTGATTCAGGAGCTTGGGCTTCAGCGGCTAGCTCAGGAGCCGGAGGAGCCGAAGATGGTTCCTCAGCAGGTTTCTTTCCTTTCCTGGAGTAGGTGAGCGCCATCATCACGGATAGAGGAGAAGAGGATGGCCGTGAGGTGTTTCAGAAGGAGGAGATGAACATTTGCCTGAGAAGGATGAACGAGAAGGTAGCCGACTATTTCCTCGGTTGGGGGTTTAAAAGAGTGAAAAGAGAAACCCCCAATCCGGTTATCGGGTAACCGGGTAATGGATCCAGGCCATATTCTAAGGAAGCTAGATAGAGTGGATGCGTCGACGCTAGGAGATCAATGCGTCGACGCCTGTGAACACTTATGTTCAAGTGTGCATTGGAAAGGCACAGATGCGTCGACCTTATGAACAAGGGAGCGTCGATGCCATAGTGTAAATAGACTCTTCCAGACAAAGAGTTTGAAAGAGAGAAGAAGCAGCTTAAAGAGCAGAACTTGGGAAAAATCGTTAGAGTCCAGGGTTCATAAGGTAATACACTCATATTCAGGGATTTTTAATAGCTTCAGTTCAAATTCCCATGAAAACTAAATTTACTCAGATTAACTTCGAACCATTCAGTGACATAAAATAGTGATATTCTTCCAAGTTTGAAGCACAGAAATGAACATTAACAGTGCAGAAATGGAATAATTTCTAAACTAGCTTCATACTGGGGATCTTCTCACATCTGTATCCTGCATTATTCAATTTCGAAAAAAATCTTTGTAGAAAGAAATTTAATGAGCATTGAGGATGAGTTCATTAGATCTGTTGAGCCTTTTGATTTCATACTAACACACATGAGTTTTAATTTTTATTTTATTTATTACATCCATTAGCAGTCAAGTATAGCTCGCCTTGTGACACAAGTACACATGCTTATCAGGCACCAGAGTCCCCGGTTACTCAGCATAGCCAACTATTTTGCCTAGAATCAGAGGTAGTGATCAACCTCATGACATGCCTTTCAACACTTCATGGGTGAGGAAGGTAGTTTCTCAGTTGAGAATCACCATTACTCTGAAATGGATAATTTTCATTTAAGGACAGAGATAGTAGTCCACCTCATGACTTGCTCTTTAGCACTTCTTTGGTGCATAGAGCCAGTTTCTCAGTGAAAGCCTACCAGTGCTCTGCGTATTACAGATACAATGTGTGTTGCACTTTATCTTTTAGCTCTTTTTAGACCTGAACAAACTTTAGCAACAATACCAATTAAATTCCAATTCATTGAAAGATCCTTCTACTTTTGATTAATTTGGGATAAAGAGATGATAGGAACCAAGTCATATTAACTTGTTTAGTCCTTATTCCAGATTCAATCACTTTTAGGTTCAAGGACTGTTGAGTTCAAGCATTGAAGGATACACATTTTATATCAGTAAGTAGTGTGAAGCTATTCTAAGAAAAAACTTGTTTTCATTAAAAATTATTCCCTTAGCTCCCCCTGAATTTAAGGCATTTACTTTTCACTCTAACATTTGAGACAATTCCCTTATTCTGGAATAGAAGAAGAGTACATCAAGAAATCTTGGTAGCAGAAGGTGGATAAGATAGAAAATAAGCATGATGGGGTGCAAAGGAGACTCTTGAAGAAGAACAAGTCTAGCAAAAAGGATGGATGAGTTGACCCTATGGACTAGACGTGAGGACACAATCACCACCACAGCTATCTGAGTCCAGTAGAGCGTTGACGCAGAACACCTGCAATGTCGACGCACTCAGCCATTCTGCTTGGACTGTTTATCAGTGATCAGAGGCAGTCCACCGCTGCGTGGACACATCCTAGAGGCTGCGTTACCGCATCAGACAAAAATAGGTCAAACTAACAAGGATTCATACTCCCCCTAAGTATATGAATTATTCAAACATGGACATTTTGACCATAGCAGGACATCAAATGATCATGACAAAGGCAATCAAAGAGCATTCAGACATTTGAACATGCAATCAATTCAAGCTTCAGAATGTAAATTACAGAGTCCAAGCTCTCTCCTAAGATATGAAAAACGCTCATTATTGAGAGGCTTGGTAAAAATATCAACTAGTTGTAGTTCAGATTCTACAAAAATAAGCTTGAAACTCCCTTTACTGACCTCATCTCTTAAGAAATGATGTTTGATTTCAATGTGCTTGGTCCTAGAGTGCTGGATGGGGTTCTTGGCCAGGTTTATAGCACTTGTGTTATCACACAATATTGGGACACTTCCAAGATCAGTTTGATAATCTTGGAGCTGATGCTTGATCCACAACACTTAAGTGCCACAGCTCCCTGCAGCGACATATTCTGCCTCTACAGTGGACAGTGCCACAGCTCCCTGCAGCGACATATTCTACCTCTACAGTGGACAGTGCCACTGAGTGTTGTTTATTGGAAGCCCAAGAGACCAAGCACCCACTCAAAAATTGGCAGTAGCCACTAGTGTTTTTTCTGTCCAATTTACATCCAGCATAGTCTGCATCAGAATATGATACAAGATCAAAGGAGCAGGATGCAGGATACTATATCCCAAAGTCTTGAGTTCCAGCAAGGTATCTAAAAATACGCTTGACAGAACTTAAGTGGGATTCTCTAGGATCAGCTTGAAAACGTGCACACATGCAAACACAGAATTGAATATCAGGCCTTGATGCAGTAAGGTATAAAAGTGATCCTATCATACCTCGATAGGTCTTGGCATCAACTTGTGTACCTTTCAAATCTACATCCAAGGGTGTGTTTGTGCACATGGGAGTGCTGATTGCCTTCAGATTTTCCATTTTATACTTCTTCAGTAGCTCCTTGATGTACTTTGTCTGACAAATAAAGCATCCGTCCCTGCTTTGAATGATCTGCATACCTAGGAAAAATTGAAGTTCACCCATGAGGCTCATTTCAAATTCTGTAGTCATTAAGTTAGCAAACTCCTTACACAAATTGGGTTTAGTGGAACCGAAGATAATGTCATCAACATATATTTGAACCAGAATGATATCTGAATTCCTTACCTTCGTAAACAATGTCTGGTCCACTTTACCTCTTGAATATCCTTTTTCAGTGAGGAAGGAACTGAGCCGGTCATACCAGGCTCGAGGTGCCTGCTTGAGTCCATACAGTGCTTTGTCTAACCTGTATACGTGGTTAGGATTTTCTGCACATTCAAAACAAGGGGGTTGTTCCACATATACTTCTTCTTTTATTATTTCATTTAAGAAAGCACTTTTTACATCCATTTGTTGTAATTTTATTCCATGACTTACAGCATATGCAAGCAACAACCGAATGGCTTCTAATCTGGCTACTGGTGCAAAGGACTCTTCGAAGTTGATACCGAACTCTTGATTGTAGCCCTGTGCAACCAGTCTAGCTTTATTCCTAACAACAACACCATTTTCATTTTGTTTGTTTTTATAGACCCATTTAGTTCCTATTATAGATTAATCCTTGGGTCTAGGCACTAGATGCCACACTTCATTTCTTGTAAATTGGTTGAGTTCTTCATGCATGGCATTTATCTAGTTGGGATCTTTTAAGGCTTCCATGACATTTTTGGGTTCAGTTTGAGACACAAGTGCCATGTTATCCAATTCTTGAATTTGAGAACGTGTCCTAACAGGTTCATGCAAGTTTCCAATTATGCTAGATGAGGGGTGATCCCTTAACATTCTAATGTTAGTTAGAGGGTTACCTCCATTGATACCTGCATTACCCTGATTACTCGACTCTGGCTCATCTTCTTTTGGCCTTGAATCTCCTTCCAATGTTTCTTTCTCCTCCAGCTTGTCAAGGAAGTCTTCATCACCCTCGTTCCTGCATGAAGATTCAACTTGTGAATTTTCAATTAGCTCATCAAAAACGATGTGAGGTGATTCCTCAACCGTTTGTGTTTTACAATTTAGGACCCTATATGCCCTAGAGTGACTAGAGTATCCTAAGAAGATGGCAGGTTCACTCTTGGGTTCAAACTTATCTAGGGCCCGTTTATCATTATTCTGAACAAAGCATTTTGAACTGAAAACTTTAAAATGAGCAACAGAGGGCTTCTTACCTTTCAGCATTTCATATGGAGTCTTTTTGGACTGAGGTCTTACCATTGCCCAATTTACAATGTAGCATGCAGTGTTCACAGCCTCTGCCCAATACTTCCTTGGGAGTTGCCCTTCAATCAGCATGGTTCTGGCCATCTCCACAAGGGTTCGATTTCTTCTCTCCACGACTCCATTTTGTTCAGGTGTTCTTGGTGAAGAAAACCTGTGATTTAGCCCTGTTGCTCTGCAGAAATCCTCAAATTCAGAGTTGTCAAATTCTCCACCATGATCTGACAAAATGGAAGAAATGACAAACTTACCATCCTGCTGTGTTTTCTTGAAGAATGCCTGAAATTCCTCAAATGCCTCATTCTTATGAGTTAGAAAGAATACCAAGGTAAATCTAGAAAAATCATCCACTAGAACAAATCCATATTTATTACCACTAATGCTTGCTGTTCTAGTGGGCCCAAACAAGTCCAAATGAATGAGTTCAAAAGGTTTAGTGGACTGACTCTCTATCTTGGACTTAAATGACTTCCTAGTGTGTTTGCCTTGGGTGCATGCATTACAGATTTTGTCACTTTTCTTGAATGAAGCATCAGGCAGGCCATTTACCATGCTGTGTTTGGCTAACTTATGCAAGACACTATAGCTAGCATGTCCTAGCCTACGGTGCCACAACCAAGCTAGTTCAATTTTATTTACAGCAAGGCAAATATTATTATGAGCAGGATCGTCTAAATCTACCATGTACATGTTGTTTATCCTTTTTCCAACAAATTTAACTTTTTCTGATTTTTCTTCTAAGATGGTGCATGTATTTGCATCAAACACCACTTTATTACTCCTATCACACAGCTGGCTTATACTGAGCAAGTTATACTCTAGACCCTCTACTAAAAGAACATCATCAATGGAGGTAGACGGGTTCTTGCCAACTTTACCTTTGCCAACTATTTTACCTTTATTGTTTCCACCAAAGGTGACAAAGCCTCCATCCTTCTCAACCAAGAAACAAAACTTGGCCTTGTCCCCTGTCATATGCCTTGAGTAGCCGCTGTCAAGATACCGCCTGTTGTGCACGGCCGCAAGGCATTCCTGCATGAATCATCAAACAAGAGATTTTGGAACCCAAACACACTTGGGTCCCATTGAATCACTGGATGACTTCAGGTAATTCAGCAGGTTCTTAGGAATCCACATTTGTCTTTGTTGAGGTTTTTGATGGATTTTAGTTGAGGAGGCAGCAGGTTTCTGATTTGATTTTAAGGTTGTTTTAGATGCTTTATTGAACCATTGTTTATTTTGACTCCAATAGGTTTCTCGGTGGTGTGGGTTGAATGCCCTAAATGAATGCATTTGGCTTATTGGATATGCATACATGGGATGCGTCGACCTACCTGAATGAGTGCGTGGACTCACCCACCCATAGTTGCTTCTGTGTGCATGATAGAATGTAGGGTGCGTGGACGCATTGTGATGTGTGCGTCGGCCCATCCACCCAGACTGATTGAAGTGTTGGCCATGGTGGTTTGGGTGCGTCGACGCATTTCCCTGCATGCGTCCACCCATGTGGTCGTTCCTATTCTTATGGACTCTCTGGAATCCGGTCTACGTCGACACATTACTGGCCTTGCGTGGACGCATCTGGCTCTTACCAGACTTGGTGCTTTCAGTCTTTCTACTACGATGCTGGTGAGAGGAGGGTCTGGAGCTGGAAGCCTTATGTGGTGATGAAGTGACAGGCTTGCAGCTGGTTACATTCTTAGCAGATTTTGCCTTAGGAGTTTCATTCATCTTCTCTTTTCCTTTGTCCTTTGTCACTTCATTTTTCTTAATCTGTTTCCCTTTGCCTCTTTCAACATTTTTTACTTCAGCCACCTGTTTCTCCTCAGCTTTCTTCTCTTCTGACACGAAGGTCACCAGCTTAATTCCAATTTCTTTCTTTTTGCTTGAATTATATCCAAGTCCTTCCTTGCCAACATTGCATTTTGTTCCCAGTAAAGCATCAAGATTATGTTTGCCTTGTGTCATTTTCTCCAGGGAAGCTTGTTTGTCCAATTTTTCTTCTTTAGCTTTCTTCAAATCTTCCTGAAGTTTCAAGTTGACACCATTTACGGCTTGGTATTTTTCTTCAGCGATTTTGGTGTCATTTTCCACTTTCTGCCATCTTAACTTCAGTTCATCGTGCGTATTTAATAAGAATTCATTTTCTCTTTTCAATTCAATCAATTGAGATTTGTATTCATTTTCTTCATTCAGAGTTTTCTTCAGACAAACAATTTCATCCTCTAGCACTTTAACCTTTTCATTTGACAAGTTCTCTTGATTTCCCTGGTTTTTTTTCTTTTTAAGCATTTTATTTTCTTTCTTCACAGCATCATATTTATCCATAAGGTCATTGAAAGCTTCTTCCCAGTCATTACAAGTAAATTCATCAAATGGAGAATTTACCTCAGTAGAGTCCTCTCCCCTGGCCATTAGGCATAGCTTCACCTCTTTTTCTTCCTCTGAGGTGCTATCCTCCTCTTCTTCTTCTTCATCACTCCATGTACTGATCATGGCCTTGGGCTTTTTATTTTTGAACTTGGGGTGAGCTTTCTTGGAATTTTTTGGACACTCTGACTTGATATGACCCTGTTTCCTGCATTGATAACAAACTACTTTGTCATATTTCTTAGATTGGTCAGACTTAAACTTAGAATTCATTTTACCTTGATAGCTTCTAAGTCGACCAGTTTTACCTTCCCTTCGTAAGAATTTTCAAAATTTCTTTGTGAGCATGGCAATCTCACCTGAATCACTATCGGATGAAGAGGTCAGACTCTCATCTGAGCTCTCCTTACAGCTTGGAGCAGCTTTGAGAGCTAGCGATTTCTTCTTCTTTATTTCCTCATCAGATCTTTTCAAATTCAGCTCATAGGCCATAAGGGAACCTATCAGCTCGTCAGGAGTGGTCTTGGGAAGATTCCTAGATTCTTCGACTACTGTGGCTTTTGTGTGCCACACGGGTGTCAAGGATCTAAGAATCTTTCTCACCAGCTCATAATCTGAATAGGTCTTCCCTAGGCCTTTGAGACCATTGACAAGCAACGTTAAACGAGCATACATTTCAGAAATACTTTCTTCAGGTTTCATGTGGAACGACTCATATTCAGAGATTAACATGTTAGCCTTGGTCTCCCTTACCTCCGAGGTACCCTCGTATATTACCTCGAGTCGATCCCACATTTCTTTTGCACTCGCACATGAGGAGACGTGCGAGAATTCCTTGGGGTGCAGGGAGCATTGCATAATGTTCATTGCCTACCAGTTGACGGTTGATTTTCTTACCTGCTCCTTCACCCATAATTATTCATCGCCTTCAATTATATAGGGCCCCTTACTCACTACCTTCCATGTTTCATAGTCCTGGGCCCTGAGAAAAACTTGCATGCGATTCTTCCAATAGGAATAGTTAGTCCCATCAAAAAATGGTGGTCTATTCATAGCATAACCCTCTGGCATGAGTCCTTTGCTCTCCATTACTTCTCTCTAGGCTGTTAAACCATAAGCACAAACCACGGGAGACAGGAGTTTTAAGGTGGTTTGGTCTCTATCCCGAGACCTACGTCCACCCCCTCACCAACCCGGTGGGAATCACCGCTGAGCTTTACAGCTTATGCTAAAACCAGAGAAGAACCCTTCTCTGACCTGCAGATCCAATCTGCAGAAGACAACAACACACTGTCACAGAACCGCTGTCAAACAGCTTGCAGACATGAAGTCTGTTCTCCCTCTGATCTCAGAACTCACTCTGGATCAGAACAAACCTGTCCACTAAATCCCAGTGGAACAGTAATCCGAATATAACAATATATAAGAAAAACAAAAATACAAAGTAAGGAATGAACTTAGAAGACGCTGGTCAATGAATCTTCAGGCTTCTTGCGCAGCAGAAGAGAGTGTAGCCTGAAGGGATGAACAGCACGATCTGAGTATGATCTCCTCTACAATTGAGGCTAGATCAGACTGATGCTTCCACGGTTCTTCAGCGTCTGATCTACTTCACTAGGAGAATGAACCTGTACTGCAAACTTCGCACTAGACAGTCTTCGAATATCCCCTTGCTCTTAGTTCTCCTAAAGAAGAATGCCTCACCCCGTTCATCTCTCCCTTTTTCCTCAACTCCTCGGATAGAGTAGAGATCCACTTCTCTATCTCCCTTTTCATTTTCCCGCGTAGTATTGGGCCCCACGAGATTCCCAATCATTTGCCCACGTGTGGAGAAGCTTCTGGACTAACGGAGGAAGTGTGCACTTCATTTGCAGACGTGGCTGGCCCACTTTATCCAGTTCTTCTGCCCGAGCACTTGTCTGGGACTGGGTGCGTCGACGCCAGCATCTGGATGCGTCGACGCTGTGTGAAGATAGCTTGAGGATAGATTTCTGTCTTGGGCTTCTGGAGGTAAACGCGTCGACGCTGCACCCAAGTGGCGTTGACGCAGTTAGTATGCGCGTGACTTAAACAACTTGAGATCCAGTCACAGCGTCAACGCTGTCTTGCTTGAGGCGTCGACGCAGTCTTGATGAAGTGTGCTTGAACTTGGAGGAACTGAAGGCTGCGTCGTCCCTTTGAGCTTGTGGCGTCGACGCTGACTATTGCCTGCAGTAATTCTCAACAAAATTACTTGCCACATAACAGATTATCAAATAATACATCAACCTGTCATATAATGGTGGTTATCATCAAAACCAGGAGGACAACAAAACCTCCATATCAAAAATTGAAAAATATACTCCCATCTTCCTTATTCATTTCTCTACAACTGTGAGAAGAGGTCAACCTCTAGATCTGTCATTTGAATCACGGTCAACTCGTGTTCTCAGGAAAACTCAAATCTACTCTGAGTTTTCTAATCCTATGAACTTGCAGCTTGAATATTCGACAAAGGTCATCAACGGGAAATTCAAAATCCTTTCTTCTATCATAGATCGAAGGATTTTGAGTTAGCTTTCGACGGGTACCTCTTTTGCGTCGATCTGACATTGGGAGTGACCACAGCAGGGGATTTCGTCGGGATGCGCGGGTCTGAAACAGCAGTTCAGATCCGTGGGCAACAACTCCGACGAGTGAAGATCGGAGCCGCCCGGCCTCCGATCGGCGAACCAGCGAGCCGCCTTCCCAGGGAGCGCCCCTCCGGACGTCCCCGTCACTGCGGTGCCGCTCCGGGCCCACACGGCCCCACTGACCAGTACGTGGGTCCCACGACCGTGAGTACGCGTGCCGTCGAAGCTACACAAGAAGCTGCCCGTCAACTCGAACCCGCTACTCTCGGGTCCCATTGTGTCACCCTTTACGTCCCGGCGTGGAGTGGGTAGTGAAATTACATTACTGTAATTATTGTGTACTAATTGTTCCGGGAGTACGAGATCAGCCGGGATCGTCGTCCCCACGCCCGGCGCGTGGAGGTATCATGTTCGCTCCTTTACTCGGCATTTACTTTATTCGTATATACTTATTTATGCCGCTACTAGAGAGCATGTGTTAGGGCCATTAGCTCGATATATTTTATTTCACCACTGCTACGAGAGAGAGCGAGACCATCCTGTGACCCGATCCGGGCACGAATTTGTGAATTGACCACCCTAGCTCACTGCCAGTTTCTCAACCGTGCACGTCCGTACGCTTCCCTCGTTAGGGACGATCACGAGCTTGCTTAGAGTCCAAGGGTCGCATATCCAATTAGAGTCGACTCGCGTGTCCATCTCGCATCAACAAGCATCCTCCACTGTTGAGATTCCTGGTGCAGCTGCGCCGCAAGAGGCCAACGGGGAGGTTACTATTATCGAGACTTCCCCCACTATGCTAGCTGCGGGGGTTGGCTCTAGTGCGGGCGCCTTACAAGCGTTGCCGTCGTCGTCCTCCGAACTGAGTGATGACATCTGGGCTTCCGTTGACAATAGAGTAGATTTTCAGCTTCCCGACACGTCGCCACTTGGCCTATAGTCGTCGAACGACCTGGTGTGGCAGTTCTTGGGAACCCTGTAATAGACTGTAACAGCCAGCCAGGATCTAAACTATGTGCAGCTGAGGGGCTTGGTAGAGCACCTTTTCCGTTCGCTGCTTGCTTTTGGCTGCCCCGTGGATGATTGGACGTCGTGGGTGGTCTTGTTGCTAAAGTATGTGAACAGGAGGGAATTCCTTGGCCGAGAAGCAGCTGACCAGCTGACGGCCCTGAAGCTTGAGCGGACAGAGTGCCAGGCCGCTCTTGCATCCCTGAGAGAGGCAGCGTAGTCAATGCGAACTATGGCAGACACATCTTCACAGCGTCGGACCTCTTTCACAGCCAGGATAGCTGAACTTCGTGCCGAACTTTCCAGGGTCGAGGCTGAGCTGTAGGAAGCCAAACAGTAAGAACTCCAGAGTGTAGAGGAAGTAGAATTGGCCAAAGGATGGGCCGCCTCACTTGAAGAGAAGCTTTCGCAGCTGGAGGCCGCCGAATCTCGATTGTAGGAGTTAACCCGTCACCCTTCCCTGGGGATTTTGGAACTCGAGGACATCTTCTGACGTCCGTTACAGTAGCCCCCATTTCTCTTCCTTTTTTTGTGAACTTCTTATGTATCTTGGGGGATGCCCCGAGTAACATGTATTTTGCCATTGCAATGAAACATTTTCATTTTCCGTGATCATGACCTCGTCTTCCTTCTTTCTTCTTAGCCAATTGACTTAGCCCGGACATACGAGTTACTAGCGTAGGAGAGCACTTACGCCTTCAGCGAAGGGGTGAGGGGTTTGCTCCACCGCAGCGTAACTATTCCCAGGGCCCAATTTTGGCTAATACAGGCTGAATGCTCAAGGGCGGAGGTGTAGCGGCTATGCGGACCAAAGGGTAAGGTCAGAAGGCCTTTTGGTAAGCTTCGCCGATGGTGACGAAGCTGCCAGGAGACCAAGAATGTATTCATTCCTCGACAAGGGCGGAGAACCCGAGTGAGGGGTAGGTTTGCTAGTTTCCCCGAATAACGAAGAAAGTCAAGAATAGGTTTACTTATTGATGCAGACGGAAGATCCGGACCAATGGTTTGCTTGTTGATTTCGCCGATGGTGATGAAACATGGAGGTAGGGTTTATTCATCGACATGGGTTGAATGTTGAAGCAAAGGAGGTCTATTTATTAATGGGGACGAAAGGTCCAAGTTAAGGGAAATGTCGATCCATCTTGCCGATGATGACAAGGGTAGAACATGGGTTTGTTCATCGACATTGGTTAGACGCCGAAGCAAAGGAGGTTTATTCATTAACGATGACGAAAGGTCCCAGTCAAGGGAAACATCAACCGATCTCGTCGATGATGACAAGGGTCAATAGCGGTTTGTTCATCGGTGGGACTTGGAAGGATATTCTACCTCGCCCCTGAAGAGAGTGTGTCATAATCATTGATCATTCCTTTTATTTTCTTCTTTTCTCTTTTTTTTATATCACATTACCGGTACAAGCGCCCTTTCAGGTTTTCACTGGAACTGGCCCCATCTTGCTTTTGCCCACGCGCCCTCTCGGGTTTTCACGTGGCGGGGTACCAAATTTTACTTGTGGCGCCCTTTCGGGTTTTCACCGCAGCTGGGTTATAGCCATTTTTGCCCTTGCTTGGAACATCCGAGCAAGTCTGGTGAGGCACCTCTATTTTTAGCCTCTTTTTTTTCTTTCTTCTTCTTTTTTTTTTTGAACTTGATTCACGGCACGAGGCCGGGATGGATGAGGACTTGTTCGTCAGCAATGGCTGACTATCGAAGGTAGGAGCATTTGCTAAGATGGATAGGAGGTCCGATTTAGTGGAATGCCGACTGATCTTGCCGATGATGACAAGGGTCGGGACTAGCTTATTCATCGACATTGGTTAGATGTCGAAGCAAAGAAAGTTTGTTCATTAACGAGGACGAAAGATCCAAGCTAAGGGAGAATTGACCGGTCTTGCCGATGATGACAAGGGTCAATAGTGGTTTGTTCATCGGCATTGGTTAAATGCCGAAGCAAAAATATATTCATTAACAAGGACGGAAGGTCCAAGTCAAGGGGAACGTCGACCGATCTTGCCAATGATGACAAGGGTCGAACACGGTTTGTTCATCGACATTGATTAAATGCCAAAGCAAAAATATATTCATTAACAAGGACGGAAGGTTCAAGTTAAGGGGAACGTCAACCAATCTTGTCGATGATGACAAGGGTCTAACACGGTTTGTTCATCGACATTGGTTAAATGCCGAAGCAAAAATATATTCATTAACAAGGACGGAAGGTCCAAGTTAAGGGGAGCGTCGACCGATCTTGTCGATGATGACAAGGGTCGAACACGCGTTGTTCATCGACATTGGTTAAATGCCGAAGCAAAAATATATTCATTAACGAGGATGGAAGGTCCAAGTTAAGGGGAACGTTGACCGATCTTGCTGATGATGACAAGGGTCGAACACGATTTGTTCAGCGACATTGGTTAAATGCCGAAGCAAAAATATATTCATTAATAAGGACGGAAGGTCCAAGTTAAGGGGAACGTCGACCGATCTTGCCGATGATGACATGGGTCGAACACGGTTTGTTCATCGACATTGGTTAAATGCCGAAGCAAATATATATTCATTAACAAGGACGGAAGGTCCAAGTCAAGGGGAACGTCGACCGATCTTGCCGATGATGACAAGGGTCGAACATGGTTTGTTCATCGACATTGGTTAAATGCCTAAGTAAAAATATATTCATTAACAAGGATGAAAGGTCCAAGTCAAGGGGAACGTCGACCGATCTTGCCAATGATGACAAGGGTCGAACACGGTTTGTTCATCGACATTGGTTAAATGCCGAAGCAAAAATATATTCATTAACAAGGATGGAAGGTCCAAGTCAAGGGGAACGTCGACCGATCTTGCCGATGATGACAAGGGTCGAACACAGTTTGTTCATCGACATTGGTTAAATGTCGAAGCAAAAACATATTCATTAACAAGGATGAAAGGTCCAAGTCAAGGAGAACATCGACCGATCTTGCTGGTGATGACAAGGGTCGAACATAGTTTGTTCATGGACATTGGTTAAATGCCGAAGCAAAAATATATTCATTAACAAGGACGGAAGATCCAAGTCAATGGGAACGTCGACTGATCTTCTCGATGATGACAAGGGTCGAACACGGTTTGTTCATCGACATTGGTTAAATGCCGAATTAAAAATATATTCATTAACAAGGACGGAAGGTCCAAGTCAAGGGGAACGTCGACCGATCTTGCCGATGATGACAAAGGTTGAACACAGTTTGTTCAGAGAAAAGATCTTCGACGGGACATGTGGTGATTGTCATTTTCAGAGTTTCATTAGGATGAGGGCAAAGAGGAACTTTAAATTACCACATTACTAGCTTAAGCACCCTTTCGGGTTTTCACGGAAGCCAGCCCCCTCTTACTTTTGCCCACGTGCCCTTTCGGGTTTTCACGTGAGGGTGTACCCAATTTTGCCTGTAATGCCCTTTCGGGTTTTCACCGCAGCTGGGTCATAGCCATTTTTGCCCTTGTCCAGAGAATCTGAACAAGATTGGCGGGGCACCACTATTTTAAGCCCCATTTTTATTACATATTTTTTTTATTTATATTTTTTTGGACAGAGGTAGGAACATGATGATGGGTCGATGTGCGATGTTTGACCCTGAGTGGTGGCATATGACCGTTGGCTGGGACATAGAGCCCTACGCCGATAAGAAAGGGGTTTATTCATTGCTAAGGACAAATACCAACGCAAAAGAGTTTTCGCGCAGATTCGGACGTAGGGTCCATAATGGCGATATTGTATGATGGTCGGCTAGGACACGGAGTCTTGCACCGAAAGGGGTTTATTCGTTAGTAGGAGGGTAATGCTAACGCAAAGAAGGAATTCTGTGCCGATTCGGACGTAAGGTCAAGAGTCGCAATATTGTATGCAGGTGGTGTCCCTGATGGATGCATATGGGTCTCCAAAGGATCCCGGGTTTAGTGCTTGTTGGGGATGCTCCCGGAATTGTAGACCAATGACCTGATAATCAGTCTGGGCTGATTGGACATTTCAAAGAGCTCGGCCAGGGCAGAGTGCCACTAGGCCAAGGTAGGTTTTGGTCATTCTGGGAATGTTGATTGGATTATATGGTACAACTTCATATGTTTCCCATTAAGAGGGGAGAATTGAACTACTCCCTTGTGATCTACCAGAACGTAGGCGGACAATATACGGCCCCACCCAATTTTCAACCAACTTTCCCTTAGGGTTGGAGGCCGTCACTTCTCTTCTTTTAACCATTACCAGGTCACCTTTCTTGAATTCTCGTCCTTTGACCAGCTTATCGAAAGTGTGGGCCATGCAAGCTTGATAGAGTTTGATATTTTGTTACGCTCAGAGACGCTTTCCTTCGAGCTCAGAGAGCTCTTCCAATCTTCTTTCTATATTGGTTTGTTCGTTGCTAGCCAACCCATATTTAACGGCGACTCGAAGTGACGGGACTTCCAGTTCAATCGGCACTACCGCCTCTGACCCATATACAAGGGAGAATGGTGAGCAGCCAGTTGGAGTTTTATAAACTGTACGATAAGCCCAAAGCGCCTCGGACATCCTTTCCTCCCAATCCTTCTTATTGGACTTGACGGTCTTCGCCAGCAAAGTGCACAACGTTTTCTTGAAGGGTTTTGCGAGCCCATTGGCTTGAGAGTTGTAGGGGGACGACGTCCTCCAGTCAATCTTATATTTATCAGCCAATCGATGAACATTTTGGTTCCTGAAGTGGTTGCCATTGTCAGAGATAATTCAGCTGGGGACTCCAAATCGAAATATTATATTCTGTCGGAAGAATATGGCGACTAATTCTCCCGTTACTTCTCTTAGTGCTATTGCTTCTGCCCATCTGGAGAAGTAGTCTGTGGCAGCTAAGATGTATCTACACCCTGCTGACGATGCCGGTAAGGGTCCTACCACGTCCGTGCCCCATTGAGTAAACGGCCAACTTGGTAGGGTGGGGTGTAGCGGCGCCGATGGTCTTCTTGAAACGTTGGCGTGCTCTTGACATTTTTTGCAAGCTTTAGCGAACTTGCAACAATAATTGAAGATAGAGGGCCAGTAATAGCCTAGCTTCTTTATTTCGATCTTCATTTTTAGACCGGCCTGATGTGCTCTGGCTGACCCGGCATGGACTTCTTGCATTACTTGCTAGGCTTCTGCTGGGGACAAGCAACAGAGTAAGATTTTCTTTTGGGCATCTGCCATTATTCGGAACAAAGTTCCGTTCCTCATTTCATAAGAGTCCTTGACCCCCAGGAGCTTCATTCTTTGTTCTTTTTCTTTCGGGAGCTATTGGTGGCGAAACCAACACAAGAGGTGTTCCCGCCAATCGGGCTGTTGGATTTCTTCCACAGCTGTCGCTTGATTTTCTTGTTCATCAACCAGGACTTTGGTCACGCTGGGGACCTGTCGTCGGTTAATTACTGCTATATTCAGGCTTGTATCTGGCGGGACCGCCAAAGAGCTGGCCAATTTTGTGAGAGCGTCTGCCTAGGCATTTTGTCCTCAGTTGATGTGCTTGACTTTTATGAGATAGAATCTTACCATCAAGTAGATCGCCAGCTGATGATAGGGGAGGAGTTTTTGCTTTCGCACCTCAAACTCTCCTTCTAGCTATTTTACCACTAGCATGGAGTCCCCGAATGCTTCAAGCATCTGAATCTCCATAGACAAGGCAATTTGTAACCCAATGATTAGGGCTTCATATTCTGCTTCATTATTTGTGCAAGGTTTATTTATTGAACGGGATGTATATATGACTTCTCCTTCTGGAGATTTTAGGACTATGCCTGCCCCTGCCCGAACTTTGGCCGATCTAGTTGCTGGGGTGTCGATTCTGGATGCACCATCAAAGTACAATTGCCACAATGAGGGCTGTACTTGGCTAACTTCCAGGGTCTCATCTTCAGGAAGCTCTGGCTCCAGCAGGCAATCTTCTGGCACGGGGTGCTCGGTAAAGAAATCTACAATGGCTTGGCCTTTAACGGCCCTTTGCGGCACGTAGGAGATATCATACTCCATAAGGATCACCACCCATTTGCCTAGGCGGCCTTTGAGTGTCGGTTGAGACATGATATATTTAAGCGGATCCTCCTTGGAAATCAGCTTAACTTCATGCGACAGCATATAGTGTCGAAGCTTCTTGACCGTGAAGACCAGCGCCAGACAGATCTTCTCTATAGAGGTGTACCTCTCCTCAGTTCTGACCAATCTTTGACTGAGGTAGTAGAGGGCTTTTTCCTTCCCTTCTTCATTATTTTGGGCTAGCATTGCCCCAGGGAGTTGTACGTGCCTGCTATGTAGAGGACTAGCGGCCTTCCTTTCACCGGCGCACCCAGCACTAGAGGAGTCTTCAGATAATCCTTCAGCTTGCCAAAGGCTATCTGGCATTCTTCGTCCCAATAAAAAGGAACATCTTTCATCATTAGCTTGTGAAAGGGATGGCATTGCCCTGACAAGTTAGATATAAACCGTCGGATGTATGCCAGACGGCCTTGTAGAGATCTCGGCTCAGAGAGGTTCCTTGGTGGGGGTAACTCCTGGATTGCCTTGATCTTTGCGGGGTCTATCTCAATCTCCCGATATCTGACACTAAAACCCAAGAACTTTTCACTCGATACTCCAAACGGACACTTGATGGGGTTCATCTTTAATTCATATTGCCTGAGCCTCTGAAACACAACTTGGAGGTCATGCAGATGGTCTTCTTTCTTTCTGGTCTTGACTACCAGGTCATCTATATAGCACTCGACCTTGTGGTAGAGCAGTTCATCAAATATTCTGGTCATCGCCCACTGGTAAGTTGTGACGGCGTTCTTCAGTCCGAACGTCATCCTTTTATAGTGATAGATACCCTTGGGAGTTCGGAAGGTAGTGTGGACCGGGTCATGTTCCGTGATCCATATCTGGTTGTAGCCGGAAGACCCATCCATGAATGACAATGTTTCATGGCCGGTTGTGGCGTCAATCATGACTTCAGTGATCGGCACCGGAAAGTCATCCTTGGGACATGCTTTATTCAGTTCTCGGAAATCAACACATATCCGGATCTGCCCATTCTTCTTTTTCACGGGCACAATATTAGCCAGCCACATGGTGTATTGGTTTTCTTCGAAAAAACCCACATCAATGAGTTTGTCTACTTCTTTGCATATCTGAGTGATGAGCACTGGCCTCATGCGCCGTGGCGGCTGCTTGACTGGCTCGACCTCAGGGCTTATAGCTAGCTCGTGCTGTGAGACTGCGGGGCTGAGTCCTGGCATTTCCTTCTAGGTCCAGGTGAAACAATCCTGATATTCTTGTAGCTGTTGGACATATGACTTCTATTCTTCAGTAGACAACTGGGCACTGAGGAAGGTCGGCCTAGGGTCGGCCTTATCTCCCAGGTTAACCTCTATTAGTTCGTCGACTGTGGCTTGGCCCCCATCTTCTATTTCCGGGAGCACAGGCTGAAGGTCGACAAAATTTGGAATATCATCTTCAAGCTCGAGTACATCGGCCTCTTCATTCTGTTCCACCTAAGCTTCATCAGGGATTTCTGAGTCAGGTAGTGGCGACTGCCTGAGCTGTTCTATTGGCAGATCTGTAGCCGCCGTGTTTTTGAGAGACGAGCTGAGAACCTCGGCCCTTGCAGATGTATTTACAGCCCTGAAGGACTAGTGGTTGTTTGTCGCCGTGCTAGAGCAGCATCGCGGCTTGGCAGCAGAAGACAAGAGTGCCCCACCTCCCTGGGTCGCCATGTCTTCAGTGGAGGTAGCCTTTTCTTTCCTAGCAGCATTCATCCTTTGATCAGGCTTGGAAGAAGCTTCCCTGATCGTTTCGAGTGGTGCGGACATTATCATCAGAGGAGGGTCACTGGAGGGAGGTAACCCTACTTCTTCAGTATCTTCAGCTTCGCTACTGCTAGTTATGTCGAATTTGGCTTGAAGAGCCGCTTCTTCAAGGTATACTTGCTCCCAGCATCGGCAAGGCATTATAGCCTCTGATTCTGAGTCTCTTGGTTGAGCAGGCTCAATATATCCGACCTCCGCTGGGTACTCATCGAAGGTTGCCCCTAGTGAGCCATCTTCAGTAGGGTAGAAAGCGGAAATGGTATCCACCTCATATCACACGATATAGTAATATTCTTCAAGGGTGAAGCCTAACCCTGAATGTTGAGAGACGCGCCTTAGTTCTTTGTCCAGGATTGCGGGATACCATAACTTCTGGAATGCTTGTTTCTTTTTACTAGGCTGGCCAGTAGGGATGTGCTATTTCCGGAACATCTTGGCCATTCGGCTTGTTGTAAATGTCAACCCCCGAACGGGGATTAACGGGCTCTCTATATCTTCAGGAAGATGGCAATCCGTGTCTTCTCGTGTGGGATGCTCCTCAGCTATGTAAAACAAACTGTTGGGGCCATCAGACTGCGTCACCTTCATGCTTTTGAAAGGTTCGACAGTGCTATTATCGAGGCTGAGAAATGGATTGGTAAGGCCTTCCGGGACCCTGATGTGGTCGTGCTACTGGTCGACCTTGGTTTCATTGACTTGAGGATAGGTGGCAAGAGGTGCTGTTCTGCCCACGTCTCCGGTAGCGGCAATATGTGAGACCGTCTTAGGATTGATGTACTCGGGCGGTGGCGATGGGAACCAATCGTCGCCAAAAGTGCTTCTTGATGCCCTAACAGGGTTCGTTGCTTCAGAGGTCTTCCGAGACCATTTCGCTTATAGAGGAGCGTCCAGTAGGTGACACTCGAATACTTCAAATGGGTGGAGGTCGGCAAATATCCTCCCCTCCTTCCCTTCCTGGGTGTATTTGAGGCACTGGTGTAGTGTGGAGGGCACCACCGTGTTCTCATGTAGCCAGGGGCGGCCAAGCAACGCCTTGTACGAGGTGTGGGAGTCAATGACATGAAACCGCACCCTTGTAGTGAGATCTGTCAGAGTGAGTGTGAATTCTACTACTCCCAGTGGTACTTCACATTTTTGGTTGAAGCCAACGATACGCATGTCTCTGACTTTATCAAGGCGCACGTTGAAGTGGTACCTCTGATATATTTTGTAGGGCAGGATGTTGACAGCCGATTCAGGATCTATCAGGATTCTGCTCAGCTGCCGACCATTCAGCTATCCTCTCATGTACATCGTCCTGTTGTGGCTGATAGTGGGGAGTAGCATGTCCTCCTGAGTGAAGGTCACATTGGCTTCTGGCAGTGCTTCAGCCAAACATCCTTCACATTGGGCAGGAGTTTGCAAAGCAGTGATGATCGTCTATCGGGTCTCTTCACTCAGGGAGAGGATTTCCCAAATAGTGAATCTTGCTGGGTGATTTTTCAATAACTTGACTACCTGGCTTCCTGCTCGGACATTGGATAGCTTCATTTCCTCTGCCCACCTGGGCTTGAGAGAGTCTTGAACCGCGACCCCTGATGGGCCTGCTTCATCGTGCTCTGAGGCCGCACCCTTCTGTTTGGTGTCATCTTCCTACTGTCTCTCATTGGCTACCGTTGGGCGGGCTTCATCTTCATCTGGAACTCCAGAAGGCGGTTGGGGCTACGAGTGAGTATTCTCGACCGCGAGGTCGGCGCACTGACATGGCTGCTTTCCCTTTGACATTCTCAGGAATTCCAAAAAGGAAGGAGCGATAGTGCTGCCCCCACTTTGACTGTATAGGCCTGACGGAGGAGGGATTTGGACTCCCCTGACATCCGGCGGTGGTATCTTGTAGGGTTGCTCCCCCTAAAGATGATATTGTGGTTGGCGGGCGGATGACGCCCCCGTCTTCGACCCGTCCGGGTTGCATGTGTAGCGGTCACTACTTCAACCTGGCTTGCCCCGGTGTAGTGCCCCAGAATTTATATAAATAATTTTTGAATTATAAAATAATTTTCTAGAATTAATAAAGGCCTAAATAAATTTATAAATGGATTAGTAGAAGCATAAGTCATTATAAGGCCCAATTAGGTTAAACTAGTTAACCTAGCCTATCTAATTATTATCCAAAAGATTTAAGGACCAAGCCCATTAAGTTTGGCCCATGTTCTAGAAGGTTATTGAGCTTATTTATGAATTTTAAGGATAAAGACTAATTATCAAAGATAATTATATAGATAAATGAATGAAAGTGTTTTATTTATTTGAAACTCTATATATGTTGAATGTAACGGTCTATCGCGAGACCGTCACATGCTTGTAACGCATGGGTCTACGACCGTTACACCCTGTGAAGTCCGCAAGTTGAAGAACTTATGAAAAGATGGAAATTTGATGATCCTATCCACTAGGGATCAACTTGGGAAGAGTTATAACAATACTAAGGACTCTTAGAGATCAGGTTTTAGCAGATTAAGGACTCTATAATCGATCTAATCTTCAAACCCTAGCCAAAAATCCTATAAATAGGACCTAGTTCTGAACTGCGCAACCCTTACTTTTGCTCGCATGGAATCAAGGTAAGGAGTCATAATCTCAGGTAAGTTCTTTAGAGGAATTTGTTTACAATACTTTATACTAACTACTCTCAAAATTTCACATCTTTAGGTCAAGAGGTCGAGGAGTTAGAGCCCAAGGAAGTTGCTGAAAAGTCAAAGGAAGAAGGGGACTAGGGCTCAGTGTTCAGACCATAAATAGAAGTTTTAAAGCCTAGACAAGAGGTAGGTCATCTCATGAATGGCAAAAATATCCTGATAGGATAAAAAGCCCTCTGATTTGACTGAATTTCATGCATCATAGATCATCAATTTTGTGTTTTCATAGTTCCATGCATTTCATACATCTCTTAGCCTTGAATAGAAATAAAAGAAGTTATCTTGTCTATTCACTGGAACCTATGCATATAGATAGCCTCTACTTCGTTATCATGCCTAGAATAGACATGATATTTGATTTAGACATGATGTGAGTTGATCTCTTATGTTTCATATCATTTTTAGTCACAGATATTGTAACGCACCATAGTAGGACCGTCACACGCAAGTAACGGCCATACGATAGACCGTCACAGTCCCTGATTGCCTATTGATTTCTCTATTAACTCTGACACATCTATGCAGGAGCGTTACATTCTGTAACGGTTGCTCGATAGACCGTCACACTCCCTGTGACGCGCCTTGGCTAGACCGTCAGGTTCCTATGTACTGTCAACTCAAAACAGATTCGAAACTTGTCAGATTTACCTATTATTATGCCTAGTTACCTAAGTGTTAACCTGATTACGTGACTTTGAGATTAGTTAATCATTCATGATAGGTATTGCATGTTTTGGTATCTCACTATTACTTTAAGTTATGTTAATTTCATGAGCCCAAAACTCTATAGTTTTGTAATTAGAAACATGATTTTGAATGATGTATTGATAGAGTTTTTATCATGATTTCACATCGATATATATTCTTTCTCTATCAATAGAGTCATTTCTATAAGTACATGGCGCATACTCCGGTATGTTGACCATTTGTTCACATTTTGCACTATAGGAACATATTCTTGGACATGAGGATCTCCCTATTGGATATTCCTTCCAATGGACTAGGAAATCTTATTTCAAGGTCTCCGTAATTCTCCGCGAGCCTCGGATTACCACTAGGACGCCGAGTTGGTTGTACCATTAAAACCCATTAACTAGAATACACTATCATTTTTTCTAGATCTAGTAATGTAACGGCCTTACATTGGACCGTCAGAATCACGTAACAGCCCATTGCATGACCGTCACATTTCTCTGAGTCTATTTTGATTATTCTGGACTCTGATCATTGTAACGGCCCTCTACTGGAGCGTCACATGATGTAACGGCCCAGAGAACGACGTCATATTGCTTAAATACTTAACCCAATGTTTGACCCAAGGGTTGATATTCCAAAGGTTCTAGATGAACTAATGATAGTCTATAACTTATAATATTAATCAAGAAACTTAATATAAGGATTGGAAAGAGAAAAGAATGTACCGTTATGCTGTCAATTTATTTTATGAGCATAACCTTGTTTAATATCATTCTTGAATTCCTCCTATTCAAATTGAAGCGTCCATACATTGATTTTCATTATTTGATATTGTTATGTTCTTGGCCATACTTTATTATCATGCGTGGTAAGAGCTTGATTTATACTTGAAGATGTGATCGAGCACTGATTGTGTTCAAGGGCTCTATGCTAGTCCCCTCGGCTGATTGTCGGAAACGTACTATTTTATAAACCATGGGGTATGATGCTACTGGCATCGCATTGCGCTGGGAGTACTTTCTTTATAAATAAGTGAATTATCCACGGCTCGTGAAGTGAAAAATCACAATGCGATGCAGCATGATCAGTTCTTGTACATGACTTTCTTGCTCGATATTCCACAGAAATTTACGAAGCACTTGAGTGTTGATTATGTGGCTTGATAGTGCATTCTCATTACATTCTTGTTCATAAAAAGGCCAACATCATGTTCTTGTTATATTCGTGATAAGTTCATTCTTGCTCACTCTATCTTACATGATTATCTCGTTACTATGGTTTAATCGAGTGATTGATCACATTGCATGATTTTGCCTTATTTCTTTAGAGCGAAAATACTAATCACTTTAATAGTGCTTTCATGTTGATGCGAAGATACCTATTGGGCAAGTGTGCTCATTACCTATTTTCCAACATTTTTTAGGAGATGGAAGTAGTTCAGATTCAGATTCGGGCTATACTAGTGGCGGGTCCGGAAGTGAGTGAAAGTCTTGTAAAGCTACGAGCGAAGACTTAGGAAGTCTATAATGTTTAGATTGAGTCAATGTAATTTTCTTATTTCTTGAGTCTAGTAGAATGAACGGTGATTATTGTAAAGGAATACCTTGATCATTTATGAAATAAAGTTGGAGTTTGATTAAATTCTGTGCAAATACATTTATGTGTGTGATTATCTCGCGCTCTGGTCGTTCTTGCTTACAAGAGGCTTACCATGCCGGCTGTTCACGTTTCTCGAGCGAGTCTTCCACTGTAATAAAGGCTCGGGGCGTGACAGTTAAGTTGGTATCAGTGCCTAAGTCTCAGGACTTAGGGAAAGGAATCATGTCATAGGATAAGTCTAAGGTTTAAGGACCCCTACTATGAACTAAGGAAGAAATTCCATACCCATGTGAGGATTGGATAGAGCCTAGGATAAGATAATTAATTAGCTTTAAGGTTGATTTTCATGAGAAATAACAAGTTGTTATTTTTCTCTCTCAGGTACCTTATCTTACAAATGGCTCATCGCGTAGATTGGGACCGTATGCAACTTATGAACAGTGTCTTCCAGCCATACCTGGATCAATTCATTATCGTCTTCATCGATGATATCCTGATATACTCCAAAACAAAAGAAGAACATGAAGAACATCTAAGGATAGCTTTGCAAACACTTAGAGAACACAAGCTTTATGCCAAACTCAATAAGTGTGAATTCTGGCTCGAGGAAGTCTCATTCCTAGGCCACATTATTTCAAAAGAAGGTATTGTTGTGGATCTTCTAAGGTAGAAGCTGTCAAGAATTGGAGTTGGCCTACGACTGTGTCTGAAGTAAGGAGCTTTCTGGGTCTAGCTGGTCATTATAGAAGGTTCATTAAGGACTTCTCAAAAATAGCAGTTCCTTTAACTAGACTAACCAGAAAAGAAAATCATTTTGTCTGGTCAGAGGAATGTGAGAAGAATTTCCAAACTCTTAAGAATCATCTTAAAACAGCCCCTGTTTTGTCACTACCAATGGAGGGTGGTAGATTCGAAGTGTATACAGATACGTATGGCATTGGCTTAGGATGTGTTCTCATGCAGAATGGAAAGGTAATATGTTATTCTTCAAGACAATTGAAGCGGCACGAGGAAAATTATCCTATACATGATTTAGAATTGGCAGCAGTTATTTTTTTCCTTGAAAATTTGGCGTCATTATCTTTATGGAGAGAAGTTTACGGTCTACTCAGATCACAAGAGCTTGAAATATTTATTTTATCAAAAAGAGCTTAACATGAGGCAGACGAGGTGGTTAGAATACCTCAAGGACTTTAATTTTGCCATTCAGTATCATCCTGGCAAGGCAAATGCTGTAGCAGATTCACTCAGCAGAAAACTAATGGGTATGTTATCAAGTCTTATGATTAGTGTAACCGACCTTGTTCCTCAATTTGCTCAATTGAACTTAGATATTGACATAAAGGAAGAAGATTGTTTCATAGCTAATATTCGAGCTCAACCTATATTAATAGAGGACTTGGTCAAGTTACAAGATGATGATCCTATATTATTGGAAATTAAGGCCAATGTTGAACAAAGGTAGGATTTTTCTATTTCCAATGACGAAATATTATTATTTAAGGGCCGAATATGTATACCAGATCGTGAGGCAATGAAGAAACTAATCCTAGATGAAGCACATAAGTCCAAGTACTCCATTCATCCAGGAGGTACAAAGATGTATCAAAATCTGAAAAGAAGTTTCTGGTGGCCCAATATGAAGAGAGAGATAGCTGATTTCGTGTCTCGTTGTCTAACCCGCCAACAAGTTAAAGCAAAGTATTTTAGACCCGCTGGTAAACTGCACCCCTTAACTATTCCCGAATGGAAGTGGGAGAGTATAGGGATGGATTTCATTATGGGGTTACCTAGGACAAGAGGTGGACATGATGGCATATGGGTAATCATAGATCGATTGACCAAATCTGTACATTTTATACCAATAAAGAGTCGATGGTCTGTGGATATCCTGGTAGCATTATACATAAAAGAAATTGTTAAATTACATGGTGTCCCCGTCTCTATTGTATCTGATAGAGATCCGCGATTCGCATCACAATTCTGGAAGAGCCTATAACATTCACTAGGGACTAGATTGAACTTCAGTACATCCTTTCATCCACAAACTGATGGTCAGACGGAAAGAACAAATCAGGTGGTAGAGGATATGACATATGAGCAAACGCCAATAAAGATTCTGGATCGGGAAGTGCGTCAATTAAGGACTAAAATTATTCCTATGGTCAAGATCCAATGGAAGAAAACATGGCCATATGAAGCAACATGGGAAATAGAGGAATCTATGCGTAGACGATTTCCAGAATTATTCTACTGTAAGTACACTCTCCATAATCCATGTATTGAATTTGGGGACCAAATTCTTCTAAGTGGGGGAGGGTGTAGTGCCACAGAATTTATATAAATAATTTTTGAATTATAAAATAATTTTCTAGAATTAATAAAGGCCTAAATAAATTTATAAATGGATTAGTAGAAGCATAAGTCATTATAAGACCCAATTAGGTTAAAATAGTTAACCTAGCCTATCTAATTATTATCCAAAAAGTTTAAGGACCAAGCCCATTAAGTTTGGCCCATGTTCTATAAGGTTATTTAGCTTATTTACGAATTTTAAGGATAAAGACTAATTATCTAAGATAATTATATAGATAAATGAATGAAAGAGTTTTATTTATTTGAAACTCTATATACGTTGAATGTAACGGTCTATCGCGCGACCGTCACATGCTTGTAACACATGGGTCTACGACCGTTACACCCTGTGAAGTCCGCAAGTTGAAGAACTTATGAAAAGATGGAAACTTGATGATCTTATCCACTAGGGATCAACTTGGGAAGAGTTATAACATTACTAAGGACTCTTAGAGATCAGGTTTTAGCAGATTAAGGACTATAGAATCGATTAATCTTCAAACCCTAGCCAAAAACCCTATAAATAGGACCTAGTTCTGAACCTGCGCGACCCTTACTTTTGCTCGCGTGGAATCAAGGTAAGGAGTCATAATATCGGGTAAGTTCTTTAGAGGAATTTATTTACAATACTTTAGACTAACTACTCTCAAATTTTCACATCTTTAGGTCAAGAGGTCGAGGAGTTAGAGCCCAAGGAAGTTGCTGAAAAGTCACAGGAAGAAGGGGACTAGGGCTCAGTGTTCAGACCATAATTAGAAGTTTTAAAGCCTAGACAAGAGGTAGGTCATCTCATGAACGGCAAAAATATCTTGATAGGACAAAAATCCCTCTGATTTGACTGAATTTCATGCATCATAGATCATCAATTTCATGTTTTCATAGTTCCATGCATTTCATACATCTCTTAGCCTTAAATAGAAATAAAAGAAGTTATCTTGTCTATTCACTGGAACGCATGCATATAGATAGCCTCTACTTCGTTATCATGCCTAGAATAGATATAGTATTTGATTTAGACATGATGTGAGTTGATATCTTAGGTTTCACATCATTTTTAGTCAGCAGATATTGCAACGCACCATAGTAGGACCGTCACACGCAAGTAGCGGCCATACAATGGACCATCACAGTCCCTGATTACCTATTGATTTCTTTGTTGACTCTGACGCATCTATGCAGGAGCATTACATTCTGTAACGGTTGCTCGATAGACCGTCACACTCCCTATGACGCGCCTTGGCTAGACCGTCAGGTTCCTATGTACTGTCAACTCAAAACAGATTAGAAACTTGCCAGATTTACCTATTATTATGCCTAGTTACCTAAGTGTTAACCTGATTATGTGACTTTGAGATTAGTTAATCATTCATGATAGGTATTGCATGTTTTAGTATCTCACTATTACTTTAAGTTATGTTAATTTCATGAGCCCAAAACTCTATAGTTTTGTAATTAGAAACATGATTTTGAATGATGTATTGATAGAGTTTTTATCATGATTTCACATCGATATATATTCTTTCTCTATCAATAGAGTCATTTCTATAAGTACATGGCGCATACTCCAGTATGTTGACCATTAGTTCACATTTTACACTATAGGAACATATTCTTGGACATGAGGACCTCTCTATTGGAAATTCCTTCCAAAGGACTAGGAAATCTTGTTTCAAGGCCTCCGTAATTCTCCGCGAGCCTGGGATTCCCACTAGGACGCCGAGTTGATTGTACCATTAAAACCCATTAACTAGAATACACTATCGTTATTTTCTGGATCTAGTAATGTAACAGCCTTACATTGGACCGTCTGAATCACGTAACGGCCCATTGCATGACCGTCATATTTCTCTGAGTCTATTTTGATTATTCTGGACTCTGATCATTGTAACGGCCCTCGACTGGAGCGTCACATGATGTAACGGCCCAGAGAACGACCGTCATATTGCTTAAATACTTAACCCAAGGTTTGACCCAAGGGTTGATATTCCAAAGGTTCTAGATGAACTAATGATAGTCTAGAACTTATAATATTAATCAAGAAACTTAATATAAGGATTGGAAAGAGAAAAGAATGTACCGTTATGCTGTCAATTTATTTTATGAGCATAACCTTGTTTAATATCATTCTTGAATTCCTCCTATTCAAATTGAAGCATTCATACATTGATTTTCATTATTTGATATTGCTATATTCTTGGCCATACTTTATTATCATGCGTGGTAAGAGCTTGATTTATACTTGAAGATGCGATCGAGCACTGATTGTATTCAAGGGCACTATGCTAGTCCCCTCGGCTGATTGTCGGAAACATACTATTTTATAAACCACGGGGTATGATGCTACTGGCGTCGTATTGCGCTGGGAGTACTTTCTTTATAAATAAGTGAATTATCCACGGCTCGTGAAGTGAAAAATCACAACGCGATGCAGCATGATCAGTTCTTGTACATGACTTTCTTGCTCGATATTCCATAGAAATTCACGAAGCACTTGCTCATAAGCATAAGATGCTGGAGTGTTGATTATGTGGCTTGATAGTGCATTCTCGTTACATTCTTGTTCATGAAAAGGCCAATATCATATTCTTGTTATATTCGTGATAAGTTCATTCTTGCTCACTCTATCTTACATGATTATCTCGTTACTATGGTTTAATCGAGTGATTGATCGCATTGCATGATTTTGCCTTATTTCTTTAGTGCGAAAATACTAATCACTTTAATAGTGCTTTCATGTTAATGCGAAGATACCTACTAGGCAAGTGTGCTCATTACCAATTTTCTAATATTTTTCAGGAGATGGAAGTAGTTCAGATTCGGATTCGGGCTATACTAGTGGCGGGTCCGGAAGTGAGTGAAAGTCTTGTAAAGCTACGAGCGAAGACTTAGGAAGTCTGTAATGTTTACATTGAGTCAATGTAATTTTCTTATTTCTTGAGTCTAGTAGAATGAAAGGTGATTATTGTAAAGGAATACCTTGATCATTTATAAAATAAAGTTGGAGTTTGATTAAATTCGGTGCAATTGCATTTATGTGTGTGATTGTCTCGCGCTCTAGTTGTTCTTGCTTGCAAGAGGCTTACCATGCCGGCTGTTCATGTTTCTCGAGCGAGTCTTCCGCTGTAATAAAGGCTCGGGGCGTGACACCCAGCGACGGGTGTAAAGCATATTTCCTCCTCATTTTCCTCACTGGGTAGGTGAAAAAGGGCAGATGGGGTATTGCAAGAGAGGACTATGTCCTTTGTGGCCTTGATGGCTTTTCTTTTCTTTCTTGGTTTCCTTTTCTTTTCTTCGGCTGGCACTTGCCCCCAGAACAGGCTGCCGTCCTTGTCTGACGCTTTGTCAGCTTCTTGCTCCTGCATAAATGAGAGATGTTCTAATTCCTCCCACGAGACATAATCTCGTACCAATGAAGGTTCCAGTTCAGGCTGTACATATTCATCTAGCCCGTTTATATAGTCTTGCAGTCGTCAGGCCTCCGGACTAATTTCCTTGACCATCGACAATGGAGTCTGTCTTCTCCGGTTGTGTGTAGGTATCCTGATGACCGCAGGTGGATCCGTCCACACAGGTGTTACCTCTGGCAGAGTTGGTTGTGGTGTGATGCCACGGATCTACACTTCCACTTTCGGGCGAGATGTGCCTTTCTTCTTGGTCTTTGTAGGGACTTGCTGCCATCCCTCTTGTTCTTTTATTGGTGTCAGGAAGTAGGCCTCATAAGCATGTTGTGTGCTGGCTTCTGTGATCTCTTCAGGCAATGCCTGATATAGAGAGACCATGTTGACCACGGCTCTTCTCAGAGGTGCTTCATGAGGTTGTGGAGGGTCAACCTTGTACTCCCCCAAGTCTATTTCTTCTTTCTTGACCATGCCTTCAATGATGTCCTTGAAAACATAGCAATCTTCAATCGGGTGCCCCAACATCTGGTGATAGGGGCAGAACCTTGGGCTGTCTTTTCTTTTCAAGTCTTACGGCATTTTTGGTTCGGGCAAGGTAAGCTTATCACATTGGGTCATTCAGTTAAACAGAATCCTTGTTTTCTCCTTCGGGAAGGAATATGCCTTCTTCATTTTATCCCGGAGTGAGGGACCCTCTCGGTCGTCTTCGGCTTTAGCAGGCTGAGGGGCAACCGCCTTCTTGCCTTTATCTTTTTGTTGTTCAAATGACTTCATGTCAAAAGTGTTCGCTTCTTTAGGCGTTGAGCGCCGCTCTGCTATTTTTGCCTTCTGTGTAGTGGCAGCAGTTGATGTAGGGGCATGTCTTGCCAGAAAGGCTTCCACCTCAGCCACGACGTTGTTCAAACAGTCGAATGACCGGATCTCCATGCCGATCATCTTTTCTAATACCTCTCTCATGAGGTTTTGTTTGCAATTTTGTACAGCGTCCTCCTGGTGCGGGGGCCGATTGCATCTCATTCCGAGGTTCCTCCACCTCTTAATGTATTCAAGGGCTGTTTCATCTGCCCTTTGTTTTGTTGAGTAGAGCTCGGCCACTGTGACCTCCCTCTCAGTGACATGGAATCTTTCTCTGAATTTCTTTTGCATATCCGGCCAGTCGCTGATCGACCCTGACCGGAAGGCTGGAGTACCATTCAAATGCGAGCCCTGTCAGTGAGGACCCGAAAAACTTCAATAAATATGACTCATCGGTGGCCAGATCGCCCATGACGGTCATATAGTAAGCGACATGTTCCTTCGGGGATCCCTTCCCGTTGAACTTGTCGAACTTAGGTGGCTTGTTGACCCCAAGAGGGAATCGCTTAGCAGCATGATGTGATGGGTATGGCACCTAATAGGCATCAAATGCGACGTAGTCGCCTTCACTTCGCTCGGCAAGCTTCAGCTCAATCATTCTTTCCACCATCAGCTTGTTCACGGCGGTCAGATCGACCGGTTCCGGATAGAAGTGCGACGGCTGCAGATAGGGGGCGACCAAGGTGGTCGCCTGCGGAGGAGGATGAAGTGGCGGAGGCGCTTGGTGCACCTGTGGCCGTACTGGCGACATCAGAGGCTGTGGTGGGTGCTGCTGAGTGGTCACCAAGCTGGGCTCTGTCGGCTGGGGCAAGGTATAAAGTGGTGGGAAGTCGCTTGGGTTGAAGGCTCCCCGTGACGATTCGGTCTGCATCTCAGGCTGCTTAGAAGTTGAGGCTTGCTCCATCTTCTACATCAGCTGCTTACTCAGAAGCTCTATCTCCTGTTGATATCTCTGGAGTATCATTAACACCGACGGGTCCATGGCTATCGTAGTGGGGATAGCTTTTGTTGTTTCCCCTGATGCACCTTCAGGCAGGGTATCTATCAGCACATCCTCTTCTTCTGCTATCACCACGTTTGCAGTCAACACGGTGGAACCATCAGTTAGGATTCGCTTTCCTTTTGCCACAACCAGCATTTTTCTTGCGGCTTCTCTTCTTCGAGTGTTCAGCCCGGGCCTTTCGGCCAATCGAGCCAGCTCCTGAGGTTCATCAGGCAGTCTTTCATATCGGCCGGACACTCCAGCCATATTGCAAGTAAAGACTCACATTCCTTTCTTCCGGCAATGGACCCTCCTCTTTGGATGTTGAGGGAAGGTCAGTCTCGCGAAGACGGAGACTCTTCTTTCCTCCTGCTGATGAGGAGTGGCTTTTTCAGCTTTGATTTCTAAGCCATCTTCATATCCATTGTCGTCAACTGACGACGTCATTCCTCTGTCTTCTTCTTCTTCTTTGACTGCCATCGGTGGACAGTAGTCTTCTCTTACCATGGCTGCTTGTAACAATCGTTGTTGGCCCAGTGAGGGGTTGCCCATACCCCTGAAGTAATTTCTGACCATACTGGTCATCTCTTCTAGCCCTAGTCCCTGATGCAGGACTGGGGATGGTTGTCGACCTCCAATCAAAGGGATATAGGCCAGGTGAGTTCTTTCGGCAGGTTGTTCAAATCTTCTCCCAGTTACGGGGATATTAGCTTGTCAGGCACACGCCCTAAAACTTGTGCGGTGAGGAGGATCCGCAACAGCTTCTTCTCTTTTTGGGGCTAGCTCCCTCTCATTCTTCTTCTTCACTTGGACGGGCTTGGAGTGGTAGTAGACAGGCGCCTCTCGGCGAGCAGGTTGGACCCTCTTAGGGACCCAAACTTGTTTAAACTTCTTCGACCTTGGGGCCAGCTCCCCCCGGCCTCGGCGGCCTTCTTCTTCTTTCTTAGCCCTCCATCGGAAAGAGCCTGGAAGGAGTTGCGGGTTGGCACAGTAGCAACCACCCGGTCTGGAATTGCTTAGGCCTCATGTCCGTCCAAGAAGATCCGGACACCCCCAATCAGGACAGACTTCCCAGACACTAACAATCGTCTGGTCATGGGAACAGCAACTCCTCGGCGGGAACTCCCCTAGCAGAGATGCCGGGGTTTGTAGTGGTATGTGGGGCGAGCCGCTTGGGCCACATGATGTAGCATGCAGGTACTCAACTGAGTCTATCCTGTCGCCAGACTCTTGCAACTTCAGGCATTGTGGGCCCTTGTCTTCATGGCAGCTTCTTGCTTGGTCGGCTCTGCGAGCTTGACCTCCAGTATGTCAGTGAAGGCTACCCCCAGGAGGTTGGGGAAGCCGACCACCGGTGGGAAGGAACCAAAAATCATCGGCACCGCCAGGTGCCCGTCAGCAGCATGGTTGGCCACGATCCCGGGGCCAAAGGCTAACGCAGTGAGTCCAGCAGCCATCGTCAGCTTCCCTGTAAAACAGAATAAGCAAACGATCATGACTCCTTTGGGGGGCCTTGAGGCCCGTTTATCTCGGCAAAGAGATGAGAGGAGAACTCGGTCCCACCGGGCATGCCAGACTTGGTGACGCGCATTTTTTCTCTCTCTTTAAAAGAAAGAAGAAGAATTAAAATTAAGAAATGTGTAGGCGTGCCAGTCACATGTGTGACGAGTTAATTGTGCGCTTAATCTGACCCGAGTCAGGCGAGAGTGAAGTTCGTGTCGGGACCGAAAGTCCGCCATACCATAAAGGCTATGACGTTAATTACATCCTCCAATAAGAAGGAAAACCTATGATTAATTGTTGAGATAACGAGTCGTTCGAGGCTGAAATAGAATGTAAGAGATTGCAGGTGATGATGAAGCCTTTAAGGCCGCATGAGAGGATTCATTGGTTATTTCTTTAGTCATGCGAAGCAGACTTAATTCATTAAGTTCGAGCCCTCGATACAAGGCAGAGGACGTAGGTCCGGAGACCACCATCGCGCATAGCCAAGACTTCCGATCGAGCATGACCCGGCCTTCCGTCGAGGCCATTTGATATACCGAGGTGTCGTTCAAGCAAGCATGCATTAATGAGGCACATAAGAATGCATATCTATGTCTAATGCATGAATTGGGGGAATGCATAATGACAGATGATTTCAACTTGAAGAGTTTCTTTTTGTTTGATTTATGGTTAATTACGTCGACCGACACAAGCCGTGGAAGGTGAGGGTTGGTTCGAGAATGAGAAAGGAATTAAAACGGCGCGACAAATGCACTTTTATTCAAAACCGGTGCCGGGTAGCGTAGGTATAAGGGTTATACGGCGCGGGGTAGCATAGGGATAGGGTTTAAAACGGCGTGGCCAAGGGAATGGCTTTAATAGGTGCGCCCCGCCCAGAGCGCGCCAGATTAGGGCACGCCGGGTGGTGGCTAAATAAAAAATGGTGAGTTTGAGTCTAAGGTTAATCCGACGCGGGGGGGGGGGGGTACCGCGCCGTATTAGGGCGCGTCGGATTAGGACCGCGTCGAGTTAGTTGATTTTTAGGTATTTTTGAGTTTATTTAGTTTATTAAGATGCATTGAGTTGATTGATGAGTGAATTGAGGTCCAGGATGCCATTGAGATAGGGTTGAGACTCGTGCGAGGTTCATACTCGAGCATGGAAGTTAATTGTTTTGAAAACATATCTTATTAAGCTCGAATTATGAGAGCAAACAGTCAAACATGTCTTACCAAATTTTGGCAGCATCTCCCCATCTCCAAAGAGTTGCAGGGGGAAAGCGGAGGCCTACCCACATAATGGAGTAAGCTCCTTAATACCGGGTGGCATAACGGCAGCCGGCAGACCCGAATGGATGGAAGACCCCGAGGGCTAGCCTACGAGGGGCACCAGTATTCCATGGGCCGAAACATGATTAAAAGGGACAATCAGTGAGGGAGGAAACCCTGAGGGTAGCCTACGAGGGGCACACAACCCATGGCCACCACTATTCCCCTGGGGATAGTGGATTTGATGTTAGGGTGAAGCCCTGTTGATATTCGCCCGATGGCTCAAGAAGATGCATGCCATAAAGAGACATGATCTTATGATCCACTGGCGATTCAGAGGTATCAATGGGGAATGTCCCCTCTCCCCGGTCACTGGACTCTTTGAGAGGAACGATCACACACAATGCATATGCAGAACACGCTCGGCTAATAAACTGATTATGATCAGTTATGTCTATATATATATATATAGGGGAGGTTAATTGATTAGTAGATTAGCAAGGGTGTTAGTGAGTTAGCATTCGAAAGGCAATGGTGCCAGAAAATCGTGCGTTCAATCTATAAGGGCAGCCTTATCCCCCTCGGTTCATTATTAAGAACGGAGGTGCGACAGGAGACCGGCCTTAGGGTCAACCAATAAGGCACACATAGGTACACCTCTAGCGATGAAACCCTTGATATAGTGATGGAAACATGATACAAGCATTCTATTGGAACGAAAATCTCGGGGAGAGGGGGTGATTGCTGTAGCCCCTTTTGGGATAACCCAGGGCGTATTCAAAACCAGCGAGGAAGGAATCCACACGGTGATTTACGGAATGTTAGAAATCGAATACAACCTAAGGAAGAGAAAGGGGGCGACGAAGGGCACAGAAAGATATTATTCTATTCAACATCGAGCATTGCTATCAAGAAGGGGCCATTACAGCATACATTCACCACGACATGGCACGGTCGGCCGGAGGCCGGTCAAGCTTACACAGACGGGTATAAACCCAACTCCAGAAGAAAAAAAAATAGAGGGAGGAAGAAGAAGATGGGCACATGTCATCGCCCCCTTCAACCCTATTTATTTACAGGAACAATGCCAAATAGAAAAGGGGGGAAGACGGGAAAACACCGGAACCCACCTAAGCTTTTCCCTGTAGAAAACAGAGTATCGAAAAAGGGCCTTCCCCTCAGACTTCAAGTTTCTTCAGGCAGACGGACAGGGTGAGGGTGGCTCTCTGGCTCGCTCTCAGAGACCCTGCTTGTTTCCCAAGGCTCTCATCTTTCTTCTTTGATTCTATTTGATCCCTACTTTCTCTTCCCGTTTCGACTCTACCTCTTCTATTCTCTCCCCCTTTTCTCCTCAGCCGCTGGTTGGCTTATATAGCCTCGCCAGGATGTGATCCTTCTCTGGCGTGAGAAGAGCGTGCTTGGAAGACATGAGGATTGGGTTTGCGCACCGGGAAGAGGGCGCGCCAATAAGGGGCGTGTTAGATTAACTCTGTTCGCCGTGCTTGCTTGGCACGGGCTCGATAGCGGACCCCGGACTGGCCCCGAGAGTCACTGTGATCTTTCATCTCATCCTGGTCTGGCAAAATCGCGGCGGGAAGTACTGGCCAAGCTTTCAGGCCGCTAAATAGCTGCATTCGGAATCCCGTCAATCTTTAGCTTGGACACGCGGGTTTTCCGCTGACGTGGCCTTCGGCATAGTGGTTTATGTTGCTTGTTCTACTTAACCTGTCTTAGTAGCTCTCTCGGGGAGTGGTATACTACCCAGGGAGCTTTCACCTTGACTGGGCGATCATTCGGTCACTAATGGACCTAATTTGCTGAGAAGCTATACCCGTGATGGGTTGTCCGGGACTTCTGCCGACGGAGCCTCTGGTTCCCTGTTCTGAAGGGCCAGAGACATTCTATCACCTTAGGAAGGTTTCATGTCAGGTGGCAAACCATCGGGTGCATTCTCATCCTTGGTCGGATGATGAATATTTGTTTATGTGGCACGACCAAGTCGATATCGGTTCATTGGACAGGCCTTACGAAACTGTCGGTTTGTTGTGAATTCTTCTGCTCCTCCTGAGGTGACGTACCTGATGATCATGTCGGGTGACCTGAGGCTCCAGCAGCTTGGGCAGACCCTTGTGTACTGGCTTTCTTCAGCTTCTACGCTCCAGTGGGCCGCATCATTCTTATCTTCTAGGCTTGATCGCCGTTGAACATATTTTAAGTGCCAACTGTTGGATTAGGTGGAATGTCAATCTAGAGGGGGAGGGGGTGAATAGGCTAACCCTTTAAAAAATTAATGCAAGATCACACTCGCTTTAGAAAGAAGAATGCTAATAAGAAATTCAGTAAACTGACTGTATGCAGATCGTGCCTAATCAAACATCTAACGATAGGTGGATTGTGCGAGAATAGCAAACCACAAGAGGAACACAGATTTTTATGGTGGTTCGGTCTCCCTGTGGAGACCTACGTCCACCCCTCACTAAATCAGTGAGGATCCCTGCTGAGCTTTACAGCTTAGCTACACCGAGGAACAACCTCGTCAAACAATGCTGAGCAATACAGCTTGGCTAAACCAGAGGAACCGATCCTTTAAACCGCTGGCGAACAGCTTGTAGGCAAACACGCCCAAACGCCCTTGATCCAAGCACAATCAGCTGGATCAAACCCCTCCCTCTACTCAAACCAGTACGAGGGAGAAACAATGTAATAGAGTTCAAACTAAAAAGATAAACAATAAACGAAATCACTCAGTGATGAAGGAGCAATCTCAGATCTGTGAGGCTGCCAGATCTCAGGCTTGAATTCAGAAGTCTGGGAGAAGAAGCTTCAATGATCAGCTGATCTTCTCCTTCTGAAATGTAGATGTACTTGCAATAGATCACTACTCCTAGATCTCCCCAGGTTTTCAGCAGATCGCCAGTAGGAAGAAGATGAACTCCCCAGTTCTTCTAGTGAGCTTCTCTTGCTCAGCCTAGTCTGCGGCAACATCGAAATCTCCAAAACCAGCCACGTTTCGCGCTCACCCAGAACCATGTAATATATACACACCTAGTGGGCCCCGACCAGATTTTCTGGTTAGCCCAATGATGATCTCCTCAGAGCCTTCTGGAATCACGAGGGAAAACGAGATCGAAACACTTTTTGACTGATGTGGCCTTTGACGTCACTAATGACTGGGGTCCACCCAACTAATCATAAGAAAGGATTCAAATGGCGTCAACCCATGGCTACCAAGGGGTTGACGCTACCTTGAACTGCCCAAAAGGCTTCAAGTTCATAGGTGGATGAGTTGACGCATTGGGTTACTCCGTCAACCCACTAAGCTTACCCAGATCCAAATTCATCTCAGAGTGAACTGCTACGTCGACGCTATCATGCTGTAGCGTTGACGCACTGGGGTATTCCAGTGAACCATAATTCTACCTTTTGAACTGCTGCGTCGACGCTGATCTACTGTGGCATTGACGCAGTGAAGTAGATCTGTGAGTGCCTCTGCTTCTTAAGCTGATGCGTTGACACTGCAATAGTGTGGCATTGACACAGTAAAGTGGGCTGGTAAGATCTTGAACTGATGCGTCGACTCTGTGGGTTTGTGGCGTTGACGCACTGAGATTATATCAATGACTTATGCTTTTGCCTCTTGAACTATTGCGTGGACGCCTTCAGAGTCTTGCGTAGACGCTGTCCTTAAGGCAACCCACTGTGTGGACGCTATGAATCATCCTGTGTCAACCCTGTCCCTTTCATGCATTCAAAAACAAACCAGATGCATGCATTACTGAATCAAGATTTAATTCAATATTTTAAGCTGAATTCAACACACACATCTCATGGTTGTCATCATCAAAACCAGGGGCACAACAATCTCCCCCTTTTTGATGATGGCAACTATGAGGTGAATGCCATTGCATCTAAATAAAAATGTATTATGTAGATCAAATAAGGAAGTTCAGATCAAACAAAGAATTCACTTCATAGGCTAAAACACCAGTTTTTGTCATTCAGTTAAGCTCATGGTTTTACATCAAACAGAAAAATAGAGAGGCTTTTCTAACAAAAGTTGGAGATTCTCACATGTTATGACTTCTTTTGAACATTTCACAAAATATGTAAAAGAAACAAAAGCTTCACTCAATCATCACATTTGATGCAGCTTTGATACAAATGCAATTGAATTCTAGACTAGACTCCAACTTGAGTTCATTTCTCTCCCCCTTTGACATCATCAGGAAGGGGAGTAGATGAGGAAGACTAAAGTACAGTTGCAGACACAATATCCAACTCGTGCTAAAGTTGAGCCATGGATGCTGCCAAAGTGTCTAGCCTGTCAGAAAATAGCTGATCTTTGTGCACCACAAACTTGTGATATTCTTGGACCTTGGTAGTGATACCATCAAACCAGTTATGTAATATATCAAACAGATAGTCCACCTGAGCTTTCTGCTGAGATCCCCATTCAGGTGCAGAAGAGGAGGCTTCTGTTGGTGGAGGGCAGTACACATCACGCTGATCTTCAATTGTGTGTGGGATGTTTTCTTTTAGAATATGCAACACATCCACAACCTCATCACTGACTAGAGTGGTTCGTTCAAACAGTTTAGCAAGGTCCTGACCAAAAGATGTAATCTTTTCAAACAAGTTTTGAACCGTTTCACTGAACATCAAATTCTTGTCTATCAGGGTAGAATATTTCAGATTCAGCTTTGACTGATTTTCCTTGCTATCATAGTTGTATGTATGTACACTCTGTAGCCTGTTCAAACATTATTGATGCAAGCTTTGTAAATTACACATGACTGAACCAGCTTTCTGACAAGCTTGAAGAAGAGATTCCATAAATTCATGAAGCTTCTTGTCTGACTTGAATTTATCACGCGTAAACTTTTCCCATCTGCTGTCTAATTTTTGTTCAAGGTGTGACAGCCTCATATCCGTTGTTGAGCTTAGGTGCATTATGGAAGAGTCAATGCTCTTGAATTTCATTTCCAAAAATTGAATGAGTGTAGGATTGATGCCAGAAAAATCAGGCATACCAGCATCATGCTGAAAATTAGCTGGAATCTCCTCAGAAGTAGATGCAGGTCCCCTTGGTGGAGAGGGTTCTGGAAGAGGACCTTGTACAATTACAAGCTCTCTAGAAGCAACTGGAAACATAGGAGTATCATCTTGTACATTGTAATCATCTTGGATATTGCTGAATTCTTGGTAGTCCATTCTGGCTAAACTGGCTACATGTCTATCTGCCCTAGCCTCTGGTCTTTCCATTCTGTTTAGACTGGCCGCTTGCTGATCTTGTGTTTCAGTTCTCACTTCTTGACCAGTTTCCACTGAAGTAGATACAAGTTTCTGACTTGGTAGAACCCTAACTGGCTGTCCATTTATGACTTTAAATCCCATGACTTTCTGAATGTAAGAAAGAGAGTATGTGTTCCCTTTAGGAATATTCAGTTTCTTTTCATCTCCAAAATCTACTCCAACTTTTCTAAATAAGGTAGTCAATGGAGCAGCATATGGGAGTGTCATAGATTGTGTTAAGCAAGATCCCATAGTCTGAATGATTACATCTGACAATGAAATTTTTATCTTTTTCAACAAGCAATACAGTAAAAATCTCTGCATCTTAGTGACCTGTTCCCTACCACTGCTCTGTGGTGTTATCATGGATGTGCAAATATGATGGAGCAGTCTATTGAATGGAGGGAACCTATTTGCTTTAAGACTAGACAGATATGTCTCCCTGACGTCTGTAGGATCATTAGGTTTGTCAGTCAGAATAGCAAAGGCATCATGTTCATCAAACATAAAACTGTGTAGCGCAACCCCATCCATTGGTATTTTCCAAGCTCTGGCAAACAGTTTGTTTGTCAATTCGAAACTAACATTCCTGACAGTTGAAGAAATTTTGGGGATTTGAGGTTCATACTTCAAATTGTGGTAAAATTCCCGAACGAGGGTGGGGTAATATATCTTATGATTCGTGACAAAAGACGACCAACCCTGAAAATCCAAAGTGGGATGTAATTGCGGAAAAACCTCAAACATCTCAACATCGGTAGCAACAATATACCATGGAATAAGGACTTTCAGAGGATCTTCTATATTGAAGGTGAGATAGGGATCAGAAGACCTTGCATGTGAATTGTCCACACATTGCTTCCCCTTCGCAGCAGCTAAAGATGTAGACTGCTCCTCTGCCCTTACGGTAGAGAGCTTTCTCTTTTTGGTTGGCAGGCTTGGATGGAGATGGCGTTTCCGAAGAGATAGCTCTATCTCTTTTCCTTTCCATTTCCTTGGAGCTGAAGGAGACGGTATCTCCTCTGGAGGATCTGCCACATGAACATCGTGAGTCTCCTTCTGCTTCGCTGCCCTTATCTTTGCCGGTGAGCTCTTTTCTTTTCCTTTACCTTTCCGTGGACCTGACTGAGACGGCGACTTCTCTTGAGCAGGTTGAAATTTTGTACGAGGCACAATCTTACCCTCAGCTTGGATGGGAGCTCTTCTATTTAGACCCTTCTTCTTCTTGCCCTTTTTCACTGCTTCCGGAGGCGCCATGGCCGCGATAAATGAACGGGAGCAGTTGAGAAAATGAGCTGAGGAAGAACGACTAAGAGATGCGGAGAGGTAGGAGCTGAGGAAGAAAAGCTGAAGATTGAGGAAGGAGCTGAGAGGATGACAGCGTTTACGCCGCGAGGTTTTAAAGACGGTGATGACACAGATTCAATTCAAATAGGGCTAACCGGTTCACTGTGTTGAGCCAGACTGGGAAGTAATTGGAATTAGTGAATGACTGCGTGGACGTAGTGAGGCACTGCGTCGACGCCACCAAAGTGAGTCATGAATGTAGTGTTAAGTAGACATAAGGAATAGTAAAGACCCATAGTATTTAGGCATTCTAAAGACACTGAAATTATGAAAAGATGAAATTACATTCAGGGATTTTTAATAGATAAAATTCAAGTTCCCTTATGAGAGATATGATAAGAAATGATGAGAGCCCCTAATTCATTTAATGATGTAGAGAAAAACAATCTTAAGAATTTGAGACAAATCCTTGAACAAGAGGAGCATGATTATGGAATAAGGATAGAACAATTTGCACACTTGAAACTTTCTCATATCTTTCCCTTAGATTGTTCAATTTCAAGAGACCCTTAGAGAAGTGAATTTAACCAGTATTGAAGATGAACTCTATAGGTTTTTATATGAGCTTCAGGTCAACCACACACACAAACATATATATATATATATATATTGTCATTTTTTTAATTTTTAAATTCTCATTTGCAGTCAAGTGTAGCTATCCTTTTGACACGGGTACACATGTTTATCAGACACCAGAGTTCCCGGTTACTCAGCATAGCTAACTATTATGCTCTAATGAAATAGAGTTGGCAACTCACATCATGACATGCCTTTTAGCACTTCATTTGTGCATGAAGGTAGTTTCTCAGTGGAAAGTTACCATTGCTCTGCAATGAATTATTTTTCTTTTGAAACAGAGATAACAGCTCACTTCATGACATGCTCCTTAGCACTTCTTTGGTGCATAGAGACAGTTTCTCAGCTAAAGCTTGCCATTGCTCTGCAATTTATTCCATGTAGATATATATATACATAGGGTTTGTTTCTTCAGCTCTTATTAAACTTATTCTGAGTTTAAATTCAATACAGATATTTAATTCATTTGCACAAAGTGGTCTCTTTACTTTTGATCATCATAGTTCAAGAATGGATGAGTTCCCAGTTTTATTAAATAGTTTCATGACTATTCCATATGCAAAGCACTTTTATGTTCAAGAATTTTAGCATTCAAAGATCAAAAGATTTATAGATCTCCAACCATTAATACTGCATAGAGCCAGTCAATAAAGATCACCACCTCTTATAAAGGAATTATCACTTTAGCTCCCCCTGAATCTATGACATCAATTCACATTTCGGAGCTCAAGAAACTTCCCCCATACTAAAGATTGAGAGGTACTTCACTACAAGCTGAAGAATTGAGTATAGAAGAAACAGGGTTGATGAGAGGTTGAGAAGACTCCAAGTTTCAGACAAACTGAGGTACTAGAAGATTTCAAGATTATGAGATATGTGAGAACCCAACTCCATTGCTGCGTTAACCCTTCTGAAGTAATCCAATTAATTCCAGAACTGATTTGCACCAGGTTTATGTCAGTGCGTCAACTCAACCAGGTGACTGCGTTAACTCACTCAACCAGTCAGTTCAACTTCCAGCCTGTTTCCAGAATATTTCTTTCAGTGCGTTGACTCAATCTTGCAACAGCATTAACTCAGCCTTATTAACCACTCTTCAGATTCCCAGATCACTTAATCTAAAGGGACAGAATTGCACTCCTTAGCAAGTAAGAACTAATGCAAACTCTCCCTCCATTCATGCATGACAGAAAATATGAATGAAGATGCAATTGTTGACATGATGTCTTTTTATTTATCATGTGCTCCTTAAAAAAATGCTCAAAACTAAACTCCCCCTAGATCTGTGACTTATTTAGAAATCAGGCATTTTCAACTCAAGCAAGGCAAGTAATCAATTTATTCCTAGGCACAGTTAACCAAACAGGTTTCAAAGAAGAATACAAGCAATCAATTTAGGCATCAAGATAGGGATTGCACAATCCAAGCTCTCTCCTAAGACAAGTAAATCTTTCATTATTCAGAGGCTTGGTGAAAATGTCAGCTAGTTGATGTTGTGAATCTACAAACACCAATTTAAAGCTTCCTTTATTAACCTCATCTCGTAAAAAGTGATGCCTAATTTCTATATGTTTGGTCCTATAGTGCTGGATGGGGTTCTTTGCCAGGTTAATGGCACTTGTGTTATCAGATAATATTGGGACACATCCAAGATCAGTTTGATAATCTTGGAGTTGGTGTTTGATCCACAACACTTGAGTGCCACAACTCCTTGTAGCGACATATTCTGCCTCTGCAGTTGATAGTGCGACAGAGTGTTGTTTCTTGGATGCCCAAGAAACCAAACAACCTCCCAAAAATTGGCAATAGCCACTTGTGCTTTTCCTGTCAAGTTTGCATCCAGCATAGTCTGCATCTGAGTATGATACTAGATCAAAAGTGCAAGATGCAGGATCCCAAATCTCTAAATCTTGAGTTCCAGCAAGGTATCGAAAGATACGCTTGACAGAAATCAAGTGGGATTCCTTAGGATCAGACTGAAAATGAGCACACATACATACACAAAATTGGATGCCTGGCCTAGATGCAGTAAGATAGAGGAGTGATCCGATCATACCTCGATAAGTCTTTGCATCTACTGATTTACCTTTCAGATCTGCATCCAAAATTGTGTTGGTGCTCATGGGAGTGCTGATTGCCTTAAGATTCTCCATTTGATATTTCTTCAATAGTTCAGAGACGTACTTTGCCTAGTTGATGAAGCATCCATCCCTGCTTTAGGTGATTTGTAGACCTAGAAAAAATTGAAGCTCACCCATGAGACTCATCTCAAATTCTGTGGTCATCAAATTTGTAAATTCCTAACACATGCTTGGTTTAGTGGATCCAAAGACTATATCATCAACGTAGATTTGAACCAGAATAATGTCATTATTTCTTACCTTGGTGAATAGGGTTTTGTCCACTTTACATCTTGAATATCCTTTCTCAGTGAGGTATGAGCTGAGTCTATCATACCATGCTCGAGGTGCCTGTTTGAGCCCATAGAGAGCTTTGTCTAATCTGTAAACATGGTCAGGGCAGTCTATAGATTCAAAACCGGGGTTGTTCAACATACAACTCTTCTTTTATTAAACCATTAAGAAATGCACTTTTTACATCTATTTGATGGAGTTTTATTCCATGACAACATGCATATGCAAGTAATAATCTAATAGTTTCTAATCTAGCTACTAGTGCAAAGGATTCTTCAAAATCAATACCAAATTCTTGGTTATATCCTTGTGCTACCAGTCTTGCTTTATTTCTTATCACAATTCTATTTTCATTTTGTTTATTTCTAAAGACCCACTTAGTTCCAATTACTGAAAGTTCATTGGGTCTTGGCACAAGGTGCCACACTTTATTTCTTTTGAATTGATTTAATTCCTCTTGCATTGCATTTATCCAGCATTCATCTTTCAGGGCTTCAGTTACATTTTTAGGTTCAATTTGAGATATAAGAGCCAAATTATCCATTTCTTCAATTGTTCTAAAATGAGATCTAGTTCTGGTAGGGTCATGCAGATTACCAATAATGCTTGATAGAGGGTGGTCTCTTAACAGTCTAACATTGGTCAGAGAATTACCTTTATTAGCATCTGCATTACCTCTAGTGCTTGATTCTGCTATATTCTCATTTGACCTTGGCTCTTCCTCTTGAGTATATTGTTCTTCCTTTTCTTCAAGAAACTCCCCATCATCTTTGTCCCTGCAAGATTCTGCTAGATTCTCATTTTCAGACCTGACATTCATTTCATCAAAGACAATATGTGGAGATTCTTCAACAGATTGAGTTTTGACATTTAGGACTCTATAGGCCCTAGAGTGATTTGAATATCCTAGAAATATGGCTGGTTCACTCTTAGATTCAAATTTATCTAAGTCCTGTTTGTGATTATTTTGAACAAAGCATTTAGATCCAAAAACTCTGAAATGTATAACAGATGGCTTCTTACCTTTCAACAATTCATATGGAGTCTTTTTGGACAGAGGTCTTACCATTGCCCGATTTACAATGTAGCAAGCTGTGTTTACCGCCTCTGCCCAGAGCTTCCTTGGGAGTTATCCTTCGATCAACATTGTTCTAGCCATCTTGACAAGGGTTCTGTTTCTTCTTTCCACCACTCCATTCTGTTCAGGAGTTCTTTAGAGATGAGAACTTGTGAGATATTCCCATTGCCCTGCAAAAACCATCAAATTCTGAATTTTCAAATTCTCCTCCATGATCTGACATGATAGATGAAATAGTATACTTACCATCCTGCTGAACTTTCCTAAAGAATGCCTGAAATTCTTCAAATGCATCATTCTTATGAGTTAAAAAGAACACCCAAGTAAACCTAGAAAAGTCATCTACCAAAACAAATCCATATTTATTGCCACTCGAACTTGTTGTTCTAGTGGGTCCAAACAGATCCATGTACACAAGTTCAAGAGGTCTAGAAGATTGATTTTCAATTCTGGATTTAAATGACTTCCTAGTATGCTTGCCTTGAGTGCATGCATTACAAATTTTGTCATTTTGCTTAAATGATACATCAGGCAGACCATTCACCATGCTAAATTTTGCTACCTTATGCATGACACTATAGCTAGCATGTCCCAGTCTACGATGCCATAGCCAAGTCAGCTCACTTTTATTCACAGCTAGACAGAGATTGTTATGAGCGGGATCATCCAAGTCTACCATGTACATGTTGTTTATTCTTTTTCCAATGAACTTAACATTTTCAGAAGGCATTTGAAGAATGGTGCATGCATGAGAATCAAACACAACTTTGTGTCCCCTATCACACAGTTGGCTTATACTAAGAAGATTGTATTCTAGTCCTTTAACAAGTAGTACATCATCAATGGAGTTCAATGGATTTTTGCCAACTTTACCTTTTCCAATAATTTTACCTTTATTGTTGCCCCCAAAAGTGACATGCCCTCCTTCTTTCTCAACTAAGAAACAGAATTTTGCCTTATCTCCCATCATATGCCTTGAGCAGCCGCTGTCAAGATACCATCTGTTGTGTACAGCTGCAAGGCACTCCTGCAATTCACATCAAACAAGAGATTTTGGAACCCAAATACACTTGGGTCCCATCACACCATCTGATTGTGTTAAATAAGACAACATGCTTTTGGGAATCCATATTTGTTGTTTTGGAGGTTTTTGATATGTGGAGTTCAAAGGTTTGAGAGTTTTTTGATTGGGTTGAGGTACCCTTTGGAATGACCTTTTTGAATCAGTTCTCTTGTTAGAGAAGTATGAAGTTTTATTCTTGTTCCCATTCCAATGATTATTGTGACTCCAAGAAGCACTGGGGAATCTAGGATGAGAAGTTCTAGAAGAATACTGAACTCTTGAAGGAATGAAGGTTCGCTACGTAGAACCTCTCACCTCACTGCGTTGACTCATTCATCTAACTCTTCTGTCATATGGGTTCTGGTGCACAGGATGCGTTGACGCACTGTAGTGGCTACGTCGACTCACTCTAGTATTTCCGAAAGAATACCCATCCTGGAAGGGTGTATGCGTTGACACAGTATGGACACTGCGTTGACGCGGCCAATGGTTTGTTCTAGCATTATTTCTGTAGAACCCCTGGGACATGGGTTGAGTGAACGCAGGGTACTTAGTGCGTTGACGCAACTGTCTTGTACCAGACCTATGACTCCCTAAATTTCTATAAGTCTGATGCTGGGTTGATGAACTAGGGTCTATAGGCTGACCTGAGGGTTTACTTCTGAGCTTAGGCACATTCTTATGGTGATTGGCATTTAAGGTAGCATTCATTTTCTCTTTGCCCTTTTCTTTTCTGATTTCATCTGTCTGTTTTACTTCTTCTTGAGTTTTCTTACAGGACTTCTTTTCAGCCGTTTGGCTCTGCTGGGATGTACCTTGTTCAGAAACAAATGTTATAAATCTAGCTCCTAGATCCTTCTTCTTGGTTGGATTATAACCAAGTCCTTCTTTTCCAAAATTGCTTCTTATTCCCATGACAGCTTCAAGATTATTTTTACCTTGTGTTAATTTCTGAATAGAGGCTTGTTTACTTGAATTCTCATCTTCCAGTTTCTTCAAATTTTCTTGGAGTTCCTGATTTACTCCTTGAATGGCTTCATATTTTTCTTCAGCAATTTTTACATCTCTCCAATTTTTGCATTCTGAGTTTTAGGTCATCATGAACTTTCGGTAAAAATTCATTTTCTCTTTTCATCTCTATTAATTGATCTCTACATTGGTCACTTTCATCAAGAAATTTTCTTAAACTGGTAATTTCAGTTTCTAGGCACCTGATTTTATCATTCAATGAATTTTCTTGACTAGTCAGATTTTTCTTTTTCTTGAGTGATTTCTTTTCTTTCTTTACATAATCATACTTATCTAACAATTCATTAAATGCTTCTTCCCAATAATTGCAAGAAAAGTTTTCAAAAGAGGAAGTTACCTCATCCTGATCATCTCCCTTAGCCATGAAGCACAGCTTAACATCACTTTCTTCTTCCGAGGTACTCTCTTCTTCATCTTCATCTTTCTCCTCATCACTCCAAGTACTCATCATAGCTTTTGGCTTCTTGTTCTTCCATTTTGGTTGGACTTTCTTCGCATTCTCTGGACATTCAGATTTAATATAGCCTTGTTTCCTGCATTTGTAACAGACAACCGTGTCAGATTTCCTAGAGTTTTCTGATTTAAATTTTGAACTCTTTCTTACCTCTAGTCTTCTGTTGTTTCTAAATTTACCTTCCTTCCTTAGAAACTTTTTGAATTTCCTGGTGAGCATTGCTATCTCACCTGAGTCATCATCTGAAGTAGATGACTGACTGTCATCTGAACTCTCCTTGCTGCTAGGACCAGCCTTCAAAACAAGTCGCTTCTTCTTTTTCACATCCTTATCAGTTCTTTTGAAATTCAGCTCGTAAGCCATCAGTGATCCAATAAGCTCATCAATGGTAGTGGTAGGAAGGTTCCTAGGTTCCTCAACAACCGTGGCCTTGGTGTGCCAGATTGGAGTTAGGGATCGAAGAATCTTCCTGACTAGTTCATAATCATTGTAAGCCTTTCCCAGACCTTTCAGACCATTCACTAATAGAGTTAGCCTAGCATACATTTCAGATATATTTTCCTCTAGCTTCATTCTAAAAGCTTCATACTCAGAAATTAACATATTAACTTTTGTCTCTCTTACCTCTGACGTACCTTCATAGATGACTTCAAGTCTGTCCTACATTTCCTTGGCACTGGCACATGAGGACACTCTTAAAAACTCCTTAGGATGCAATGAGCACTGCATGATATTCATAGCTTGCCAATTGACGTTGGACTTCCGAATCTGCTCTTTCACCCACAGTTCTTCATCTCCTTCTAACTAATAGGGTCCCTTGCTTACGACTCTCCAAATCTCATGGTCTTGAGCTCTCAGAAATACCTGCATCCGATTTTTCCAGTAAGCATAGTTAGTGCCATCAAAGAAGGGTGGCCTATTCACTGCATACCCTTCAGTCATGAGCACCTTGTTTTCCATTCCACTAAATCTCTCTGGGTTGTGAGACCCTTGACAAGAGAGCCAAGCTCTGATACCACGTGTTGGATTAGGTGGAATGTCAAACTAGAGGGGGAGGGGGTGAATAGGTTGACCCTTTAAAAAATTAATGCAAGATCACACTCGCTTTAGAAAGCAAAATGCTAATAAGAAATTCAGTAAACTGACTGTATGCAAATCGTGCCTAATCAAACATCTAACGATAGGTGGATTGTGCGAGAATAGCAAACCACAAGAGGAAAACAGATTTTTATGGTGGTTCGGTCTCCCTGTGGAGACCTACGTCCACCCCTCACTAAATCAGTGAGGATCCCTGCTGAGCTTTACAGCTTAGCTACATCGAGGAACAACCTCCTCAAACAACGCTGACCAATACAGCTTGGCTAAACCAGAGGAACAGATCCTCTAAACCGCTGACGAACAGCTTGCAGGTGTTGACACCCGTTTTATGACCAATAAGTCGGGTCATCTCCTTGTTCATTATATGTGATGCTCCAAGTTGTTTGCTCTTCATTGAGTTTCCTTCGTCAGTTTGAAGCTCATTTTATGGGTCTTCTCTCCTTGGTTGAGTGTGGTTCCTTGTGGCTTTTTCATTGGATGAAGCTTAGCAAGCTCTTATCAATTTTTGATCTTCATTATTTCTAACGGTCCTCTGCATGGGCATTACATTCTTCTAATGCATTCTCCCTAGGCTGTTACTTCTTGAAGAGTCCTGAAGTTGAAGGCCTTTGTTCCAATCCTTATCCTTTGGCCTATCCATTGATTCTAATGGTCTGTCGTGCAGCCGTTACTTCGCTTCAACTCGTCCACCCATGGCCATTACTTTCATTCAAGAGTCCTATTGTTTTGATATGCTTTCGTTGATCTTATCTCTTTTGAGATAAGGTTGATAGTGACGGTATCCCCATGGCGTGTTATTTGCATATGGCGGTCTGTCGAGTAGCCGTTACATCCAACAGAGAGTCCTGGCAGTTCAGGCCTTTTCTCTGCTACTCCGTGGTCGAGATAAGAGTTTGAATTGGTGATTTCTCTTCCAAATCTGATCCTCAGAACCTTCTGTTTGTTTCTATGGACTCTTGGTGATACTATCTTCAAGGATTTGCTAAGAGTTATCCATTTTTCTTGATGGATTATCCTCTGCTCGACCGGAGAGTTTGAGGGCCTATAAATAGCACCCTTAACTTCATGGCCCAAGAGAAGAAGATCTGGAGTTCGTGTCGAAGTGCTGTCGCATTCTGGAGCCACATCTAACCAAGGAGACTTGTCCTTCACGTCCGTCTGCTTCACGGTGAAGGGAGTATTCGTTCTATTGAGTTCCAAAATTCATCATTGCATATTGTGTTTTTCCTCCTCCCTCTTATCATAGGCATTGTCCCTCTCCTTGTTTCCACGTTCTACACCTGGTTTTCATCATTTAAACATCTTCCCATGTTTTAAAATGCCCAAAGGGGTTAAAAAACCAAAACTTCCCCGGTACTTCCCTTTCCTTTTGCATGCTCTTAAGTTCTTTGAGAATTGATACTATGCTTGTTTAAAGCGCTGATCTGGGTCTTTTTTCTTATGTTTTCACGTTCTTTGGCAGGTTTACAGGTTCACTACGCGAGGCCCAAGTCTTCTGGCCGGCTGGAAGATTTGGAGTTCAAAGAATTCATAAGCTATTACTGCAGGTTTTCTGACGGTCTTGTGCAGGCGCATCAGGTTTCTCTAACGGCTCATCTGGAGACCGTCCCATTCTTGTGACGCACGGGGTCTGGACCGTTACATTCGGTTGATCTGCAGATTTCACTGGTTTTCTCTCTCCCGTGGGCGGGTGATTCATCCACCTATTTCCAAGGTATTTTCAAGTCTCTGGCTTGTGTTTACTTTGGTGGCGATCACGTTCTTTCTTAGTATTGGGCATTAGCTTTCTCTCCATCTCATATCTCTTATTTCCTTTGCTTGTTCCACCCTTGCGGTGTGTTTTTTATTTGCTCTTGCTCCACGCCCTGGCGTGTGTTTTTCTTTATTCCCTTAGTTTAGCTTGATGATTGAGATAGCATTGCCCATGCTAGAGCTTGTTCTGGTTGCCTAGGTTCATGGTTCACATGTCCTTGGGTTGATTGAGATCTTTGATTTTTGCTTATCATCTTTATTACACATCAAAATGAAAAGAAGAAGAGAAGCAAAACAAATCAACAGATAATTTTTTGGCGATCACGGTGGGACAACTTGTGCCAATCGTGTCTTGATCTCTATTTTAACCTGCCATCATTTCCTTGTTTAGTTTCCTCAGATTTCCCTCTTACTTCCTCTTATTTCTGGTTCTCTAGGTAGTCTCACGGCCCTCTGTCCCTGCGTCATTCCACTTTGACGCAGGGGCTTTAGACCATTACACTCCTCATCCTGCTGTTTAGGCTTTTCACGGATTTCCCTTCTATTTCTGGTTTGTTTTTGGCTCTCTGGCTCATACCACAATCCTTGGCAGATGTTCCGGTTCCTAGTTTTCAGAACATCCGGTTCCCTCCGCAATCCGAGCTCCCCAATTATCGCAAATATGACGAGAACAGTAATCCCTTTATCCACATGAGGGATTTCTTATATGAATCGGCCCAATTCTAATATGATGATCGCCTTATGGCATACTTTTTCCGCCAATCATTAGACGGTGTTGCACTGGAATGGTTCTATTCTCTGCCATTGGAAGAAACCGAGAGCTTTAAGGTAGTGAAAGATAAGTTCATTCAGCGATTTCAAGACAGGGTCGGCCCGAAATATTCGTTCACAGATTTGGTGGCCGAAAAGATGAAACCGGATGAGGAGTTTGCCACTTATGTAGATAGGTGGAGGCAAATGGCCGCTAGAGTGCCCGGCCATATTCCGGAGGAAGAGAAGGTCAAGTTACTTATTTCCAATGCTACTCCGACCTTCCGAAATATTCTGGCCATGAACGACATGGCCAACATGCACCAACTCTATAGCCGAGCGCGCTTCATTCAAACATAGTTCAAGGATTCTCCCATTCACTCGCTCTTCGAGAATCAAAAGCCCAAGTATCACAAGAAACCTCAAGGGCCGGTCACCGAGGGGGTCCAAACAAACGAGCAAGTTCAAGCCGTTGCTTTCCCTTTTCAAACCGCACCCTTCCGCTTCCCTCAAAATCCCCACACTCCACAAAATCCCGCTCCACAGAACTTCCAAGTCACCCCGCCAAACCCTCCGCCCACCTTCACCATTCCACAAAACACCTACACCGCACCACAACAACCACCACCACCTCCACAATACCACAACGTTCCTCCACCCAACGGCTACAACAACCGTAACCACAAGCGCCCGGCTCCTAAAAGAGCTCAGTACCCACCCTTGCCAGAAACACTCACAGACATCTTTTCAGCCCTCATGTCGGTGAATGCCATACAGCTCCCTCCGGAACGGCCCAACTGGAATCCGACTGTTGATCAGACGAAGTATTGTATGTTCTACAGGCAATCGGGACATACCATTGAAGGGTGTTTTCAATTCCGGGACCTAGTATATGATCTTCATAAAGGACAGAGGATAGATTGGGCCGAAATGCACCAGGCCATAACAGAAATCAAAGAGAAGAGAAGGCAGCTGCCGAGGCAGCAAGTACAGTAGCAACAGGTACCGCAGCCACAGCAGCCGATTCAAGACCTGGGTATTCATCAAAACCCAATGCCAAACCATCCTCCTGCTCCGCAGCCTCCGCCGCCGGCACCAGCTCAGGTCAATGTCGTCCAACCCCCGGCTCCTAACCCCGGGTGGTCCTTCGACGACGATAACTCCACGCCGTAGGTCATGGCCCTTCACCACAACTACCATAATCCTCCCGCTTCCCCCATCCTCATACCTACACACCAAACCCCTCCTCCACTCGTCCTTCCTTTCACCCCTATCACATCACCCGAACCATCACCCGCGCCTCCGTCGCACTCACCATTGCTCACATCCGCTTCTATCACCCCCTCCCTGCTCACGCTTACATCCACTACCGCCATACCGCCGTCTAACCCTCCACTCATCACACCTCCGCCCACTTTTATATCCCCACTACCGCTCGCGCCCACTGCCACTAACCCCTTGCCTATCATCCTTTCCACCACACCCTCTTCTGCACCGCTCATCCATCCCACTGGGCCTACTAAATCACTTATCCTAAGCCCATCTGAGGCCGTGGCAGCTTATAACTTCGCCCTATGGAGCGGGCGCATGTTCCACCGAAACTATCCTTTGATGGGAATCGACACCGAGCCTGTACTTTTTCTTTTGCATTTATGTCCTTTTAGTTTGTGTTTATATCCTTGGGAAAGTATGTACGTAAATGTAAGACTTTATAAGCCAAGGAGTCATTCCCATAGATTGTGTGGATTTTTATGCAATTATGCAGTAGGACCAGCAAGGGGGCCCTCAGCCCTTTCCCATTGGTCCATGTCACCTTGTGGGCCTGGTCAACCTTCCTAGGTGGACATCTAGAGGGGTGGGCTGGTCATATGGACACATGGGGTTAAAGGGGTCAACATTCTAATAGCTTGGCCACCTACCCCATTCAACCTTACACATGGTCAATAGGCCGCCCCCTTCCCCTTGATTTTTTTATTAGTTTTTGTGTGTTATTCACACCTCATCCCAGCCCTTCAATCCCCACCCCTAGATCCAAGGGTTGAGGTTGGATTTAGTTGGAATCATATATAAGCTTGTATTTTCATGTGAAAATTAGTGAAAATTCAGAACATTGTTGGAATCCTTGGAGCTTGGTGCGCCCCCTTCCCCTCTCCCCCTGGTTTCCTCTCTTCAAACCCCCCATTATAGAGTGTTTCAATCTTTATCTCCCCCTCTCAACCTCTGATCTTCATTGGTGCCGCCGCCACCGCCGTTCGTGCCGCCTTCGAGCCGCCGTGAATCCGTCTTCGGTTTTCTGTCCTGCTGGACAGAGGTGTCTTCCCGAAATTCCTGATACCAGCCACGGCCTCTTCGTGGTTTTTAATTTTTATTCTGTGTTCCTATCTTCCATCCCATCATCCATAAAAATATTTAGATCGAAAATCCTTAGTTTGATATTTTTTCAATTTCAGTCTTCAATCACTCCCAGATCTGTCCTGTCTCTGTCTATAGTGACAGCAGCTCTAAGTTTCCCATCTCCGACCTTCGTTTTTATTTTTTCAGGGCTACCAATTTTATTGGGAGTTCTCTCCATCATCCCCTACATCCATCATTTTTCTTGATTTTTGATCCACCCTCTATCCATTTTTCAAAATTCGTGTTCTATCTCTGCTACAATGCTTTCAACCAAGTTCCAGATCCGACCACCTTCCAGTTCAAAAATCAGAACAAATCACAGACACCTCCAAACCATTCATAAAAACTATGTCCATTTTCCTAGCTTGATTTCCTACAACTTTACTGAAGACCACCACTTCAGATTCGGACGTTCACATATCAGTCAAAGGCAGTTCTCAGACAAGTTCTCTACAGATCTGAGAATCCGGTCACTGTACAACAGCAACTCAAAACTTCATTAAGGCCAAGATCCGTGTAGATCCAGACCAGATCTCTAGGCCTAAATTGAAGGATTTGAAGTTAGCTTTCCAAAGGCGCCAGTTTCGTGTCGATCCAACATCGAGGCTGATCGCCGCGTCCGTTCTCGCCGGGAGGCGTGCTGAAACCCAGAAGCTCCAGATCTGTGGCCGGTTGTTCCGACCGGTGCCGATCGGAGCCACCCGGCCCCCGCCCGGTGAACCAGCGCGCCTCCACTCCAGAGAGCACCCTTCCAGGCATCCTCCACTACAGCGGTGCCATCGGGTCCCACACGGCCCCTCCGGACAGCACGTGAGCCCTACCGTCACTAGTTCGGGTGTTGCCGAATCAACGCGAGAAGCCGCCCGTCAACCCAAATTCGGTCCTCCCGGACCCCATTGTGTAGCCCTTTACCTCCCTGTATGGAGTGGGCGATATTTCATGGCTGTCATTATTATGTAATATTTGTTCCGGGAGTACGAGATCGGCTGGGTCCGTCTTCCCCACGCCCGGTAGCGTGGAGGTATCGTTTCCTCTCCCTTCTCGGCATTTGCTTTCTTTCATATATATATCTTTATGCCTCTGCTAGAGAGCATGTGTAGGGATATCTAGCTCGCTATATGATGTTTATTACCACTGCTGCGAGAGAGAGAGAGTGACCATCCCGTGACCCGATCTGGGCACAAAAGAGAGCCGATCACCCTAGCTCATTGCCGGTTTCTCAACCGCGCACGTCCGATGCTTCCCTCGTTAAGGGACAATCGCGAGCTTGTCGTGTCCATGGTCCGTCCCGCATCAATTTGGTATCAGAGCGAGTTTGAGTCTAGGGTGTCTAGAAACAAAAAAAAGAAAATAAAAAGAGTGTCATTTACGTCTAACCATTAGTCGGTTTAAGTCGAGTCTAGGATCATCACATTTCTAAAACAAAAAAAGAGTGTTTTTAAATGGCATTTCATCCCGATAATTCAGTATATCAAAAGGTGTTGTCCGAATGTTAGGCTACGCCTATCGGGAAGGCCGCACACTTGCGTGAGTGACCTTCGCGTCGATTACTTCCGCCACGTACCGGATATTGGCTTAGGTCTAGGTGCATCATATTAGTGTGTGTTTGCATTAGTCGGTGTTTCCTAGTCCGTGTCGTTGCATGCCCAGTCGGCGAGGTACCCAATACCATCGCCCTTCCCATATGGCTAACCCACGAGATGGCGCCTCGGGAGACTTCCACTCCCTACACGAGGCGGTGATGGCCATTATGACTAGGTTGGACCAATCCGATGCTAACTTTCGGACTTTCTCCGATAATATGGATGGTCGCCTTAGAGCCATGGAGGGACGCATGGTGACCTCCGACAGGTCGGTCCAAGACCTCGTTGGGCGGTTAGATAGTATGTCACACGGGGACCCTCCTAGAGCAGCCCAAGGCCCACCCGCACCTCCTCCCGCGGTGGCCCAAGTCTAACCCGCTCCCATGGCCCAAGTCCAGGCCGCTCCCACGGCCCAAAACCAGCCACCACAGGCTCCTCCACCCGCCCCTCCTCGGGTTCCCAAACTACCGCACCGTGACCTTGGTCTCGAGGACTATGGGTCCGATAATGCCTATGAGGGGTATGGTCAACGCCGTCGTGGTTTTCAGCCACAACGAGATGAGGATGATGATAGGGTCCTTAGGACCGTGCGAGCGGACCCTCCCTCTTTTTACGGGTCTTTGGATCCGAAAGTCTACCTAGATTGTGAGTTCGGCATGGACCATTATTTTGAATGGTATGATATGTCGGAGTGCCGAAGGGTCCGATTTGCCACCATGAAGCTCATGGGGCAGGCACAAACCTATTGGAAGAATGTAGAGAGCCTACTACTTCAGCGGCTAGAACCCCCGATTGACACATGGGCCGAGATGAAGAATAAACTTCGGCAAAAGTACCTTCCTCCTACATACCGCCAGCGACTCATCGATAGATGGCAAAGTCTTAGCCAGGGAGATCGGTCCGTCTCCAAATACATCGCGGAGTTTGATGAGTACTTTCTACGATGTGGTGTCACAGAGGAGAGTACCATGCCCGTTTCCCGCTTTCGACGTGGTTTGCGGCCACACTATCAGTATGAGCTTTTCCACCGTAATGCCAAGACATTGGAAGAGGCATACTAGGTTGCTCTCGAGATGGAGTAATTTGAGGGAGAGTTCGAGTCTAGACATCGGTTGGGCCCCACCCCTCTCCGTAATACCGAGCCCCGTCACTCCATAGCCCACATCAGCGGCCTCCCATGGCTCTACCTCAAGAGCCCACCCGTCAGGAGCACTTCGCTCCACGGCCTCACCCTCCTCCACCCTAGGATCTATTTCCACCCCAACCACCGGCACCCGTTGCCCATCCCCCGGCTCCTATAGCCCATCCTCTGGCACCGGCACCCCCTCCACTATTGTCCAAGGCACCTACATCTCCCCCATTGCTGCCTACACCCCCTACCCGACGGGATGATAAGGGTAAGGCCCCTTTTATAGGAGAGAGTAGTCGGTCGAGAGTGCAGTGTTTCCACTGTCATGGGTTTGGCCACATTGCCAGCGAGTGTTCCGCTCGCACCACCCTATCCCTAGGTGTTGGAGAATCCGTACCTCTCGAGCTTGAGTATGTCAATTACGTGGCCGATGAGGCACTAGCCGATGAGTACTATGCCTTGGGGGGGGAAGAGTTGGACGGCTCTCCAGCCGCCCAGGATGCCGCCACCTAGTGGGCTTGATGCCACCACCTTTGTCTAGAGTCGTGATGAGTCAGTGTGTTTTTTTTTCTTGTGTGGTTTGTTTGTGTGGTGTGTTTTGAGTCGATTGTTTGTGTGTAGTGCATAGTGCGTCTGCATGTGTCTTGTGCTAGCTCATTGTCATTCTCTTATGAGTAAGAGGCGATTGGACTCACTCGATGAGTATGGGATCGGTTCTATATCTACACCTAGATCTAGTCATCTACAGGGACTTAGCGGTGATTCCTAGTGAGTCTTCAAGCTGCTCCCTTCCCTTTTGAGAGTGCCCCACCCGGAGTGTCCACCTTTAGCCTATAGCATTCTGCGCATATCGAGCATATATGGAATGAGCAGGTGATGATCACTTGGAGTGGAGCGTACTCGCGTTACTTGGCACGGTGACGGATCCGCCGGAGTACTCGAGCATCCCTACTCCTACTCGACGGGGTCGAGTTCCTCCCACCCGGGGAGAGTTGATGGGAATCGACACCGAGCCTGTACTTTTTCTTTTGCATTTATGTCCTTTTAGTTTGTGTTTATATCCTTGAGAAAGTATGTACGCAAAGGTAAGGCTTTATAAGCCAAGGAGTCATTCCCATGGATTGTGTGGGTTTTTATGCAATTATGCAGTAGGACCAGCAAGGGGGCCCTCAGCCCTTTCCCATTGGTCCATGTCACCTTGTGGGCTTGGTCAACCTTCCTAGGTGGACATCTAGAAGGTTGGGCTGGTCATATGGACACATGGGGTTAAAGGGGTCAACATTCTAATAGCTTGGCCACCTACCCCATTCAACCTTACACTTGGTCAATAGGCCGCCCCCTTCCCCTTGATTTTTTTATTAGTTTTTGTGTGTTATTCACACCTCATCCCAGCCCTTCAATCCCCACCCCTAGATCCAAGGGTTGAGGTTGGATTTGGTTGGAATCATATATAAGCTTGTATTTTCATGTGAAAATTAGTGAAAATTCAGAAAATTGTTGGAATCCTTGGAGCTTGGTGCACCCCCTTCCTCTCTCCCCATGGTTTCCTGTCCTCAAACCCCCCATTATAGAGTGTTTCAATCTTCTATCTCTCCCTCTCAACCTATGATCTTCATTGGTGCCGCCGCCGCCGCCGTTCGTGCCGCCTTCGAGCCGCCGCGAATCCGTCTTTGATTTTCTATCCTGCTGGACAGAGGTGTCTTCCCGAAATGCCTGATACCAGCCACGGCCTCTTCATGGTTTCTAATTTTTATGGTGTGTTCCTATCTTCCATCCCATCATCCACAAAAACATTCAGGTCAAAAATCCTTTGTTTGATATTTTTGCAATTTCGGTCTTCAATCACTCCCAGATCTGTCCTGTCCCTGTCTACAGTGACAGCAGCTCTGAGTTTCCCATCTTCGACCTTCTTTTTTATTTTTTTAGGGCTACCAATTTTACTAGGAGTTCTCTCCATCATCCCCTACATCCACCATTTTTTTTGATTTTTGATCCGCCCTCTATCCATTTTTCAAAATTCGTGTTCTATCTCTGCTACAGTGCTTTTAGCCAAGTTCCAGATCCGACCACCTTCCAGTTCAAAAATCAGAACAAATCACATCCACCTCCAAACCTTTCATAAAAACTATGTCCATTTTTCTAGCTTGATTTCCTACAACTTTGCAGAAGACCACCACTTCAGATTTGGACGTTCACATATCGGTCAAAGGTAGTTCTAAAACAAGTTCTCTACAGATCTGAGAATTCGGTCACTGTACAACGGCAACTCAAAAATTCATTAAGGCCAAGATTTGTGTAGATCCAGACCAGATCTTCAGGCCTAGATTGAAGGATTTGAAGTTATCTTTCCAAAGGCGCCAGTTTCGTATCGATCCGACATCGAGGCTGATAGCCACGTCCGTTCTCGCCGGGACGCGCGTTGAAACCCAGAAGCTGCAGATCCGTGGCCGGTTGTTCCGACCGGTGCCGATCGGAGCCACCCGGCCTCCGGCCGGTGAACCAGTGCGCCTCCACTCCAGGGAGCGCCCTTCCAGGCATCCTCCACTACAGCGGTGCCATCGGGTCCCACACGGCCCCTCCGGACAGCACGTGGGCCCCACCGTCACTAGTTCGGGTGTTGCCGAATCAACGCGAGAAGCCGCCCGTCAACCCGAATTCGGTCCTCCCGGACCCCATTGTGTAGCCCTTTACCTCCCTGCGTGGAGTGGGAGATATTTCATGGCTGTCATTATTGTGTAATATTTGTTCCGGGAGTACGAGATCGGCCGGGTCCGTCTTCCCCACGCCCGGTAGCGTGGAGGTATCGTTTCCGCTCCCTTCTCGGCATTTGCTTTCTTTCATATATATATCTTTATGCCGCTGCTAGAGAGCATGTGTAGGGATATCTAGCTCGCTATATGATGTTTATTACCGCTGCTGCGAGAGAGAGAGTGACCGTCCCGTGACCCGATCTGGGCACAAAAGAGAGCCGATCACCCTAGCTCATTGCCGGTTTCTCAACCGCGCACATCCGACGCTTCCCTCGTTAAGGGACAATCGCGATCTTGTCATGTCCGTGGTCCGTCCCGCATCATCGTTCCACTTCCAATCCCCAGTCTTCCCAACCGGCTGCCGAGCAAGAAGAGGCCGAGCCACTACCCGAGACCCAATACGATCTATTACATCATTTGGATAGGGTGCCCGCCAAGATATCTGTGCTGAAACTGATTAAGAGATCTACCCTTCACCAAGATGCATTAAGAGACTTTCTTCAAAAGGTGATGGTTAGTGAAGACATGGTAGTTGATAGCTTGCCTATCGCACTGGCAACAATCTCCAAGGGGCCAGCCATTACTTTCTCTGAAACCGAGCTAGCACCACCAGAAGCTCGACAAATGCCGCTGTGCATTACTATCATTCTGAACAAAGTTAGCATCGATGCGTCGTTAGTTGACATAGGGGCATCTATCAACGTATGCTCGCTCAGCACTCTAAGGGCTTGTAATCTGTCAGAAGAACTTCTACGCCCAACTCCCACTACCATAGCTGCTTATGACAACTCTTGACGAGCATGTCACGGGATTGTCACCATTCAAGCTGAGCTTGAGCCTCTTACTATGCCCGTGGAATTCTATGTGCTCGACATTGACCCTATGTTCAAGGCTATCTTGGGTCGTCCGTGGATCGATACCCTCAGCGCCGTACCCTCCACTGCACATCAATGTATTAAATTCCCTTTCCAAGGGAGGGTCGTCAAAGTCAAAAACTTATCCACAGTCCAATCAGTGAAGGCTATTTTAGAGAAAGTTCTTCCCACATTGTGGCCAAGCAGTCGGCCTGTTATGTCAGTGCTAGATCTCGACTTTCCTTGGGCTTACGCACCTCGCAAGCCCGTCACTACAGCAATTGACATCAAGGTGAAGCCCCAGATCCGAGATTCCAAGGGCTGGGACATTATACTGAAGCTAGGCTACCAACCGGGGAGAGGCCTCGGTGCTCAATTGCAGGGACGAACTAAGCCCATTCCTAAGGGTAGGAAAATGAACAGAAGAGGTCTCGGCTACCGAGATACTGCATTATCTATGATGGGTGATTCTGGGCCACTCACCTGGGACTACCGTCAACACTTTGTTCGAGGGCCTCTCCAACCTGGCACATTAACTCTACGGCCATCTCCGCCAAGGGAAGATACAGTCTGTCCGATAGCCAGTCCACCCCCAGTGCTAAGGGGGCCAGTTGATGATGTGATTGACTATGGTCCAGCCCTTCAGGGGCTATTTCATGAAGAAGACTGCCAGCAGCAGCAAGAGGTTCGACCTGTTCAGTGGAGGCCGAAGAAGCAGCCGGCTCAGCATCTGCGGAAGGAGGAGAGCTCGCCGATTATCTTTTCTTGGTCTCCGTCCCGCTTTCAATCTCTCTTACAGCAGAGGGAATTCTTACCCCGTCTTCCTCCCATCATGGTAAATCCATCCTTTATTGATCCACCAGAGATTCTATTTGTTCCCTATGCTTGCGGTCATTGCCCGCCCATTGATCTATCCACTCTATTCACTCCTCCTCCTCCCAACGCCCAACTCCACGAGATGTGGTTCTCCTCCTCCGATCCCTTCTTCGATTGCATCTTCCCCGAGCTGTTCCCCATGCAGCTCCCGCCTCCTCCATCTTGTTGTGTAGTCTCCACTGATCTCCAAAAAAAAAGGTCAAATTCGAGACGGAGATTTTAGTGGAAGATTATGCTACCTTGTCTCCATCCTCCTCCCAGGGGCACGAGTCCCCTGCTCCTTCCCTTCCACTAGGTCTTCTTCCTCCTAGGTTAGGATTAGGGTCTATCGAGTCTAGGGAAGTAGAGTCAGTTAGGTCTAGAGAAGTAGGGTCTTGTTCTAGGTCGTCCAACCCTTCCTCCTCTGAGTCGCGCCCGCTTGCGCATCCTCCCAAATCCGTCCCTAATAGGTTCTTTCAAGATCTAGCTCAGTGTTGTCATGCCCTTTTGAAGTGTCCAGAATTTGTTGCTACGGCAATTATGATTGAAGAGGAAGAAGAAATAGAAGGGGTGTGGAGCGATGATGGACTCGGCGTCTATGAAATCTTGGATGGAAAAGATCCGATCAATGAGGACAGCAACGTAGATGACACTGCCGATTTATATGCACAAGGACTTAAGAAATTCGACGAGCCGTCGTCGGCAGTGGATGAACCTACAAAGGAAATCAATTTGGGAACTGAAGAAGACCCAAGGCCCATCATTATTGCCACTAATCTCCCTCCACAAGTAGAAGAAGATTTAATTAAGGTTCTGAGGGAGTATAGCGATTCTTTCGCCTGGTCTTATGAAGACATGCCAGGTCTTGACCCCTCTTTAGTGGAACATCGACTCATGCTTAAACCAGGGGCAACACCTGTGAAACAACGGTCAATGAGATTTCACCCCCACATGGCCTTAAGGATTAAGGAAGAGGTCGACAAATTGTATAAGGCCAGATTCATTAGAGTTGTTCTATATCCTCAGTGGGTGGCGAACATAGTCCCTGTTATCAAGAAGGATGGAAAGGTGCATATCTGCATCGATTTCAGGGATCTCAATAAAGCATGTCCAAAAGATGATTTCCCACTGCCTCATATTGATGTCTTGGTCGATAGCACCACCGGGTACGAATCATTGTCATTTATGGACGGTTACTCAGGCTATAATCAGATCCGTCTCGCTCCGGAAGATCAAGAGAAAACCTCCTTCACCACGCCCTGGGGCACGTACTGTTATGTGTTTATGCCATTCGGTCTGAAGAACGCAGGTGCCACCTATCAAAGGGCGATGATGGCCATCTTCCACGACATGATGCATATGTATATGGAAGCCTACGTGGATGACATTTTGGTGAAGTCAAGAACCAAAGAAGAACACCCCTCTATACTGGCTAAGGTGCTGCAAAGGGCACGGGAGTACAAGCTCAAAATGAATCCAAAGAAGTGCGTATTTGGAGTCTCTTCAGGGAAGCTGTTAGGTTTCATAGTGAGCAAACGGGGGATCCAGATTGATCCTAACAAAGCACAGGCCGTCATGGATATGCCTCCGCCTAAGAACATTACGGAACTTCGAGGACTGATTGGTCGATTGTAATTCATTAGAAGATTCATATCCCAACATTCTCAAAAGTGCCGTCCATTTTATGAATTGCTTAAGGCGGGGGTCAAGTTTGAATGGAATCAAGATTGTCAGAAGGCCTACGAGGACTTAAAGGAATATCTATCCAATCCCCCGGTTTTGCAACCTCCTGTCCCGAGGAAACCCCTTATCCTATACATCTCGGTTATTGAGGACTCCCTAGGGGCGGTCTTAGCACAAGTAGATGATGAAGGGAAAGAGCGGGCTGCGTATTACCTCTCTCGGTTATTTAACCCAGCTGAGTCCAGATACACCGCTATGGAGAAGACTTGTGCCGCCTTAGTGTGGGTAGCTCAGAAGCTTAAACATTATTTCCTTGCCCACCCAGTTAGGTTGATCTCTAGAATGGACCCGATTCACTATCTCTTAGAAAAGTCTATCCTTTCTAGTATGTTAGCTCGCTGGCAGAACTTCCTCTCCCAATTTGATATCACATTCGTCGTTCAGAAGGCAGTCAAAGGGTACGCCATCGCTGAGCATCATGCCCATCTTCCCATTCCTCACACTGACTCCATTCAGGATGATTTCCCTGATGAGTATCTCTCTGTCCTCACCCATCATCCCTTTTGGTCTCTGCACTTCGATGGTGCACTCAATTCTCAAGGCTGAGGGATTGGCGCTGTTCTGCTCACTCCAGAGGGAGTGACTATTCCTTTTGCTTATCAACTTCGATTTCCTGCTACCAACAACATCGCTGAGTATGAAGCTCTCTTAGCTGGATTGAAGCATGCCTATCTCCTAGGTCCGCGCTATTTGAATATCATAGGAGACTCTCAGCTCGTCCTACGGCAGGTTATGCCCACTTACCGCACTCGTGACCCCAAACTCAAGCCTTATCAAGATTTGGTCACGCTCCTTGCTAGGCAATTCCGTAAGTTGATCAATATCCATACTCCTCGCTCTCAGAATATTCTAGCCAATGCTCTAGCATCTCTTGCTTCCTCTCTATCTTTCCCTCACAGTCGGAACACTGAGACTATCGTCGTTCGGAGGCTGGACGCACCCTCCCTTCAGGATCCTTGGTTCATCAACTGATGCGGGATGAGACACGGACACGACAAGCTCGCAGTTGTCCCTTAACGAGGGAAGCGTCGGACGTGCACGGTTGAGAAACCGGCGAGAGCTAGAGTGGTCAATTCACACTTTCGTGCCCGGATCGGGTCACGGGACGGTAACGCTCTCTCTCGCAGCAGCGATGATATGAATATAAAATGAGCTACGATCCTAGAACTTGCTCTCTAGCAGTGGCATAAACAAGTATATATGAAAATAAGCAAATACCGAGTGTAGGGAGCGACAACGGTACCTCCACGCGCTCGGCATGGGGAAGACGGACCCGGCCGAAACTCGTACTCCTGGAACAATAATACACAATATTACAGCAATACAACTCGCTGCCCACTCCACGCAGGAAGGTAAAGGGTTACACAATGGGGTCCGGGAGGACCGAATTCGGGTTGACGGGCGGCTTCTCGCGTTGATTCGGCAACACCCGAACTAGTGATGGTGGGGCCCACGTGCTGTCTGAAGGGGCCGTGTGGGACCCGGTGGCACCGTTGTAGTGGAGACGCTTGGGGAAGCGTTCCCTGGGCTGGCGGCATGCTGGTTCGCCAGTCGGAGGCCAGGCGGCTCCGTTCGGCACCGGTCGGAATGACCGGCCACGGATCTGCCGGTTCTATTTTCTGGTGCGCGCTCCGACGAGAATGGACGCTGCGATCAGCCCCGATGTTAGAATGCAACAAAACTAGCGTCGTTGGAAAGCTGCTTCAAAGGGCTTCAACCCTATGGGATTACAGAAAAATAACAAAGCTTGTACTTCTGATTGATGAATTTTGAATGTTGCTGTTGTACAGTGTCTGAACTCTCAGACTAGCAGGGAACTTTCCTCAGAGTTACCTTTGACCGATATGTGAACTTCTGAATCTGTAGTTATGGTCTTCACCAAAGTTGTAGGCAATCAAGCTAGGAAAACGGACATAGTTTTTATGAAAGGTTTAGAGGTGGCTGTGAGTTTGTATGATTTTTGAACTAGAAGGTGGTCGGATCTAGAACTTGGCTGAAAGCACTGTAGCAGAGATAGAACATGAATTTTGAAAAATAGATAGATGGCGGATAAAAAATAAATAAAAATGGTGGATGTAGGGGATGATGGACAGAACACCTAGTAAAATTTGGAGCACCAACAAAAATAAAAAAGAAGGTCGGCGATGGGAAACTCAGAGCTGCTGTCACTGTAGACAGAGACAGGACAGATCTGGGAGTGATTGAAGACCGAAATTGAAAAAATATAAAACGAAATATTTTTGACCTGAATTTTTTTGTGGATGATGGGATGGAAGATAGAAATACACCATAAAAATTACAAACTACGAAGAGGCCGTGGCTGGTAGCAGGATTTTCGTGAAGACACCTCTATCCAGCAGGACAAAAAACTGAAGACGGATTCGCGGCGGCTCGAAGGCGGCACGAACGGCGGCAGCGGTGGCACAGATGAAGATCAGAGGTTGAGAGGGGGAGATAGAAGATTGATACACTCTAGAACTGGAGGTTTGAGGAGAGGAAACCAGGGGGAGAGGGCTGGGGGCGCAAGAGCCTTCTTGGCATTCAAAAAAATTTCTGAGTTTTCACTAATTTTCACATGAAAATACAAGCTTATATATGCTTCCAACCAAATCCAACCTCAACCCTTGGATCTAGGGATGGGAGATGGAGGGTCTGGATGGCATGCCACAAACACAAAAAAAATATAATAAAAAATTGAAGGGGGGGCGGCCTATTGACTATGGAGTGGCAAGGGAGACAATTTTACTTGATAGGTAGCCTACCAAGGAAAAATCACCCCCTTTGTCTACCCATGTGGCAATTGACATTCAACTCATCTAGAAGGCCACCTAGGCTGGTTGACTAACCCCACATGGTCTAGGTGGACCAATGGGAAAGGGCTGAGGGCCCCCTTGCTGGTCCTACCTGTAAATTACATAGAAACCCACACAATCTACGGGAGTGACGCATTGGCTGATAAAGCCGTACAATTACACGTATACATTCCCGTGGATATAAAAATAAAGTAAAGGACATAAATGCAATATGAAAAGTACTTGCTCGGCGTCGATTCCCATCAACTCTCCCCGGGTGGGAGGAACTCGACCCCGTCGAGTAGGGGTATGGATGCTTGAGTACTCCGGTGGATCCGTCACCGTGCCAAGTAACGCGGGTATGCTCCACTCCAAGTGACCGTCACCTGCTCATTCCATATATACTCGATATGCACAAACTGCTATGGGCTAGAGGTGAACACTCCGAATGGGGCACTCTCAAAATGGGAGGAGGCGGCTCGAAGACTCACTAGGAATCACCGCTGGGTCCCTGTAGGTGACTAGATCCGGGTGTAGATAGAGAACCGATCTCATACTCGTCGAGTGAGTCCAATCGCCTCTTACTCATAAGAGAATGACAACGAGCTGACACAAGACACATGCAGACTCACCATGCACTAACACACATATGCAAACCACACAAATAAGAAATAGACTCATGCATGACCCTAGACACACCTAATGTTAGTCCGACCCGTACATGGGTGACGGCGGACCAGGACACCCGAATGTGTGCCATGCATGCATTTGACGTAACCGGAGGTTGACGTCATGGGGAACTCCTAGACATACTACGATGCACCAATCATGGACATTGGGCTTGGATGTGGGAAGTCTGGGAGATGCGGGTGGTTTAGAGGGATCGGGGAAACCAAAGTCTTCCCTACCCCCGAATGATGGTTCGGACCTATGGCTATGTGGAGGTTGTTTGGCCCGAGTGGAAAAGGCATGATAGTGAACTCTGCGGAGGAAGTGGAGTGAAGATGGTAGCTCGGGAGGTTCACTAGAAAAAAGGTCAAAGAAGGTATGACCCCGTGATATGGGTTCCAACATGACATGCTCCCAAGTTTGGAATACATGGGTGACGGCGGACCAGGACACCCGAATGTGTGCCATGCATGCATTTGACGTAACCGGAGGTTGACGTCATGGGGAACTCCTAGACATACTACGATGCACCAATCATGGACATTGGGCTTGGATGCGGGAAGTCTGGGAGGTGCGGGTGGTTTAGAGGGATCGGGGAAACCAAAGTCTTCCTTACCCCCGAATGATGGTTCAGACCTATGGCTATGTGGAGGTTGTTTGGCCCGAGTGGAAAAGGCATGATAGTGAACTCCGCGGAGGAAGTGGAGTGAAGATGGTATCTCGGGAGGTTCACTAGAAAAAGGGTCGAAGAAGGTATGACCCCGTGATATGGGTTCCAACATGACATGCTCCCAAGTTTGGAATTCATAGTCACCGTCATACATTATGATTGGTGGGACGACGGACATGTGTAGAAAATAGAATTCATCCCTTGGGCAAAAGGGAACGAAGTCGGACTCGGTTGGCATCGGGAGGACTAGAAGAATATCCATGGTGACACACCCCATGGTGCACTCGGAGGTAATAAACCCGAAGGCCGGATGGGTGAAGCTAAGACTAGCGAGTTGGTCAAAGCCTCGGGCCAGTAGGTGCGTCAACTTCCATTGCGTGTCTAATCCCATAATAAGGTCATCCAATGTATCAATATGGTGACTAGACCGAAAGGTAGTGTGGAAGGAGTTGACGGGCACTATAGGTAAGGTGGGGTCCATAGAAGGGTAAGGACGTGGGACCAAGCCATCCTTGAGCCAACTAAGAAGTGGCTCGGCTATGTATAGCGTACCCGTAAGAAACACGGGTGGCTCGGGATGGACATCCTCTAAATGTGGCTCCTCGAAGGGAGGGTGGCTCCCATGATGGGTAGCTAGAGGGGTGGGCTCCAGGAGAGGTGGTAAGCATGAATCCGAAGGTGGAGTGGGCCACTGGGGTTGGGTGGCGGGAAAGACGAGGGTGCTCGATTGAGCCCTATCCTTAAGGATGATCTTGCTAGGTAGGTAAGGTGGGTATAAGGTGCAAGTCCTTTTGCCCCAGTCAAGATTAGCATTTCTTTCTCCTAGTCACGTTTACCCTAAAATGATGCATGGATCAGCAAGTGTGCCGATCCTGCACCATGCACCATCGGTGTAAAGAACGGAGCCGACCTTCCTATAGAACTCAACACAAGCAAAATCACCATCATGGACAATCTCGCCTGTCTTGGAGAGAGACTCCACGATATCAAAAGCAACCCAATTATCCAACTCCCTATCGGTGAAATGGAGTTCCGTTGTGGACCCATTAGGTAGAGTGGCTTTAGAAACGATATAGGGTCGGACTAGGAAGGCCTTGGCTTGGGCCACCAGAGATGACCACTTGGACGCATGGCCTTGGGGAACGGCCATGGATAGCGGACATGGACATGCATACACACGGAGACAAGACACTAGACCGACTAATGCAAAGGTTGGGATGCATGCATACTAAGGACAAGACACCAAGACTCGGTACGGGGCGGAGTTAATCGATCCAAAGATCACTCGCGCAAGTATGCAGCCTTCCCGATGGGCGTAGCCTAACGTTCGGACAACACCTTTTTATATACCGACTAATGGTATGCAAATGCGACCCAAAAGACATTTTTTGTGTTTTAAAACAATAATGACCCTAAACATGAATTAGACAATGACTAATGACTAGACGTAAATGACACTTTTTTTTTCTGACACCCTAGACTCAAACTCGCTCTGATACCAAATTGATGCGGGACGAGACACGGACACGACAAGCTCGCGGTTGTCCCTTAACGAGGGAAGCGTCGGACGTGCACGGTTGAGAAACCAGCGAGAGCTAGGGTGGTCAATTCACACTTTTGTGCCCGGATCGGGTCACGGGACGGTAACGCTCTCTCTCGCAGCAACGGTGATATGAATATAAAGCGAGCTACGATCCTAGAACATGCTCTCTAGTAGTGGCATAAATAAGTATATATGAAAATAAGCAAATACCGAGTGTAGGGAGCGAGAACGGTACCTCCACACGCTCGGCGTGGGGAAGACAGACCCGGCCGAAACTCATACTCCCGGAACAATAATACACAATATTATAGCAACACAACTCGCTGCCCACTCCACGTAGGGAGTAAAGGGTTACACAATGGGGTCCGGGAGGACCGAATTCGAGTTGACGGGTGGCTTCTCGCGTTGATTCGGCAACACCCGAACTAGTGATGGTGGGGCCCACGTGCTGTCCGGAGGGGCCGTGTGGGACCCGGTGGCAGTGCTGTAGTGGAGACACATGGGGAAGTGTTCCCTGGGCTGGCAGCACGCTGGTTCACCGGCCGGAGGCCAGGCGGCTCCGTTCGGCACTGGTCAGAATGACCGGCCACGGATCTGCCGGTTCTGTTTTCCGGCGCGCGCTACGGCAAGAATAGACGCTGCGATCAGCCCCGACGTCAGAATGTAACGAAACTGGCGCCGTTGGAAAGCTGCTTCGAAGGGATTCAACCCTATGAGATTATAAATAAATAACAAAGCTTGTACTTCTGATTGACGAATTTTGAATGTTGCTGTTGTAATGTGTCTGAACTCTCAGACTAGCAGGGAACTTTCCTGAGAGTTGCCTTTGACCGATATCTGAACTTCCGAATCTGAAGTTATGGTCTTCATCAAAGTTGTAGGAAATCAAGATAGGAAAATGAACATAGTTTTTATGAAAGGTTTAGAGGTGGTTGTGATTTGTTCTGATTTTTGAACTGGAAGGTGGCCGGATCTGGAACTTGGCTGAAAGCACTGTAGCATAGATAGAACATGAATTTTGAAAAATGGATAGAGGGTGGATAAAAAATAAATAAAAATGGTGGATGTAGGGGATGATCGACAGAACGCCCAGTGAAATTTTGAGCCCCAAAAATAATCAAAAAGAAGGTCGGAGATGGGAATTCAGAGCTGCCGTCACTGTAGACAGAGACAGGACAGATCTGGGAGTGATTGAAGACCGAAATTGCAAAAATATCAAACGAAGGATTTTCGACCTGAATTTGTTTGTGGATGATGGGATGGAAGATAGGAACACACCATAAAAATTACAAATCACGAAGAGACCGTGGCTGGTAGCAGGATTTTCGTGAACACACCTCTGTCCAGTAGGACAGAAAACCGAAGATGGATTCGCGACGGCTCGAATGCGGCACGAACGGCTGCGGCGGTGGCACAGATGAAGATCAGAGGTTGAGAGGGGGAGATAGAAGATTGATACACTCTAGAACTGGAGGTTTGAGGAGAGGAAACTAGGGGGAGAGGGCTGGGGGCGCAAGAGCCTTCTTGGCATTCAACAAAATTTTTGAATTTTCACTAATTTTCACATGAAAATACAAGGTTATATATGCTTCCAACAAAATCTAACCTCAACCCTTGGATCTAGGGATGGGAGATGGAGGGTCTGGATGGCATGCCACAAACACAAAAAAAATACAATAAAAAATTGAAGGGGGGGTGGCCTATTGACTATGGAGTGGCAAGGGAGACAATTTGACTTGGTAGGTAGCTTACCAAGGAAAAATCACCCCCTTTGTCTACCCATGTGGCAATTGACATTCAACTCATCTAGAAGGCCACCTAGGCTAGTTGAGCAGCCCCACATGGTCTAGGTGGACCAATGGGAAAGGGCTGAGGGCCCCCTTGCTGGTCCTACCGGCAAATTACATAGAAACCCACACAATCTACGGGAGTGATGCATTGGCTGATAAAGCCGTACAATTACGCGTATACTTTCCCGTGGATATAAAAATAAAGTAAAGGACATAAATGTAATATGAAAAGTACTTGCTCGGTGTCGATTGCCATCATCAACCTTAGGAAGGCTGTAGAGGCAAGGGCTGAGAAGGAAGATCTCAAGGAAGTATCTCTAATGGAGCTAGAAGAGATTCTGGACGAAGAAGAATTGTCTTGGTATCACGAAATCGAGTTGTTTTGCAAAGAAGGATCATTCCCAGAAGGGGCAAATGCCGAACAACGAAAGTCTATAAGAAGAGCCGCCTCAAGGTATACCATTGTTGCAGGAGAACTATACAGGCGCGCTACTAATGGAATGCTCATGAGATGCTTAGATGATGATGAGGCTTGGAAAGTGGCTGAAGCAGCCCATTCTAGTGAGTGTGGAGGTCATGTCAATGGCCAGGCTCTAGCGAAGAAAATCCTTAGGCAGGGCTACTACTGGCCCACTCTAGAGGAATATTGCTCCCTCTATGTCCGGAGGTGTCTTAAATGCCAACTCCATCCTGATAAAATCCATACTCCAGCTTCATCTCTCCATCCTCTCTCTGCTCCTTGGCCATTCTCTATGTGGGCTTTCGACGTTGTCGGCCCGCTCGGTGATCCTAATTCTCAGATCAAGCAGAAATCCTTTATCCTTATCGCCACTGAGTACTTCACCAAATGGGCCGAAGCCGAGGCCTACTCAGAGATCAAAGCTTCAACGGTGTGCCGCTTTATCATGAAGAATATCATCTCGCGGTTCGGAGTGCCAAGCAGTATCATCACCGACAACGGACCCCAGTTTGTCTCCTAAGAGCTCAAGGACCTATGTAAGAAGTTCAATATTGCATTGCATCATTCATCTCCATATTACCCTCAAGGCAACGGTCAAGCTGAGGCCACTAATAAAACCCTTCTTAAAATCATCAAGAAAACATGCGAATCTCATAAGTTTTCCGATTGGCCAGAAAGATTAGTGGAAGCTCTGTGGGCTTACCGCACCTCCGTCCGTACTCCCATGGAACAAACTTCCTATGCTCTTACCTACGGGATGGAGGAGGTGCTCCCGTATGAGATTTTGATCCCTTCCCTTAGAGTGCAGCTCGATAAGGAACTTAATCTCGATGAACGTCGAGAGGAGTTGCTCGTCCAGTTAGAACTCTTGGATGAGAAGAGGATGAATGCGGCCGATCACGTGTCTGTTTATCAAAAGAGAGTTTCGCGTTATTTTCAAAAGAAGGTAATTGAACGTAAATTTTAAAAATGTGATATGGTTCTGAAACGCAAATTCATTTGGTCTACAGGACCTAGGTCTAAATTGTAACCTAACTGGGAAGGGCCGTTTGTCGTAAAAGAGGCTTATCAAGGGAATGCTTATCGCTTAGTAAACGCGGAAGGTGAGGAGCTCTCTCACCAGTGGAATGGGTTGTACCTTAAGCGTTTCTTTCCTTAGAGCCTGATCCGTGCCACCCCGGCAGCAAGATGTTCCTCCATTTCTCTAAAAGGGTCCCGAGTAAGGCAACCACACACTACACAACATCCCTATTCAGGTTTCCCACTTTAAAAGATACCGTTTCTCCTCGGCCATGCTTTGGGGGAAAGTCGAAGTCCCTGTTCGTTTCTTCATTCGGCTGAATCCAGGGGCAAGAGGTGAATAAGGAGGCGACAACCAATCCAGGCACCCTGATAAGAGGAGGTCTCAAATAGGGGCAGTCCGTTATGACTTGATGCCACAAGCAAAGAAACACAAAAAAAAGCAAGGGAGCAATCTCTGTGACAAAATCAAAAGCATCATCTCAAAGGTCTATCGATTATTAAAAAAGCTCCAGAAAGGCAAGAAAAAGAATCTAGGCATGACAAGAGTTGCAGTACAGTTCCCCGCGGGACGAATGAGCCCGGTCGCACGCATGCCTAGAGTGGACTAAGGTTTGATGACGGACACAAAGCCCCGGCGCAACAGACCAAATTTCTAAAGGGTCATCTGGAGAGGAACCCAAGTCCTAAAAGCTTCTAGATCTGGCCTAAGCTTACCCCCGTGTTCTATTTTTCTTTTTCAAGATTGAAACTAGTACCCTGGGTATGGCCCTGGTAGAAACACCATCATGAAAATCTGGGCCTTGGTCAGGGTTTGTCACCTCATTGCATGCCAACCTCGGGACTCTCAATACAATGCGGAGGGCTCACGTTGCTAAGGGGAAGCACTAGTTTTCAAAATCCAAAAACAACATATATTTCAAAATATAAAAACAACATATATCTCAAAATCAAAAACAACATATATTTCAAAATCCAAAAACAACATATATTTCAAAATCCAAAAAAAACATATACTTCAAAATCTAAAAACAACATATATCTCAAAATCCAAAAACAACATATATTTCAAAATCCAAAAACAACATATATTTCAAAATCCAAAAACATCATATATTTCAAAAATCCAAAAACATCATATATTTCAGAATAAAAAAAACATCAAATATTTCCAAAATTCACAAAAGTTCGAATATTTTCCAAAATCCAAAAAAATACCATCATATGCATCGCATGCATCACATTAGTTCTATTATGTTTTTTTCCCGCCTATTTAGTAAGGCTCCACCCTTGACCAAATATCAAGAAACGGTCATTATCTAACTTGCTTCAAGACAAGGGGTTGAGTCTAAGAACAGATCTAACATGTCCGTGTTTAAGTGTGTGCAGAAGGCAGGATCACGACCAAGCTGACATCTCACAACTATGCAGGTTCAGGGATTGTAACGCGCCTTCATTAGACCGCCACGGTCATCTAACGGTTCCCCCTTGACCGTTACTTTTCCTTCAGACGTCGACTCTATTCTTTCAGCATATCTATCTTTGACGGCCCCCGGCAGACCGTCATTTCCTCCTGACGGCCTATCTTTAGACCGTTACTTCCTCCAGAGAACAGGATTCTCAGAACATACACTCTAACGGCCTGTCTCCTCACCATTATATCTTGTTAACGGCCCTGATATGATCCGTTACATTCTCCAAAAGCTCTGTTCTGCTGATCATTCTAGCCAAATCAAAACACAATGTTCATGTCCATTCAACTTAGGCAATCCCATCTTATTCAAATGAACTTAATACAACACAAGATTGATAAATTTCCAACTCTGATTGTCAATTACATCGTTCAAAAGGAAAATCAAGCTACATTCAGTTTCTTATCCGCAAGAGGGCGGATCTTCCTCAACTCTTTCACATAACTGCGGCGTGCTCCGTCATTCTCTTCTACCTCTTCTTGCCACGGACACACCTTGCTGATCTCCCACATGGTCAATGCGTTCCGGACTGCTCTCTCATCTTCCTCGGTCCCCATCTTCCTAGGTAGAAGGGGAGGATAGTGTGATAGTGCAGGAACTTCAATCCGAGGTAGTCCGATCTGAAGATGGCACCGGTGCAGGTTGTAGATTGCCATGGTAGTATTTCTCACTAACTAGAGGTCCAGGCCTTGACGTCGCGGTATTCTAAGAAGAGTGCTTCGAAGGATTCTTGGTCGCATAATGAACTTGTCTATTGGAAAGGTGTTGAAGAAGAGGCGCCATTCATCCTGAGTTTTCTTGTCCACCGTCTTGCATTCAACCTGTGAAGAAAATCCAGATGCCCCTCCAATGAAGAAGAGAGGGTGGCTCCCAAGATCCGGCTAGCAGAAGTTGTGTCTTCATTTGGTTGGAATTTGATTCTCACTCCCATCCAACACTCAAGGAGTATCATGGAACCGAATAAGGGTCCTCCTAGGCAAGCCGAGCTTAGTCCTTCATAGAGATATGAGAGGATCGCTTGAGAGAGGGACATTCCCCGCCACAACCCACTTATTATGCTGAGATTTTGGGTATCTAAGAGGTGGTCAGTCGTGGTGAAAAGGAAAACTCCACATAAGCAAACTACCACCGCCTTGGCTATTGCTTCATGTCTCTCCCACTTGTTTTTGCAATGAGACACTATCCACTGTGCCAAGGGTATCAAGTGTATGTGGTGTGGGCTGATCATGGTCCTCACGTCCTTTGGATTATGGATGAAATCACTCAAGATCAAGGATGGGTCAATAGGCTCAACCGTGTAGCAAACTAGGTCTTCATCCCCCGACTTAGTCTTAGGAAGGGCTAAGTAGGTTTCTATCTCCTCTAATAGGACTGTTGCTTCAAAGGAAGGGAAGATGAAGGTATGTGTTTATGGATGCCATAATTCTACGAGGGCTGAAATACTAGGCCAATCTAATATCAATTTCTGGAAGTTCTTGCCTAAGACCAAGAGAGGTTGAAGGTGCCACGCTTTAAGAATTGATGTAACCTCTAAAGGGAGTGCCTTTACCATGAGAGCCACCCACTTCAGATTAGAATGGCATCTTGGACCGGGAAGGGGCTAAGAAGAAAAAGAAAATCATGAGGAAGAAGATGAAGTGCGGAAATTTCTGAACTTGGTTAAGTTATGGAAGCTTACCACTCTTTGAGCATTAGAGCTTAGATGCTTGGGAATTGAGGTTAGCCTTTGCAGCTCTCCATACTATTTTCTTACAGCTTTGGGTCCAGTGTAGACTCTCTCCTCCATGGCCATCACCTCGAAGCTTCTCTTCATCTTGTTTCTGCCCTTAGGAGGGGTTTTTCAGCTTTCTAGCAGAGAATTCAGAAATATACGATTTTGGCTAGGTTTTCAAGTTTTAAAGATTTGGTTTTGGTTTTAAAGTGATAAGATTCGGATTGGAAGGCGTTATCTTAAGTTTGGGAGAAGTCTAGAACGTATCAAGGGCTTCTTATCTCGGGTTTTGCCCCTTACGGCTCAATCCGTCTTGGAGTACAATTCATGATATAACGGTTTGTCGTCGGACCGTTACTTGAACATGACGCGCCAGCTCTGGGCCGTCACATTTCCTGTGGGTTTAAATTTAGTCCAACCTTGTTCTGTCAATGTTAACGGTCTAGCATCAGACCGTTGTATTCTTGTGATGCGTTCTCTCTGAGCCGTTACATTCTCTGCTGATCAGTTTTGGCTTCTTCTTGTCAATCATTCTCAACGGTCTTGCTCATGACCGTTATCTATCCCCGACGCGCTGTGCGTGGACCGTCACATTTCATGCACATTTGGTTAAAGTCTATACATCCCATTCATCATCTTAGTCTATACAGCTTTTTTTTTTAAGTCTATACATCACTTTGAAGTCTGTACAGCATCTTGAAGTCTGCACATTCATACTTCGCGTTGAAGTCTACACATCATGGTAAAGCCTGTGCTTCACTTTGAAGCCTGTACAGCATTTTGAAGTCCATACACCGTTGTTGAAGTCTATACATTCTCCCCAAGTTTGCACATTTTGAGGTCCATACATCCATTCCTCAAGTCTGTACATTCCACAGTCTCAAGTCCATACATTCTCCAAGTCTGTACAGTCTTCATCCAAAGTCCACACGTCGTTCAAGTCTGTACGTTCTTGATCCAAGTCTATACATTGCCCAACGTGTGCACAGCCCCAAGTCTGTATATCCCTTGTCCAAAGTCCATACATCCTTCAAGTCTGAGCACTCTTTGGCTAAAATGAAGTCTATACATCGTTTGGTCATCTGCACTCCAAGTCTATACATCACTTGGATGAGGTCTGTACATTCATGGTTCAATCCTGCTCTACCATCTCTAACGGTCTAGCATTTGGCCGTTACTTATATATGACGCACCAGCTCTGAGCCGTTATATTCTCTGCTGTTCAGTTCTCAAAAAATGGGTCTCTGACCTATCTGACGGCCTCCGTATCATGTGTTACTTGATCCTGATGGTCTGGATCTAGACCGTTACATTGTCTGCTGCTAAAATTTTGGCTATTCCTATCTGCCTCTGTTTAGACCCGGCGGTCTTACAGGCTTTTCATTTCTAGTCATCCTGTCCGTCCACACATTATCTCACCATGCACTTTTCTCATCCACGCCATCTGTGATGACCCGAGGATCCGAGTACCGGAAAGGAACCGGCGCGTCTCGGATCTCGGCCCGCCAACCCACGAGCCCGAAGACTCGGAAGGGTAGAAAGGAGTGGTGTGGGGTATAAGAGAAGCTGCAACGTCCACAGAGATAGCACAATAATCAAAAGGAAATGCACATAATAATAAATAATTCAAACTGCTACAAGGTCCACAGTGTCTCATGTCCAAAGAAAGTACAGTCAACAGGAAAGAAAGTACAACTACACGGGGCATCCCCCGGCGTACAACAACACGGGGCATCCCCCGGAGTACAACTACGCGGGGCATCCCCCGGCTCTGGCAGACTGGCAACTAACCCTGGCTAGAAGAACCACGCTGAAACTCGGCCGCGCCTCCCGTCGACCCCGCCTCACCTGAAGAGCAGGGGTGAGCCTCATCTCATTGGCCCAGTAGGGATCCCGCGAATCCCCACCTCGCACGAAAAACGAGGAAGAAGAAGACAACCCTACCAACCGAGAGTACGGTAGAACCGACAAGCTAAAGTAAATAAACGGAAAAGTCGCCTACTCTAACGGTACCGTAGTACGGAACCTCGGTCCAACAAAACACGAGTCCACGCCTGCCAGTGAATAGGAGCACCATCCACAAGAAGAACGACCGGATGCGTCCCCTGACGTCTTACACCGCGTCACAAGTGTCTAGCTACAACGCCCCGGCGTGAGACTCAGACACGCAACAAGTACCACAACAAGGACTAGCTGGGGTCGCACTCGTCAGTGCGTGCCCTAAGCCCCCAACTACGTGTGCACACACAGACCATCTGCTCTAGGTCGGGTCCTCTAGCTGGTTTTCCCCCCCACCGGACTCTGGTGGCAAAGGCAAGGGGCCCTACGGTAACCAGCCTAAAAACCGCGTCACACTGGGTCTCGCTCTCCACCACTCCCAGGTGGGTCCGCACACGCGTGCGCAGAAAGCTACGACTAGTGGACAGGTCACTGGAAGTAAGGACTAACCCACGGAAACCACCGACCAACACTAACACAGACTCACGATGATCATACGATAGGCATAGATGCCGGGGACACGCATGAGGTCCAACCGTCCCTCAAGTCACGCGGCACCCTTACCGAGGTAACTGACTCTCCGGGGAACCCCGGGCACCCCTGTGGCCCTCACTGGGTGCCCACGGCATCCCTAGGGCCACACGCCACAACCGGGTCCGCAACTCACCCAACCGGAGGTCACGCTATCCACAAAACACGGTTCGGGGAAGGGGATGGTCGCGCTAGGTATCACTAGCGTGACACCGAAGAATGCGCTAGCTAAGGCTAGCGCGATCTTCCATGTCGCGCCGCCCAAAGCCAGCGCGTTCACACCTGAACGCGCTAGTTTTGGGTAGCGCGATCTGGACATCGCGCTACCTGAACCAGGCGCGTTCCCCACCGCCTTACTGTTCGTCTTCTCAGACGGACACGCTCGGACGACATGGCGCGTTCATCAAGAACGCGCCACTGGACTATAGCGCGACAACGGGCCGAGCCCGGTTTCGCGAAACACGCCCAAAAACGTAGATCCACGCCCATTCACCACTCCTGGTGAAGGGAAAATAATGGGGAATCACCCCACAACACCCTAGCATGCATCTAGGACCCCCAAATCGATTAAAAACCTCACGAATCGACGAATCCGGCGCTCAAACCCCAAACATGGAAATAACCCTCCCGGCATGAATCTAGTCCCTCTCGACCTCTCCACGGCCTAGAAATCACGGGGAATTCTAGAAAGAGGGTAAGGATTCGTCCCCCTACCTCAAGGAAGCTCGAAATCCACCGAAACACCGCCGAAATCAAAGATGAAGCTTTTACTCCCACGAACGCCCCGCCTCTCGCCGCGAAAAGCACGCCACCGGAACCGCCTTGCCGCCGCCGCCGCTGCCACGCCGTTGCCGGAGTGAGGGGGGCCGCGTCTCGGTCGCCCGGGGGAAGAAGATCGGCCGCGGGGGAGGGGGAGCTCTCACGGTGAAGGAAGGAGGAAGAAGAAGAAAAGAAAAGGTAAAAAGGAAAAAGAAAAAGAATTGATATATAAGGAAAATCCGGAAAATCGGAAAAATCCCGAAAAATAGAAAAGTACACCTGCTCGACCGTCTCGACGCGCTGATCGCAACGGTACCACTCGCGGGCTGGTGAACGACCCGGTTCACCCGCTACAGGGTTCCGAAGGATTCGCCGAAACCCGTACGCGGAAATCGGAAAACGCGCACGGAAAAGCCACGGACACACTCCGGGCCTCCGAAACGACTCCGGATCGCGCCGATCCGAACACGAAAGATGTCCGAAATGAAATTTCGGACACAACAGGGTCAGACACTCCGACAAACCAGATCCGAGACCCATAACGAAGGATCCGAAAGATCCGGGACATTACACCATCACCCGTTCCTTAACACGCATTCATTCCCACACATCCACATGCGTTTCTGCATTCCATCACACATTCTCACATTCATTCCTACCTTCATTTATACTCATCTGTTTGCATTCATTTTCATATCCATTCATTCACACATTCACAAAAACAAACAAAAGATCAAAAGGAAAAATTTTCATTCATCCATTTACATAAGTTATATACAAGTAAATAAGAAAAACAAAAAGAAAAACATGCATCACTCGGCCGGCTTATCCACCGGGCCGCCATCATCATCTCCACCCTCCGGCTTCCTCGCCGGTGGTGCTATGGAGGCACTCTCCTCCTGCTGGCCCCTCTCCGCCCTCTCATTCCTCCGTTGACCAGAGGAGCTAACGAGGTAGTCTGCCACTGATCCGGCACGAGCAGCACTCCTCGGCGCTCCGCTCTAAGAGACGCTCTGCTCCGGTCCTCGGCCCATCATCCGTATGGTCCTCTCCAAGGTCTGAACCTCGACCTTCATGTCGTGGGCCTTGAGTCACGCAGCTCGTGCCTCGGACCAGTATCTCTCGAAGTCTGCTATCTGCGTTGCCATCCACGCAAGCTCTCCTCTCAATCGGGCCACCTCTGCCCGTAAGACCTCTGCCTTAGTCCGAGCCAGTTTCGCCCCGGCCACTATTGCCGCTAGCTCTCTCGCCTATAGTTTGCATTGCATATAGTTAGTCGCATAAACATGAGAATTTGCATAAAGCATAAGCATTTAATTTGCATAAGCAATTAGCATCTTACCCGTTCCGTGAGGGTGGCCTTCGCCTCCTCGGCCCGGGCAACCGCTCGAGCAAACTCGGCGTCCCGCTCAACTCTGTCCCCGGTAGGTTGTGAGGACGATGATGGGGCATCCGGTCCAACTCTTTGGGCTCCCTCAGCCCGCTGCATTTAGAAATCATTGGTCAGTCAATCACATTCGCATCATAATGATAAACATAATCATTTAGGTCCAAGGTCTTAGAGTCTTACCAAGAGCTCCAAAGCGGTCCGCTACTCGTCCCGCTGCTGGACGGTGGCGTGGAGTAGCCCCTCGAGCTCGGCTATCCTTCTCTCGGGGTCTAGCTACATTTCGAAAACATAAGTCAGTGCATCTAGCATTTTGCATTGTGTCATATAGAAAGAGTTTAGAGTTTAGAAGTTGCATACCGGTCGTCGGGTACCTCGGTACACCCAGTCCCCGTACAGTCGAGCAAAGGCTTTCAAGTATGCCTCATCACTTTCATCCCGCTCTTTCACTGCTCTGCCCCGCTTGTTCCAGTCGTGGACGTACTTCACCTTCCGGGCGCACCAATCTATGTCACCGCTAATTCCCTTCGCTGACTTCCCCGGGCGGTCGTCGCTGTGGCAGGGAAAGGTCACCTCTGGCTGGTGTAGTCCCCAAGTCCACAGGATCAGTCGGTAGTGGAGAGGCTCGATGATATGGATGCAGTGCAACCATATGTCTCGTCCTCGGTACGAAAGGGCTGCCTCCACCCATGGCTGTCCCTCGTAGCTCTCACCTCTGTACGAAGTCCACCTCACCTGAAAGCATGAATCGAATCATCATACAGAAGCATATAGAAATATTCAAAATCATTTAGAAAGCATTTTTGAGTTCGGGCTTACCGCCGTGTGCTGGAAGGAATCCAAATCATCCTGGATCGCCCGAGTCAATCTGATGATCGACCCCGGGTCCCTTGCGACCACCCATCGCCTCGCGATCGGGATGCGGCCGGTGTGGAGTAGTGTGCCCCGTTCTATGCCCGGGAGGTACATGTACCTCCAGAACTGCATTTAGAAGTTAAGTCAGTCAATTTGCATGAACATTTGCATAGATCATAATAGAAGCATTTAAATTGCATTTACCTGTAGAAAAGGCGAGAAGCCGCCCAGCATCGTCTGTCAGTCCATCGTACTGAGGGACTCGAACAGGAAGGCCAAGACTGCCGCTCCCCAGGTGTACTTTCCAAGTCTGCCCAAATCCTCGATCATCGGCAGCAGCCGGTAGCTGATCACATCTGCCCGAGTCGCGAACAGGAGCTTCCCGAACAGTAGCATCAGGAAGCGCCTCAGGGTGCGATCTCCCTCTAGTCCAGCCTCTGCCGCCACTCGTGGGCGCACCTGGTCAATCACTCTACCCAGATGCTCCTCTGGTAGCTCGCCCACAGCTATCGCCGCTCCCCTCAGTCCTAAGCTCTCCTGCAGTACTGATCGTGAGAGCTGGGATGACGTCTGCCCCGGTCTGATCAAATCTAGCCCCAGCAGCTCCTGGGCCATCTCTCGGTAGTCTCTGTAAGTCCACCCGGTCATTGCGGCTCCGTGTACTCGCAGTCCGGCGATCCTCGCTATGTCTTCTAGCGTGGGGATCATGTTACCCCACGGGAAGATGAACGCCCTGTTGATCGGATCCCACCTCTCATGCAAGGCGTACAGTAGAGGCGTGTCCATTATGGTCACCTCGATGCTCAGCACCTCGGCAAATCCCATCCCAGCTAGCCTCTCTCTCTGGTAATCGGTCAGTGCCTGGTACACCGCCCGGATCTGAAGCCAGGAGATCCTCGTCCGTCTTTTTCCCTGCATTCATTTAAGTCATAAGTCAGTCAATTGCATCATGGAATCATTTGCATAGCATTCATAAAATAAAAATAAAACAAAAATTGAATAATTGAAAACCTAAAAAATAGTTCTGGCCTCTGGTGCATGTAACGGCCCTGGGATGGGGCGTTACCTGTCTCCAACGCATTTAGAGTGACGCGTTAGGCTTGTGACGGTCCCTGGAAAGACCGTCACATTCCCTCCTAAGGGGCATTTTTCCTTTTCATTCCGTGGCTCTCCCACTTTGGCCAAAAGGCCTACAAATGATCCTAAAGGGCTCTAGGACCCATTTTCTACCCCCCATTCCCACATGCATTCATACAAAAAACACAAAAAAATTAAAATTTGAAAAATTAGGGCGGAGGCCTACCTCATGGTCTTGGCCCCTCTTCCTTTTCTTCTCCTGTTCCTTGGGTTCTCCCTCGTCCAAGAGAGTTTCCCCTTGGTCCTCCTCGGCCATTAGAGCCTCTTCTTCCACCCTTGGAGCTCTCTTCCTCATTTTTTCTTCCTCCGGCCGTCGTTCCACTTCCCGCTCTATCCGGCGGTGAAGGTGACGTATCGCCTTCTTCTTCTCTCTCTCCCACTTCTTCGGTGGCTGTGGGGCCTCGTCGCTGGCCATCTATCTTGGGTGGATGACGGAGGTCGCCGGTCGTTGCTCTCGGTTGAGGTTTTGGGGTTTTTTGGCGTTTGAGTGTTGAATGAATGAATGAATGAGGCCGTGACCGTTCGGTTTGTTTTTTTTGAACACTCAGGAAATATGACGGTCTGTCGTCCGACCGTTACAGTCAATGACACGTACTCTTTTGGCCGTTACATGGATTTGAATTGTTTTATTGAAGAATATGAACCGCCCAATCTCTAACGGCCTAGGGCTGGTCCGTTACTTCATATGACGCCCTCTCTGAAGACCGTTACAGCTTGCAAGTTTCTTGATGAATAAAATGGTCCATTTGATGATTGAATGACCACATTTTCTGCCATGGCACATATTATTAATGCTTCTAACACGTATGAATGGTTATGCCTTATTTCATGCTCGTATTATTATTGGCTAACCTCTTTCTCATGAATGAAGTTATGAACATCACGTTTTGCCGGTCAGACAGGTAAGTCAGGTATTGTATCTCATTCCCTTGTCCCTTTAATGCATTACTATATGTTATCTATGATATATTATCTCGAGAACCGACTGGTCATTCATGTGTTCTGTGATCTGATGTTCCCCTTAAACAAAAATGATGATGATCTAAGTGCACATGTTTAATCGTTGGATAGGCCGTTAGGTTGGAAAAATTTGGGGACGATGGTTCTGTCTTGCACGACGTGGTTGCAGATGGTGTCCTGACCCTGATTTCTCCGGTCTAGCAATACTATTCTTGAGTATCTTTGTTATTTTATCTTTCTTTGCATTCGTTTTAATGATTTCTTTTTCTTTAGCCCAGCATGCATCATACGCATCTTTTTGAGCATTCATGTGCTTCATCTGTTCAAGGTATCTCAATGATGGTGAATAGCTGTGTTCTTGATCTCGAATAAGGAGAATCATTCAATTCCGAATTAGAAGGTTTTCTTCGATCTCTCGCTTGATTTGGTTGGCTGAAGATTCCTGTCTGGAGTTTAGTCAGTTCTCTTTCCTTTCCGTTGCCTCCGGCGGCTAGCCGTGTTTCCTTTCCTTAGTTGTTAGTTCATCCAGACTTGCATCCTTTGGTTCGCTCTTTTCTTGTGATCAGTTCGAAGTTTTCCAGAAAATTCCTATCGCTTGTTGGTAAAGAGCGGGTGTCGTTTACCTTAACGCCGACTTTTTTGGTTCACTCCGCTTCATTTTCGTTTCATCTCCATGTTCTATTTCGCTTTCGCTTCACCTCCGCTCGCTCCCCTGCAAAGAGGATGTTAAGGAGGGGCATCTGTTGACACCCGTTTTATGACCAATAAGTCGGGTCATCTCCTTGTTCATTATATGTGATGCTCCAAGTTGTTTACTCTTCATTAAGTTTCCTTCGTCAGTTTGAAGCTCATTTTATGGGTCTTCTCTCCTTGGTTGAGTGTGGTTCCTTGTGACTTTTTCATTGGATGAAGCTTAGCAAGCTCTTATCAATTTTTGATCTTCATTATTTCTAACGGTCCTCTGCATGGGCATTACATTCTTCTAACGCATTCTCCCTAGGCTGTTACTTCTTGAAGAGTCCTGAAGTTGAAGGCCTTTGTTCCAATCCTTATCCTTTGGCCTATCCATTGATTCTAACGGTCTGTCGTGCAGCCGTTACTTCGCTTCAACGCGTCCACCCATGGCCGTTACTTTCATTCAAGAGTCCTATTGTTTTGATCTGCTTCCGTTGATCTTATCTCTTTTGAGATAAGGTTGATAGTGACGGTATCCCCCTGGCGCGTTATTTGCATATGGCGGTCTGTCGAGTAGCCATTTTATCCAACAGAGAGTCCTGGCAGTTCAGGCCTTTTCTCTGCTACTCCGTAGTCGAGATAAGAGTTTGAATTGGTGATTTCTCTTCCAAATCTGATCTTCAGAACCTTCTGTTTATTTCTATGGACTCTTGGTGATATTAACTTCAAGGATTTGCTAAGAGTTATCCTTTTTTCTTGCTGGATTATCCTCTGCTCGACCGGAGAGTTTGAGGGCCTATAAATAGCACCCTTAACTTCATGGCCCGAGAGAGGAAGATCTGGAGTTCCCGTCGAAGTGCTGTCGCATTCTGGAGCCAGATCTAACCAAGGAGACTTGTCTTTCACGTCCGTCTGCTTCACGGTAAAGGGAGTATTCGTTCTATTGAGTTCCAAAATTCATCATTGCATATTGTGTTTTTCCTCCTCCCTCTCATCATAGGCATTGTCCCTCTCCTGGTTTCCACGTTCTGCACCTAGTTTTCATCATCTAAACATCTTCCCACGTTTTAAAATGCCCAGAGGGGTTAAAAAACCAAAACTTCCCCGGTACTTCCCTTTCCTTTTGCATGCGCTTAAGTTCTTTGAGAATTGATACTATGCTTGTTTAAAGGGCTGATCTGGGTCTATTTTCTTGTGTTTTCACGTTTTTTGGCAGGTTTACAGGTTCACTACGCGAGGCCCAAGACTTCTGGCTGGCTGGAAGATTTGGAGTTCAAAGAATTCATAAGCTATTACTGCAGGTTTTCTGATGGTCTTGTGCAGGCGCGTCAGGTTTCTCTAACGGCTCATCTTGAGACCGTCACATTCCTGTGACGCACGGGGTCTGGACCGTTACATTCAGTTGATCTGCAGATTTCACTGGTTTTCTCTCTCCCATGGGCGGGTGCTTCATCCACCTATTTCCAAGGTATTTTCAAGTCTCTGGCTTGTGTTTACTTTGGTGGCGATCACGTTCTTTCTTAGTATTGAGCATTAGCTTTCTCTCCATCTCATATCTCTTATTTCCTTTGCTTGTTCCACCCTTGCAGTGTGTTTTTTATTTGCTCTTGCTCCACGCCCTGGCGTGTGTTTTTCTTTATTCCCTTAGTTTAGCTTGATGATTGAGATAGCATTGCCCATGCTAGAGCTTGTTCTGGTTGCCTAGGTTCATGGTTCACATGTCCTTGGGTTGATTAAGATCTTTGATTTTTGCTTATCATCTTTATTACACATCAAAACGAAAAGAAGAAGAGAAGCAAAACAAATCAACAGCAGGCAAACACGCCCAAACGCCCTTGATCCAAGCACAATCAACTGGATCAAACCCCTCCCTCTACTCAAACCAGTACGAGGGAGAAACAATGTAACAGAGTTCAAACTAAAAAGACAAACAATAAACGAAATCACTCAGTGATGAAGGAGCAATCTCAGATCTGTGAGGCCGCCGGATCTCAGGCTTGAATTCAGAAGTCTGGGAGAAGAAGCTTCAACGATCAGCTGATCTTCTCCTTCTGGAATGTAGATGAACTTACAATAGATCACTGCTCATAGATCTCCTCAGGTTTTCAGCAGGTCGCCAGCAGGAAGAAGATGAACTCCCCAGTTCTTCTAGTGCGCTTCTCTTGCTCAGCCTAGTCTGCGGCAGCTTCGAAATCTCCAAAACCAGCCACGTTCCACGCTCACCCAGAACCATGTAATATATACACACCTAGTGGGCCCCGACCAGATTTTCTGGTTAGCCCAATGATGATCTCCTCAGAGCCTTCTGGAATCGCGAGGGAAAATGAGATCGAAACACTTTTTGGCTGATGTGGCCTTTGACCTCACTAATGACTGGGGTCCACCCAACTAATCTTAAGAAAGGATTTAGATGGCATCAACCCATGGTGACCAAGGGGTTGACGCTGCCTTGAACTGCCCACAAGGCTTCAAGTTCGTAGGTGGATGAGTTGACGCATTGGGTTACTGCGTCAACCCACTAAGCTTACCCAGAGCCAAATTCATCTAAGAGTGAACTGCTGCGTCGACGCTATCATGCTGTAGCGTTGACGCACTGGGGTATTCCAATGAACCATAATTCTACCTTTTGAACTGCTACGTCGACGCTGCTCTACTGTGGCGTTGACGTAGTGAAGTAGATCTGTGAGTGCCTCTCTTAAGCTGATGCGCCGACGCTGCAATACTGTGGCGTTGACGCAGTAAAGTGGGCTGCTAAGATCTTGAACTGATGCATCGACTCTGTGGGTTTGTGGTGTTGATGCACTAAGATTATATCAGTGACTTATGATTTTGCCTCTTGAACTGTTGCGTGGACGCCTTCAGAGTTTTGCGTAGACGATGTCCTTGAGGCAACCCACTGCGTGGACGCTATGAATCATCCTGTGTCAACCCTGTCCCTTTCGTGCATTCAAAAATAAACAAGATGCATGCATTACTGAATCAAGATTTAATTCAATATTTTAAGTTGAATTCAACACACACATCTCATGGTTGGCATCATCAAAACCAGGGGCACAACACCAACATGTCCTTATGCAACATGGTAAGGTGATCTGCTATGCCTCTAGGCAATTGAAGCGTCATGAAGAAAACTACCCCGTGCATGATCTGGAATTGGCTGCTATTATATTCACCGCGAGAATTTGGCGACATTATCTTTATGGGGAAAAGTTCACTATATTCTCGGACCACAAAAGTCTGAAATATCTCTTCACTCAAAAGGAATTGAATATGAGGTAGAGAAGATGGCAGGAGTACCTTAAAAACTTTGACTTCTCTATCCAATATCACCCAATCAAAGCACATGTTGTAGCTGATGCTCTCAACAGAAGACCGTTGACAACTCTAGCAAGCCTCAGGAAAGGTATGACCTATCTTATAGATGATTTTACAAATTTGAACCTAGATGTTGATGCAGGAGAAGAAGGAGGTATTATTTCTAATATCCTGTCACAACCTATATTGATTAAAGACCTAGTCAAGTTGCAAGATAATGACCCCACATTAATGGAGATCAACGTTAATATTGATCAACGGCCGAAATTTTCTATCTCAACTGATGGAAGGCTATTATTCCAAGATCGAATCTGTGTGCTAGATCATGCCGACACTAAGAAGCTGATCATAGAAGAAGCTCATAAGTCAAAGTATGCTATTCACCCTGGTGCTACCAAGATGTACCAAGATTTAAAGAGGAACTGATGCGGGACGAGACACGGACACGACAAGCTCGCGATCGTCCCTTAACGAGGGAAGCGTCGGACGTGCACGGTTGAGAAACCGGTAGTGAGCTAGGGTGGTCGGCTCTCACTTATGCCCGGATCGGGTCACGGGACGGTCTCGCACTCTCTCGCAGCAGCGGTGAATGATAATATAGCGAGATAACGGACCTAAAGTATGCTCTCTAGCAGCGGCATAAACAATTATATATGAAAATAAGCAAATGCCGAGTAAGGGAGCGAATGTGATACCTCCACGCGCTCGGCGTGGGGACGAGGGACCCGGCCGAAAACTCGTACTCCCGGGAAACATAACACACAATAATTACAACAATGGGAACATGCCCACTCCACGTAGGGAGGTAAAGGGCTATACAAATGGGCCCGGGAGGACCGAATTCGGGTTGACGGGCAGCTTCGTGTGTTGATTCGGCTATACGCGTGTTCATGACCGTGGGGCCCACGTGCTGTCCGGAGGGGCCGTGTGGGACCCGGTGGTACCACTGTAGTGGAGACACTTGGGGAAGCGCTCCCCAGGCTGGTGGCACGCTGGTTCGACGGCCGGAGGCCTGGCGGCTCCGTTCGGCACCGGTCGGAAAAACCGATCGAAAATCTGTCGGTTCTGTATTTCAGCGCGCGCTCCGGCGAGAACGGACGCTGCAATCAGCACCGGTGTCAGAATGCGACGAGATCAGAGCCGTTGGAAAGCTGCTTCAAAGTACTACAATCTAGTGGCCTTCAGAAAAATTCACCAGATTTGTACTTTGTGTTGGCGAATTTTATATGCTGCTGTTGTACAGTAACCGAAGACTGAGATCTGCAGAGAACTTTCCTGTTGATTGCCTTTGACCGTGAAGTAGATGTCCGAATTTGAAGATGTGTTCTTCAGCAAGGTTGTAGGAAATCGAACAAGAAAACCAAGACTATTTTTAGATATGGATTTGGAGGTGGTGGTGATTGTTTATGATTTTGGAAGTGGAGGGTGGTTGGATATGGGATCTAACTAAAAACACTGTATCAGATGAAGAACACGAATTTCTAAAAATAGATAGAGGGCTGATAAAAAATTAAAAAAATTTGTAGAGGTAGGGGGTGATGGACAAAACTCCTAGTAAAATTGGGAGGGTTTGAATAAATCGAAAAGATGGTTGGAGGGGGAGAACTCAGAGGTTCTGTCACTGTAGATAGAAACCTAGCAGATCTGGGATGACAGATTGGACGAAAATGTAAAAATAGTAAACGAGAGAAGTATGGCGTGAAAATTTAGGTGGATCTTGATATGCAGGGGTTGAAAACACCATAAAAAATTAGATTAATCCAAGCTTGTGGCTGAGACAGACAATTCGTGGAAGCTGCTGTGGTCGGATGAAGATAGAACTGCAGAGGCGGCTCGATGGCGGCATGAACGGCGGCGGCGGCGGCACAGACGATCACCGGAGGTTGAGAGGAGATGATAGAAGGTAGAATCACTCTAGAACTTGAGGTTGGAGAGGGAAGAACAGCAGGGGAGGAGAGAGGGGCACACCAAGCTCCTTGCTTACACACAAAAATTCTGATTTTTCATTGAATTTCACATGAAAATACAAGCTTATATATGGTTTACATCAAATGCAATGTGGACCCTTGGATCTAGGGAAGGGGATTGAAGGGCTAGGATTGCATGCCACAAACACAAAAAAAATAATATAATATGCAAGGGGGGGTGCGCCCTATTGACCAAGGGGTAGAAGTTGAATGGGTGGTTGAATGGTAGGTGGCCTACCTTGGACAAAATGGGCCACTTGTCTACCCATGTGGCATATGACTAGTCCAACCTTCTAGATATCCACCTAGGATGGTTGACTAGCCCCACAAGATGACATGGACCAATGGGAAAGGGCTGAGGGCCCCCTTGCTGGTCCTACTGACAAATTACATAGAAACCTACACAATCTACGGGAGTGACGCATTGGCCGATAAAGCCGTACAATTGCGCGTATACTTTCCCATGGATATAAAAATAAACTAAAGGATATAAATGCAATATGAAAAGGTACTGGCTCGGTGTCGATTCCCATCAACTCTCCCCGGGTGGGAGGAACTCGACCCCGTCGAGTAGGGGTAGGGATGCTCGAGTACTCCGGCGGATCCGTCACCGTGCCAAGTAGCGCGGGTATGCTGCGCTCCAAGTGATCGTCACCTGCTCATTCCATATATACTCGATATGCGAACTGCTATGGGCTAAAGGTGGTCACTCCGAAGGGGCACTCTCAAAAGGGAAGTAAACAGCTCGAAGACTCACTAGGAATCACCGCTGAGTCCCTATAGGTGACTGATCCGTGTATAGATGTGGAACCGATCCCATACTCATCAAGTGAGTCCACTCGCCTCTTACTCATAAGAGACTGACAACGAGCTTGCACAAGACTCATGCAGACTTACCATGCAATACACACAACAATCAACTCGAAACACACCACACAAACAAACCACACAAGAAAACACACTGACTCATGCACGACTCGAGACTAAGGTGGTAGCATCGAGCCCACTAGGTGGCGGCATTCTGGGCGGCAGAGAGCTGTCCCACTCTCCCCCCCCCCAAGCCATAGTACTCATCGGCCAGTGCCTCATCAGCCACATAATTGACACACTCAAGCTCGGGAGGTGCAGACTCTCCAATACCTATGGCTAGGGTGGCGCGAGCGGGGCACTCGCTGGCAATGTGGCCATACCCGTGACAGTGGAAACACTGCACTCTCGACCGACTACTCTCTCCTATAAAAGGGGCCTTACCTTTATCATCCCGTTGGGTAGGGGGTGTAGGCAGTAATGGGGGAGATGTAGGTGCCTTGGACAATAGTGGAGGGGGTGCCGGTGCCAGAGGACGGGCTATAGGAGCCAGGGGACGGGCAACGGGTGCCGGTGGTTGGGGTGGAAATAGATCCCGGGGTGGAGGAGGGCGAGGTCTAGGAGCGAAGTGCTCCTGACGGGCGGGCTCCTGAGGACGAGCCATGGGTCCCCTCGGGTATCAACCTAAGGAGCCACGGGAATCACTACGGGGAGGAGCAGGGCTCCACCGGGGAATAGACTCGAACTCACCCTCGAATTGCTCCATTTCGAGAGCAACGTGGTATGCATCCTCTAGCTTGTCCACCTTACGACGGAGAAGCTCATACCGTAGGTGCGGGCGTAGACCACGTCGAAACCGAGAGACGGTAAGGGAATCCTCCTCCGTGGCATCACATCGCAAGTAGTATTCATCAAACTCGGTGATGTAATCCGAGACAGACCGGTCTCCTTGGGTGAGGCTTTGCCACCTCTCTATAAGACGCTGGCGGTAGGAGGTAGGGAGGTACTTCTTCCTAAGTTTCTCCCTCATCTCGGTCCACGTATCGATTGGAGGTTCATGACGATGAAACAATAGATTCTCCATGTTCCTCTAATATGTTTGGGCTTGGCCCAAAAGTTTCATCCTGGCAAACTTGACCTTCCTTTGGTCCGACATCTCGAACCACTCAAAATATCGATCCATGCCAGCCTCCCAATCAAGATAGACCTTTGGGTCTAAGGACCAGTCAAAGGTGAGAGGGTCGGACCGAACGGTCCGAAGGGCCCGTTCATCCATATCTTGGTCGTGGGTACGCCGTATAGGACGACGATCACGACCATATCCCCGATGCTCATTCTCGGACTCATAGTCATGCACTTCGGGGACTTCGTGCCTCCTATTAGCTACCCCGTGACCCCTTGGAGTCGCGGGTCACTGACCCAGCTCCGATTGACCTTGTGTAGGTGGGACGGGTGCTTGGACTGGAGCAATCGGATGTGTCTCGGCTGGTACTTTCTCTAGTGCGGTGACTCTCCCGATCAATCCCTGAACGGACTGAGTTGACCCGGCGGCCCTATCCTCTACGGCTTTCATCCTCTCTTCTAGGCGAGTGCCTAGACCGTTCACTCGAGTACTCACTCCTTCCATCCTATCCATTCGGGTACTTAAATCACCCATTTGCGTGTCAAACCCATCAAGACGTGTATGCAATCTGATGGGAATCGACGCCAAGCTAGTACTTCTCATATTGCATTTATGTCCTTTAGTTTATTTGTATATCCATGGGAAAGTATATGCGCAATTGTACGACTTTATAAGCCAATGCGTCATTCCCACGGATTGTTTGGGTTTCTATGTAATTTGTCAGTAGGACCAGCAAGGGGGCCCTCAGCCCTCTCACATTGGTCCATGTCATCCATGTGGGGCTGGTCAACCATCCTAGGTGGCCATCTAGAAGGTTGGAATGCCAATTGACCACATGGGAGACAAGTGGTCATATTTTTCCAAGGTAGGCCACCAACCATTCAACCTTCCATTCAAAACCTACCCATAGTCAATAGGCCGCCCCCCCCCTTCATTTTTTTAATGTTTTTTTTTGTGTTTGTGGCATGCAATCCCAGCCCTTCAATCCCCATCCCTAGATCTAAGGGTGGACAATTGATTTGGTTGGAATCATATAAAAGATTGTATTTTTATGTGAAAATCAATGAAAATCAGAAAATTTTGTGAAATTGTGAAGCTAGCTGCGCCCCCAGCTCCTCTCCCTCTGGTTTCTCTCTTCCCAAACCTCCATTCTAGAGTGGTATCACCTTTCCCCCACCTCCGGTGCCGCCGCCGCCGCCGTTCGTGCCGCCTTCGAGCCGCCACGGGATCATCTTCGGTGTTCTGTCCTGCTGGACAGAGGTGAAGCTCAAAAATTCCTCAAGCCCGCCACGAGTTCCAATCAATGTGAAATTTTGAGGGTGGGTTCCGACCTTCTAGCCCCTTCCCCACAAAAAAATTCAGGTCCAAATTCCCCGGTTTCGTAGTGTTTCCACTTCGTTCATTCCCAAACTCAGATCAGATCTGTCTCTATCTACAGTGACAGACCCTTTGAGTTCGTCCTCTTCTACCACCCTTTTGAATTTATTTTGACCTCCCAATTTAACTGCTAATTATGTCCATTTTTCCCTACCTCCAAAATTTTTATTAATTTTTTTTAGGCTTTTACCTATTTTTCAAAATTCATGTTCTACCGGAGCTACAGTACTTCCAGCCAGATCCCAGATCCGACCTTCCTCCAGTAAACAACTCATAGAAATTCATAGACACATCCAAACTTGTCCAAACCAACTTTGCCATCTTTCCAACTCAAAATCCTACAACTTTCATGAGTAAGTCGAAGTCTGAATCCAAGTTCTTCCTAGCGGTCAACGGCAATTATCAGAGATCAGCTCTGCAGATCTGAGTGTTTAGTTACTGTACAACAGGAGGTTGTAAATTCCATAAGTCAAGATCAGCGAAGATCCAGGCCAGATCTCTAGGCCTACATTGAAGTACTTCGAGTCAGATTTCCAACGGCGCTAATTTCGTGTCAATCCGACATCAGATCTGATCGCAGCGCCCATTCTCGCCGGAGCGCGCGCTGCAAAACAGCAGCAACCAGCCCGTGGACAGCAAACCCGACGGGTGCCGATCGGAGCCGCCCGACCTCCGGGCGACGTTCCAGCGTGCCGCCAGCCCGGGGATCACCTCCACCAGTGTCCCCACCACAGTGGTGACACCGGGTCCCACACGGCCCCTCCAGACAGCACGTGGGCCCCACCGTCACTAGTTCGGGTGTTGCCGAAGCTACGCGGAAAGCCGCCCGTCAACCCGAAATCGGCCCTCCCGGGCTCCATTGTGTCACCCTTTACCTCCCTGCGTGGAATGGGCTTTACATCATTGCTGTAATCTTTATGTATTAACTGTCCCGGGAGTGCGAGATCGGCCGGGTCCGTCGTCCCCACGCCGAGCGCGTGGAGGTATCGTCTTCGCTCTTTACTTGGCATTTTGCTTAATTCTCATATATGCTTGTTTATGCCACTGCTAGAGAGCATGATAGGGTAACTAGCTTGCTTTCTATTTGTATCACCGCTGCTGCGAGAGTGAGTGTTACCGTCCCGTGACCCGATCCGGGCACGAAAGTGCGAGCCGACCACCCTAGCTCTTGCCGGTTTCTCAACCGTGCACGTCCGACGCTTCCCTCATCAAGGGACGATCGCGAGCTTGTTGTGTCCGTGGTCCCGTCCCGCATCAATTTGGTATCAGAGCGAGTTGAGTCTAGGGTGTCAAAAAAAAAAGCGTGTCATTTACGTCTAGTCATTAGTCGGTCTAAGTCGTGTTTAGGGTCATCATTGTTTTAAAACAAACAAAAAAAGTGTCTTTTCGCATTTGCATCCCTTTACTCGGTATATCAAAAGGTGTTGTCCGAACGTTAGGCTACGCCTATCGGGAAGACCGCACACTTGCGCGAGTGATCTTCGGATCGATTAACTCCGCCACGTGCCGAGTTTTGGTTACGTCCAGGTGCATCATCTTGTAGTGTGCATTTGCATTAGTCGGTGTCTCCTGCTCCGTGTCTTGCATGCCCACTCGTCGAGGTACTCAATACTCACCCCCACCACCACCAATGGCGGAATCCCGAGTCTATAGTTCCGATGAGGTGGCCACTATGTTCCGAACTCTTATGGGAAAAATGGATGGGTTGAGTGATCGCTTTGAAGTGCTAAGCACCCGAGTGGATAGGATAGAAGGGTTGAGTACCCAAGTGAATGATCTAGGCACCCGCCTAGAAGAGAGGGTGAAGGCCGTAGAGGATAGGGCCGCCGGGTCTAGCCAGTCCGTTCAGGGATTGGTCGGGAGAGTCACCGCACTAGAGAGAGGCCCAGCCGAGGCACCACCGATTGCCCCCGTCCAAGCACCCGTCCCACCTACACATGGTCAACCAGAGCCGGGGCAACAACCCGCAACTCCAAGGGGTCAAAGGGTAGCTAATAGGAGGCACGAAGTCCTCGAGGTGCATGATTATGAGTCCGAGAATGAGCATCGGGGGCATGGTCGTGATCATCGCCATACACGGCGTACCCACGACCAAGATATGGATGAACGGGCCATTCGGACCGTTCGGGCCGACCCTCCCACCTTTGACGGGTCCTTGGACCCAAAGGTCTACCTTGATTGGGAGGCTGGTATGGACCGATATTTTGAGTGGTTCGAGATGTCGGACCAACGAAAAGTCAAGTATGCCAGGATGAAACTTTTGGGTCAAGCCCAAACCTATTGGAGGAATATGGAGAATTTATTGTTTCATCGTCATGAACCTCCGATTGATACGTGGACTGAGATGAGGGAGAAGCTTAGGAAGAAGTACCTCCCTACCTCCTACCGCCAGCGTCTTATAGAGAAGTGGCAAAGTCTCACCCAAGGAGACCGGTCCGTCTCGGACTACATCGCCGAATTTGATGAATACTACTTGCGATGTGATGCCACGGAGGAGGATTCCCTTACCGTCTCTCGGTTCCGGCGTGGCCTACGCCCACACCTACGGTATGAGCTTCTCCGCCGTAAGGTGGACAAGCTGGAGGATGCTTATCAAGTTGCTCTCGAGATGGAGCAATTCGAGGGTGAGTTCGAGTCTATTCCCCGGTGGAGCCCCGCTCCTCCCCGTAGTGACTCCCGTGGCTCCTTAGGTTCATACCCGAGGGGACCCATGGCTCGTCCTCAGGAGCCCACCCGTCAGGAGCACTTCGCTCCTAGACCTCGACCTCCCCCACCACGGGATCTACCTCCACCCCATCCACTGGCACCCGTTGCCCATCCCCCGGCACACATGGCCCGCCCCCGGGCCCCGACACTTCCCCCGCTGTTGCCCACGGCGCCTACACCCCCACCCTTGTTACCTACGCCCCCTACCCGTCGGGAGGATAAGGGTAAGGCCCCTCTTATCGGGGAGAGTAGTCGATCACGAGTGCAGTGTTTCCACTGTCATGGATTTGGCCACATTGCCAGTGAGTGTCCCGCTCGCGCCACCCTAGCCTTAGGTGTTGGAGGATCCGTACCTCCCGAGCCTGAGTGTGTTGATTACGAGGCCGATGAGGCCCTTGCCGAGGAGTACTATGCCTTGGGAGGGGAAGAGTGGGAGAGCTCTCCCGCCACCCAGGATGCAGCCACCTAGTGGGCTTGTTGTCACCACCCTAGTCTAGGGTCATATATGAGTCAGTGTGTTTTCTTGAGTGGTTTGTTTGTGTGGTGTGTTTGAGTCGATTGTTTGTGTGTATTGCATGGTGAGTCTGCATGTGTCTTATGCAAGCTCGTTGTCGTTCTCTTATGAGTGTGAAGCAAGTCATCTCACTCGATGAGTATGGGATCGGTTCTACATCTATACCCGGATCAGTCACCTATAGGGACTCAGCGGTGATTCCTAGTGAGTCTTCGAGCTGTTTTCTTCCCTTTTGAGAGTGCACCTTCGGAGTGACCACCTTTAGCCCATAGCAGTTCGCATATCGAGTATATATGGAATGAGCAGGTGACGATCACTTGGAGTGGAGCATACCCGCGCGACATGGCACGGTGACGTATCCGCCGGAGTACCCGAGCACCCGTACCCCTACTCGACGGGGTCGAGTTCCTCCCACCCGGGGAGAGTTGATGGGAATCGACGCCAAGCTAGTACTTCTCATATTGCATTTATGTCCTTTAGTTTATTTGTATATCCATGGGAAAGTATATGCGCAATTGTACGGCTTTATAAGCCAATGAGTCATTCCCACGGATTGTTTGGGTTTCTATGTAATTTGTCAGTAGGACCAGCAAGGGGGCCCTCAGCCCTCTCACATTGGTCCATGTCATCCATGTGGGGCTGGTCAACCATCCTAGGTGGCCATCTAGAAGGTTGGAATGCCAATTGACCACATGGGAGACAAGTGGTCATATTTTTCCAAGATAGGCCACCAACCATTCAACCTTCCATTCAAAACCTACCCATAGTCAATAGGCCCCCCCCCCCTTCATTTTTTTAATGTTTTTTTTTTTGTGTTTGTGGCATGCAATCCCAGCCCTTCAATCCCCATCCCTAGATCTAAGGGTGGACAATTGATTTGGTTGGAATCATATAAAAGATTGTATTTTTATGTGAAAATCAATGAAAATCAGAAAAATTTGTGAAATTGTGAAGCTAGCTGCGCCCCCAGCTCCTCTCCCTCTGGTTTCTCTCTTCCCAAACCTCCATTCTAGAGTGGTATCACCTTTCCCCCACCTCTAGTGCCGCCGCCGCCGCCGTTCGTGCCGCCTTCGAGCCGCCACGGGATCATCTTCGGTGTTCTGTCCTGCTGGACAGAGGTGAAGCTCAAAAATTCCTCAAGCCCGCCACGAGTTCCAACCTTCTAGCCCCTTCCCCACCAAAAAATTCAGGTCCAAATTCCCCCGTTTCATAGTGTTTCCACTTCGTTCATTCCCCAAACTCAGATCAGATCTGTCTCTGTCTACAGTGACAGACTCTTTGAGTTCGTCCTCTTCTACCACCCTTTTGAATTTATTTTGACCTCCCAATTTAACTGCTAATTCTGTCCATTTTTCCCTACCTCCAAAATTTTTATTAATTTTTTTTGAGTCTTTTACCTATTTTTCAAAATTCATGTTCTACCGGAGCTACAGTACTTCCAGCCAGATCCCAGATCCGACCTTCCTCCAGTAAACAAATCATAGAAATTCATAGACACATCCAAACTTGTCCAAACAAACTTTTCCATCTTCCCAACTCAAAATCCTACAACTTTCATGAGTAAGTCGAAGCCTGAATCCAAGTTCTTCCTAGCGGTCAACGGCAGTTATCAGTGATCAGCTCTGCAGATCTGAGTGTTTAGTTACTGTACAACAGGAGGTTGTAAATTCCATAAGTCAAGATCAGCGAAGATCCAGGCCAGATCTCTAGGCCTACATTGAAGTACTTCGAGTCAGATTTCCAACGGCGCTAATTTCGTGTCAATCCGACATCAGATCTGATCGCAGCGCCCATTCTCGCCGGAGCGCGCGCTGCAAAACAGCAGCAACCAGCCCGTGGACAGCAAACCCGACGGGTGCCGATCGGAGCCGCCCGACCTCCGGGCGACGTTCCAGCGTGCCGCCAGCCCGGGGATCACCTCCACCAGTGTCCCCACCACAGTGGTGACACCGGGTCCCACACGGCCCCTCCAGACAGCACGTGGGCCCCACCGTCACTAGTTCGGGTGTTGCCGAAGCTACGCGGAAAGCCGCCCGTCAACCCGAAATCGGCCCTCCCGGGCTCCATTGTGTCACCCTTTACCTCCCTGCGTGGAGTGGGCTTTACATCATTGCTGTAATCTTTATGTATTAACTGTCCCGGGAGTGCGAGATCGGCCGGGTCCGTCGTCCCCACGCCGAGCGCGTGGAGGTATCGTCTTCGCTCTTTACTTGGCATTTTGCTTAATTCTCATATATGTTTGTTTATGCCACTGCTAGAGAGCATGATAGGGTAACTAGCTCGCTTTCTATTTGTATCACCGCTGCTGCGAGAGTGAGCGTTACCGTCCCGTGACCCGATCCGGACACGAAAGTGCGAGCCGACCACCCTAGCTCTTGCCGGTTTCTCAACCGTGCACGTCCGACGCTTCCCTCATCAAGGGACGATCGCGAGCTTGTTGTGTCCGTGGTCCCGTCCCGCATCACAATCCTTGCACTTGTCCCATAAGATTTTGGAACATTTCGAGCACAGCTGACGCATCGAGACTAGTGGCTCGGGGATCCGCCATAGCTGGGGGTGGGGGTGAGTACTGAGTACCCCTACGAGTGGACATGCAAACACACCGACTAGATGACGCCGACTAAAGCAAACACACTAATGCGAAATGATGTGCCTAGACTTAAACCAATATCTGGTACGGGGCAGAGGTAATCGACCCGAGGGTCACTCGCTCAAGTGTGCGGCCTTCCCGATAGGCGTAGCCTAACGTTCAGACAACACCTTTTGATATACCAAATTATCAGGATGAAATGCAATTTAAAACACTCTTTTTTTTGTTTTAGAAATATGATGATCCTAGACTCGACTTAACCCGACTAATGACTAGACGTAAATGACACTTTTTTTTCTTTTTGACACCCTAGACTCAAACTCGCTCTGATACCAAATTGATGCGGGACGAGACACGGACACGACAAGCTCACGATCGTCCCTTAACGAGGGAAGCGTCGGACATGCACGGTTCAGAAACTGGTAGTGAGCTAGGGTGGCCGACTCTCACTTGTGCCCGGATCGGGGCACGGGACGGTCTCGCACTCTCTCGCAGCAGCGGTGAATGATAATATAGCGAGCTAACGGACCTAAAGCATGCTCTCTAGCAGCGGCATAAACAAGTATATATGAAAATAAGCAAATGCCGAGTAAGGGAGTGAATGCGATACCTTCACGCGCTCGGCGTGGGGACGACGGACCTGGCCGAAAACTCGTACCCCCGGGAAACTTAACACACAATAATTACAGCAATGGGAACATGACCACTCCACGCAGGGAGGTAAATGGCTATACAAATGGGCCTGGGAGGACCGAATTCGGGTTGACGGGCAGCTTCGTGTGTTGATTCGGCTATACGCGTGTTCACGACCGTGGGGCCCACGTGCTGTCCGTAGGGGCCGTGTGAGACCCGGTGGTACCGCTGTAGTGGAGACACTTGGGGAAGCCCTCCCCGGGCTGGTGGTACGCTGGTTCGCCGGCCGGAGGCTGGGCGGCTCCGTTCGGCACCGGTCGGAAAAACCGATCGAAAATCTGCCGATTCTGTATTTCAGTGCGCGCTCCGACGAGAACGGACGCTACGATCAGCACCGATGTCAAAATGCGACGAGATCAGAGCCGTTGGAAAGCTGCTTCGAAGTACTGCAATCTAGTGGCCTTCAGAAAAAATTCACCATAGTTGTACTTTGTGTTGGCGAATTTTATATGCTGCTGTTGTATAGTAACCGAAGACTGAGATCTGTAGAGAATTTTTCTGTTGATTGCCTTTGACCCCTAAGTAGATGTCCGTATTGGAAGATGTGTTCTTCAGCAAGGTTGTAGAAAATCAAACAAGGAAATCAGGACATTTTTTGGATCTAGATTTGGAGGTGGTGGTGATTTTTTATGATTTTGGATGTAGAGGGTGGTCGGATATGGGATCTGACTAAAAACATTGTATCAGAGGAAGAACACGAATTTCAAAAAATAGATAGAGGGCTAATAAAAAATTAAGAAAATTTTTGCAGGTAGGGGGTGATGGACAGAACTCTCAGTAAAATTGGGAGGGTTTGAACAAATCAAAAAGATGGTCGGAGGGGGAGAACTCAGAGGTTCTATCACTGTAGACAGAAACCTGACAGATCTGGGATGACAGATTGGACGAAAATGTAAAAATAGTAAACGAGGGACGTATGGCATGAAAATTTAGGTGGATCTTGATATGCAAGGGATGAAAACACCATAAAAAATTCAGATCAATCCAAGCTCGTTGCTGAGACAGACAATTCATGGAAACTGCTGTGGTCGGATGAAGATAGAACTGCAGAGGCGGCTCGATGGCGGCACGAACGGCGGCGGCGGCGGCACAGACGATCACCGGAGGTTGAGAGGAGATGATAGAAGGTAGAATCACTCTAGAACTTGAGGTTGGAGAGGGAAGAACAGCAGGGGAGGAGAGAGAGGCGCACCAAGCTCCTTGCTTACACACAAAAATTCTGATTTTTCATTGAATTTCACATGAAAATACAAGCTTATATATAGTTTACATCAAATGCAATGTGGACCCTTGGATCTAGGGAAGGGGATTGAAGGGCTAGGATTGCATGCCACAAACACAAAAAAAAAAAATATAATATGCAAGGGGGGGTGCGCCCTATTGACCAAGGGGTAGAAGTTGAATGGGTGGTTGAATGGTAGGTGGCCTACCTTGGACAAAATGGGCCACTTGTCTACCCATGTGGCATATGACTAGTCCAACCTTCTAGATGTCCACCTAGGATGGTTGACTAGCCCCACAAGATGACATGGACCAATGGGAAAGGGCTGAGGGCCCCCTTGCTGGTCCTACTGACAAATTACATAGAAACCCACACAATCTACGGGAGTGACGCATTGGCCGATAAAGCCGTACAATTGCGCGTATACTTTCCCGTGGATATAAAAATAAACTAAAGGATATAATTGTAATATGAAAAGGTACAGGCTCGGTGTCGATTCCCATCAACTCTCCCCAGGTGGGAGGAACTCTACCCCATCAAGTAGGGGTAGGGATGCTCGAGTACTCCGGCGGATCCGTCACCGTGCCAAGTAGCGCGGGTATGCTCTGCTCCAAGTGATCGTCACCTGCTCATTCCATATATACTCGATATGCAAACTGCTATGGGCTAAAGGTGGTCACTCCGAAGGGGCACTCTCAAAAGGGAAGAAAACAGCTTGAAGACTCACTAGGAATCACCGCTGAGTCCGTATAAGTGACTGATCTGGGTATAGATGTGGAACCGATCCCATACTCATCAAGTGAGTCCACTCGCCTCTTACTCATAAGAGACCGACAACGAGCTTGCACAAGACTCATACAGACTTACCATGCAATACACACAACAATCGACTCGAAACACACCACACAAATAAACCACACAAGAAAACGCACTGACTCATGCACGACTCGAGACTAAGGTGGTAGCATCGAGCCCACTTGGTGGCGGCATCCTGGGCGACAGGAGAGCTGTCCCACTCTTACCCCCCCAAGGCATAGTACTCATCGGCCACGTAATTGACACACTCAAGCTCGGGAGGTGCAGACTCTCCAATACCTATGGCTAGGGTGGCGCGAGCGGGGCACTCGCTGGCAATGTGGCCATACCCATGACAGTGGAAACACTGCACTCTCGACTGACTACTCTCTCCTATAAAAGGGGCCTTACCTTTATCATCCCATCGGGTAGGGGGTGTAGGCAGCAATGGGGGAGATGTAGGTGCCTTGGACAATAGTGGAGGGGGTGCCGGTGCCAGAGGACGGGCTATAGGAGCCGGGGGACGGGCAACGGGTGCCGGTGGTTGGGGTGGAAATAGATCCCGGGGTGGAGGAGGGCGAGGTCTAGGAGTGAAGTGCTCCTGACGGGCGGGCTCCTGAGGACGAGCCATGGGTCCCCTCGGGTATGAACCTAAGGAGCCACGGGAGTCACTACGGGGAGGAGCGGGGCTCCACCAGGAAATAGACTCGAACTCACCCTCGAATTGCTCCATTTCGAGAGCAACTTGGTATGCATCCTCTAGCTTGTCCACCTTACGACGGAGAAGCTCATACCGTAGGTGCGGCATAGACCACGCCGAAACCGAGAGACGGTAAGGGAATCCTCCTCCGTGGCATCACATCGCAAGTAGTATTCATCAAACTCGGTGATGTAATCCGAGAAAGACCGGTCTCCTTGGGTGAGGCTTTGCCACCTCTCTATAAGACGATGGCGGTAGGGAGGTACTTCTTCCTAAGTTTCTCCCTCATCTCGGTCCACGTATCGATTGGAGGTTCATGACGATGAAACAATAGATTCTCCATGTTCCTCCAATATGTTTGGGCTTGGCCCAAAAGTTTCATCCTGGCAAACTTGACCTTCCTTTGGTCCGACATCTCGAACCACTCAAAATATCGATCCATGCCAGCCTCCCAATCAAGATAGACCTTTGGGTCTAAGGACCCGTCAAAGGTGGGAGGGTCGACCCGAACGGTCCGAAGGGCCCGTTCATCCATATCTTGGTCGTGGGTACGCCGTATAGGACGACGATCACGACCATATCCCCGATGCTCATCCTCGGACTCATAGTCATGCACTTCGAGGACTTTGTGCCTCCTATTAGCTACCCCGTGACCCCTTGGAGTCGCGGGTCGCTGACCCAACTCCGGTTGACCTTGTGTAGGTGGGACGGGTGCTTGGACTGGAGCAATCGGATGTGTCTCAGCTGGTCCTTTCTCTAGTGCGGTGACTCTCCCGATCAATCCCTGAACGGACTGAGTTGACCCGGCGGCTCTATCCTCTACGGCTTTCATCCTCTCTTCTAGGCGGGTGCCTAGACCGTTCACTCGGGTACTCACTCCTTCCATCCTATCCATTCGGGTACTTAAATCACCCATTTGCGTGTCAAACCCATCAAGACGTGTATGCAATCCTTGCACTTGTCCCATAAGATTTTGGAACATTTCGAGCACAGCTGACGCATCGAGACTAGTGGCTCGGGGATCCGCCATAGGTGGGGGTGGGGGTGAGTACTGAGTACCCCTACGAGTGGGCATGCAAACACACCGACTAGATGACGCCGACTAAAGCAAACACACTAATGCGAAATGATGTGCCTAGACTTAAACAAATATCCGGTACGGGGCGGAGGTAATCGACCCGAGGGTCACTCGCGCAAGTGTGCGGCCTTCCCGATAGGCGTAGCCTAACGTTCGGACAACACCTTTTGATATACCGAATTATCAGGATGAAATGCAATTTAAAACACTCTTTTTTTTGTTTTAGAAATATGATGATCCTAGACTCGACTTAACCCGACTAATGACTAGACGTAAATGACACTTTTTTTTCTTTTTGACACCCTAGACTCAAACTCGCTCTGATACCAAATTGATGCGGGACGAGACACGGACACGACAAGCTCACGATCGTCCCTTAACGAGGGAAGCGTCGGACGTGCACAGTTGAGAAACCGGCAGTGAGCTAGGGTGGTCGGCTCTCACTTGTGCCCAGATCGAGTCACGGGACGGTCTCGCACTCTCTAGCAGCAGCGGTGAATGATAATATAGAGAGCTAACGGACCTAAAGCATGCTCTCTAGCAGCGGCATAAACAAGTATATATGAAAATAAGCAAATGCCGAGTAAGGGAGCGAATGCGATACCTCCACGCGCTCGGCGTGGGGACGACGGACCCGACCGAAAACTCGTACTCCCGGGAAACTTAACACACAATAATTACAGCAATGGGAACATGCCCACTCCACGCAGGGAGGTAAAGGGCTATACAAATGGGCCTGGGAGGACCGAATTCGGGTTGACGGGCAGCTTCGTGTGTTGATTCGGCTATACGCGTGTTCACGACCGTGGGGCCCACGTGCTGTCCGGAGGGGCCGTGTGGGACCCGGTGGTACCGCTGTAGTGGAGACACTTGGGGAAGCGCTCCCCGGGCTGGTGGCACGCTGGTTCGCCGGCCGGAGGCCGGGCGGCTCCGTTCGGCACCGGTCGGAAAAATCGATCGGAAATCTGTCGGTTCTGTATTTCAGCGCGCGCTCCGGCGAGAACGGACGCTGCGATCAGTACCGGCGTCGGAATGCGACGAGATCAGAGCCGTTGGAAAGCTGCTTCGAAGTACAGCAATCTAGTGGCCTTCAAAAAAATTCACCAGATTTATACTTTGTGTTGGTGAATTTTGTATGCTGCTGTTGTACAGTAACCGAAGACTGCGATCTGCAGAGAACTTTCCTGTTGATTGCCTTTGACCGTGAGTATATTTCCGAATTTGAAGATGTGTTCTTCAGCAAGGTTGTAGGAAATCAAACAAGGAAACCAGGGCCATTTTTGGATCTGGATTTGGAGGTGGTGGGGATTTTTTATGATTTTGGAAGTGGAGGGTGGTCGGATATGAGATCTGACTAAAAACACTGTATCAGAGGAAGAACACGAATTTCAAAAAATAGATAGAGGGCTGATAAAAAATTAAGAAAATTTTTGGAGGTAGGGGGTGATGGACAGAACTCTCAGTAAAATTGGGAGGGTTTGAACAAATCAAAAAGATGGTCGGAGGGGGAGAACTCAGAGGTTCTGTCACTGTAGATAGAAACCTAGCAGATCTGGGATGACAGATTGGATGAAAATGTAAAAATAGTAAACGAGGGAAGTATGGCGTGAAACGTTAGGTGGATCTTGATATGCAAGGGCTGAAAACACCATAAACAATTCAGATCAATCCAAGCTCGTGGCTGAGACAGACAATTCGTGGAAGCTGCTGTGGTCGGATGAAGACAGAACTGCAGAGGCGGCTCGATGGCGGCACGAACGGCGGCGGTGGCGGCACAGACGATCACCGGAGGTTGAGAGGAGATGATAGAAGGTAGAATCACTCTAGAACTTGAGGTTGGAGAGGGAAGAACAGCAGGGGAGGAGAGAGGGGCGCACCAAGCTCCTTGCTTACACACAAAAATTCTGATTTTTCATTGAATTTCATATGAAAATACAAGCTTATATATGGTTTACATCAAATGCAATGTGGACCCTTGGATCTAGGGAAGGGGATTGAAGGGCTTGGATTGCATGCCACAAACACAAAAAAAAGAATATAATATGCAAGGGGGGGTACGCCCTATTAACCAAGGGGTAGAAGTTGAATGGGTGGTTGAATGGTAGGTGGCCTACCTTGGACAAAATGGGCCACTTGTCTACCCATGTGGCATATGACTAGTCCAACATTCTAGATGTCCACCTAGGATGGTTGACTAGCCCCAAAAAATGACATGGACCAATGGGAAAGGGCTGAGGGCCCCCTTGCTGGTCCTACTGACAAATTACATAGAAACCCACACAATCTACGGGAGTGACGCATTGGCCGATAAAGCCATACAATTGCACGTATACTTTCCCGTGGATATAAAAATAAACTAAATGATATAAATGCAATATGAAAAGGTACTGGCTCGGTGTCGATTCCCATCAGGAACTTTTGGTGGCCCAACATGAAGAGAGAGATAGCGGACTTTGTATCACGCTGCCTCACTTGTCAATAACTTAAGGCGGAACATCTAAAGTTCGCTGGTAAATTACATCCCCTAGAGATTCCTGAATGGATGTGGGAGAGTATAGGGATGGATTTCATCATGGGTTTGCCTAAGACAAGTGGTGGACATGATGGTATATGGGCGATCATAGATCGATTGACTAAATCTGCACACTTCCTACCTATCAAAAGTCAATAGTCTGTGGATATATTAGCAGCATTATACATGAAGAAAATTTTCAAGTTACACGGCGTCCCTGTTACCATTATTTCTGATCGAGACCCTCGATTCACATCACAATTCTGGAAGGGTCTACAACATTCATTAGGGATCCGACTCAATTTTAGCACCGCTTTTCACCCACAAACTGATGGACAAACTGAGAGAATAAATCAGGTGGTAGAGGATATGCTCAGGGCAGGTGTTATTGATTTTGGTGGGAGTTGGCACGACCACTTGCCTCTAGTGGAATTTGGCTACAACAATAGCGGTCAAGCTAGCATTAAAATGGCACTCTTTAAGGCATTATATGGAAGAAGCTGCCGCTCACCTATCTACTGGAATGAAGTTGGGGAAAGATAACTTCTAGGCCCGAAAATCATCAGGGATACTACCGAGAAGGTGAAGCTTATTCAAGAAAGACTCCATATGGCTCAAGATAGGCAAAAATCATATGCTGATATTAGAAGGCGAGATCTGGAATTCCAAGTGGGAGACCATGTGTTCCTCAAGGTTTCTCCAGGTCGAGGTATTCGATGGTTCGGCATTAAAGGCAAGCTCACTCCGAGATTTATCGACCCTTTTAAAATTCTTGAAAGGGTTGGCGAGGTTGCATATTGGATTGCTTTGCCCCCTCAATTAGCTGGAGTCCATGACGTATTTTATGTTTCTATGCTCAAGAGGTACGTCTATGACCCTTTCCATGTTATAAGTCATGACGACTTGGTGATTCAAAAGGATATGACGTATGAGCAAAAGCCAATCAGAATAATCGATCTTGAAGTACGTCAACTTCGGAACAAAACCATTCCCATGGTAAAAATCCGATGGAATAAGAATACTGACCAAGAGGCGACATGGGAAACCGAGGAAGCTATGCGCAAGAGATTCCCGGAACTGTTCGATTGTAAGTATACTCTCCACAAAAACCTATGAAATGAATTTGGGGACCAAATTCTTAAGTCGGGGAGGGTGTAACGCCCAGGGATTTTTTGGGATTTTTTAATATTAAATATAATTTATTAAACATTTAAAAGGCTTAATGGGCTAATTAAATAAATTAAGGGTTAACTAAATTAATTTAAAAGTCCTATATTAACCAAAGGGCAAAGTCCACTTAAATTGGGCCCAAAGACCAATTTCTAAGACTATTAGGCCCATGCCCACATCTAGAAATGTAATAAGATTATTTTTCCTAAATTTAAGTGGATAATTAGAGATAATTAAAAGATGGAAATTGAATACAATTCAAATTTAGGTGACCTGGCTAGTAGCAGTCTATCGCAAGACCGCTACTTGATGAAAACGGTCCAAGGGAGACCGCTACTAGGTTCCGTGAACGCAAGTGAGAGAAACATGGAAAAATAGGGTTTTTCCCATCCCAATCCATATGGTTCGAAGCTATCTAGCATGGGAACCTAGTCTACGACTCTTAGGGATCAATCCTACTCCAAATTAAGACTCTAAGTTCGCTCTAATCTCTCAAACCCTAGCAAACTCTATAAATAGAGCCCAGATTCGACCTACGCGAACCTTACTTTTGGCTCGCGTATTTCGATGGTAATACGTCGTAATCTCAGGCTAAGCCTTTAGACATTTTTTTTCTCCTTTGTATTGTCTTACTCCCCTCCGAATTCCATGATAGGAGGTCAAGCAACCGGAGAGCTAGAGCATCCTGAAGTTGCAGTTTCTCTACAGAACGCACAGGAATAGGCGCAACCGACCCGTAAAGACTCAAAGTTTAGGAACCCTAAACAAGGTATTTTCAGGTTGATCCTTTAGAATTATTTGTTCCTCTTTGTTGCATCCCCTAGTTGATGTTTGGTGTTTTATTTTAATAATAACAAAATGATTGTGCTTGTGTGTATGTTTCATTGAGCAACATGTATGCATCTTGGTTGATGAGTTGAAGAATGGCTTCAAGGATCATACTTGGAAGTCAAATGAAAGCTTGGTGATTATGGACCTTATGCTTTGTCTATCTTGGCTTATAGGATCAAAATCCATGGTTTGCACTTGGAACTCAAAGGAATGCGCAAATGAGTAATCTTATTGTCAAGAATTCAAAATAGGTGGTAAACCATGTCTACATTCTTCTAGAAACCTTGGTAAGGACATGGAATTCTCAAATCTGGTAAGGCAAGCAAAGTCGACTTCCGTTCAAGCAAGAGTCGACTCCAGATGAAGCAAGAGTCGACTCCTAATGAAGCAAGAGTCGACTTATGCTAGTTTTCTCTTTCAGTTTCCACTGTGAATGGGTATTTCATGGATTGCATCAAATAGTTTTTCAAAGTCTTGATTGAGTATTTTCATGCATTTTCCTCATGAGATTTTTGGGCTTGAAATATGCTCAATCTATGTACATGAAATTTGATGAATGAGATGTTATTGATGCTTCATCATTATATGGATTTATGGTCATTCGATCTTGGCAATTCTAGTAAATTTGCATGGTGTGCTTCATATGCGAATATGATAATCATGGTTTTGGGGGTGATTCAATTTGAACTTGAACTACATGTTGAATGGTGTTCTTTCATTAGTCAAGTGTTTGGCTAAATGCTCTTAATTTATGGTTGGGGAAAATTGGTTTTTGCTTGAGCTTACATGTATACACTTTATGGTTCTTGAGGGTCATTATGTGCTTAAAACATTCACATTAATCTTGGTGAAATTGGTTTCATGATGCCCATCTAATGTGTGAATTGGTTTCATCTTTGGTCAGTAGATTGAAGGATGCTAAAAGGTGCTCATGCCTATCATTTACTCGTTCTTAATCTTTTGTATGTACTTCATTCATTTATCATTTGGATTATTGAGCTAAAGTTCTAATCATTTTTCTCATAGTTTTGCAGGTTCAGATCCTTAGTATAAACCCTCCAAGATCAAAGGGGTTTGTTCACACTGATTAATTTGGGCAACTAAGGATCAAGGGATTGAACTCTGCACAATTTGGCATGTTTGCAGAGTTCGGTCGAACGAACTGGGCAGTTCAGTCGACTGAACTTCCCAGAGCTAGTGGCTTTCAGCTCTACAGAAGTTTGGTCGACCGACCCTTTCGACCTGTCGACCGAATACGGTGAAAATCAAAAAACGTGGATCCGAAAACCCATTAAACCCTATCCATTTGTGCTTCCCTTTTACCCCTTTGCCCTTGGGTTCATGGTAGACTTATTGGGGGTCTTTTGGAGGGTTCTAGAAAGGCTATATTGGTCATTTACATTCTCCCATATATGTATATGTGTGAACTCTGAATTTGAAAAATAGAAACTCGTATGTGCTTATTGTTTCTATCTTGTAGGTGAAGAAAGGGGAGAAAGGAAGGAATAGCTCAAGCCAAGGAGGATTTGATCTACTTCAAGTGATTTCTGGAGCTAGTGGAAGAAGGAAAAAGGGACCGACTTGAAGAGAGGAGCAAGAGGATTTTCACATCGTCATCATCCGACCTGAGTTGTCAAGTAACATCTTCTATTCGTCTTGGAAACCAAAGGGAGATATTTTCTACATCTTATTTCTGCTTGGTTGCGATGTTTATCATGTGTTTTATTTTGGTCTAAGCATGTCTTGAGTATTTGTGTTTATTTTCCTAACTAGGAAATACACTGTGTGTGTGACCGTTTACGTACGGTCGTGTGTCTATAGTGTTGCGTTTGTTGCAGCGTGTGTGTGTGTGTGCTGCTAGACTTATGATCCAGAGCGTCTGGGGTTTGTCCCCGTTGGTGCTGTGTCTATAGCGTGAGGAGAGTTCTCCTCATGGGGATTTATCCCCGTGTGTGTGCTAGAGCGTCGTCTCCGTGTTGGGGATTTTTCCCCGGGTGAAGCCTTACCGGTTTGGTAAGGGGTGGACGTAGGGAGCCCGTCATGGTCCCGAACCACCTTAAAAACCCTTGTGTCTTATGGTTTGCATTGTATGATTATGTGTTCCTTGCTTAATCTGTTAAGACGATCGTGTGAGTGCGGCGAGATTGAGAGAACTTGTTTACCCTTGCCTAGTTTATTTCTATCAATCTCATTAAACTTGTTAATTATGCTTAGTAAGTTTTAAATTTACCATAACGCGTGGGGGACAATTCAACCCCCCTTCTTGTCCGCTCGCCTACCCTGGGACCAACAATTGGTATCAGTGCCACGGCTCTATTTTCTTGAGGTATCACGATCTCTAGAGAGATCCCTCGGCGAGTTTCATTGTGCAACATGTCTAACTTTACTCTTCCTTCTCTTTATGATGGTAGTAACTACACTTTTTGGAGAAATAGAATGTGTGCTTATCTTGGCTTTATTGAGCGTGAAATCTAAGAAGTTATATGTAATGGTCCACATAAACTTTCATCAAATGAAGCTAAGTGGAGTGAAAAGCGTGTAAAGAAAAATGATGTTAATCGTAAGGCTTTGAATTTTCTAAGGAACCGCATAGAGTCTGATGTTCTTTCTCGAATGTCTTCTTGCAGCTCAGCCAGAGAGTTATGGGATATGTTGGCTATGTATGAGGCAAATATAGAAAATCCCCAAGTCGGCTGAAGCTTAATGGCTAATGATAAAGAAAGCAAAGAAAGCTCGGAGGTAGAATCTGAAGGTGAGAAAATATCTGTTGAAGAGTTAATAGATCTTTAGGAAGAACTGTTAGGTAGATATAAAAAGATCAACTCTGAAAATAAGAAATTCACAAAGAAATTTGAAGATATTGTGATTACTTCTGCTTCATGTGAAAATGTGCATGCCAACCATTCTTGTGAAACTAAGAAACATTGAAAAAGAAAAATGAAGCATTGAAGTCAGAAAATGAATGTTTATAAAGATAAAATGATTATATGGAATCTCAAATAGACATGCTTCAAGAAGAAATTTCTGACATGCGTACAGAAGATGCTTTGATTGAAAATTCTGATAAATCTCTTGCATATGGAGAAGAATGTCATGATCTACGTGAACAAAATAAATTTTTGTTTTCTAAAATTTCTTTGCTTGAGAAAAATGAAACATGTCTTGAAAAGAAGTTAGAGTTTCTATCTGATGATGAAAAAATGTTTAAAAAACGTCTTGATGCTGAAATTTATAATAAGAATGTTGAAGTAGAGATCGAAGAGCTTAAGAAAGAAAAAAGTACTATGTTGATTCAAATTTCCTTGTTTGAAAGTAGCTTGAAAAATGTTGAAAATTTTGAAAAAGGAAATGCGTTGTTGAAATCTAAAAATAAAAAGTTGAAACAATTGAACACAACCATGTCTGAAAGACTGCTAACTCTCGAAAAAGGTAAGTCTGTGGCTGTTCAAGAATCTGAAAATGTGAGCCTGTTAAAATAGGAAATAGAAACCCACAAAACAATCAATGCTACATTGAATGAAAAGGTTATTTCCTGTGAAGATGAGATAGCTAGCTATGAATTGCATGTTTCATCTCTTGAATCTGAAATTGTTGATTTGAATATATCTATGTCCAAATTTGTCAAAGAGAAAGATAATCTGGCAAAAAATGTGGGCACCAAGGTGAATTTTTAAAAAGAAGGACTTGGGTATGAACCCACCAAAAAGAAAGCCTTTGGTCTGAAAACTCAAACATCTTTTATGCATGCATCATGTTCCTCCAATATTTCAAATGCATCATTTGTTGGGAAATAAAATTCTAAAATTCAGTCTCAACCTAGCAACAATAGATTTGATGCTCGCAATAGTCACATGAAATATGCTCTTGTTCCAAAAATTTCAAAGTTGAGTTATTTTTATTGTGGTCAGACTGGGCATGTGATAGATGATTGTGCTGTCATAAAAAAGGATGACAAATTTACATGCAAAGATAAACATGTTTTCAAAAGACAAGGAATTGTTTCTTGCTTCTATTGTCACAAACTTGGCCATGTAATGGATAATTACTTTGTGAAGTAAAATGATGATTTTTATGTCATGAATGTTAAATCAAAATTTTAAAGAAAAGTCAATGACAAACATGCTTTTCGTGCTCAAAGGTTTACATCTAACAAAGGAAAGTTCAATGGAAAAATTCATGCTCATAATGAAAAATCAGTCCGTAGACCCACATCTCCTTGTTATTTTCATTGTGAGAAGTATGGTCATATTATGAAAGATTGTTGGTCAATCAAAAATAATGGCCTTCATGCTTCAAGAATGAATGCTACGTTTAATTTTGTTAAATCTAGATCTTTTAGAAATAGGAGATGAAATGTTTTTGAAAACACTTATGCTCCTAAAATGAAGTCTTTTGCTAAAACTGCTCCTCATTATTTTCATTGTGGCAACTATGGTCATGTGCTTGAGGATTGCAGGATAATGGAAAATGATAACTTGGAGGCAATGAGAAAGATGAAAAATATGTTTGTCAAGAATGCTACTAAACTCAAGGGACCCAAGAAAGCTTGGGTACCTAAATCTATTGAATGAGTTGGCTTTGATGCAGGTGTGCCTTGAGGAAATAAAAATTGAAAGGGGTTCCAATAAAATGGAACAAGGCATACTCGTTTGGTAAAACACTGACCTTTCCTTAATTGTCAAACATGATGGTTTTGATATTTTGGTATGATATTCTGTTTTGTTTCTCATATCATGTTTTGTTTTAATTGCATATCTTCACAAGCCATACATGCTTTCTTTGAATAAATTTTTGATATATCAAATGGTGATATGTGAAATGATAGATCAAGTCTGTCAGGAAGCTATCACTATGTGTGAAGTGATCTTTGGATCAATGTTCTCCGCCTTGTACCAAAATTTAGAAATTGAATTATTTGGCCTATGAGGAATCATGTATTTTGATTGAAATCAATTTGCCTTTGATTTGCATGTGCTTTTAAATTCAATCTAAAGAATTTTCTTGTTTGAACAAGGCAAAAATTTATGAAATTCAGAATTGTTCATATCTCATGCAACTCAGTTTTTGAATGATTATGGTTGAATATTTGAGTTTTAAAGAAAATGACTTTTCATGATGAAATCTAGAATAAAAATGCTCATAGTTCTATTTTAGATTCATTGAAAATCCATCTGATGCATTTACTAGTTTCATGGTTTCTTAAATGTTCAAGTCCATGCACATAAATTGAAAACATGCATAAAAAGATTGCATTGGCATTTTCACATATCATTCATAGATCCTTGCATATCATGCATAGACACTGCATATCATTGTGAATTTGAGTCTCATTGCATATTTTGATTCATGAGTGCTTGTATGAATGTTTCCATGGATCCTTACCTGCGTGTATGTATTTAGCTTATGAAACCATTTCTTGACTTTTCCAAGGCTTCACCTCCTTCCTAAATAACAATGCAGTGATTTTAATCATATGTGATACATGTTATATATTAAAGGGGAGGATTGGTTCCGACCGTGCATACATTTAGGGGGAGTCATAGCTGTGACTTGACACATTCATTTTATACATGCAAAATAAAACTTTACCCCCACACTCTTGCACATAATGAATTTAATGACTTTCATTGATTAGGATTTAAGAAATTCCTTCCAACACTTTAAAGGAAACTTGAATCTCTATATATACATTAAAGAGTAATCGTGAGAAAAAAGTTACCTAGCTCGTAAAATTTAATAACTGGAATGTCAAACCAAGTAGCTGGGAATCCCCATTGAGACAAATGAGGAAACTCGCGTCGAGCGGTGAAGCAAAAATCCATATGCGTGATGAATCCAAGTAGTCGGGAATCCCCATTGAGACATACGAGGGAACTTACGCCGAACAGTGAAGTCCATTAAAAGAAACAAAATTGAGGTTGTGCGAAACTACCGAAAGTCGAGAATCTAGAGTGAAAGTGTAGAGAGGAGATTACCTTCTAGTCTTCTTTAGAAAATCTAAATATCCATATATTTTGAAGCTCATTATTCATTGCATCACATTTCACTTTTGGGTATCATTATGATGAATGTATACTATGAATTTGCTTACATTCATCATTTATGTAGTACTCCAAGTTGTGTATGTAAAACTCTTTTAGATATGCTTCATGTCTTACAATTTGATAATGAATCACTTGCACTTTTCTTAACCCGTGCCTCACTTAGGGGGAGTTATTAGTAGTATGATTTACATGCATGATGGTTGTACTTGTGTGCTTGCATGTTCATGCATTCCCCTTTTGTCTAATTTAGAGCATAAACCTTGCATTTAAAGGATAGAAGTCACAATGTTCATTGCTACATGTCTTTCATTCTTAGCATTCACATAGTGCATATTCTTAGCATTTGAAACATGAAGCTCATGGTGTGCATATCTACATATTTGGCATTTTCTGCATATCATGCATATAATGCATCATTCTGAACACTTCATGTTGCACATACCTTCCAATAATTTAACAGCATTTGGTATCATATCTTTGGGCCAACAATTAGTAAAAATTGGTATAAGAACTGGTACCATATCTTCAAGCCTCACATGTTCATATCATTTCTAATAACCCCACTGTCTGTTGTCATTTTGTAGATGACAAAAAGGCAGAGAATGTTGGCTGTGTGCTCAATGCCTTTTGCTCAATGCTTTTGTGCTCAATGTTTTATGCTTAATGAGAGAGAGTAGTTTTGAGAGAGAATGTGATTGAATGCCTTATCTTTCATTCTCATGACACTCATTGAAATGATTCTACTCTACTCTATCTTTTGGAACTCTGGCACACATCATTTTATCATCATCAAAAAGGGGGAGATTGTTGCATCCCCTAGTTGATGTTTGGTGTTTGATTTTAATGATAACAAAATGATTGTGCTTGTGTGTATGTTTCATTGAGAAACATGTTTACATCTTGGTTGATGAGTTGAAGAATGGCTTCAAGGATCATACTTGGAAGTCAAATGAAAGCTTGGTGATTATGGAACTTATGCTTTGTTTATATTGGGTTGCAGGATCAAAATCCATGGTTTACACTTGGAACTCAAAAGAATGCGCAAATGAGTAATCTTATTGTCAAGAATTAAAAATAGGTGGTAAACAATGTCTACATTCTTCTAGAAACATTGGTAAGGCCATGGAATTTTTAAATCTGGTAAGGCAAGCAAAGTCGACTCCTAATGAAGAAAGAGTCGACTTCTACTAGTTTTCTATTTCAGTTTCTTCTGTGAATGGGTATTTCATGGATTTCATCAAATAGTTTTTCAAAGTATTGATTGAGTATTTTCATGCATTTTCCACATGAGATTTTTGGGCTTGAAATATGCTCAATCTATGTACTTGAAATTTGATGAATGTGATGTTATTGATGCTTTCTCATTATATGGATTCTTGGAAATTCGATCTTGGGAATTCTAGTAAATTTGCATAGTGTGCTTCATATGCCAATATGATAATCATGGTTTTGGGGGTGATTCAATTTGAACTTGAACTACATGTTGAATGATGTTCTTTCATTAGTTAAGTTTGCCTAAATGCTCTTAATTTATGGTAGAGGAAAACTGGTTTTTGCTTGAGCTTACATGTATACACTTTATGGTTCTTGAGGGTCATTATGTGCTTAAAACATTCACATTAATCTTGGTGAAATTGGTTTCATGATGCCCATCTAATGTGTGAATTGGTTTGATCTTTGGTTAATAGATTGAAGGATGCTAAAAGGGTGCTCATGCCTATCTTTTACTCGTTCTTAATGTTTTGTATGTACTTCATGCATTTATAATTTGGATTATTGAGCTAAAGTTCTAATCATTTTTCTCATGGTTTTGCAGGTTAAGATCCTTAGTATAAACCCTCCAAGATCAAAGGGGTTTGTTCACACTGATTAATTTGGGCAACTAAGGATCAAGGGATTGAACTCTGCACAAATTGGCATGTATGCAGAGTTCGGTCGAACGAACTTGGCAGTTCGTTCGACCGAACTTCCCAGAGCTAGTGGCTTTTAGCTCTGCAGAAGTTTGGTCGACCGACCCTTTCGACCGGTCGACCGAATACGGTGAAAATCAAAAAATGTGGATCCGAAAATCCATCAAACCCTATCCATTTGTGCTTCTCTTTTACCCCTTTGCCCCTGGGTCCATGGTAGACCTATTGGGGGTCTTTTGGAGGGTTCTAAAAGGGCTATATTGGTCTTTTGCTTTCTCCTATATATGCATATGTGTGAACTCTGAATTTGAAAAAGAGAAGCCCTTATGTGCTTATTTTTTCTATCTTGTTGGTAAAGAAAAGGGAGAAAGGAAGGAAGAGCTCAAGCCAAGGAGGATTTGATCTACTTCAAGTGATTTCTGGAGCTAGTAGAAGAAGGAAAAAGGGAGCGGCTTGAAGAAAGGAGCAAGAGGACGTTCATATCGTCATCATGCGACCTGAGTTGTCAAGCAACATCTTCTATTCATCTTGGAAACCAAAGGGGGATATTTTCTACATCTTATTTCTTCTTGGTTGTGATGTTTATCTTGTGTTTTATTTTGGTCTAAGTATGTCTTGAGTATTTGTGTTTATTTTCCTAACTAGGAAATACACTGTGTGTGTGTGACCGTCTGCGTACGGTCGTGTGTCTATAGTGCTGCATTTGTTGCAGCATGTGTGTGTGTGTGCTGATGGACTTACGATCCAGTGCGTCTGGGGTTCATCCCCATTGGTGCTGTGTCTACAGCGTGAGGAGAGTTCTCCTCGTGGGGATTTATCCCCGTGTGTGTGCTAGAGCGTCATCTCCATGTTTGGGATTTATCCCCGAGTGAACCTTTACCGGTTTGGTAAGGGGTGGATGTAGGGAGCTCGTCGTGGTCCCGAACCACCTTAAAAACCCTTGTGTCTTATGGTTTGCATTATGTGATTATGTGTTCCTTGGTTAATCTATTAGGACGATCGTGTGAGTGCAGTGAGATTGAGAGAACTTGTTTACCCTTGCCTAGTTTATTTCTATCAATCTCATTAAACTTGTTAATTCTGCATAGTAAGTTTTAAATTTACCATAATACATGGGGGACAATTCAACCCTCCTTCTTGTCCGCTCGCCTACCCCGAGACCAACACCTTTTATGTCTTCTTACTTCCCTCCAAATTTCGTGGATTTAGGTCAAGTGGTTAAGGAGATAGAAGGGCAAGAAGCTACTGTTTCTGTGTAGGACGCGTAGGAACTTGCACCATCTTCCAGTCAGAAATTCGTACTCTATGAGTATTTCCAGAGGTAGGTTATCTCATGAATGACTTAAACATCAAGTTAGGAACAAAAACCCTCTAATCTTGTGCATTTTCATGCTTTCTACATTGAGAAGTTCTTGTTTTATCATGACTACGCAGTTAGGTTAATTCTACATACATGATTTCCAACCCTTAATCGAAAAGATGATAACTCTGGCTTAACCCATGCAACCCATGCATCTCCATGATTTAATCTTATTCTAACATGTCATGTTTATCTGTTTAGCATGTTTTATGCAATTATTATCCTAGTTTTTGCCCTATGCATCGATTTCTACTTCTGTCTGTTACAGGCATAAAAATGGCCTCACAGAGACTGCTATCATAAAATAGCAGTCCCCAACAGACTGCTAATTCAAGGAAGCGGTTCTTTCTAGGCCGCCTTATGTTTTCTATTTTCTGCGGCCTCTTAACTCCAAACAGAACGCAGATTAGCCTTATTTAACATATGTTAAGCCTGAGTTATTAGGTCATATTCCTAGTTATGACCCTGGATTCATCATTTTGGTTATATTGTATACCAACTATGATAAATTTCATGTCTTACATGTTTCATAAGCTTATTTTAATCCTATGTTAATTTCATGCCAAAATCATATAATTTTGTATTAAAACTAATTTCACATGGTTTATGAAAACTTGTTTCATTAATGATTTGGTCACTGTTTACACACGATTCACTCTCATCTCTAAGTCTTTCTTAAGTATGTAGCACATATCCCAGTACAAAGCTATTAGTTACACTTGCACATGATAGGCACACTCTCTTGGACTTGTGATCCTCTCCGTTAGATATCCTTCCACTGGACTAGGTGATCATGTTTCAAGGCCTCCGTAAGCCTCCGCGAGCCTGGGATTCCCACTAGGACGCCGAGCTGGTTGTACACTAAAAACCCAATAGACTAGAAATCACTTATGTTACCGGCATTTTTTTTCTGTACCCTGACTTGTTGCGGCCATCAATCGACCGCCACTGTCAAGTAGCGGCCTTCCCATGACCGCATTATGCCAGATTACTCTACTGCATCGACCCTTCCTGTTTTGGTGTCGACTCTGTGAGGAAACGGTCCTTACTTGGCTGCCATTACAAGATAGCGGTCCTGGCTCGACCGCAACCTCTTGGAAATGGTCCCAGAACGACCGCTTTCTTCCCAACTGTGCTTAACTCGGGGTTTGACCCAAGGATTGAGTTTTCTTATGTTCCTAGATGGTCTATAGATTATCTAGAGCCCAACATCTTATACATTAAGTTATTAATGAAAATTTAGAAATTATCGAATGTACCGTTATGCTGTCGGATTCCTTCCGTGGCATGACCTTGTTCTTAATTCGACCTTGAACTCACATGTTCATAATTGGTGCATTCTTACCTTGATATTTGTTGTCATAAGCTTATTGTTTGAACTTTACATTATGGGCCTACATTTATATCTCGTGGTAGTAGCTTGATTTATAACTTGAAGATGCAAGAGTAGACACGGACAGTGTCCAAGGTCTCGACACTAGCCCCCTCGACAGATAGCCGAAAAGATACTATAAACCATGGGGTATGATGAACACTGGCGTCGCATTACACCGGGAGTACTTTTTTTCTAGAGGAGTGAAAACCACGAGGCTCATCATGAAATTATACATTCTTGTTACATGACTTTCTAGTGCATAGCATTTTAATGTTATGAAAAGTACATTCTCGTTACATGCTAGTACATTCTCATTATATGAAAGGCCACTTTATGTTCTTGCTTGATCTTGCTATCATTCTACATGAACATTCATATCTCTATGATCTACATCTTGCTACTCGTGTTGTTACTTTGGTTTTATCTCGCATTTTACCATATTTCATTTATCTCACTTTATAGCGCTAAATTGCTAATTACTTTAACTTGTCTTCATGTTGATACGAAGATACCTACTGGGCAAGTGTGCTCATTCCCTACTTTCCAATCGTTTCAAGAAATTCTGGCGGAGATTTGGAATACTCAAGTGACGAGTCCGAGAGCGATTAAAGATCGAGAGAAGACATAGACATGAGTCCATATGATTAGTCATGAGTCAACTATGTAATTTTCTCCTTTATTGAGTCTAGTGAAAGGAATCAAGTGTCGATGTAACCCATGAATTATTATTATTCAATAAAGTGAAAATTTGAATATATTACCTTGTGTTCACTCTTATGTGTATGAATGTTTAGCGCTCTGATTGTCTTGCTGGCGTGAGGCCTACCATGCCGACTGTTCACGTTCCCGAACAACTTCCACTGCATATCTCAGGGTGTGACAGTGTTAGCGAGTGTGTGAGTGTTGTGTGAATGTGAAGGTGTGTGAATCCGTATAGTGGAAAGAGTGGTGTTATGTGAATGTGTTAGCGGGTGTGTGAACATTGTACGAATGTGATGGTGTGTGAATCGGCGTAGTGGAAAGGGAGGTGTTTCATGAGTGTGTTAGGAGGTGTGTGAGTGTTGTACGAATGTGAAGGTGTGTGAATGGGCGCAGTGGAAAGGGAGAAAAAAGTGGTGATTTGGTGCGCATGAGGATGATATGGTGCAAGGAGATGGCGTGCGTGCGCCGATTCACCGTCGGCTAGTGGAGTCGACCGCAGAGCGCCAGGGAGTCGACATAGGAGGTTCAAATTGGGCCAGACAGAACTGGCGTTAGGGAGAGTCGACCCTTGGGGTCGACTCTTCACCACACAGATCCTTAGGCTCTGCTCCCTTTGACAGACTTTTGTGGGGTTTTCAGGGGATTATTTGGCCAAGCTCACAGGCACGCACTGCTCCCTCTTCTTTTTTTTTATTATAGTTACTTGATTAGCTTGCCTCATGCTTGTTTATTGTTTGCTATCACCATTACGCTATGTTTACATATTTTTTTTGCTTTGACAGGTTTAACATTTAGTTTGAGTTTTGGGAAAAATCCAACAGCATCTTCCCCGCATCCGGAGCATTGGGGGTGAAAAATTGGAGACTCATCCACAGGACTTCCAAGATGGCTCCTGAAATTCATGAATGAGCTAAGAGCAGCTACCCGGTGACCCAAGGTGAGCATGGAAACCCGAGGACTAGCCTTCAAGGGGTTCCTAATGACTCCCAAGACATGGCTTCCGAGATTTGGGACGTGGGTTTGTTGTGTAGCCCTCTATGGGGCGGGTTGGTATTCACTTCTTGAAGGAGATTCCCCAGAAGCATTGCTATGGAGAAGAGAGCTTTGTAGGGACACAGAGTGATTATCAAAGAGGAAGGGGTAGGGAAGCACCTTGATGGGTGAGGGGAGAGCCATGAACTCTTACGGACTCCAGGGGAGGGGATGGAGCCCCCACAACCCATGGGTGTGGGTGAGAAGGCCACTGTCATTCCCACGAAGACATGCTATATATTAATAACTCAAGATAAAACACCTCTACAGAGATGAGGAGAAATGCCAGAGCTGCAGGAAAAGGGGGGAGGGCCAGATGAAGATCACAACAGCTTAACATGAATGAGCATTTCATTCACTGTCGAAGAAAAAAACAAAGTGTACATGAGGGGGGATACATCGTTGCATAAGAGGAAAGGAAAATATAGTAATGAAAATCTTCAAGAAAATACAATAGTGGGGGGGGGGGGGGGGGAGAAACGGAGCCTTGGCCCCTCCCCCCTTAACCTCACCTCTTTTCCCTCTCACTCTTTTCCCTCCCTTCTTCGCTCGACAGGCAGACGGAGGCACGCAGATGGGCACTCCACTCTCTCCCTTTTCTTCTCTTCCAACTTTTATTTTGGTGATTCTGCTCTCCCTTGCCAACCCCCTTTTTTTGTGTAACCCCCCTCTCTTTAGGATAAAACTCCCGCCATTCCCTCTTTATCTGTAGGAACAGGTGATCGGCCTACTATTACGATGTCAACCATCTGTTGGTGCAGGACAGGGAGGTGTCCGAGGATAGGATGTTCAACAAAATATCCTGGGGCTTCACCACTGTCAGACTGGCCGGCCCGTCGTCGACGCCTGCTACCAGTGCATTGTCTGTCTGAGCATGAGACAGACGCGCGAGCATTAAGTGCTCATGAGACGAGGCTTGATAACTTCCAGGCCCAAGTTTTGACTGGCGAATAAACTCTTCACGGAGGGGTTCTTAGATGACATGTCGAATGAACATTGACTACTCTATAGGAGGTCATCGAAGGGGTTTCCTTCTCACCTCTCCTTCTTCTCCTATTCTGCCTAAGGCATGGGGCACGAAACATGGTCCCGAGCTAAGGACGTGATGTTTCTCACGTCGAATCACCCAATCGGTTGAAGTGCTACGATTCATGGGCTTGGGCACTTCTTTGTGCGCCGATTCATTTACACTTTGGGGCCTGGCCATGCCGTATCAAGAGGCCAAGGGAGGGTGCCGGTTCATTGGCCATAGTAGGCCACACTGGTTCGGGAACAAGAAGATGGAGATTGGGCTTGTCTGCGTCTGTTCATGCTGCCCATGGGGGCTTGGTGCCAGTTCACTTGGCCAAGGGGGGTGTGCCGGTTCACTTGACACATCAGGGGCGTGCCGGTTCAGTTGGCCAAGGGGGCTGTATTGTGTATGTGTGGAACATGCATGATTTTATTGTTTTGATGATACCTAACTATGACTCATTATTGTTCTTTTGGAAATGATTCAACTATGTTTGAACGTGCATTTTATAGATTTTGATGATAACAAACCATTTTTTAATTGTTTGGAACCTTATATTTGTTTGGTGAAACTAACGCCTATCATTTAATGCCTTTTTAACTCATCCTGAGTGGAATTGCAGCAGATTAAGCCCAAAAATATCAAAGAAGCACTGTCTAAGGTATGATGGACTTAGTGGGTTAAATACATGCTAACTTTGCTTCTATTGTGTGCTTTTCAGGCTTCCAAGAAATGGTTTGGTAGAAGAACAATTTTTTTATAGAGTTCGATCAACCAGTGGCCCTGGAACAGTCGACCGAATTTGCCAGAGATTGGAGGGAATTTTATTTACAGAGTTCGGTCGACCAATGGCCCTGGAACGGTCGACCAAATTTGCCAAACATCGAAAGGTAAAAGAATTCTGAATCAACAGGTAGCGTCGACCTTTGCTCACAAGGAAAAGCAAAGCCCAGATAGGTTCATAGCTGAGTCGACCCCAATCTTTCAAAGCTTTGTCCGAGTGACAGCAGCCAAGTCTGAGAGTCGACCTCCGAGAGTCGACCCTAATGCAACCAAGCTCGGTCTTCATGTCTAAGCTCGGTCTTCATGACTAAGCTCAGTCTTCATGTCTAAGCTCGGTCTTCATGAAGATAAAGCTCGAACCAAGCTCGGACTTCCTGAAGCCTAAAGCTAAAACTCCTATGTAAACTAAGCTAGGGTGCAGAGTCGAGCCTATGGCGGCAAAGCTCGGACTTCTTAAAGCCAAAGCTCGGACCTCATGAAGACACAACTCGAACTAAGCTCGAACTAAGCTCGGAGCAAGCTCGGACTAAGATCGAACTAAGATCGGATAGCATTGGAGTCTATGGCAATCATGCTCGGAAGTCGACACCTATGGAAACTAAGCTCGGAGTCGACCCTAGGGCAATCTTGCTCGGGAGTCGACCCTACAAGCTCCTCCAGCAAGCCTTCTTTAGAAGTCATCTAGGAACCAAAAATAGCAACCGTAGACCTCCAAAAACACATCTTTTGAGGTCTAGAAAAGGCCCCTAGGACAAAGAACTGTCCTTCTCTATCATGAGGCTCAAGGACAACTTTTGAGAAGGCAGATCAGACAGGTTACATCTGTGGGAAAGGTCAGTCCTTTTAGCACTCTACCTTTTGACTTCAACCAACTAGATTTTAGTCCAAGGAAGGTACCAACGACAGAGGACTGCCTTTCTTCTGTCATGACCAATGAGGATGGAGATCTGGAAGAAGCTCCGTATCCAAGACCATCATTTCTTCTCAAACATATACAGATCTTGGAGGGAAAATTGCCTTGACTCTGCTCTTGTGCCATGTGACCAATCCGATTACGGAACCAAGAAAAGGCTGAAGAAAAGAAATACTTTCTACTACCCATGGGTCAATCAAATTGAATTCTGGGAAGATTATTTTTCTCTTGCTCTCCCATGTTCGCTGGACCAATCAGAAGAAGAGGTTATTTCGAAAGAACCATTGTTTATTCTAGTCAATCAAGCCACAGATCTCTTGGAGGGAAATCCACCATTGGCTCTTCTATATATACATGAAGCTTTTGTTGAAGAAGCTACTGCTGCCCTTAAAGAAAAAGCCCACGTCTTCCTGAGTCTTCAACTGAGAATCTGTGAGGAAGAAAAAAAAAGAGTGGAGAGCAGCCCAGTTCTGGTCCAACCTAGTCTAGTGCTATAGAAGAAAAGAGAGAAGAAGAAAGGAGAGTATCCTTGAGAGAGAGCAGCCCTACAGAAAGCCTGAGCCAGAGTGAGGAGCCTTCGATCTGATTTCAGATCTGCAGTCACAACTTCTTGAACTTGTTTCTGAAGCTACATTCATTTTCTTTGTTTCATTTTGTATTTTTCTTTTGCAACTTCGAATCAATTTTTCAGTGTATGTCCGATGCTTTGTTTAGAGACCGGAGTGGTTTTTGGCTGGGTTCAGCCTTGTGTGTGTGTGTAGGGTTTATCCCCATCAAGCTGTGTGTCAGTGGTTAAGCTGTGTATCAGTGGTCTTGAGACTATGTTCCCCGTCAAGCTATGTGTCAGTAGTCAAGCTGTGTGTCAACAGTCAAGCTGTTAGTCAGCGGTCAAGCTGTTAGTTAGTAGGAAGCCTCACTAGGTTTTGGTGAGGGGTGGACGTAGGTCTGTGAGTTTGCAGACTGAACCACCTTAAAAATCCTTGTGCAATGGGTTGTGATTTATGTGTTTGCTCAATCTTCTTTATCCCCATTCATAAGTTCATGTGCTAGCTTCAACGTATGCATTTGTAGTTGTTCTCCAACGCACACATTAGAATCCTATTTACACACACACCTAGATGTTTTTGAGCAGCAGATCTATTTGACCGCTGGACTCACTATAAGGCAGCGTCGACTCCGCTGGGTTGATGCGTCGACCTCACCCACTTCCTAAAGCAGCCCTCTCTTATCATTCTATGTTTCGTGTTTTGCTCCATTGGCTTGTTGACCAATACATACATACACCAAGTGTTTGTTAACTATGAGACTCATTTGTCTAAAATCTGCTTGCAATCCATTGTGCTGAAACCGAAGGTTCATCTAGGTTTCAATCTTTAATTGGGCTTATTTTGGTAAGAGATATATTCAACCCCCCTTCTAGATCCGGTTGCACCCAAGGGACACAACAATTGGTAGCAGAGCTAAGCTCTGTCATACTTAGATCCAACGATCCACACAGGAAGATCCTAGTGCATTTGATCTAATGGATTTCTCCGCTGGTCAAGTTTCAATAATTTCCTCACCTGTATTTGATGGTTCTGATTTTACCATGTGGCTAGGGAAGTTGTGTGCTTTTGTGATGGGAATCAAGCCAGCTATCGAGCCGAAGCAAATCGAGCAAGCTGCCAGGCCAAACATGAAGGCGCTATAGGTCCCTAGCACGATCTTGAAGAAGGCACTAGGTCTCCCTAGCGCGACCTAAAGAAGGCGCTAGTGTCACGCCCCGAGCGCGGAAGATACCCGGAGATGCGCGACGTGTCTATATCAATCATGTCAATCAGAGTGGTCGTGTATTCGACACAAAGACAGAGATGCGCAAAATAGCAAGATAACCCAATCCTTTATTTCATAATGGATAGACTATTACAAATCCAATACTCTGTTAAATAAAAAGGAAAAGAATACATAGTTGACTCAAGAAACTATGGAAAAGACTAGACGACACTTGTAGAAGCTCTATCACTTTCACTCTTGACCATTCCCATCCGATTGACTTCCATCGTCGTCGGACTTACCTGAAAAGTAAAAAGGGACAAACGGAATGAGCGAACGCTCAGTAGGAAATTATATCTCAAGTACTAGCAAGTGGTTTAAGTAATTACATTTTCATGGATGCAATAAAGCTATGCATGCTCGCATGAAACGACAAGATAGAGAGAATGTAATATCAAAGAAATAAGATGAACTTTCATGAACAAGATACAAGTTATTCAAGATATTCAAGCAAGTACCATTATCGAGTCATGTCAAGAACTTTGGCTATCATGTATCAAGCAAGTAAATTACCCTTTTTCGGGCCACGCATTTCATTTCATGTCAAGTACGAGTCAAGTACAAGATGTGTGTGGAATGTCCAATCAAGCAAGTCAAGTACTCGGTATAATGCCAGATACCTTATCATTTTAACTCCCATGGGCACAAGTACTTTCGGGTGCTCCCCCCAGGACCAGATCGGGCCCTATATGCGCAGGCATTTATCATGTGTTTTGACATCCACTCTTGTTTATATAGCCAATATAGAATTTCAATAATCAAGCTTGTAGATACGTATGACAACTTTGATAGAATAGAGTCCAAAATATGACAAAGGACATAGAATGGCGATAATAACAGTATAATCACGATGTCGGTAAAACTAGGTAGATTATGGTTCCCTTAACTTAGGTACCATGACAAATCAATATGGACATTCTTTATATAGAATTGAGGTCCACATGAACAGTATATCAAGGTAAGATACCCTCATTCTTATTATAGAATTGAGGTTTACAAGAACGACATGATATGGCATGATATCATCATCCCATTAAGAATTTCTTATGATATACTCTTTGTATAATCATAAGGGCCGGTATACCATGTTTTCTTTAGATTGACATGGCAAAAACTGTGTAATGGGTTTTTAGGGTACAACCAGCTCAGTCGGCCTTGAGGGAATCCAAGGCTACGAGGAGTCTTACGGAGGTCTCTATGACTAACTTGCTAGTCCAAAGGAACGGAATGTCCAATGGAGAGCTTGTATGTCAATGAGAGTTGAGTGTGATCGATAAATCAACATGAAAACATGGGACTATACTCACGGAGTGGAGAATAGTGCCGATATATATATATTATGATATATGTAAAACCATCGGTTAGCAAATCAGATGAAAATCAGTTTATAGTAAAATAACGACTTAGGTCAAGTCGTTTCTCAAGTAATTAACGCCTAACATAGGGGCGTTTACATATTTCTATTTTACAGAATTTTCAATAATCTCATTAATTTATGAAAAACACGCCCTTGTCTGGGGCATTTTTCAAGTAACTAACGCCTAGTATCAGGGCGTTTATATATGTTCCGTTTCGCAGAATTTCATTATTTCGATACTCTATCTAAAAAGCGCCCTGGACAGGGTCGTTTCTTCATATTTGACGACTGCTGCTGCAGGCGTCTCATGAATTACGGATTTGACAGAATATAAATAAGTTGCAGGACTTATATAAGACACGCCCTGGGAAGGGGCGTTACTGGCTTAACTCTATGTTTCAGAACATACCAGGACTCTGGATAATACGCGCCTAAGCAAGGGGCGTTAGTTTTAAATTCACGCCCTCTGATGAGGCGTTAATACGTGGAAAACGACCTTGTACAGGCCGTGAATTCAAGAAATTGCAGGACATTAGATTTGGAGACAGGATCATGCATTAATAATCAAGGTTTCATATATAATCCGTTCTTAACATGCTTAAGTCATGATCTCGTAAAATTAACGCCTGTGTACAGGACGTTTCTTAATAAATTGACGACCGCTGTTGTGGTCGTTTATTTTAAAATAGCGCCCTATTCCAGGGCGTTTCTTTCAAACAATTCAGAAAACACACCGAAACCATATATATATAGACCGTATGCATGCCATGCTTATATAATATCTTTCACTAATTTTATTTGGGCTACAGTATCTTGAGAAAACCTACCTTATGATAATTTGATGATTTGAACTGTGAGAAGAGGAGCTCTAGTTCTTCGGTCCTGTAATTCCTACGAGAACAGAAGAAGAAATATTAGTATTTCTTCATACTTCCTGACCGAAGGTAAAAGAAAGATTATTACCTTACAACCCCAATGTTTCTTCAACCTGGAAGAAGGAAGAAGTCGAATTAATGACCGTCCACCAAATCAAAAAGGGACAGAGGGAAGGAAGAGCTATTGCTCTGTAATTACCTTCAGGGAACTCGAACGCCAAATAGCGTTCACGGGTTCGAGCAGTAGATTATTTATAGGGTTATGGAAGTCCTATTAAAGGTAGTGTTTGATTGAGGGTAACATATCCCCAATAGAGTCCTTACTCTAATAGATACTTACTAGATTAGGTTAATCTTTCCCTGGATAAGCTCTGGGTTCGAACGAGTCACGAACTGAATTAACGCCTTTGGTCAGGGCGTGTATTCTTGAATTAACGCCTTGCATAAGGGCGTTTCTTAAAAAGCACCTTGAAAAAGGGCGTTTCTTGTTTTAAAACACGCCCAAGATAGAGGCGTTTCTTTTACTTACCCATTTGGTCGCGTGAGAACTGACGACCGTAGGTGTGGGCGTCCTTTCTTTATTCACGCCATGGGTGGAGGCGTTTCTTTATAAATTAACGCCTTAATAAGAGGCGTTATTTTTAATTTGTTTTATTTCGTCCAATTAACCCTATTCCTATATATGTTTTAATTCTTTTCAATTATTCATTTATTAGGGTTGCTACACCCTCCCCCACTTAAAAAGAATTTGGTCCCCAAATTCAATATATATATAATTATACATGTGGAGAGCGTAGAACATATACCTCTTAGAATAACTCGGGAAATCGTTTCTTCATAGATTCTTCGGTCTCCCATGTCGCTTCGCGTTCAGGATTCTTATTCCATTGCACCTTGATCATGGGAATAACCTTATTCCTTAGAGCTCGTATTTCTCGATCTAATATCTTCAAGGGCCTCTGTTCATATGTGAGATCTTTCTGGATCACCAGATCTCCATGCTCAATAATATGTGACGGATCGTGCACATACTTCTTCAACATAGATATGTGAAATACATTGTGTACCTCAGACAACTGAGGAGGCAACGCGATGCGATAAGCAACCTCGCCAACTCTTTCGAGTACCTCAAATGGTCCGATGAATCTTGGCGTAAGCTTGCGCTTAACACCAAATCTTCGTATGCCACGTCCAGGGGATATTTTAAGAAATACATGATCTCCAACCTGGAATTCAAGATCTCTTCTCCTGGTATCAGCATAAGCCTTTTGCCTTGTCTGAGCAACTTGTAATCTTTCTCTGATTACTTGTATCTTCTCGGTTGTATCCCTTACCATGTCTGGACCTAATAGTTGTTTTTCTCCAACTTCGTTCCAACATATGGGAGATCGGCAACTCCTTCCGTATAAGGCTTCGAAAGGTGCCATTTGGATACTAGCTTGGTAGCTATTATTATATGCAAATTCAACTAAAGGTAAGTGGTCATGCCAGCTTCCTCCAAAGTCAATAATGCATGCTCTCAGCATATCTTCAACAACTTGATTAGTTCGCTCGGTCTGACCATCCGTTTGTGGGTGAAAAGCAGTACTAAAGTTGAGCCTTGTCCCCAACGAATGTTGTAATCCCTTCCAAAAATGAGAAGTAAAACGGGGATCTCTATCAGACACGATTGAGACAGGAATTCCATGTATCCTGACTATTTCTTTAATGTATAGTGCAGCTAGCACATCAATCGACCATCGGCTTTTGATTGGCAAGAAATGTGCCGATTTAGTCAATCGATCAATGATAACCCAGATTCCATCATGTCCTCCTTTAGATTTAGACAAACCCATGATGAAGTCCATACCAATATCCTCCCATTTCCACTTAGGAATATCTAGAGGATGTAGTTTTCCCGCAGGCTTTTGGTGTTCCGCCTTGACCTGTTGGCATGTGAGACAGCGTGATACATAGTCCGCTATTTCTCTTTTCATATTGGGCCACCAAAAGTTCCTCTTTACATCTTGGTACATTTTAGTTGATCCAGGATGAATAGTGTATCTTGATCTGTGAGCTTCATCTAAGATCTTCTTCTTTAATTCCGGACAATCGGGTATACAAGTTCTATCTTTGAACGATAATCTTCCATCAGAAGTTAGTTGAAAATCAGATTGTCCTTCTAATCTGCTTTTGATTTCTACTAACATAGGATCATCATCCTGAAGTGTTTGTATCTCAGATAACAAATCTGACTGTATGCTTACATGGGATAGTGTGACAAATTTGGATTCCGTGTCCAAGCTTATATTGAGCTCGGAGAATTGTTCAAGTAACCTCCATTCTTGTATCATACAATTTGCTATCTTTGCTCTCGGCTTTCGACTAAGGGCATCAGCAACATAATTACCCTTTCCGGGATGGTATTGTATATTGAAGTCGAAGTCCTTGAGATATTCTAGCCAACGTCTTTGTCTCATGTTCAGCTCCTTTTGTGAAAATAGATATTTGAGACTTTTGTGATCGGAGTATACAGTAAACTGTACCCCATAGAGATAGTGTCTCCATATCTTTAGGGCAAATACTACCGCGGCCAATTCCAAGTCATGGACGGGGTAATTCTCCTCATGCTTCTTCAGTTGACGAGAAGAATATGCTATGACCTTCCCATGTTGCATTAGAACGCATCCGAGGCCAATGCCAGAAGCATCAGTGTAGACCTCGAATTTCTCTCCTTCAATTGGTAGGGCTAAGACTGGAGCTGTGGTGAGATGATCCTTGAGAGTTTGGAAACTGCTTTCACATTCCTCACTCCATTCATATCGGATCTCCTTACGAGTTAATCTTGTAAGTGGTACGGCGATCTTAGAGAAATCTTTGATAAATCGCCGATAATAGCCTGCAAGACCTAAGAAACTTCTGATCTCGCTTGCATTAGTGGGTCTCTCCCAGTTTCTCACAGCTTCAACTTTTGACGGATCCACAGATAAACCGTCCTTGGATATGACATGTCCGAGAAAAGCCACTTCTTCAAGCCAGAACTCGCATTTGCTGAGTTTAGCATATAATTGATTTGTCCTCAAGACTTGCAATGCAATCCTCAAATGCTCTTCATGTTCTTCCTTAGTCTTAGAATATATCAATATATCATCGATGAAGACTACTATGAATTGATCCAAGTAAGGCCTGAATATGCTATTCATTAACTGCATAAAGGCAGCAGGGGCATTTGTTAGTCCAAAAGGCATAACAACAAATTCGTAATGGCCATACCTGCTTCTGAATGCGGTCTTGTGAATGTCATCATCCTTGATCCTTAATTGATGATATCCTGACCGGAGATCAATCTTGGAGAAATATTTGGATCCTGAAATCTGATCAAACAATTCATCGATTCTCGGCAGTGGATACTTGTTCTTGATAGTAAGATGATTCAACTGTCGATAGTCAATACACAATCTCATGGATCCATCCTTCTTCTTTACAAATAAGACTGGTGCTCCCCACGGGGAAGTACTTGGTCTAATAAACCCTTTTCGGATTAGTTCCATCAACTGCTCCTTCAACTCCTTGAGTTCAGCAGGGGACATTCTATATGGTGCCTTTGAAACCGGACCAGCACCAGGGACTAAGTCGATGGTAAAGGCCACATCTCTTTGCGGGGGTAATCCCGGCAATTCTTCCGGAAATACGTCTGGGAATTCTCGTACTACTTGAACGTCTTCTATCTTGGTTTCCTTAGCTTCTTTATTAGTGACAAAAGCAAGGAAGGATACACATCCTTTCCTGACGAGCTTGCTTGCTCGAAGAGCCGAAATAAGAGGGGATTTGCTTCGACTCTTAGGACTAGTATAAGTCAGTTCCGGAAATTCCTTGAAAACAATCTTGCTATCACGGCAATCAACCGTTGCCTGGTATTTGGATAACCAATCTGCTCCTAGTATAACATCATATTCTTTTAGATCTAAGCAGATAAGATCAATAGGAAAATTCTTTCCTCGAACCAATACCTCACAATTTTGGTAATGATGTGTGATATCCGTCTCGTTTCCGAGAGGAGTAGACAATATTATCTTCATCCATTCTGGTTCTAGAGGTAATGGGTCAGCAAACTTCTTGGAAATAATGGAATGCGATGCACCCGTATCAAATAAGACATGTGCATATTTGGAACAAATTTTTAATGTACCTTCCACCAATCCGCCTTCTTCTTCTGGTTCGGTCTCTTGGATTGCATGAAGACGCGCGTTCCTTGTCACTGGGCGTTTACCCTCACCGTCTTGGTCATTCATTAATGGACAATCGGGAATCCGATGTTCACGACTCCCACAACGGAGACATGCTCCCAGTTTCCTCCAGCATTCTTCTGTTTTGTGACCAGCCTTGTCACAATGCTTGCATACTACGTTTGAAGGGGTAGTGGTGATAGAGAAAGGCTTGGATTTCTTGAACTTCTGATCTTGAGAGGAAGAACCTCCATTATTGGGCCTCTTCTTAAAGTTGGGTTTAAAAGAACCCGAACTTGTGACTTGCTCCTTTTTGTCTTTCCCACGGATCCTATCAGATAGTTCCGTGGCATCTTCAAGCAACTGAGCTCGGCGCACTATTTCAGTATAAACTTGAATATCCATAGGCGCCAGTTGAGTAATGTAGTGGGGCCTAAGCCCATTAAGAAATCTACGGGCTTTCATCTTTTCCGTGCCAATTAAATGCTTAGCATATCTAGACAGTCTAGAGAACTGTGCTTCATAATCAGCCACCGATAAAGATCTTTGCTTTAATGCGGCAAATTCGGCGGCCTTCCTTTCCTGGACCCTATCAGAGAAATATTTGGCGTTGAAATATTCAACGAATTCACCCCATGTAACTTGAGTTGGGTCAATAGTAGCTTCAATCGACTCCCACCAGCATCTAGCATCCTTTTCTAACTGGAAAGTAGCTAATAAGACTTTGTCCTGATCCGTGCATTGCATGACACGGAATATACGTTCAATCTCCCGAACCCAATGCTCGGCATCGTCTGGATCGGTCGATCCCATGAACTTCGGGGGATTCATATTCTTGAATGCTTGGTGTAAGCTTCCAGCTCGTGGAGCACCACCTTGTGCTACCTGTTGTAGCACTTGGGTCATCCCTTGAAGGGTACGCTGCATGTTGCGCCATTGAGCACGTTCGGCAGCCATTATCCTACAATTACAATAGCTATGTTAGTATTATATCACTATGATCTTATAAAGGTCTCATTGATCATTTAACCCTTGGTTCTACCCACTCTCACTTGGTTAAAGGTTTTGAAACCTATCCTTGGACTTGGGTTTCCTAGGAATTGAATACCTTAGGCTCTGATACCACAAAGACTGTCACGCCCCGAGCGCGGAAGATACCCGGAGATGCGCGACGTGTCTATATCAATCATGTCAATCAGAGTGGTCGTGTATTCGACACAAAGACAGAGATGCGCAAAATAGCAAGATAACCCAATCCTTTATTTCATAATGGATAGACTATTACAAATCCAATACTCTGTTAAATAAAAAGGAAAAGAATACATAGTTGACTCAAGAAACTATGGAAAAGACTAGACGACACTTGTAGAAGCTCTATCACTTTCACTCTTGACCATTCCCATCCGATTGACTTCCATCGTCGTCGGACTTACCTGAAAAGTAAAAAGGGACAAACGGAATGAGCGAACGCTCAGTAGGAAATTATATCTCAAGTACTAGCAAGTGGTTTAAGTAATTACATTTTCATGGATGCAATAAAGCTATGCATGCTCGCATGAAACGACAAGATAGAGAGAATGTAATATCAAAGAAATAAGATGAACTTTCATGAACAAGATACAAGTTATTCAAGATATTCAAGCAAGTACCATTATCGAGTCATGTCAAGAACTTTGGCTATCATGTATCAAGCAAGTAAATTACCCTTTTTCGGGCCACGCATTTCATTTCATGTCAAGTACGAGTCAAGTACAAGATGTGTGTGGAATGTCCAATCAAGCAAGTCAAGTACTCGGTATAATGCCAGATACCTTATCATTTTAACTCCCATGGGCACAAGTACTTTCGGGTGCTCCCCCCAGGACCAGATCGGGCCCTATATGCGCAGGCATTTATCATGTGTTTTGACATCCACTCTTGTTTATATAGCCAATATAGAATTTCAATAATCAAGCTTGTAGATACGTATGACAACTTTGATAGAATAGAGTCCAAAATATGACAAAGGACATAGAATGGCGATAATAACAGTATAATCACGATGTCGGTAAAACTAGGTAGATTATGGTTCCCTTAACTTAGGTACCATGACAAATCAATATGGACATTCTTTATATAGAATTGAGGTCCACATGAGCAGTATATCAAGGTAAGATACCCTCATTCTTATTATAGAATTGAGGTTTACAAGAACGACATGATATGGCATGATATCATCATCCCATTAAGAATTTCTTATGATATACTCTTTGTATAATCATAAGGGCCGGTATACCATGTTTTCTTTAGATTGACATGGCAAAAACTGTGTAATGGGTTTTTAGGGTACAACCAGCTCAGTCGGCCTTGAGGGAATCCAAGGCTACGAGGAGTCTTACGGAGGTCTCTATGACTAACTTGCTAGTCCAAAGGAACGGAATGTCCAATGGAGAGCTTGTATGTCAATGAGAGTTGAGTGTGATCGATAAATCAACATGAAAACATGGGACTATACTCACGGAGTGGAGAATAGTGCCGATATATATATATTATGATATATGTAAAACCATCGGTTAGCAAATCAGATGAAAATCAGTTTATAGTAAAATAACGACTTAGGTCAAGTCGTTTCTCAAGTAATTAACGCCTAACATAGGGGCGTTTACATATTTCTATTTTACAGAATTTTCAATAATCTCATTAATTTATGAAAAACACGCCCTTGTCTGGGGCGTTTTTCAAGTAACTAACGCCTAGTATCAGGGCGTTTATATATGTTCCGTTTCGCAGAATTTCATTATTTCGATACTCTATCTAAAAAGCGCCCTGGACAGGGTCGTTTCTTCATATTTGACGACTGCTGCTGCAGGCGTCTCATGAATTACGATTTGACAGAATATAAATAAGTTGCAGGACTTATATAAGACACGCCCTGGGAAGGGGCGTTACTGGCTTAACTCTATGTTTCAGAACATACCAGGACTCTGGATAATACGCGCCTAAGCAAGGGGCGTTAGTTTTAAATTCACGCCCTCTGATGAGGCGTTAATACGTGGAAAACGACCTTGTACAGGCCGTGAATTCAAGAAATTGCAGGACATTAGATTTGGAGACAGGATCATGCATTAATAATCAAGGTTTCATATATAATCCGTTCTTAACATGCTTAAGTCATGATCTCGTAAAATTAACGCCTGTGTACAGGACGTTTCTTAATAAATTGACGACCGCTGTTGTGGTCGTTTATTTTAAAATAGCGCCCTATTCCAGGGCGTTTCTTTCAAACAATTCAGAAAACACACCGAAACCATATATATATAGACCGTATGCATGCCATGCTTATATAATATCTTTCACTAATTTTATTTGGGCTACAGTATCTTGAGAAAACCTACCTTATGATAATTTGATGATTTGAACTGTGAGAAGAGGAGCTCTAGTTCTTCGGTCCTGTAATTCCTACGAGAACAGAAGAAGAAATATTAGTATTTCTTCATACTTCCTGACCGAAGGTAAAAGAAAGATTATTACCTTACAACCCCAATGTTTCTTCAACCTGGAAGAAGGAAGAAGTCGAATTAATGACCGTCCACCAAATCAAAAAGGGACAGAGGGAAGGAAGAGCTATTGCTCTGTAATTACCTTCAGGGAACTCGAACGCCAAATAGCGTTCACGGGTTCGAGCAGTAGATTATTTATAGGGTTATGGAAGTCCTATTAAAGGTAGTGTTTGATTGAGGGTAACATATCCCCAATAGAGTCCTTACTCTAATAGATACTTACTAGATTAGGTTAATCTTTCCCTGGATAAGCTCTGGGTTCGAACGAGTCACGAACTGAATTAACGCCTTTGGTCAGGGCGTGTATTCTTGAATTAACGCCTTGCATAAGGGCGTTTCTTAAAAAGCGCCTTGAAAAAGGGCGTTTCTTGTTTTAAAACACGCCCAAGATAGAGACGTTTCTTTTACTTACCCATTTGGTCGCGTGAGAACTGACGACCGTAGGTGTGGGCGTCCTTTCTTTATTCACGCCATGGGTGGAGGCGTTTCTTTATAAATTAACGCCTTAATAAGAGGCGTTATTTTTAATTTGTTTTATTTCGTCCAATTAACCCTATTCCTATATATGTTTTAATTCTTTTCAATTATTCATTTATTAGGGTTGCTACAGCTAGGTTCCCCTAGCACGATCTCAAGCAGAAACGTGGTTGCAGCCAGTCCAACTTCCCGGCGCCGAATTCCTCAAAGTCTTCGATGTTAGCTATCTTCCATGGTTGTAAATCGACGTGTTAGCGTCATGTTGTCTTCCCCTTTCCCTATATATGTATCCCCATTGCATTTGAATAATGAATCAAAGAATCGAAGCATGAATCTATGAGTGTTCTTGAGTGTAGCCCCATGGCTATTCCTCCAAATCTTTGGAAACCCCCTTCATCCATTCCTCTGTGGGTGCGAGGCCCAATTCTGTTCCCCTGACCCTCTCCCTTTCCCCTTCAATGGAGGACGATCGAAGCCTCGGATGCATCGGCTCTGAGACGCAGTCAATGGTGAGGCTCCATTCGGAGGTTCGTTCTTCTTCCACCGATGATTACACCACCCCCACCTCCGCCAATGATGCTGTTACGATCAGGATGGAGCTCGGCTGCACTGTACCTGCAAAGGGTTCGGGTGAGAGGCCCCAGCCAAGCTTCTTCAAGGCCCTAACATCATCTACGTCCACCCTCCTTCCCTTGCCGCTCACCCCCACATCCACCTTCCCAAAAGTTATCCTAGATAGTATTAGGTTGGTTTGATTTCGATTTCAGCATTCCCAGTGTGTTCTCCATCGTCCTGTGTTTTCCCTTATGGTTTGAACCCCCAGAGTCGTCCACGGGAGCCCCAACGTCGAGGTTCTTCGTTCTGCTACTGTCTGTGAACGCGCGTAAACGATATAGCGCGTTCTTCAGAACGCGCGTAAAGGGTATAGCGCGACTATGATCAGAAGGAAGAAGGAGACCCCCCACTTTTGTCCCGCATCAAATTGGTATAAAAGCTTAGAGAACAAGGCTGTTCTCACAGACTGGGATCTTGAGCTATGAGGTTCGAGGATGAACCTTTCCAAGTGGAGGGGTTTTGATGGGAATCAAGCCAACTGTTGAGCCAAAGCAAATCGAGCAAGCTGCCAGGCCAAACATGAAGGCGCTATAGGTCCCAAGCGTGATCTTGAAGAAGGCGCTAGGTCTCCCTAGCGGGACCTGAAGAAGGCGCTAGGTTCCCCTAGCGCGATCTCAGGCAGAAACGTGGTTGCAGCCAGTCCAACTTCCTGGCACCGAATTCCTCAAAGTCTTCGATGTTAGCTGTCTTCCATGGTTGTAAATCGACGTGTTAGCGTCATGTTGTCTTCCCCTTTCCCTATATATGTATCCCCATCGCATTTGAATAGTGAATCAAAGAATCGAAGCATGAATCTATGAGTGTTCTTGAGTGTAGCCCCATGGCTATTCCTCCAAATCTTTGGAAACCCCCTTCGTCCGTTCCTCTGTGGGTGTGAGGCCCAATTCTATTCCCCTGACCCTCTCCCTTTCCCCTTCAATGGAGGACGATCGAAGCCTCGGATGCATCGGCTCTGAGATGGGGTCGAGTGTGAGGCTCCATTCGGAGCTTCGTTCTTCTTCCACTGACGATTACACCACCCCCACCTCCGCCAATGATGCTATTACGATCAGGATGGAGCTCGGCTGCACCGTACCTGCAAAGGGTTCGGGTGAGAGGCCCCAGCCAAGCTTCTTCAAGGCCCTAACATCATCTACGTCCACCCTCCTTCCCTTGCCGCTCACCCCCACATCCACCTTCCCAAAAGTTATCCTAGATAGTATTAGGTTGGTTTGATTTCGATTTCAGCATTCCCAGTGTGTTCTCCATCCTCCGGTGTGTTTTCCCTTGTGGTTTGAACCCCCAGAGTCCTCCACGGGAGCCCCAACGTCGAGGTTCTTCATTTTGCTGCTGTCTGTGAACGCGCGTAAACGATATAGCGCGTTCTTCAGAACGCGCGTAAAGGGTATAGCGTGACTATGATCAGAAGGAAGAAGGAGACCCCCCACTTCTGTCCCACATCAAATTGGTATCAAAGCTTAGGGAACAAGGCTGTTCTCACAGACTGGGATCTTGAGCTACGAGGTTCGAGGATGAACCTTTCCAAGTGGAGGGGTTTTGATGGGAATCAAGCTAACTGTTGAGCCGAAGCAAATCGAGCAAGCTGCCAGGCCAAACATGAAGGCACTATAGGTCCCAAGCGTGATCTTGAAGAAGGCGCTAGGTCTCCCTAGCGGGACCTGAAGAAGGCGCTAGGTTCCCCTAGCGCGATCTCAGGCAGAAACGTGGTTGCAGCCAGTCCAACTTCCTGGCGCCGAATTCCTCAAAGTCTTCGATGTTAGCTGTCTTCCATGGTTGTAAATCGACGTGTTAGGGTCATGTTGTCTTTCCCTTTCCCTATATATGTATCCCCATCGCATTTGAATAATGAATCAAAGAATCGAACCATGAATCTATGAGTGTTCTTGAGTGTAGCCCCATGGCTATTCCTCCAAATCTTTGGAAACCCCCTTCGTCCGTTCCTCTGTGGGTGCGAGGCCCAATTCTATTCCCCTGACCCTCTCCCTTTCCCCTTCAATGGAGGACGATCGAAGCCTCGAATGCATCAGCTCTGAGATGGGGTCGAGTGTGAGGCTCCATTCGGAGCTTCGTTCTTCTTCCACCGACGATTACACCACCCCCACCTCCGCCAATGATGCTGTTACGATCAGGATGGAGCTCGGCTGCACCGTACCTGCAAAGGGTTCGGGTGAGAGGCCCCAGCCAAGCTTCTTCAAGGCCCTAACATCATCTACGTCCACCCTCCTTCCCTTGCCGCTCACCCCCACATCCACCTTCCCAAAAGTTATCCTAGATAGTATTAGGTTGGTTTGATTTTGATTTTAGCATTCCCAGTGTGTTCTCCATCGTCCTGTGTGTTTTCCCTTGTGGTTTGAACCCCCAGAGTCGTCCACGGGAGCCCCAACGTCGAGGTTCTTTGTTCTGCTGCTGTCTGTGAACGCGCGTAAACGATAAAGCGCGTTCTTGAGAACGCGTGTAAAGGGTATAGCGCGACTATGATCAGAAGGAAGAAGGAGACCCCCCACTTCTGTCCCGCATCATTTTTTTAACTCCATTGATGCAAGGTTATGGAATCTCATATATCATGGTCCGCGCATGTTGCCATCAGATACATTTGAATGGTCTGTTGAACACAAGATCAAAAATGTTGACCACCTTGTTGCTTTCAATTGATAAAAGCTGCAGTAGATGTCACCAAATTCCCTTTTGTCTCCAGCTGCAGCACTACCAAGGAAATTCTAAATGGACTGGCCAGGATTCATGAAGAAGGAAAAAGGCATGATTGCCTCATGGACCATAGTCTAGACCAGCCAAGTGACCCTTCGTCATCTTTGGTAAGCTCTGAATCCGAAGACTTTACATTTGAAGAGCTTATGGATGCTTATAATGAACTAGCTAAACAATATAAAAGATTAAAATCTGAAAACAAAAAGTGAAGAAGAAGACTTGAAAACAGCTCCACTGATAGCTCTCCTTGTAAAAATTGCTCCACAGTTGAGGAGATTAATGAATCTTTCATGATTAATTTAGATGTGCATAAAAAACACATTGGTTGTTTGAAAGATGAAAATGAAACTCTGCAGGCTGAAGTTACTAAGTTGGAAGAGATTTCCAGACAACTTCAAAATCAACTTAAGTCAATGTCTAATGATCAAACAATGCTTGATGGGTTAATCCATGATGTGAAGCTATTTCAAGAAAATGAAGAGCTAAAGGAACAAATAAATGTCTTGACTGAAAAGCTGGCTATTCTTGAAAAAGACAAGCATGTTGTCAATGATGATTATAAAAAGTTGCAAGCCTTAGAACAAGAAATTAAAAACTACAAAAATGTGAATGTCATGCTCAATGAGCAATTAGCTGCATGCGAGGAGGACCTCGCTGAATCTGAACTACACATCTCCTCTTTGGAGAATGATATTAAGAACTTGATTGACACTCTGTCTAAGTTTGCTCAGGGTAAATAAAATCTGGACAGACTTTTGAGAACTAAAGTTAATTTTCAGAAAGAGGGTTTGGGGCATGCTCTGATGCATAAAAAGTCCGTTGGTAACAAGTTGCATACCTCCTTTATCTCTAGCTCAAATAAAGCTAGTTCCTTTGGTGCTCCCTCAAAATCGCTTGCAACTCAGAAAATTCAGAGACAAAACAAAAATCAAAAAAAGAAAACACAAAAGCAAAAATACAAAAATAAGTTTGTTTGTGTTGATATGCATGCTAAGAAAGGCAATGCTGAATACCATGCTTCTCATAAAATGAATGTTTATTGTTTCTATTGTGGTATGCATGATCATATTGTGCATGATTGCTTTATCTTGAAGAATGATGAATTAAGAGCGGGCAAGAACAGAAGAAGCAATGGAGAAAGGAATGGCAAGGGATAGATCAACTCTGGGAGAAAGTGTGCTAAGCACACTCCTGTTCAAAAGCCTAGAAATGGCCTGATGTGTCGACGCACCCCTCTGAACGGGTCGACACACCCTAAGGCTGAACAGTCAGTCAGAAGAAATCATCCTCATCGTTGCTTCCATTGTGAAAAAATTGGCCACACAGTCAAGGACTGTTGGCATCTAAAGGGAAGGACTCACTCTCATCCCAAGTATACTAAATTCCCTGTTCACCCACAAAAGGCTAATGCACATGCACATAGAAAAAGAATGTCAAATCTTTTGTGTGTTGTTTTTATTGTTGTGAATATGGACATGTGTTTGATGATTGTCCTTGGATGAGAAGTGATGACTTGAATGCAGAAAGGAAGAGAAATTTGCATGCTAGACATGTAGCAACCATCAAGGACCCAAGAAAACTTGGGTACGTAAAAACCTCAAATGAGAATTTTGGGTGCAGGGTGCCTTGGAGTTGAACAAAGGATCAGTAGGAAATAAAAGCTCAAGGCACAGGTTTGTAAATAAAACTTTCAACTTATGTTAATTTTGCATGTTAGGTTTTCCTTGTAGTTAGTGGAGTAAAAGGCCCTTCTTGTTTACAATAAATTCTGCTCAAGTCATGAAGAATCTGTTATGCTAATGGAATTGATACAATGATGCGTTGCTTACAAATTTGTGGCTTAGCTTGTTGATACTTCCAGTTTGGCAGATATCTTAAATCTCTTGATTATCATTGTGAAACACTCCCCTTGATGATGTTTGTCATGGCTGCATATAATCCAACTCATCATTCATGTGGACATTTAACCTTTTGTTCGTTTGTCCTAACTTCCATAAGCATTGAACAAAGGGGGAGTCTGAGAGTCTGCACTTCAGTTTAGAATGCAATGTAAATGTCTTGAGTTTGCATGTGTTGTTGACATTGAGCATCATCTCGTGGTCTCATGCACTCCATTGCATATCATGTTTTGGGACCCATCAATTGGTATCTTGTTAAGGGACCCAACATTTGCTCTATACTCTGCATGCTAGAATGTGTTGCACCATCATGCCATGACCCCTTTGGCATATTGAATGGTGATCTATGGAAGGCTGGACTAAGTCCAACTAAAAACTGTCACTGTGCGAGAGAGGATCTTCGAATCAAGTTCTCCGCTCGATATCAAGGGCCAAGTGATCATGCAAGTCATAGGCTGCATACTCCCTTGTCAAGTCCCGCAAAGCCTTTTGGAACTCATGCACATTGTTAGGGGGAGGCAGCACGAGAGCTCAGTCTGCTTGATTGCATACTTTGTTGACATATGAATTAATTGCATATCCTTAGGGGGAGCTTGCTGTGTTTTGATACACAGCTTAGACACCGCTGATTCACAACTTCCACATGAGGACATAGTCCTCACCGCTTGTTGTGTTTTGATACACCTTTCAGACTGGTCATAGCATATTTCCTTTTTGTGTTTCATGAACATTGAATCTCTTAAGGAGAAGGTTGAGCCTCAAGAAAAATAGGAAATCATGTTTGAATGTACCCTCCGGTTCTGTGGTTTCAATTTGTTTGGATAATGAAAAATCTGTTGTTATCTATGTCTATTGGATAGGTCGACCCACAGACCTTGGCGAGTCGACCCAGTAGTTGTTTTCCTTGAAACTTGCCTTTCTGTCTGAGCCTTCTACGTTGACCCCCTGACATACCTGCATCAACGCAGCAGGTTATCTAATGATTTGCTCAATTCTTTCAATATACTATCCTCGATTTGACCAGTGCTCACCTTTGTTTACAACATCTGAGCTCACTGCACATCCTTAGGGGGAGTATTTAGTTTCTATTTCCAGTCATCTACCCAAGTGCATTCCATGCATTCATCAGCTCTTGCATCATATTTATAATTTGATGTGTTCCATCTTGGGTCTGAGATGATTTGAAATATGAATCTCATTGATACTCCTGAAGATTCGTCATCTCCTTCTACTTGTCTGGCTGCCTGCCCTAATTATATTGAACATCTTAAACTTTTAGGAGAATTTCTATCATTTGCTGAGTTCACTTAGCAGAGTAATTCTTAAAATAAGAATCTCCCTTATGGAGTTCTATGATTACCCTAGATATGAAAATTGTTGGTTTAAATTTAATGCTTTCTTGAGCTTTAAAGTTTAATGGTCTTGAAAGTGGCTGTATTCAGACTTAATGGACCTAAACTAGTCTTTCATGTTTTGACATGTTATGCCTTATTAAATCTGAAAGTTTATTTTAAGTACAAAGGCATCTTTGATTGAGGAACTTCATTTTAGTATTATTTTTAAACATCAATCAAATCTGAAAACTCCGAAAGGGCTACACTTAATCAAGCAATGAACTTCAGTCATACTGAGTAACTGGGGATATTGGCATCTGATAAACATATATCCTCACGTAAAAAGGTGTGTACTAAGTTCAATGCTATAAGGCAGAGCAATGACAATAGATTCACTGAGAAATCAAGTCCCTTCACCAATGAAGTGGAATTGACAAAGTCATGAAGTGCCTTGCTACCTCTGTTCTATTTGAAGCAGAATGGTGAGCTACACTGAGTAACTAGGGGTGCTGGCGTCTGATCAACGTGTACTCTCACGTAAAAAGGTGCATGCCTCACTTGAATGTTCTTGAAAAATGCTAAACAACAACCATTGGTGTAAAGTGAAAAATAATTGGCATCCAAAGAAAAATCTGAAAATGGTAGCACCCCATGGATAAAATCAGAAATCTCACTAGATGTTTAACCTCAATACTAATTGTACTTTCCTTCAATGGGGCTAATGGAAGGGAATGAGTAGGATGAAACGAGGTCAACCTGGTCTCTATATGTAATACTGGTTCGTTTCTATTAATTTTTGAATGCAACAATTTTCAAATGCTTATCCTTGACAAACTCAGAATTAATCAGATGTAAACCAATCTGAAGATAAGGACTTTGCCATTGAAATTCTATAACTGAAGATTCTGAAACATCAATAACTTTGCATTTATGAACTTGCTTCAGTCTGAAATCTCTCTACTGGTATCAACCTTCTTAAAACTCAACAATTGGTATCCGTCCTCTTGGAAAGCTACTCTAAACTCATCTCCAGAATTCATGGCATGTCACCGAAAAGGAGGGACCCCACCATTGGGACCCAACAATTGGTATGGCAAGACTATCTCTGTCCATAGCTGCACTCCATTTGATAGCCCATTTGATTCTTCACTGCCCATTGATTGGGAATCTCTGAATGTTTATGTTGTCTACCTGCACTGTCTGCCCCAAATGAAACTACCCTATCTCTTGAGATGTTTTGATGTCAAACTTTTATCTATGCTCATCTCCTGCATTGGTATTCAATTATGTCCTCTTTCCTGATGGCAGAGGGGGAAAGATTTTGATGAGTCATGTTTGAGTTATTTTGAGAAGGTGACTCATAGTTGCCATCGTCAAAAATGGGGAGAATGTTATGTATGTATGGAACATGCATAATTTTATTATTTTGATGATGTCCAACTATGACTCATCATTGTTCTTTTGGAAATGATTCAACTATGTTTGAACTTGCATTTTATAGATTTTGATGATAACAAACCTTTTTTTAATTGTTTGAAACCTTATATTTGTTTGGTGAAACTAACACCTATCATCTAATGCCTCTTTAACTCATCCTGAGTGGAATTGCAGCAGATTAAGCCCAATAATATCAAAGAAGCACTATCTAAGGTATGATGGACTTAGTGGGTTAAATACATGCTAACTTTGCTTCTATTGTGTGCTTTTCAAGCTTGCAAGAAATGTTTTGGTGGAAGAACAATCTTTTTACAGAGTTCGGTCGACAAGTGGCCCTAGAACAGTTGACCGAATTTGCTCGAGATCAGATGGAATTTTCTTTACAGAGTTCGGTCGACCAATGGCCCTGGAACGGTCGACCGAATCTGCCAAACATCAAAAGGCAAAAGAATTCTGAATAAACAAGCAGGGCCGACCTTTCCTCACAAGGAAAAGCAAAGCCCAGACATGTTCATAGCTGAGTCGACCCCAATCTTCCAAAGCTCTGTCCGAGCGACTGCAGCCAAGTTTGAGAGTCAACCTCCGAGAGTCGACCCTAACATAGTTTTTCTTTCTTTGACATGTTCGGAGAAATACTTTGCTCGGAAGAGTGTGGGAAATCCCTCCCAAGTATGTGGTGCATTTGGGGGTAGTGTCGGAATAGCTTTCCACCAAGTATGTGCATCCTTGTTCAATTGGAAGGTGGCGAGATGGACCTTCTCTTGATCAGTGCATTGCATAACATCAAAAATTCTGTTCATTTCATCAATCGAATTCTCCGCCTCGTCGGGGTTGGAGGATCCATAGAATCTTGGAGGATTCATGCTCCGAAAATTCCCGTGCAGATTTCCCGCGCCAGCCCGTGCGCCAGCATGGGCCATAGTCAGAAGGGCCTGGGTAAGACCCGCAACTGTTTGTTGCTTCTCATCCCAGTTGACACGGTGAGCCATTAGGAGGGTGGGGGTACCTGAGAAGAAGAACAATTTGTTACTTCCTATATAGTGAAAAGGAATTAACCTAGAGATAAACTATAATTAACTATCTCATCTCGGGCTCTACCCCATCTCTCATAGGTGAGAAATTTCTTTCCTTAGTTCATAGGTTTGGGTCCTTAATCCTTGAACTTAGCCTATGACATGACATTTTCCTCGGATTAAGTAAGTCTTGAGACCTATGCTCTGATACCACTTTAACTGTCATGCCCCGAGATATAAGTACATCAGAAGATATTCGAGAACGTGAACAAGCCGGTTATTACGCCGCAAGCGAGCAATATAATCAGAGCGCTAACACATTCACACACAAAAGGGAATGCACAAGGTAATATACTCAAAACTTCACTTTATTGAATAATATCCAAAGTACATTGATAATTGACTCTTTTTACTAGACTCAAATAAATAAAAAATTACATAGACTCGACTTGACTCATGACTCTACTAGGTCTTCTCTAGATCTTTAATCACTCTCGGACTCGTCACTTGAGTAGTCCGAATCCCCGCTAGAATGTCCTGAAAAGATTGGAAAAGTAAGGAATGAGCACACTTGCCCAGTAGGTATCTTCGTATCAACATGAAGGCAACGTTTAAGTCATTAGCATTTTGCTCTAGAAATAAAGATAAATGAAATAGCGTAAAATACGCAGTGTTGGCCCAGAATAGATGGCGGACAAGAAGGGGGGGTTGAATTATCCCCCAGTCGAGATGGCGAATTTAAAAAAAAAATCTAAACTAAACACAGCGGAATTAAAATTAACTACGTTAATTAATCTAAACTGAGGTGAGATATAAATGTTCTCTCAATCTTTCCGATCTCACTCGAGTAATCTACGCACTGAGTGATTGAACCTACGCCAAACACGGATAGCAGATGAAGCAGTGTGTAGTGGTGCAGTGAATAAAAATCTATAAGTTGACCTGTGAACGGAGATATGAGAAATGGACAATCACACAGCCATGCCACAAAGAACACGGAGATTTTTAGGTGGTTCGCGACCACGACGGGCTCCCTACGTCCACCCCTCACCGAAACCCAGTGAGGCTTCACTAACACGCTACTGATGTCGCAACAATGGGGACGAACCCCAACACCACACACGCTACGTCTGCAGCAATCCACACACACGGGGCCTGGCCCCAAGATGCTGCCACTGCAGCACAGACACACACAGTCGGGCAACTCACCCCGCACTAAAAACTCACATCGAGACGCAGCTCTGTGCACCACACACAGAAATATTCTGATTCAGAAAAGATACAAGATAATCAATATATGCTCACAACTGGATGTAGATCAAGAAGAGCATCACAAATAAAAGGGTAAAAGATGTAGAATGCTTCCCCTTCATTCTGCAATGGCCATAAGAAGATTTTTCTCAAAGCTTTGGTCGGAGGGAGTTGAATCTGCAGTAGGATGGAGCAGCCGGTCATCTTCCTTGAAGATCCCAACTCGTTTGCAACTCGTACAGGATGATGGCCTTCAAATCCTAGCTCCAATAGCACCTGCAAGCATCAGAAAATGGTTATCTCCCGAAGCCCTCTCCTCTCCACCTTATGGCCGCCCCCTTTCTTCCTTCCTCTGCAAGAGAATAGAAAGTATTAGCCCAAGGGATAATCTCCTTCGATGGAGATCGCAAGCATTATATACCCAAAGAGCCAAGTGACAAAAAGACATGGAAGCCTGTGGAACGCACTAGATTTCGTGGGGTTCGGAAATATCGTGGGATATCGGTGTTCTTTTATCGGTTTATCTAGTGCGAGGGCGTGCCAGTCACCTAGGTGACAATGTGTTCGGGCTTCGAGACTGGAGTGGTCCGAAGCCCGGGATGCGCTCCATCTGACTGATCAGACGATTGTGGATATCGGGTCGGGACTGGAGACCCGCCGCGCCATAAAGGCCGCGACATTAATTACATCCCCTCGGAGAGGGGAAGACCTCTGATTAATCGCCAAGAAAAGGGGTCAAATGACCTAAAGATCGTTTTTCATTAAAGCATGCGAGTTGGGTTGACATGATTTAAACCCTCCGCGTCGGTATGTAAAACGGTGTTCAAAAACCATACAAATACTTGCTGCGAGTGCGGCGAATCTAATGAAAGTGCGGGATTAGATCCCGGTATATATATATATATCAGTCACTAACAGACAATTCCAGTATTCGGTCGAGAGTCCATATTCGAAGCATCGAAGGTAACAATAAAGACATTCGGATATCTGCCGTAGGTACGGCACGCTTCACGTGGGTGCGGGATCGGATCCCGGAAGGAGTGGGTCAAGCTGATGAACTATCGGCCCAAGAGGTGCACGGATCATGACCATGTCAGGGATCCCGAGGTCCACGTCCGATACCACGGGGCATCATTGCTTTTCTCTTCACGCACAGTCCGGGGGAGCGGGTTGTTAAGTGTAAAGCCAAAACTCGGCAACGTGCGCCCTCGCACGCGGATCGACCTGCGCGGTCAGGTCGCGGGGTGGAGGGGAGACTTTTGATTAGTTTTCTATTAACTTGAATTGCATGTTTTCTTTTATTTTTTTGATCACCTTCTCTCTTCCAGGCACGCCGGATTAAGTGATATTGAAGGGAGGGCGCGCCGGTTAAGGATGCCACAAGGGGAAGGGCGCGCCGGTTTAAGGACACTACAAGGGGGCAGAAGGGCGCGCCGGTTTAAGGGAGTTCAAGGGGGGGCACGCCGGTTAAGGTCCAGGAAGGGGGTGCGCCGGTTTAAGGCTCAAATAGGAAGAGGTTCCACAGTATAGCGCGCCGGTTTAATGGGCTAGTGCAAGGGGGCGCGCCGGATAGCTGCAAGGAAAAAAAATGGGTTTTGAGTGTGGGGTTAAACCGGCGCGGGGGGGTACCGCGCCAGATTAACCCGCGCCGGATTAGGGGGCGCCGGATTAAGTATTGTATAGCTTCTTTCAACCCGTTTGTGCTCTGTTTCTTCTTTCCTTCAACTGCAAGTTGATTTATTGATTGGTTTATTCATCTTATTGATGAATTATATTTGTGGAAAGAAGATTTAAGTGTTTTAAGTGTTTGTTCAGGTGGATTGTCATGATGATTCAAGTGTTTTATTAGAACAGTTTGCTGTGCAGGAACTTGGAAGTTTAGTTTGTCTCAGTGATTTAGTGTGTTTGTCTGTCTGTTCTTACGCATTCTCTGTTCTTACATGTTCTTCCTCTGGCAAAATTTGGGCAGCACCTCCCCCGTACTGACGATTGCCAGAGAAAATCGAGGAACACCAAGTGGATTGCTCCAGGGTGAACCTCAAAATCTAGACCTCACGACGGTCCGATAACCCAAGTGTGAGTGTGGAAAAGCTCGAGGACTAGCCTTCAAGAGCTCTCACGACTCACGGGCAATGATCCCTCAAAGGGGAACGAGTGGGGTAGGAGATCAGAAACATATCAAAAAAAAGGAATCTCCCGAAGGATCACTTTCATTTCACCACGAAGGGGTGCAAATACATGGGCTCTTCATGCATCTAAAGAAAAGAACCAAAGGGAAGAATACATCGGAGGAAAGAAAAAGAAACAAGGGGGGGGAGGGGAGATCTGTATCTCCCTCACCTCACTCTCTGCTCTCTCCTTTCTCACTTCACTTCGCTCTCAGAGGAACACTGGCTTCGGGCTTCAAGGAGTTTCTCCCCCTCCAACCTTCCAACTTTTCCCCCAACCGGTTCTAGCTTCGCCTGGGCGCTCCTTTTATAGGGGCCGGAGGCCCTGTTTTGGAGGGATGCCTCTGTATTTTCCTTCCTTCCGTTGGTTCCTTGTTTCCCGCAACCACAACTGCTGCTGCTGACGTTGGTGACGTTGCCCTGCTGCTGCTGTCGACGTCGCCTCCGGCGAGGCTATGGTGTGATCGGGAGGGGGGGCAGAGGCATAGCCTCCTCCTCCGTTGGCACATCCACCGCGAGCCACGTTGCTATCATCATTTGCTGAAGAATGGCCGGCCGCTCAACGGTATGAGCATTCGACGGTGCAGGGCTCGAGAACTTCCATTCATGGCATATGCTCGGTTGCCCGCCGGATCGAAGTGGGAGCTTTAACCATTTTGGGCTTGTTCGTCATCATGCCGTTCCCAGGAAACAGGGGACCGCATTGATGACGGGATGGCTTCACTGCACGCTGGATAAAGTCCTCAGAGAAAGGCTTGTTTCTAAACTAAGCGCGCCGTATTAGCACTCCAAGATGGGCGCGCCGGTTTAGTGCATTCAAAGGGATGACCCTTCAACGGGAGCATGCCGTTTTAACATAAAGCAAGGGAGTTCACGGGACGCGCCGGACTAGCATCTTGTAAAGGGCGCGCCGGTTTAAGGCCCCCTTAGGGGCGCGCCGGTTTAAGGCTATTGGAAGGGGCGCGCCGGTTTAGACTTCGTCTCGGCTTCGCGGCTATTCGGATGGATGCTTATCCTCCTGTATTGCTTTAGTCGTAATGCACCGCCGTCGGGGTGTTTAGTTCAGGGCCTCTGCATCCCGATTTGGAACTTCGAGTGATCCCCGGCGCGTGCCGAACACGTGTTCGAATTCCCAAGTTTCTTTTGATTCAGCCTATGGCAATGCCGACTGGAGAGCCGAGGCTGTCTCTTCAATGCGAGGGGATTCTTTGTCGGGTGACGGAGCACCGGGTAGGTATTCATCCTGCTTGGAGGAGGCATAAGGTTTATTCAACCTTTCTGTCTTCGACTCGCTCTCGAGTGCTGAGACGTGCATGTCGTATGATCATCATCATTTTTTTGATGTCCACAAAGCCCTTCAAAAAACCTTCTCAAAACACCACCTAAATATGTAGGAAACCCCTAAGGGTAGTGGTGTAAAAGATGCCCACAAATGGGTTCGATACCATAGGGTTCGAACCACTTACGGCAGACCTGATTCGAACCGCCCAGGACAAGTGTCGACACTTGTTCACGGGTGTTCTGCCGAAGAACAAAAAAACCACCCAGGATGTCGAGAGTTCTGCCAGCCACAAAAACAACATACAGGACTGTAAGTGTCGACTCTTGGAGTCGACACATGCAGCCTGCTGCATGAAAGCAGCACGTTGCTCAATAAGTGTCGACTCTGGGTGTCGACACTTTTAGAGCAAGAACAGAAAACTGCCATGGCAGTCCAATGCAATGAAAACCCATTAAACACCATTCAACCCCATTTGAAAAACTAATTTTGTCAAGTTAAATAACATGTTTAAAGGGTCTTAAAAACACCAAACATACTTGGATTCATTTAGTGATAAATGAAACAAGGTAAACAACACACTAACTACCACAGATTTCCAAGAACAAATATGCATGAAAACACTTGTAAACCCAATCCATGAAAACCACTTCAAACACATTTAAGGCAATAGATAATCAAATTCAGAAGTACATTCATACCATGGATCCAACTGATTGAAAGTAATTTGCAAATCAGGCCAGCACTAACCACAAACAATGCAGTCAATTTAATCTTAAACCAATGCTTCATGAATATAGCTTCATCCATGAAAGACCCATTTGCAATTCAAACCATACCAAACATTGATTCAGTCCAAACAAGCTGAACCTTTACAACCGTCACAAATCAATTAGATTCAAGCAATCCATTTCTTAATTGAATTCATCAATCCCTTCAAGGCACTATGAAACAAATTCAGAAATAAGATGTTAGCATTTATCCAATGATCTGAGAGCATTATAGATCCAAGAATTTAAGTTCAGTTCAGGAAATTTAAATACAGTCCAATTAATCCAAGTTCAATCAATGAAAACTGAACTCTATCTGTTCACATAGATATAAAAAATGCAATCCATGCTAATTGAAACTCAAACATTCCATTGACAGTAAAATTGAACTTTGAAGAATTCATACTCATTCCTTGAAAACCATTCATAAGACTAAACATCTTTATTCATCTTCATCAAGAGATTTGGAATGCTCATACAGTCCAATTCAGAACAGTTGTGCCCTGGGCGTGTTTTGACGAAGACATATCGTACTAGTTTGATGATTTGCATTGAATATCTTATGATGAATGTGAATCTGTTGTGGACTTGGAACAAGGATGCATTTGCTGCCATAAATGTCTTGTTGGTTGTTTGAATGACTATGAAGCTAGATTGCTAGAAATTTCATGAGAATGGACATTAATGTTTTCATAATGTGATTTCCAGTTATTGCAGGTTCAAGGAGGTTCACATCCCTTGATCCCACAGTAAAATTGATGGTTGAATGATTTCTCTTGTGGGCTTAACAGAGTTGATTCATGTATTGAGCTCACTGGGTTTAATTCCTTGAAAACCTTTATTTTTCTGGTCTGGAGTTACAAGAGTTGACTCTCAGAGTCGACTCCTACAGTCCTAGAGACTATCTTTGGTAAAATAGAACCCCAGGTGAAATGTGTCGACTCAAGGAGTCGACACTTTCACCCTAGGTGTTGATAAAATGTGCACCGACCAAAACTTGCACCGACCGTGTTTGCCTAGCTTTGCACCAACCTTCCTTGCTTGATAAAAACTTGCACCGACCTCATCTTCTACAGATGTGCACCGTGCTATCTTTTCATTTCCTAAAATTTGCACCGACCTTCCTTATACTTGATAAAAAGTGCACCGACCTCATCTTCTACAGACTTTGCACCGACCCTCATTATGTTTCATAAAACTTGCACCGACCCTATTCATAGCCTCTACATAATGTGCACCGACCCTGTCAAATACATGCACCGACCTGCCCTTTAATGTGCACTGATCCAAAGCCTCTACATAACATGCACCGACCCTTTCATTTGTGCACCGACCTGGTCTTTGCTGCTTTACAAACATGCACCGACCCTGCCTTCTCATATGCATCGACCATAGGTTCATATGCACAGACACCTTAGCATGTGTATTGGTTTTTCTATATGTTGGTAGGACACTTTGTCTGGTTTGGATCCGGATCGTGTTTTCCAGATTGATTTTGAAATGCCCATTTGAAGATCTGATTGACTTGATCTTTTACACCATTACCCTTAGGGTTTCTCTTATGGTTTGGGTGTAGTTTTGAGAGGTTTTTACAAGGGGTTTTTGTGGTCTTTTGTTTTATACTACTGCCCTATTTATACCCTGCGATCTCCATCGAAGGAGGATGATCTTGAGGGCTAATAGTAGTCATCCTTGCAAGAAGAGGAGGAGAAGGGTTGTGCATCTGCTGGAGAAGGAAGTCTATGCTGCCAAGGAGTGAGTCTCATGTACTTGAGCTCGGAGCTGAAGGGTAGCCGTCGTTGCTCTTCACCGACTGCTGGCTTGGGAGCATCTACAAAGGGGCTGATTTCTTCTCTCATGCTCTTATCATTCTAAAGCACCCCTCTATTTTATCTCCATTTTGTAATGAAGATCTAAGGGTGAATATCTTGTTCTTAACACTGTCTTATCATTTGTGCTTAGCTTATTATCCTTGAACTGGGCTTTGTATTTCCATATTACATTTTCTTCATAGACGATCTTGGAGCTTTGTCTCCGTGTGTGTGGTCTTTCGTCGTCGTACGAGAACCCACATGTGTTGGGCCGTCGAGCCCGTGTGTGTGGTTGCTTGCTGTCGTCGTGCAGTGTTCGTAGTGGAATCCTCTCGAGTTGAGAGGGGTGGATGTAGGATGGCACTTGGGTGCATCCGAACCACCTAAAAACTGTTGTGTCGTGGGTTGCTATTTGTGTCCTTGTTGTTCTTCTCTATCCATTCATCTTACGAGTGTGATACGGTGAGCTAAGAGCTCAATTAATTTGTCCGTTCATCACGTTCTGTCCGAGTGATTCATCAAAAGTGCTGGAGTGTTGTGAGAGCTTGGTTGATATTCATCATATCTAGATATTATTGTTTAGCTATCTAGATTTTTCTTGTCATCTCTACGGTTATATTTTAAGTTTGTCAGAAAGGGGGTGCAATCAATTCACTCCCCCTCTCGATTGCTTTCCTAATCGGGCCAACAATTGGTATCAGAGCCTCGGCTCTTTTTTCATCTAGATACCTCACGGTTTAGAAAGATCTGTTAGGAATGGGTAACAAAGGGTTAATGCCCGAAGGACATTCTATTCATTGGCCACCCTTCTTTGATGGTAGTAATAACACCTATTGGAATAATAGGATGACTATTTTTCTTCGTGCCCAAAACCATGAAATATGGACTGTGATTAAAAATGGCCCATACACTTTACCTCCTGATGAGGAAGGTTGGAATGATGATCTTATTAAGAAGGCCACTGTGAATTTTAATGCTTTAAATATAATTCAGTGTGCTATTCACCAAAATGAATATGCTCGTTGAAGAGGGGCGATCTCGCACTGCTCCTGAGCGGGGAAGAGGATGACCATGTACACTTGAAGTGGGAACTGCAAGAAGGGAAATGAGTCAGAGGTGCCCAGGGATAGATCACCGGGGAAGACCCTCCGATGCTTAAGTCAGCAAAGTAGTAGAGCTCTGATGCGAAGGGAAGAGCTAGGAGAAAGATGGGAGCGTGAGATCCCTCTCCACCAAATAGTGAAGTGGTTCTTGCTCAGGGTTTTTGGCTCTTGCCTGGCTTACCTCTTTGTAGTAGGGTATTTCTAGTTTAAATAGTGGCCCGTTGTGCAACTGATCCCTGTAAGCGGAGGAGTCTCAGCGGGGTTACGTCTTTCATGTGGACTCTTTATAGCATGCGGACTCTTTGTCTCCCCTATCCCCTTGAGCTTCCTGCCATTAAGGGACTCACAACGGCCATACCAATAAGCTTCCATCAGTGAGCCCGAGCGATAGGCACTTGCCCAGGAGTGGTCTCTCGAGCAATGAGTGCACAGTCGGGACAGGGAATAGGGGGCTCCGAGGGAGCTTTCCCGATCGAACTGATGCTCAGACTTTCAAACCCGAAGGCCGCCTAGGAAGCGCTTATTCCGAGTAAGTTATTGGGCTTATATTGAGTGGGCCCGGTGCCTACCACTTCAAGGAGTTGGGCCTCGTTCGGTCTGGTTGGACATTTTTGGCGTGTCCGTACGGGCGATGAGAATTTCCCCTCTCCACTTGTCCCCCTCCTACTCTCGAGCAAAAATTAGGCTCGGACGAGTAGCATTTGGGCTGGACTTTTGTGGCTCTGGTTGGGTAGAGATTTCTCTCTGGTAGGGGCCACATGATGCGGCTTGCCTTGAAAATATGCCCATCAAGATGAATCAGAGAAGGCCCCTTATCGGAAGATCGGATCGCCGCGCCGCCTCCGGTTTAAGCATTGCGCATTTTTGCGTCCCTTTATCTCCGAGGTTTAGGGTTTTGCCTCTCTTTGTACTTATATTTGAGGGGGGCTCCTTTGCTGTGAGAGCAACTCGAAGGAGCAGAGAATCGTTGCAGCCATCGGAGCTAGGAGAGCATCCTGAGGCGACGATTCGTCAGCTTCCTTCTCCTACGGAGTCCTCTGATTCGGAGCTTTCCCCTTCTTCTCCCAGCTCTTCTGTCTGTTCCATGGCAGACCAAAATCTAGGGACCGAGAGTCGAGAGGGAGAACAGGCCTCGAGGACTTTTTTGGTGCCATCGGAGCCTCTTCGCATCGAGTTGGGTGAGGCGGACGTGAAACGACTGGAGAATCAGTATGGGCTGCCATGGCGATTCAAGTTCCTCGCACCTGAGCCTCATGAATCCAGTCTGGCCGCTCGTTTTGGCCTCTTTTGTTTTTTCCTCCTGGCCTGGAAGTGCGGTTTTCTGCTGCCCCTCCATCCTTTCATCGTCGAGTTGCTTCGGTTCTACTAGCTGGCTCCTGTCTAGCTGTTCTCCAATTCTTATACCCTTATTTTCTCATTCATCTTTCTCTGTGGCAAGAGAGGGGTGCACACCTCGGTGGACCTCTTCCACTATTTTTTTTGAGTTGAAGAAGAATCCTTTTGCCGGGAAGGGCTTCTTCTTCATTCAGGCGAAGTGGAAGAGGAGTTGTGTGTCCCTTTCTTTGAAAGATTCCTCTCATAAGGGGTGGAAGACCCAATATTTCTGGGTGGGCCTGTCGGCTGTCGGCGTGGTCTGGGATTTCTCGACGGCGCCCAACTTTCACCCGAACATCCCTCCGAAGCAAACAGAGGTCTCTTTGGAGGTTGAGAGGGATGCTGCTATCCTTCAGCGGGATCGCCTGGAGATTGCTGAGTTGGTGACTCCTCCTAACATCGAGGAGTATCTTTCTCGACTGTTGTCGCCGAGGGGTAAGGTTCTCAGGAACTTGTCCTCTTTCAAGCGAGTGTTTACCTCTTCTCAATTTGCTCTTCTTCGCGCAGATCTGCGGCGAGCGGCTGAGGAGGAGGAGGAGGAGGAGGAGGAGGAGGCACCGTCAGTTGAGCTGGAGGTCATCAGTGTGGATGATACGCCAGCTCCGAGCGATCTGCCAGCTTCGGAGGGCTCATCCTACGCCCGGGAAAAGGGCAAGGGGGTTGCCCGGGATGATGCTTCTGAATGCCGAGGGGTCAACCGGAAGGATCCCGTGGCGAAGTTATTGCGATCTTCGAAGCAGGCTCAGTCTACTGAGAAGCAGTGGGCGAGGAAGGCGGAGGTTGCCCGCCCAGTTGATGAGGTTCCCCTATTGCCTCCTCCCTCTACGGTGCAAGAGGGGGCAATTGACAAAGGGATCATGGCCGATGCTGGGGCGCCGAGTAAAGTAGAGGGGGCGCTAGATGGTGGAGCCCAGTCTGAACCGATCAAGGCTGGAGGGTCGTAGGATGTAGCGGCTCGATCACAGCTGACCGAGGCCGGGGAAGTACACGGCGGGGCCGCTCATCCCGAGTCAACCGGTGGGGCCCCCGAGGTAGGATTGCTCGAGGAAGGTGCCCCAACCCCGACTGCTCCGGAGAGAGTTTTCCTTCCCTAAACCAGTTCCTTCAGCGTCTGAACCTCCCTGTACCGGAGGTGCCATTCTATTGCTTCGGGAGTTGTGCAAGAGAAACTCCAGAGGGGTCCCCCCTCCACGCTTTTCGAGCTACTTATGGAAGGCAGCCTGATCTTGGCCCAGCTCGGGGCCGAGGCAGTAGGCGTGTATGCTCGGGTGGAGTCGGAGTGGGAGGCTCTCTCGTGGGCCCGTGGTGCGCTAGATCAGAAGGTTAGGCGTCTGACCATTGATCTTGGTGACCTTCGTCGGGAGGTGGCCCCGCTTCGGGCTCAGGTGCAGTCGAGCCAAGAGGAGGCTCGGTCGTTGCCGGAGCAGCTGGCCCAGGCCCGTCGTATGGTCGACCGGAAGAATGAGCTCCTGGAGGCAGAGCATAAGATTCAGGTCGAGCACGGCGAGTAGTGGAAGGCCGAGCGGGAGGCACTCGAGGGCCGAGTCCGGGGGGCTGAAGATGCACTGATCGAGGCCTAGAGAAGCCTGTCCGAGTCAGAACAGAGGATAGTCGAGCTCGAGAGGTAGGCGGAGTTGGCCGGGGTGGAGGCACTCAAGCGACATAAGTGCTCAGAGGCCTATCATGCGGCTCTTCTCCAAGCTGCCTTCCCTTATTATGAGTCAGGCTATCGCAGGGGCCATCGGAAGGGCTTCTCCCAGGGGTTCGATCGGGCCACCATAGAGGCTGAGGCCCAAGCGAAGGAGCTCATTTTTCCTTCCGGGCAGCGCTATGACTCGGACTGGGGTTCGACTAACTCTTCCCATTATACATCGAGCGAAGAGGAGGGTCAGGAGTCCTCGTCCGAGCGATTGCCAACTCCAGCATCTTCGGGAGAGCGCACGATCGAGATAGTTCCCACATAGGTGGGGCCAGTGTCTGGGTCGGCCGTCGTCGAGAATACTGGGGGCTGATCGTCTTGTGCTGAAGAAGCCTTGCTTGCCGAGCCTGAAGATGGGATTGAGGCCTGATGTAATAACTCTCTCGTTCTTTTTTCTTTCCCTTATTTAGCCAGGTAATGCTTTTTTTGGAAAATATAATAGCGATAGTATTAAATGCTGAACTGACTATTTCTTACCACTTTTGGTGTGATTTGACTATTGGATCCGTAGTTGTTGGAGAAGGTGTCGATCTTCTATGCAGATATCACGCGTGTCGATCTGTCAAATAACTGACATGGCACTGGCACCTTTCCATTTTTCCATACCGCCCATAATGACTTGCTGCTTCGCGCGTCCCGCTGGTGGGATGTTTGGGAAATCAGGTAACCATCTCAGGGAAAGCCCTTTTAGCATGTTTTGTAAGGGGAGAGTCATTTAAGGCGATCAGCTCCCCCTTCGACCTATAAAAGGGCCGATGGGCGTCTCCTTTTCCTTTCATCGCTTACGGCCATCCCTGGTGGTTTCTCCCTCTTTCCCTTTCGCGAGGTGTTGTGCTGTCGGTCTTGGCAGAGCATGGAAGGTGCTTCAGAAGATGATGATGTGGATGGCGGTAGGAAGGAAGCTCCTGCTGTTTCAGTCTGGAAGAGGGTTCGTCAGTCGGGGGTCACTCTGGGAGAAGGTTCGTCATGCCGGAGCATGTCGTCCTTCTGTCCCTAACCTGTCGATGCTATCCCGAGGGGAGGGGGCAGCTAATTAAGCTCCCTCCTTTCTTGGCCTCCCCCTCCCTCCTCGTCCATCTCTGTTGTTTTATTTTTCTTCCTCCTCCTTCACTCTTTGGAGGGTGCCTGCACTGTCTGCCTTCCAATGAGTTGGCGGAGAGGAGGCCTTCACTTGTATTCCTTCCTCTTCTCCTCTCTCCTTTTTTTTGTTGTTTTCCCTCTTTTCCTTTTTCCTCCGAGCTTTCTCAAACCAATGAGGCCGGCAATCCTTTGTCCGAGCTAGTTTCTGCACGAGGCAGAGTCAGTGGCTGGATGTAGGAGCGCTTACCGGGCTGGCCGAGTGTTTTGCTCACGTTATAGTGCTAGAGGGTGTAATTTTTGTACATGTATATTGTATGGGCTGCGGCCTACTTGTTGTACATCAAAGTTTAATAAGAAGAGAAGAATGGCTTTTATTCTACCTTGCTTACAAGTGCATGTTTGCCAAATGATCAAAAGTGGAACTTGCGAAGATTTGCCGCATTCCATGTCTGAGGGATAAGTGTTCCTTCCATGGTGGATAGTCGGTATGCTCCTTTCCCGAGCGTCTCGACCACTCGGTAGGGGCCTTCCAAGATAGGGGCCAGCTTCCCCGCTGCCTCTAGTGGTCGAGATGCTTCGGCTTTCCTCAGGACGAAGTCTCTCGGCTGGAAGTGTTTGTCTCGGACTCTGGAGTTATAGTATCGAGTGATGCACCGTTGGTATTCCATTGCTCGGATCTTTGCAATCTCTCGGATCTCGTCTACTAGGTCGAGGTTTTCTCATAGTTTCTACTCGTTTACCTTGGGTTTGAAGTGGACGACTCGGAGAGAGGGATTGCGGACCTCCAACGGAATTACAGCTTCCGTGCCATATACCAGCTGAAAAGGTGTTTCACCGGTGTCCGTTCTCAGAGTAGTTCGGTACGACCATAGTACGCTTGGTACTTCCTCAAGCCAGCTTCCCTTGACCTTGTCGAGCCTAGTTTTGATGTCTTTTAAGATAGTCTTATTGGCATTCTCGACCAGTCCGTTAGCCTAAGGGTGGGCTACCGAAGTGAAGTGATTGCGAATGCTTAGGTCGGCACATCTATCTCTGAAGTAATGAGAATCAAATTGCCGACCATTATCACTCATGATCACTCGGGGGACACCGTAGCGACAGATGATCGACTTCCAAACAAAACTCCATACGATTGACTCGGTGATCCTGGTGGTGGCTTCGGCATTGATCCACTTGGTGAAATAGTCGATGGCTACGATGACAAACTTCTTCTGAGCTTGAGCCGTGGGGAATGGCCCCAAGATGTCGATCCCCCACTGAGCGAAACGGTATGGCTCGGCAAGGGTGATGAGCTCCGGGATGGGATGATGGATAAGGTGGTCAAAGCGCTGACATCGGTTACACTTCTGTACATAGGTCGTGCAGTCACGCTGGAGTGTGGGCCACCAGTAACCCTGCCGAAGCAAGATCCTGGTGAGCGATCTTCCTCCTTGGTGCGCTCCGCAGGTGCCTTCGTGTACTTCCTGAACCGCTCGGCTGGCTTCATCGACGTTGATGCACTTGAGGAGGGGACTGGAGAAACATCTACGGTACAAGGCATCGTCCAACATGACGAAATGCCGAGCTTGGTACTTGAGATTTTGAGCCTCCCGAGGGTCAAGGGCTCTTGAGAATCTCGGACCCAGAATATGTAGGGGGTCCGCCAGTCGCTCATCGGGTCAACGGTCATAAGCTTGGACTCGATGCTCGGTCGCTCGAGCTCTTCGAGAAAGACCGATCGTGTACCTGCGGGGTCGAACGAGGAGGCCAGTCGAGAGAGGGCGTCCGCTCGGGAGTTTTCCTCCTGTGCTATCCTGACTACCTCAAAGCTCTAGAAGAGTTGGGCCATCCTCTTGACCGCCTGGATGTACTTGACCATTTGTCCTTCCCAAGGTTCGTAATCACTGTTGACCCGGCTAGCGACTAATTGGGAGTCAGTGTGGATCCTGACTCGCTTGGCCCCTAGTCGTCGGGCCATCCTGGTCCCTGAGATAAGGGCTTCGTACTCGGAGGCATTGTTGGACGCCTGGAAGTTGAACTTCAGGGCGTACCGCAGCTCCGCTCCTTCGGGGGATTTGAGAAGGACACCGGCGCCGCATCCGGCCGAGTTGGAGGACCCGTCGACGAACAGATCCCAAGTGGGCCCGGGCGCTGGTGGAGGTACTTCTTCAATCGGGACTGTGCTTTCGGTGATGAAATCTGTGAGAGCCTGCCCTTTGATGGCCGAGCAGGGGCGATACGAGATATCGTAGGCCCCCAGCATGATGGCCCATTTGACGAGACGTCCCGAGGCTTCACGGTGAAAGAGAATCTTCTTCAGGGGTTCCTCGATCAATACGATGATGGAGTGCCCTTGAAAGTAGGGTCGGAGGTGCTTGGCCGAGGTAACCAACGCTAGCACGAATTTCTCAATTGTGGGGTACCTTTTCTCAGCCTCATTAAGCACCTTGCTGGCATAGTAAACTAGTCTCTCGACCCCTGCGTCATTCCTGATCAGGACCAAGCTCACTGTAGAAGGGGTCACTGAGAGATAGAGGTATAGAGCTTCACCTTGGACCGGATTGGACAGTACCGGGGGCGAGGTCAAGAATTTCTTGAGTTTGATGAATGTTTTCTAACATTCCTCATCCCAGGCGAACGTAGCAGATGTCATTTTGGGTCCCCTCAACAATTTAAAGAAGGGTAAGCATTGTTCGGCGGCTCGGGACAAGAAACGGTTGAGCGCAGTAATACGCCCCATAAGGAATTGGACGTCCTTGCTGCACGTGAGCGGCTGCATGTCCAGGATGGCCTAGACCTTGTCGGGGTTGGCCTCAATCCCACACTGAGTTACCAGAAAGCCTAGGAACTTCCCGGATCTGACTCCGAAGGCACATTTGGCAGGGTTGAGCTTCATGTTGCACTTCAGTAGGGTGTCAAAGGTGTCAGCTAAGTCGGCGAGGTGGTCTTAGGCCTTCGGTGTTTTGACGAGCATGTCGTCAATGTAGGCCTCGACGTTCCGACCGAGCTGTCCTTCAAAAATGTGGTTGATTAGTCTCTGATATGTCGCTCCGACGTTCTTTATCCCGAACGGCATCCGGGTGTAGCAATGTACGCCGAAGTCTGTGATGAAGGCGATCTTCTCGATGTCTTCCGGGTCCATCCTGATCTGATGGTAGCCTGAGTAGGCATCTAGAAAACTGAGTAGCTTGTTGCCAGAGGTTGAGTCGACCAGTTAATCGATGCTCGGCAGCGGGTTGCAATCCTTCAGGGTAGCCTGGTTGAGGTCAGTGAAGTCCGCACACATTCGCCATTTCCCAGAAGCCTTTGGCACCAGGATGACATTGGCGAGCCACGTAGGGTACAAGACCGGATAAAAAAGGCCAGTCTTCTGCCCCTTGATGACTTGCTCTTTGATGACCGCTTGCTTCTCCGGGGCATGCTTTCTCCTGCATTGCTAGACTGGCTTCATCGTTGGGTCGAGGTTGAGCTTGTGCATCACCACGTCTCCCGGGATCCCAGTAAGGTGCTCATTAGACCATGCAAAGACTCGGATATATCAGGCAAGGAAATCCTTATATTTTTCCTGTTCCTCAAGTTGTAGCTCAGCTCCGATCTTTACTCCTAGAGTCGGGTCACCGTTAAGGAAGACCATTAGCAACCCGCCACCAGGCTTAGATGTTGCGGGTCCCTCTTCGGCTCCCTTTACTCCTTTATTTTTACCTTCTGGCCTAGTGGCATCGATCGAGATTATATAACACCGTCTAGCCAATGTCTGGTTACCTCGGACTTCCCCCACGCCATGTTTGGTTGGGAACTTCATTTTTTGGTGAAAGGTAGAGGGCACTGCTTTCATTCGGCTGAGAATGTCCCGGTCGAAGATGGCGTTATATGCTGTCATCCCCTTAATCACGATGAAGTCTACCATAACTGTAACGGTTTTGGGCGGGGTGCCGATAGTAACTAGCAGGCTCAGGGCTCCCTCGGGATAAGTTGTCTGGCCATTGAACCAACAGAGGGGGGTTCGGATCGGGTCGAGTTTAGATGGATTCTCTCCCATCTTGAGGAAACATTCATAGGATAATACATCAGGGGCACTACCATTGTCAACTAAGATGCTATCTACGTTACAATGGTTTATTATAGCCGATACAACGAGAGCGTCATCGTGCGGGGTGGTTAACCATTCCAGGTCCTGGTCGGAGAATAACAGGGCCTGTGATTCGCTCGCCTGTGGGGCTGTAGAGTGCTCAATAGAGGCCCGGCTCGCCCGCTTGGCGTGACACTTTCTTCCTCGATTGCTATCTCCACCTGATGCCGCATCGCCCACGATGATGTTGATGTGGACTCCGCGGGGGGCATTGTCGATCTCTTCAGGGGCACCTCGGTCTTCCTTCTGCCCGGACACGTATCGGGATAGGTGTCCCTGGCGGATGAGGCAGCTTGATCTCGTCTTGAAGTTGATGGCAATCGCTGGTGTGATGCCCGTGGTTGTTGTGGAACAGGCAATGCTTGCGGCGATTGCGGTGCTTCGCTTTCATAGGCTCATGTTGGTTGAGGAGGCCCGAGCCTTTGATGTCTTCACAGATTTCGTAGACGGAAGCGGTAAGGGGGGTATACCGCTCGTACTTCCGGGATGGCTCTTTTCGATCTCCGTCCTGGTTCCGCCTTTCTCCTTGGCCCGTCCCTTGCTCGGACGGTCGCTTCTTGTCCCCCTTCCGACCCGAAACTATCGTGCCTCGGAAGGCGCTGAGGACTTCCTCGCACTCTGCATGGCGCAAGGCCAGGGTCACTAGCTCATCAAGGGAGGTGGGGGGATGAAGCACTAGCTCGCGCCGCAGGTTCTCGTCGCGAGTACCCCCGATCAATGCAGTGATGGCAGAGGCCACATCCAGGTGGGGGATGCGCAGGGCTTATGATTTGAATCGGTTGATATAAGCCCGCAACTTCTCCCCCTGTTCCTGCTTGAGGGACAATAATCCCGTAACTGACCGGGGTGGACCGCTGCCGACGAAGCTTTCCTTGAACACTCACCCGAATTGCTTGAAGTTGTGGATGCTGCAGGGGGCGAGGGCCCTGAACAAAGCCTGAGTGCCCTGAACCAGAGTGGTCACGAATGCTCGGCACTTGATTACGTCGGATGCCCCATGCAAGGCCATTAGGGCGTCGAAGCTATCGTAGTGGTCGGTCGGGTCTCCCTAGCCATCGTACGACTTGAAGGTCGGGAGTGAGATCCTGGGGGATATGTCTACCTTCAAAATATAGTCAGAGAATCGGGATCGCTCCTCGTCCTCGACATGAGAGGTCTTCTGCAAGGCACGGAGGGCGCGCTCTTGCTCCGTGAAATGCCTCTCAAAGTCTCACAGTTGTCGTTGGCCGAGGGGGTGGGGGGCGCACTTGCATGCTGTCCTGATGCTCCTCGGGGGCCTCGGCTTCCAGAAATGGTCGTCGTGCTCCAGTCTTCTCCCTCCTCGGGGTTGAGGAGGCTTCCTGCTCCGGGGGAGGGGCATGCGATGATCCTCCTGATAGGTTACAAATGAGCCGCCGCCCCCAGAGGGTGAAACAGCCTCCAGCTATTTGCTGGGAGGCATCTCCACATAGGGGGGGAGTTGCAACTTCTCCTCCCTGGCCGCCTGGGCCCTCATGAGATCCATGAGGACATCCAGTTTTACGTTGAGGATTTGGAGGGCGTCGGTGCTCCCGCCGGGAAGCTGTTCCCCCGCCACCGATGGGGGTATCTCGTTGGCATGGTTGCTTGATGGGGAATTCTCCATGGGGAGGAAAGATGCGCCTTCTTCCGTCACCAGGGCTTTCCATAGGTCACCGTCAATCCTCCTGCCAGAACTTCATCGCACCATGATGGCTCTTTGCTCGTTTCCCACAGACGGCGCCAGATGAAGAGGGGCGATCTCGCACTGCTCCTGAGCTGGGAAGAGGATGACCACGTACACTTGAAGTGTGAACTGCATGAAGGGAAACGAGTCAGAGGTGCCCAGGGATAGATCCCCGGGGAAGACCCTCCGATGCTTAAGTCAGCAAAGTAGTAGAGCTCTGATGTGAAGGGAAGAGCTAGGAGGAAGATGGGAGCGCGAGATCCCTCTCCACCAAAAGGTGAAGTGGTTTCTGCTCAGGGTTTTTGGCTCTTGCCTGGCTTACCTCTTTGTAGTAGGGCATTTCCAGTTTAAATAGTGGCCCATTGTGCGACTGATCCCTGTATACGGAGGAGTCTCAGGGGGGTTACGTCTTTCATGCGGACTCCTTATAGCATGCGGGCTCTTGGTCTCCCCTATCCCCTTAAGCTTCCTGCCATTAAGGGACTCACAACGGCTGTACCAATAAGCTTCCATCAGTGAGCCTGAGCGATAGGCACTTGCCCAAGAGTGGTCTCCAGAGCAATGAGTGCACGGTCGGGACATGGAATAGGGGGCTCCGAGGGAGCTTTCCCGATCAAACTGATGCTCGGACTTCCCAACCCAAAGGCCGCCTAGGAAGCGCTTGTTCCGAGTGAGTTATTGGGCTTATATTGAGTGGGCCCGGGGGCTACCACTTCAAGGAGTTGGGCCTCGTTCGTTCAGGTTGGACCTCTTTTGGCCTCTCCGTACGGGCGACAATATTTCCCCTCTCCACTCGTGTTTCTATGGGCAGCAGCGCGAAAGAAATGTGGGATAAGCTGAAGCTAATCTATGAAGGTACTACAGAGGTCAAGGAGACAAAGGCAAACATGCTTATCCAGGATTACGAGCTATTCCACATGAAAGAGGAAGAGACCATCTCCGAGATGTTCGCACGTCTCATGGAGATCACCAATGGTTCGAAATCACTCGGAAGGGAATTCAATGACGCTGATTTGGTCAGGAAGGTGCTGAGGTCTTTATCACCAAGCTGGCACACCAAGGCAACGGTGATAGAGGACTCAAAGGATCTTTCTACCCTCACTGTGGATGCTCTCATAGGGTCTCTAATGGCCTATGAGATAAACATTAAGAGGATAGCAGAGGATACCAAGAAGAAGAAGTCAATCGCATTGAAAGCAAACCCAGAGCCTATCTCTAGTCAAGAGGATTCCATGGGAACCCCGGATGATGAGGAAGTCGCCATGCTAACAAGGAGAGTTAGACAATTTCTACGTCAAAGGAGAAGATTTGCCGAAAAGTTCAAAAAAGGAAAGAGGTAGCCCAAGAAAAGGAATGAACCATTAAAAGCGGCTGAGGTTATGTGTTACGAATGGAAGAAAATGGGACACATGAGGGGTGAGTGCCCCGAGTTGCAGAAGAAGAAAGGCAAGATGATCAAGGGCAAGAAGCCAAATGCAATGAAAGCCACTTGGAGTGATGAGGACGAGGACGAGCCAACGTCCAAGGAAGAGGAAAACATTGGTCAAGAATCTGTGTCTCATGGCGAAGAGTGATCAAGAACAGGTAATTTCTGATTCAGAATTTATTACAAACGAACAATGGGAATTAGCTTATGAGGAATTAGATGAGAAATAAAAAAGAGTCAAAAATGCGAATAGAACTTAAAGAAAGAAAATTCATGAAATCATACATTCACCTAATTCTTGTGAAAAATGTAGTTTGTTTGAAATACAAGTTCAAAATTTCAAAAATGCAAATGACACTCTTTAATCAAAATTGCTCTTGTTTGAAGATGAAATTTCATTCTTAGAGGTAGAAAAACAAAATGCATTCAAAATCAAAGAGGAAATCTAAGAAAAGCATGATAAGTTGAAAAATGAGCTGGAAGAACTAAAGAGTAAAAATGGAAGACTTATCACAGAATTGGATGAAGTGAAAAATGCTCATGAAATGATGCTGAAGGCAAAAGAAAAACAAGTGGAGAAAAATTCAAGTTCTGTGCATGGTAACAAAACTCAATTTCAATTTAAGGCTACAAGTTCACAAAATCATGGAGAATGTTCATACACATACACAAATCCACAAGTTGTTTATTCTCGATCCCCTCTACTTCTACACATGTTAATAAAAGAAACAATCTTGGTAGCAAAAGTCCCATTTGTTTTTACTGTGGGAGAATAGGTCATGACATGTACATATGTCAGTTGATGAAGTATGATGATGACTTGGTTTTGAGAAAGTATTATCATGCTGAGATTGATGCTTACACCAAGGGACCCAAGCTTGCTTGGGTACCTAAATCAAAATGAGATTTGATGTTTATTTTTGTAGGTCTGCATGAAAGCAATGGAAAATAAATGGTACCTTGACAGCGGATGCTCAAGACACATGACTGGCAATAAACAACTTTTTGCAGACCTAGCAGAGAAAGAAAGAGGAACGGTAATTTTTGGTGGACATGGTAGAGATAAGATAATTGGCATTGGGAGAATTGGTCAGGACCTCAACCATTTCATTAAAAATGTCTTGCTTGTTAGAGGTCTAACTCATAACTTGCTCAGTATTAGTCAACTTTGTGACAAAGGTCACAAGGTTATTTTTGAATCTTCTCACCGCACCATTGTTGAAGCAAACACTCATGAAATCAAGTTCATAGGAGTGAGGAGTAACAACACTTATCATGTTGACTTTAATGAAATTGCTTCTGAAAACTTGTGTTTAGTTGCTAATAAAAATGATGATGTTTGGTTGTGACATCGTCGTCGTGGGCATGCCAGTTTCAATGTCATTAGGAAGTTGAATCGAAATGGTTAGTTAGAGGTCTTCTTTGTTTGAATTTTGAAACTTCAAAAATCTGTGAAGCATGTAATAAAGGAAAAAAAACCACAGCCACATTCAAATGTAAAAATATTGTTTCTACTGAAAAACCCCTTCAGCAATTACATTTAGACTTGTTTGGTCCCACCAGGACTCGCAGTCTTGGAGGGAAACCTTATGGCTTTGTGATCGTCGATGATTTTTCAAGATATGCATGGGTTTTGTTCTTAGCTAACAAGAGTGATGCATGCAAAGAATTTATTGATTTCTGTACAAAGGTTTAAAATGAAAAAGGATATTCAATTCAGAAAATCTAAAGTGACCACGGAAATGGAATTTGAAAATCATGAATTTGATGAATTTTGCAGGAAGCAGGGGTACGAGCATCAATTTTCAGCACCTAGAACCCCGCAATAAAATAGAGTGGTCGAAAGGAAGAACAGGACGCTCGTGGAGATAGCACGTACAATGCTAGCGGAGAATGGGCTTCCACGGTATTTATGGGCAGAGGCAGTGAATACCGCTTGCTATATCACCAATCGGGCAATGGTAAGACCTATCCTTAAGAAAACTCCTTACGAGCTGTACAAAGGTAAAAAACCCAACATATCTCATTTTAAACCGTTTGGATCTATATGCTATATCTTAAACAATGGTAAAGACAATTTGGAGAAATTTGATGCTAAAAGTGATAAAGGGATTTTCCTCGGGTATTCTTTGACATCTAGAGCTTACCGTGTTTACAACTCTAGAACTCTTGTTGTCGAGGAGAGTCCACATGTTGTAGTTGATGAATACACTTTAAGAAAGTCAAATGATGATGATCGTTTTATTGTTACAGGTGAGAGTGAAGGTGAGAAAGGAGAATCGAGCAAACAAGGTGAGGCAAGAAGTTAAGAAAAGGAAAAGGAGAAAGAACAACAAGTGGAGAAAGTACAACGAACCTTACCACGCCAATGGATGACACTCAAAGACCATCCTTTGGAGAATGTGATTGGCAATGTGGATGAAGGAATCTAGACACGGGCCTAAATCAGGGAAGTTGAAATTCATGATAATTTAGCTTTACTTTCCTCTATTGAGCCTAAGTCTTTAGATGATGCTCTTAATGACAATTCTTGGGCTCTCACCATGCAAGAAGAACTACACCAATTTCAAATGAATCGGGTGTGGTTCCTCGTGTCCCGACCTGATGATCATCCCATAATCGGAACTAAGTGGGTTTTTTGAAACAAACTTAGTGAAGACGGGGTGGTTGTAAGGAATAAGGCTAGACTTGTAGCTAAGGACTACACTCAAAAATTTGGCATTGATTTTGATGAATCTTTCACTCCTATGGCTAGATTGGAGGCAGTAAGAATACTTCTTGCTTATGCTTGTCACAGGAACATCAAGCCTTTTCAAATGGACGTGAAAAGTGCCTTCCTCAATGGCGTTGTCAAGGAAGAAGTATACGTGGAGCAACAGTCGGGATTCGAAGATGAAAAATTTCCGGACCACCTCTACATATTGGATAAGGCACTGTATGGGTTAAAACAAGCTTCCCGGGCATGGTATGATCGTTTAATTTCATTTTTGATAGATACTGGCTTCAAATGAGAAAATATAGATCAAACGTTGTTTACTAAAACTTGTGATGAACATGCCTTGATTGTTCAAGTTTATATAGAGGACATAATTTTTGGAGCCTCTGATATGAAAATGAATGATGAATTTGGCCAACTCATGCAGGGAGAGTTCGAGATGAGCTTGATGGGCGAGTTAAACTTCTTCCTTCGGGCTTCAAATAAAGCAACTAGATGATGGCATCTTCATAAACCAGAAGAAGTACACTCAGGAGATCATGACGAAATTTTAATTAGAGACTGCCAAACCGTTTGCTACACCAATGTCCACCTCACTGAAATTGGAAGAAGAGAAAGGTAACAAAGTTGATCAGAAACTTTTTAGGGGTATGATTGGTTCTCTATTGTATCTTACTGCTAGTAGGCCTGACATACATTTCAGTGTGTGTCTCTATGAAAGATATCAATCTTGTCCCAGTGAATCTCATTTGTCAGCTGTAAAAAGAATTTTCAGCTATTTGAATGGTTCTCTTGATCTTAGTTTGTGGTATCCTAAGAATAATTCTTTTGATTTACATGCTTACACTGATTCTGATTATGTTGGGTGTAAAATAGATCGTAAGAGCACAAGCAGTCACTGTCAGTTTCTAGGGGGCTGCATAGTCTCATGGGCCTCAAAGAAACAACACTGTGTGGCCTTATCAACTGCTGAAGTCGAGTAGGTGGCTGTAGGCAGTTGTGTGGCTCAAGTACTCTGGATCCAACATCAACTGTTAGATTTTGGTTTTTGTTTGAAAAACACTTCCATCATGTGTGATAACACTTCTGCAATAAATCTGTTCAAAAATCATGTCCACCACTCTCGCACAAAACACATTGAGGTTAGACATCACTTCATTATAGATCATATAAATAAATGTCATTTTGAGTTAATTTTTGTCGATACAAAACATCAACTTGCAGATATCATTACAAAACCTTTGAATTCTGATCAGTTTTACTTTCTTAGGAGAGAATTAGGAGTGTGCAGATTAGATAGTTAAAGCTTTCGGAATTGCCTTGTATATACATAACACACTTTCAACTTTTCATAAAGGAATTGTGCATACTGCTTTACTCTTTACACATAAGGAGAATTTCCATGACATTTACATTTTAATCTTTCTTTTTTGTGCATAACACAGTCAATAACATTTAATTTTCAAACATGCTTTTATCCTCTTGCATCTGCATGTACATAAATGCATATACTTCATACTTGTGTGCTTGAATGCCATGATTAACCGGTATATAAAATGACGTTAGTGGAAAGGTGGATTACGTCCACCTGGAAGCTTTCCTTATGCGTGAGGAGGGTCTTTGGACCTCCGCCACGTACCGGTAATCAACCTGCTTGAGAATTCCATTTTGATACATGCTTGAATGTATATATCATACACCTTACAGTTTTTTATTCCTCCTATGACCTAACTCTCTTGCTAAATAAAATTACTTTGATTTAGACATGGTTGTTACATGACACACATTAAGGGGGTCCTTTTATAACTATGCATACACTTAGGGGGAGACATCACAATGAATGGACTAATTCATCTCTTACATTCTATGCAATCTCTCACACTAATTGCACTTTTGAGTTAAATGGTTCTATCTGATAAGGATTTCACCTATTCCACTCAACACACTTGAGGGCTCTTGATCCCCTACATAGAAAACACGTGTCTTGTGAGGAAAAAGCTGTCAGCCCCACCAAAAATTGAATAAGTGTGATTTGACATCGAGTAGTCAGGAATCCCTCCTGAAATAAAGGAGGAAACTCGCATTGAAAAGTGTCTCATCCACAACATCATAAGTGACGATACTGAGTAATTGAGAAATGCCCCTGAAACAAAGGGCATGACTCATGTCAAAAGGTTTGTCATCTTATTATTTAAAATAAAAAAAATTATATAAATTTGGGGTCGTGCGAAGCTACCAAAAGTCGAGCACAGTGTATGGAAGTGTAGGGAGGAAAAGTTCTTACTTGTGTTCCTTAGAAAATCTGAAAATCCATATTGCTTAGATTTCATTGCTCATCCTTCACATATATGCCTAGGGAGTGATTGTGTGAATGTACATTTTGAATCAGTCATATTTCGTGGGTAATGCAGTACCACTTTTTGTAATCACTACCCTTTTAATATTTGCTCATGCAACTCATGCTCTCAGTCGATAGCATTGTTCTTAACCTGTTCATATAGAACATGCTTGATGATATATAGAATAATGAATGCATATATGCTTGAATGTTCACTCATTGCCTTTCATCTGCACTTCAATGAGTTAATTGTGCATATGCAGTTTTGCTTCCATGTTTTTTCATAATCCCGTATTTGACTCTGACAAAAAGAGGGAGTAATAAACTTTGCATGATGTTTTGAATGTTGAATGGGTTGACGAAAGTTGATGAAAGTCAAAAAATGCCTTGCTCTGATTGCTGTATTGGTTCTTTCATGCAAATCCTTGTGGTTCTTCAAAGGGTTTTATTTTCATCAAAAAGGGGGAGATTATTATGCCCCGAGCGTGTTTTGACGAAGACATATCGTACCAGTTTGATGATTTGCATTAAATATCTCATGATGAATGTGAATCTGTTGTGGACTTGGAACAAGGATGCATTTGCTGCCATAAATGTCTTATTGATTGTTTGAATGACTTTGAAGCTAGAATGCTAGAAATTTCATGATAATGGACATTAATGTTTTCATAATGTGATCTTCAGTTATTGTAGGTTCAAGGAGGTTCCCATCCCTTGATCCCATGGTAAAATTGATGGTTGAATGATTTCTCTTGTGGGCTTAATAGAGTTGATTCATGTATTGAGCTCACTGGGTTTAATTCCTTGAAAACCTTTATTTTTCTCGTCTGGAGTTGCAAGAGTCGACTCCTGCAGTCCTGAGGACTATTTTTGGTAAAATAGAACCCAAGGTGAAATGTGTCGACACAAGGAGTCGACACTTTCACCCTGGGGGTTGATAAAATGTGCACCGACCAAAACTTGCACCGGCCGTGTGTGCCTGGCTTTGCACCGACCCTCCTTGCTTGATAAAAACTTGCACCGACCTCATCTTCTACAGATGTGCACCGTGCTATCTTTCCATTTTATAAAATTTGCACCTACCTTTCTTATACTTGATAAAAAGTGCATCGACCTCATCTTCTACAGACTTTGCACTGACCCTCCTTATGTTTCATAAAACTTGCACTGACCCTATTCATAGCCTCTACATAATGTGCACCGACCCAGTCAAATACATGCACCGACCTGCCCTTGAATGTGCACTGATCGAAAGCCTCTACATAACATGCACCGACCCTTTCATTTGTGCACCGACCTGGTCTTTGCTGCTTTACAAACATGCACCGACCTTGCCTTCTCATATGCATAGACCATGGGTTCATATGCATAGACACCTTAGCCTATGTATTGGTTTTTCTATATGTTGGCAGGGCACTTTGTCTGGTTCGAATCCGGATCGTGTTTTCCGGATTGATTTCGAAATGCCTATTTGAAGATCCGTTTCACTTGATCTTTTACACCATTACACTTAGGGGTTCTCCTATGGTTTGGGTGTAGTTTTGAGAGGTTTTTACAAGGGGTTTTTATGGTCTTTTGTTCTATATTACTGCCCTATTTATACCCTACGATCTCCATCGAAGGAGGATGATCTTTGAGGGCTAATAGTGTTCATCCTTGCAAGAAGAGGAGGAGAAGGGTTGTGCATCTGCTGGAGAAGGAAGTCTACGCCGCCAAGGAGTGAGTCTAACGAACTCGAGCTCGGAGCTAAAGGGGAGCCGCCGCTGGTCTTCACCGACTACTAGCTTGGGAGCATCTACAAATGGGCTGATTTCTTCTCTCAAGCTCTTATCGGTCTAAAGCACCCCTCTATTTTATCTCCATTTTGTAATGAAGATCTAAGGGGGAATATCTTGTTCTTAACACTATCTTATCATTTGTGCTTAGGTTATTATCCTTGAACTGGGCTTTGTATTTCCATATTACATTTTATTCATAGACGATCTTGGAGCTTTGTCTCCGTGTGTGTGGTCTCTCGTCGTCGTACGAGAACCCACGTGTGTTGGGCCGTCGAACCCGTGTGTGTGGTTGCTTGCTACCGTCGTGTAGCGTTCGTAGTGGAATCCTCTCGAGTTGAGAGGGGTGGACGTAGGATGGCACTTGGGTGCGTCTGAACCACCTAAAAACTGATGTGTCGTGGGTTGCTATTTATGTGCTTGTTGTTCTTCTCTATCCGTTGATCTTACGAGTGTGATATGTTGAGCTGAGAGCTCAATTAATCTGTCCATTCATCACGTTCTATCCGAGTGATTCATCAAAAGCGCTGGAGAGTTGTGAAAGCTTGGTTGATATTCATCATATCTAGATATTCTTGTTTAGCTATCTAGATTTTTCTTGTCATCTCTACGGTTATATTTTAAGTTTGTCAGAAAGGGGGCACAATCAATTCAGCCCCCCCTCTCGATTGCTTTCCTAAGCGGGCCAACAAGAACCAACCAATAAAGGGTCCATAAACCCCATTCAAAAACACTTGAAAACTTAGTCTCTTTTAATCAAACTTTCATGAACACAAAAGTTCAGTCAATTCAGTCCAAAGCAAGGAAAACCCAGTTTCAATTATAGTTCAAGCAAACCTTGACCACCTTGAAATTTAGTCACACATGAACTACAAAAGTAACCAAGCAAAACTGGCCAAACCGACATGAAGCAACCATGGCCCTGTTTCTATTGTTCAGACCTTAGCACAAGTCAACCCAATAGACTATTAGACAATTCATCATGAAAAACACAGTATTCAGATAAATGTTCCAAAATCTCATGACAGAATGCATGAGACATCATCAAAAGTATACTCATGAAGTGGCATTGCTTCTCAACCCAGTAAAGCAGCCTGCAAAGTAAGACAGCAACATATGAGTTCATGAAGCAACAACAGACATTTTCAACAACACTTGCACACAATATTTTCACTTCTATTCACAAGTAAACCACACAATATATTGTAATAATCAAAACCATTATCAAAGATAAAGAGGGAGCGCAACGAACCCAACAATCTCCCCCTTTTTTATGATGGCAATATATTGTGGCCACCAAGATTCTCTCCCCCTTTGGCATTATAAACAAGTGGGAGACGAGGAACAATCAAATATAAAATGAGATAGAATAGCGCACGAACCCAGCAATTCACCTACCACTGGAGGAAGGTGTATGAACCATTAACACCAGGCAAGAAAAGACATTTGACGTGCAGTATGCAAGATGACAAAATTATATGCAAATGCTCAATTTTTGAATTTTTGTTCAAAATTATATGCAAGATGACCAAACTATGCACACGGAGTATAAAGAAACTGAACTATATGCAGATGTTATGCTAAAAAGCACATTATTCTCCCCCTATTGTCATAAACAAAAACAGACATATAATGGGAATATGTAACCTGTTATTTACATGTATGATCTAATAGTGCATCAAAGTGACATGAAGTATGATGTGAGTAAAACGTATCAGGCAATCAAGCACTCAAGCATGCATAATATGATATAGAAGCAAGCAAGTCCCTTAGGGACAGGTTTAAGAAAAAATGCAATCGATTTTGAGCATGATGTGCATGAACAATATTAAGAAGGTCGTGCTTACAAAAAGATGGTACTGCATAAACCATGAAAGATGACTGATTCAAGAAGTACATTCACACAATCAAACCCGAAGTGTATATGTGAAAAATTGAGTAATGAGTTCCAAAAACAATATGGATCATTAGAGATTCTAAGGAACACTAAAAGGAGCCGTTCCTCTATACACTTCCATACACAATGCTCGAGTATTGACAGCTACGTATGACCCCAAATATTTTTTTTTTAATTAAACACAAGAAGGTGACTAACCTTTTGACGCGAGTTATACCCTTTATCTCAGGGGCATTTCCTGGTTACTCAATTTCGTCACTTATCTTGATGGGAATCAACACCGGACACCATCTTTTATTTTTGCATTTGAGTCCTTTTATTTACATTTATATCCTTAGGGAAACATGTATGCAATTGTAAGGCTTTATAAGCCAATTTGTCATTCCTTAGGATTCTTTAGGTTTTTGTGCAAAAGTCCAGTAGGACCAGTAAGGGGGGCCCATCTCCTTTCCTATTGGTCCACCTAAGCCTTAGGGCCCATGTAGGGTCAGTCAAAGGTCCAAGGTGGGCTTCTAGAAGGGCTTGACCATTCAAGGGGACAAGGTGGAAGAAAATTCAAACTTGGACCAAGCAAAGTCCAAGATGCTTCCCCCTTATAATATAGTTTATCCCATGTTGTATTTTTTATTTAATTTGGTCATTTGACCACATGGGGAAGAAAATCCCCTCTCTCCCACAAAATTCCCATCCCCCACCCCTTGCCATTCTCTATATAAGCCTATGTATAGTGTCATTAGAGATATTAATGAAGAATTAAGCATTTTTACCAAGAGCAAGCCCAAGGGCACCCCTTGTGTCTCTCCTCCCCTCTTGCAGATGGATTTCTACTATTCTAGGGTGTGAAGCCCTCATCTTGCTGTGACTCTAAGATCTCCAACCTCTGCTGGATGCGACTTCCGGCCGTCGCCTTCCGTTCGTGCCGCCATCGCGCCACCACCGCCATCGCCGGAGTTCTATCCAAATCAGGACAGAACCTCATCTCTAAAATTTTATCTTTTTTTATTGTTTTCTCTTCAAGCCCTAATTTTGAGAGTTTGTTCTGCTCGTCTCCCCTAACCGCCAGTTCAAATTTTGTGTCATTTGGACACCATTTAGTATTTTTCCCACATTTATTGTTCTCCCCCCTGTAATTTGCCATTGTGCAGATCTATGGGACAGAGTCACCTTGTTGTAATTTTTCCACCCCCTTAGAAATTTTCAAAAAATCCACAAACATTACTCAGTGTTCCTCACGGTTCTCCCTACCTCCCATAATTTTTGTAGTCACTGGAAAAATCATTTACACCTCGGTCAATGGTCAGTTTCAGGCAGATCCCTTTCTGTCCTGAGTGTCAGTAACCTGATCCACAAGAAAACCCGTAGTTTGTAGAGTTTTTAATTTCTAATCCCTTCTCTGGATTGACGGGAAAAATATATATGTTGTATTTATGTGAGTGCTCTTTCCAACGGTACCAGCCACGCCTCGATCGGCCTCCGGATCTGATCACCATAATTCATGCCGCCGAGGCGCGCAATTCTGTTCCCTGTGCAGATCAAAAAAATCAGTCCGAGAATAATTCGTGCAAAAATGCCAAAAGTCAACTTCTGGAACCGCCGCTTCAGGGAGTCGATTAGGGACATCCCGCCATCGTCCCAGCCAAGCGGCGCCTTCAGAAGACCTCAGGAGGGTGACATTCCTTTGGAATCCGTGCCTTGCTGTCCAGCGAGTCATAGCCGAGTCAGTGCAGGACCGAGTCGGACCAGCAGGCCGAGTTCGCCCCGAACGCATCTCCGGATTGCTACCCGTCAACCCAGGGTCGGTCCTCCCGGGCCCACTTGTAGCCCGTTACCTCCCTGCGTGGAGTGGGCAATAAAATTCACTATTGTAATTAAGTTTTTACCGTTGTTACCGGGAGTTACCGTACTTGGCCGAGAACGTCTTCCCCACGCCCGGAGCGTGGAGGTAAACTCGCCCCCTCACTTTATCGCATTTTGCTTACCTCGTATATTTTTGAATGCCGCTCCGAGTGTAGGTTCCTAGCATGATTTATATTGTTATCACCGCTGCGAGAGTGAGTGACCCATCCCGTGACTCGATCTGAGTACACGCGGAAAGCCGATACCCGAGACTCACGGCCGATTTCTTAACCGCGCACGGTCCAACGTTTCCCTCGCATAGGGACGATCGCGAGCTAGAGTCCTAGGTCGCGTGTCCGTCCTGCATCAATTTGGTATCAGAGCGTCATTTGAGTCTAGGGTGCTTAAAACAAAAAAAGAGTCGTTCAAGTCGAGTCGAAGTCTAAGTCGGTCTAAGTGTCACATTTGCATAGCATTAATCGGTATATCAAAAGGTGTTGTCCGAACGTTAGGCTACGCCTATTGGGAAGGCCGCACACTTGCACGAGTGATCTTCGGATCGATTAACTCCGCCACATACCGAGTCTTGGTTTAAGTCTAGGGTCCTTAGTGTGCATTAGTTAGTGCATTCCAACCTTACATAGTCGTGTCTAGTGTCTTGTCCAAGTCTCTTCATGTCCGTCTTATAGCTCCCCATTTCCAATGGACTCCCGGTCGCCCAGGCGATATGACCGTTGGCCCACCCATGGGCTTGGCAACCATCCTCTCCACTTCCGTAGGCCCGAAGCCTCGGATTTTTATGGCTCCAATGACCCGAGTGACTACCTCAAGTGGGAGGCCGCCATGGATACATACTTTGATTGGTATACCATGTCCGAAGTCGGGCAATTCTATTTTGCCAAGGAGAGGCTTCTTCACGAGGCCGCCGAAAAGTGGGACCACAATGAACGCTTGCGAGAAGTTAGAAGGCAATGGCCCATCGAGTCGTGGCATGAGATGAAGGGCGAACTTAGGAAGGTCTACCTACCTGGCCCAGGTCACCTCCAACCGAGCCCACCCAATCACCTTCACCTAAGTGGGTCATAGTCGGAGGCAACGAGCCCCACAAGTAGTAGAGCCTAGACCCAAGCCTAGGCCGGTTGATTACGGGCGAGTCCATCACGATACCCCTACTCCAACCCACACCGTTGTTGAACTTGTGCAAATGATTTCGGATAGGGTAGATAGGAGGTGTGCTTATTTTGAGTCGCTGGTCTCCCCTTGCCCACCTCCGAGGCAGGAGGTAGCCTTACCCAAACCTAGGGAGGTCATAGCCGGTAGTCCCAACCCGGCCCCACCTACGGCGTCCCAAGGGCCTCTTCCCCTCCTAGTGGACAACCCTCCCCCACCCCATCCGGGGAGCCCTTCCCCTATTGCTCCTTTGCCACCCATTTTCGATCCTCACCCGGAGCCATTTCATTTGGAGCCACCTCAGCCCGATGCACCCGTGTTTCTAACGGGAACGCTTTTCAATGCCGAGCCACTCCTTAGCTGGCTCAAGAATGGCTTGGCCCCACCTCCCTTCCCATCCATGGACCCCACCCTATCATTAGTGCCGGCCAACTCATTCCATACCACCTTTCGGTCTAGTCACCATGTGGATACATTGGATGACCTTCTTAAAGGATTAGACCGGCAGTTGACATTTACGCACTTATTGGCCCCAGGCTTCGACTGACCCACAGGTCGTAGCTTCACCCACCCCGCCTTAGGGTCCATTACCTCCGTGTACACCGTGGGTCATGTCACCACGGAGGTTCTTCTACTCCTCCCGTTACCGGCCGAGCCCAACTTCATTCTTTTTATCCCAAGGGAGGAGCAAAATCTTCTATACACTGTCCCATCTACCACGATGGATGGAGGTGACCATCACCTTCATGAAATTCAAACATGGGACTATGTAATGGAGGAATCGAGGGGTCACACATTCTTTGACCCATTCGACCCCTTCTCTAGTGGGCCTCGTGACCCACCACTTCCTTTATACCTTGTCGGGGAAGTCCACTTTCACACCCCTTCCCTACGGGCCAATCCATATACACCCTCCAAGCCCGTTCATGATACACCTACATATCGGGATGATGTAGAAGATGGCCCACCCAAACCTCCCAAATCTAAAAGGCCGTCCGTTCATGAATGGATCACTTTAGGATGCCTTCCCCATTCTGCTAACCACCGATTGCATCTTGTGTATGCATGGCACACATTCGAGTGTCCTAGTCCACCCTTGTATGTGTATGGGTCGGACTAACAATAGGTTTGTCTAGGGTCTTGTGAGTCTGTGCATACATCGAGTCGAGTCGGTCCTTTGTATGCTCACATTGTCAGTCCCTTTCGAGTGCGAGACTTGTCGGATTTTGGGATCGGTTCTACCTCACATATCGGATCTAGTCACATAAAGGGACCCAACGATGATTCCTAGTGAGTCTTCGAGCCGCCTTCCCCCTCCTTTGAGAGTGACCCCACCCCGGAGTGTCCACCTCTAGTCTCATTCCCCAGCAGCGTGAGCATAACGAATTTATATGAGATGAGCATGTGTCGATTACTTGGAGTGGAGCGTACTCCACACTTTCAGGTTCGGTGACAGATCCGCAGGAGCTACTCGAGCAGCCGCACCCCTTACTCGACGGGGTCGAGTTCTTCCCACCCGGAGAGAATTGATGGGAATCAACACCGGACACTAACTTTTATTTTTGCATTTGAGTCCTTTTATTTGCATTTATATCCTTGGGAAAACATATATGTAATTGTAAGGCATTATAAGCCAATTTGTCATTCCTTAGGATTCTTTGGGTTTTTATGCAAAAGTCCAGTAGGACCAGTAAGGGGGCCCCATCTCCTTTCCTATTGGTCCACCTAAGCCTTAGGGCCCATGTAGAGTCAGTCAAAGGTCCAAGGTGGGCTTCTAGAAGGGCTTGATCATTCAAGGGGACAAGGTGGAAGAAATTTCAAACTTGGACCAAGCAAAGTCCAAGATGCTTCCCCATTATAATATAGTTTATCCCATGTTATATTTTTTATTTAATTTGGTCATTTGACCACATGGGGAAGAAAATCCCCTCTCTCCCTGAAATTCTCATCCCCCACCCCTTGCCATTCTCTATATAAGCCTATGTATAGTGTCATTAGAGATATAAATGAAGAATTAAGCATTTTTACCAAGAGCAAGCCCAAGGGCACCCCTTGTGTCTCTCCTCCCCACTTGCAGATGGATTTCTACTGTTCTAGGGTGTAAAGCCCTCATCTTGGTGTGACTTCAAGATCTCCAACCTCTGCTGGATGCGACTTCCGGCCGCCGCCTTCCGTTCGTGCCGTCATCGCGCCGCCACCGCCATCGCTGGAGTTCTGTCCAAATCAGGACAGAACCTCATCTCCAAAATTCTATCTCTTTTTATTTTTTTCTGTTCAAGCCCTAATTTTGAGAGTTTGTTCTGCTTGTCTTCCCTAACCTCCAGTTCAAATTTTGTGTCATTTGGACACCATTTGGTATTTTTCCCACATTTATTGTTCTCCCCCCTGTAATCTGCCACTCTACAGATCTATGGGACAGAGTCACCTTGTTGTAATTTTCCCACCCCCTTAACAATTTCTAGAAAATCCATAAAAATTACTCAGTGTTCCTCACGTTTTTCCCTACCTCCCATAATTTTTGTAGTCACTGGAAAAATCATTTACACCTCGGTCAATTGTCAGTTTCAGGCAGATCCCTTTCTATCCTGAGTGTCAGTAACCTGATGCACAGGAAAACCCATAGTTTGTAGAGTTTCTCATTTCTAATCCCTTCTTTGGATCGATGAAAAAAATATATATGTTGTATTTTTGTGAGTGCTCTTTCCAACGGTACCAGCCACGCCTCGATCGGCCTCCGGATCTGAGCACCATAATTCTTGCCGTCGAGGTGCGCAATTCTATTCCTTGTGCAGATCAGAAAAATCAGTCCGGGAATAATTCATGCAAAAATGCCAAAAGTCAACTTCTGCAACTGCCACTTCAGGGAGTCAATCAGGGACATCCCGCCATCGTCCCAGCCAAGCGGCGTCTTCAGAAGACCTCAGGAGGGCGACGTTCCTTTTGAATCCGTGCCTTGCTGTCCAGCGAGTCATAACCGAGTCGGCGCAGGACCGAGTCGGACCAGCAGGCCGAGTTCGCCCCGAACGCATCTCCGGATTGCTACCCGTCAACCCAGGGTCGGTCCTCCCAGGCCCACTTGTAGCCCGTTACCTCCCTGCGTGGAGTGGGTAATAAAATTCACTGTTGTAATTAAGTTTTTACCGTTGTTACCGGGAGTTACCGTACTTGGCCGGGAACGTCTTCCCCACGCTCGGAGCGTGGAGGTAAACTCGCCCCCTCTCTTTATCGCATTTTGCTTACCTCGTATATTTTTGAATGCCACTGCAAGTGTAGGTTCCTAGCTTGATATATATTGTTATCACCACTGCGAGAGTGAGTGACCCGTCCCGTGACTCGATCCGAGTACACGCGGAAAGCCGATACCCGAGACTCACGCTCGATTTCTTAACCGCGCACGGTCCAACGTTTCCCTCGCATAGGGACGATCGTGAGCTAGAGTCCCAGGTCGCGTGTCCGTCCCGCATCATATCTTAATTGTGGATTTTGTCACTTTTCGGCACGAGTTGTACCCTTTGTCTCAGGGGCACTTCCCGGCTACTTGGTGCCAAACCCACTTATTTTTAGTAGTGGATAAGCTTCATTTTTCGACGTGAGTTTCCTCCTTTGTTTCAGGGAAGATTCTCGGCTACTCGGATCAACATTCCACTTATACATATTTTTGGTGGGGCGAACAACTTTTTCCTCATGAGACATGTGATTTCCATGTAGTGATTCAAGAGCCCTTTGGATTGTTGAGTAGAATAACTATTATCCTTATCAGATTGAATCATTTATCTCAAAAAGAGCACATTGAGAGAGAGATATTGTACTGAATGTAAGAAACAAATTAGTCTAATCATTGTTATGTCTCCCCCTAAGTGTATGCACAGTTATGAGCAAAACCTCCCCCTTAATATATGCCATGTAACAAACATGTTTAAATCAATGCAATTTTCTATAGCACGGAAAAAAGGTCATAGGATATATTCAAGGAAGGGAGATATGATATATACGTTCAAACATGCATTGGGGTAAATTTTTCACACAAGTTGATTACCGGTACTTGGCTGAGAACGTAGGTCCAAAGACCACTATCAAGCATGGGGAAGGCTTCTAGTTGGATAAAATCCAACCTTCCACAATCGTCATTTGATATACCGGATAATCATGGCATTCACGCACACAAATATGTCAAGTATATGCATGTAAATGGACAGATGATCAAAGACTTCCTTTATTTACAAGTATGCAAATATATGCATGATATATGCAATATCCATAATGCAATTAAGTGTGTGTTCTATGTATTCAAGATTGAATTGTTATTTATAAAAAAAAAGTGAGCAAAAGTATGAAAAACTTTATGTGCAGTGTAAAGCATTCAAAAATCAAATTTATTCATAAAGTGTGAAACAACTTCCAAACTCAATTTTTAGCTTTTCAGATTGTTGGAAGTGAACCAAAGCAAAATAATTTTTAAAAACAAACCAATTTTGTTTCTCGCCTTGAGAATCTACATTTATTAGCATTTCTTGACCTCAAGGCGCCCCTGCAAGACAACTTCTCATTTTGAAGATTTGGGTACCCAAGCCATCTTGGGTCCCGAGGGGTTAGTTCTAGCATGTACAATTGTATTCTTATATCTCCTGGCACACCAATCATCATCATATCTCATTGTGGCACAGTCATCCATTGAATGACCATCCTGACCACAATAGAAGCAATAAACGGATTTTCTTTTTATGGACCATTTTTCATCATTTTTCATTAAAGAGCAATTATTCATCATGTGTCTAACTTCACCACAATAATGACACAAAAAATTCCTTTTGACATACCATTCATCATCATTTTTCTTTGTGAAACAATTTTCAAAAATATGACCATGTAAACCACAGTAGAAGCAATGAATGTTAAGGTTCTTCTCTATGAATCTCTCATGTTTTTCGGAACCATCAACCACTTTCACTCTTGATTTTGATGCTTCATCATCATCAAGTTTCATCAAAAAGTAATCATACATTTCGTGGCCATATTTCCCGCAGTAATAACATTAAACATTCATTATTTTTCTAGATGCATGAACATGTTTAACAATTGAGGGTTATGCATACATACAAGAATGATCATAGACATTTTTCTGTTTCTGATTTTCTTTATCACACAAATGCAAGGACTCATTCAAACTCATGATTTATTTTCCAAAGAAGAAATGTGCAATTCAGTACTAATTAATTCTTCCTCACATGACGTAATTTTCTCATTCAACAAAGAATTAACAGTTTTGTGACTTTCAATTTCTTGTTCAAGAATATGTAATTTAACACAATCATCATTAATGACATATTTTCCTTTTTCAAAATTTTCAAGACTTTTCAATCTACTTTCAAGCAAGAAAATTTGAATTAACAAAGCACTATTTTTGTTTTAGAGTTTTTCAAATGAATTTTCGTTCATGGAAGTGTGTTCAAGTTTGTTCATTTGAAAACTCACTTTTTCATCAGGCATTACATTGATGGTTTCATTAACGTTGATAGACTTAGATAAATCATTCTTCAGATTTCTCAACTCCTATTCCAATTCAACAGTTTTATCATTCATGTTCTTAAAACTTTCTATCTCATGTCTTAGCTCCATTAGCCTTTTAGATTTGTCAATATTCAGAGTAGCTTTTACTTTTTCAAGAAGGAGCAGTTTTTTAGATATAGCAGTATTCAACTCCTTCAGATTCTCATTATCTTTATCTATTGTTGAAGTTCAGAAATTTTAGACATTAATGTTTCATTTTCATTTCTCAAGCATGAAATTGTTTCTTTATAGCTATCAACCTAAGCATGGAAGATTTACTTAATTCCTTAAACTCAACACATTTTTCACATGAGAATTTTTCAACACATGTGTTTTTAATTTTCTTTTTCAATTTTTTGTTTTCAAATTTTCACAATTTTATATTTTTCAAACAGTTCATCATAAGTATCCACTAATTTATCATAGCTAAGCTCATCTTCTTCATCAGAATCGGAGTTTAACTTAGAGCTTTCCTCGCTTTGACGATTACTCATTGTTTGCCACGAGGCACTCACTATTCTAGCTTTCTTCTTGGGCTTTGCTCAACCCATCCCAAATCTCTTTGGCTGACCTACAAGATGAGACAAAAGTAAATTGATTAGTGTCCACAACAGCCTTAAGAGCACTCAAAAAAAATGAATTATCAGAATTCTTTTTCTTATCCTCATCGGTCCACCTTGACTCATTTTTTGGAAGAATGTAAGGGCCATGAGTGATTAAATTCATGAGCTTCAGATCAATATTAGTAATCCAAACACAAAAATTTATAAGCCATAGAGCATAATCAAAACCATCAAGGATAGGAACCAAATTAACACTAGCCATCATGAATAGACATTTTCTCCTAGACCGTGAGGTCTACAAATAAAAATCAGAGACTGGGCTCTGATACCAATTGTTGGCCCATAATAGATGGCGGACAAGAAGGGGGGTTGAATTGTCCCCCAGTCGAGATGGCGGATTTAAAAAAAAATCTAAACTAAACACAGTGGAATTAAAATTAACTACGTTAATTAATCTAAACTGAGGTGAGATATAAATGTTCTCTCAATCTTTCCGATCTCACTCGAGTAATCTACGCACTGAGTGATTGAACTTACGCCAAACACAGATAGCAGATGAAGAAGTGTGTAGTGGTGTAGTGAATAAAAATCTATAAGTTGACCTGTGAACGGAGATAGGAGAAATGGACCTTCACACAGGCATGCCACAAAGAACACGGAGATTTTTAGGTGGTTCGGGACCACGACGGGCTCCCTACGTCCACCCCTCACCGAAACCCGGTGAGGCTTCACTAACACGCTATTGATGTAGCAACAATAGGGACGAACTCCAACACCACACATGATGCGTCTACAGCAATCCACACACACGGGGCTTGGCCCCAAGACGCTACCACTGCAGCACACACACACACAGTCGGGCAACTCACCCCGCACTAAAAACTCACACGGAGACGCAGCTCCATACGCCACACACAACACTATTCTGATTCAGAAAAGATAAAAGATAATTAATATATGCTCACAGCTGGATGTAGATCAAGAAGAGCATCACAAATAAAAGGGTAAAAGATGTAGAATGTTTCCCCTTCATTCTCCAATGGCCATAAGAACATTTTTCTCGAAGCTTGGGTCAGTGGGAGTTGAATACGCAGCAGGATGGAGTAGCCGGTCGTCTCCCTTGAAGATCCCAGCTCGTTTGCAACTCGTACAGCTGATGTCCTTCAAATCCTATCTCCAATCGCACATGTAAGCATCAGAAAATGGTTATCTCTCAAAGCCCTCTCCTCTCTACCTTGTGGCCGCTCCCTTTCTTCCTTCCTCTGCAAGAGAATAGAAAGTATTAGCCCAAGGGATAATCTTCTTCGATGGAGATCGCAAGCATTATATACTCAAAGAGCCAAGAGACAAAAAGACATGGTAGCCCCTCAAAAAACCTTCTCAAAACACCACCTAAATATGTAGGAAACCCAAAGGGTAATGGTGTAAAAGATGCCCACAAATGGGTTGGATACAATAAGGTTCGAACCACTTACAGTAGACCCGATTAGGACCGCCCAGGACAAGTGTCGACTCTCAGAGTCGACACTTATTCACGGTTGTTCTGCCAAAGAACAAAAAAAACCACCAAGGGCATAAGTTTTGTCGAGAGTACTGCCAGCCATAAAAACAGCATACAGGACTGTAAGTGTCGACTCTTAGAGTCGACACTTGCAGCCTATTGCATGAAAGTAGCATGCTGCTCAATAGAGCAAGAATAGAAAACTGCCATGACAGTCCAATGCAATGAAAACCCATGAAACACCATTCAACCCCATTTGAAAAACTAATTTTGTCAAGTTAAATAACATGTTTAAAGGGTCTTAAAAACACTAAACAAACTTGGATTCATTTAGTGATAAATGAAACAAGATAAACAACACACTAACTACCATAGATTTCCAAGAACAAATATGCATGAAAACACTTGTAAACCCAATACATGAAAACCACTTCAAACACATTTCAGGCAATAGATAATCAAATTCAAAAGTACATTCATACCATGGATCCAACTGATTGAAAGCAATTTGCAAATCAGGACTGCACTAACCACAAACAATGCAGTCAATTTAATCTTAAACCAATGCTTCATGAATATAGCTTCATCCATGAAAGACCCATTTGCAATTCAAACCATACCAAACATTGATTCAGTCTGAACAAGCTGAACCTTCACAACCCTCACAAATCAATTAGATTTAAGCAATCCGTTTCTGAATTGAATTCATCAATCCCTTCAAGGCACTATGAAACAAATTCAGAAATAATCTGTTACCATTTATTCAATGATCTGAGAGCATTATAGATCCAGGAATTTAAGTTCAGTTCAGCAAATTTAAATACAGTTTAATTAATCAAAGTTCAGTCAATGAAAATTGAACTCTATCTGTTCACACAGATAGAACAAATGCAATCCATGCTAATTGAAACTCAAACATTCCATTGATAGTAAAATTCAACTTTGAAGAATTCATACTCATTCCATGAAAACCATTCATAAGACTAAACATCTTTACTCATCTTCATCAAGAGATATGGAATTCACATACAGTCCAATTCAGAACCAACCTATAAAGGGTCCATAAACCCCATTCAAAAACACTTGAAAACTCAGTCTCTTTTAATCAAACTTTCATGAACACAAAAGTTCAGTCAGTTCAGTCCAAAGCAAGGAAAACCGAGTTTCAATTATAGTTGAAGCAAACCTTGACCACCCTGATATTTAGTCACACATGAACTACAAAAGTAACCAAGCAAAACTGGCCAAACCGACATGAAGCAACCATGGCCCTATTTTTCTTGTTCAGACCTTAGCACAAGTCAACCCAGTAGACCATTAGACAATTCATCATGAAAAACACAGTATTCAGATAAATGCTCCAAAATCTCATGACAGAATGCATGAGACACCATCAAAAGTATATTCTTGAAGTGGCATTACTTCTCAACCTAGTAAAGCAACCTGCAAAGTAAGATAGCAACATATGAGTTCATGAAGCAACAACATACATTTTCAACAACACGTACACACAATATTTTCACTTCTATTCATACGCAAACCACACAATATATTGTAATCATCAAAACCATTATCAAAGACAAAGAGGGAGTGCAATGAACCCAACACGCGGGATAAACCAAAGTAACACAAGTAACAAGATATGATCAAGATAAGAGATGTGCGAGCATGATTGAGCAAGTATATAACAAGAATGTAAGTTTGGCCTTTCATGAACGAGAATATATAAGCACTTAACGAGAACGCACTTTTCATAACTAGAAAGTCATGTATCACGCAAGAATGTAATTTGTCATGTCCCGAGTGCGGAAGGAACCCGGAGATGCGTGACGAGTTTATATCAATCATTTCCATCATAGCATAAGTGTATTCGACATACATAGACAGAGCGCGCATAAGTAATGATAACCAAGTCCTTTATTAATCATAACTTTAAAGTACTCCATTACAATTCTTTATGAAAGAACTATGACTCAATGAAAGGAAAACTATAATGGATGACTCAAGAAAATAGAAAAGATAGGACTAGATAACGCTTGACGGTTGGAATGGCTCTAGACTCTTCACTCTTGTCCATCCCCATCCGAATGAGTCTTGTCATCAGAATTACCTAAAAAATAGGGGAAAACACTAGGTGAGCGAACGCTCAGTATGAGTTATATCTCAAGTGCTAGCTTGCTTTAAGTAAATTACATGTTGCATGAATGCAAGTATGGCAATGCATGTTCGCGTAAAACAACATATATTAGAGAGAGAGTATAGCAAGAGATAAATGAGTGAACAAGCAAGTCTTTCATGTCAATTTACAAAGATGAACATGTACATTTATCAAGTCATGTCAAGAATTGGCTATCATGTTTCAAGCAAGCAAGTATATACCCTTTCCGGGCCACGTACGACATGTCATGTCAAATCAAGTAGAAGTATAGAATTTATGAAAATGTCCAATCAAACAAGTCATGCACTTCGGTGTAATGCCACACCGTGATCAATAATAGCTCCCATGGGCACAAGTACTTTCGGGTGCTCCTCCCAGGACCAGATCGGGCCTTATTTACACAAGCATTGAGTCATGTATTTTCGACATCCACTGTAGTTATAGCCAATATAGAGTTTCAAGGGAAAGCACTTGTATAAATTTTAAGGTAGATCTTGTGGAATAGAATCATGAGGATAGAACTTGATACGTAAGGACGTACTATGATTAAACGGTACAATCACAATACTCGTTGAAAATTGGGTGGAATCGGCTCCCTAATGGGTGCCAAGATATCAAGAATAATTGTTCATATTCACATGATTGCTCGTCCTTTGTACATGATAAGGTAGGAAGAACTATTGTCCACATGTAGGCACTAAATCCCTAAGTGATAGCAATGTTATGGCTTCCCCATTCCATTAACTTAAGAAACATTCTCACGGTATCCAAATAGCATACCATGAGGGCCGGTATACCATGTTTCTTTAGAGTGACATGGCAATCAAAAAGTGTCATGGGTTTTAGTGGTACAACCTGCTCGGCGGCCTTGAGGGAATCCAAGGCTTCGCGTAGACTTACGGAGGTCTCTATAATAAAATCACCAGTCCGAAGGAAGGAATATCCCGTGGAGGGTTCATCTATCACCGAGAAATAGTGGGGTAATCGATAAAACATCGTGAAATGTGAGACTATACTCACGGACTAGAATATAGTGCCAATATACAACCCACTGAAAAGGGGTTACAGAAAAACCATGAAAAACAGGAACCATGAATATGGCGCCCTTGACAGGGTCTCCATTTCTTTAAATCCAGTGTGGGAAATAGAGCATATAAATTCAGGTTTTAAATACTCAATGTCAATTCCATACTTCAATTACATAACCAAGAATTCTGGGTTTATATTGCTCAGGGAAAATGGCGCCCTGGGCAGAGCCCTGGTTTTAGGAAAATTGCACCCAGGTCTAGGGCACCCTATTCAAATAGTGGCTGGGTGACAGTCGTGCTTCATTCATGTGTAAATTGGTCATGAATAGTGCCACTTTTCGATTTACAAGAATTTTCCAAAAATGAATACATGGACAGGTAGAGAAAAATAGCAGGAATCTAGCAGTATACTCATGCATTAGGTTGGATGTCATGGTTCATGGTAATTAAATTTTAAAGATGGTGTACTTATTTAATTACTCAAAGAATAACGACTGTGTGTGCAGTCGTTTTATGAAAATAGCGCCCAATAGAGGGGCGCCCTTTTACCAAAATTCTAAAAAAAATGAAGCAGAAACAACCAAAAACCAATCTATCATACGAATATGCATGCTCGTGATCTAAAGTTATTAGGTTGGGCTTGGTACTTGAGAAGACCCACCTTTCTAGGTTGATTCTGGTTGACAGTACATGAAGAGATTGAAGAAAGCAACAGATGTTCACGGAAACGGTACTCTGTTCTGCAATCTGTGGAACAGAGGAACTGGATGTAGTAACTGCTGCTCTTTCACTAGACAAAAGAAGACGATGCTCTCCCTTTACAGTAGCAAAATGAAATAGGAAGAAGATATAGCTGCAACGGTAGTAGGAGAAGCAGCTCTACTTCCTTTGATGCAGAGACTAACAGGATAGACATACCTGTGGCTTCAGTGGCGTTGGTGAAAGAAGAAGTAATCCTCCTTCCAGCAAAAACGAAGAGTAGATGTAGGAGGACTTCTTCTATCGTGGAAGAAGTAATTAATCGGCAGAACAACCCGGAAGAAGAACCAAGTCCTCTTCTCAACGAAGTAACAGAGAAGAAGCACAAATGTAATGACCCGAAAATTTTATAAAATATTTCTGAATTATTAAATATTCTCTGAGAATTTTTAAAGATCAAAATGGATTAATAAATGAATATTGGGTTAAATAAGTCATTATTAAGGCCCAAGTATGATGAACAATTAACCTAGCCTATTTGAATAAAGCCCAAACGGTTTAAAGGACCAAGCCCATGAAGTTTGGCCCATATTCTAGAAGATTAACTAGCTTATTCACGGAATATAAGGATAAATACCCTTTAATAAGATAATTAAGTGGATAACAGAATAAAAGAGTTTGAATAGATTCAAATTTGACGTCCAATGACCTTGGCGGTCTATCGTAAAATCGCTAAAAGACTTGTGACGAACTAGTCCTAGAACTCTACATTCTGTCAGTTCTGTGAGTAGAAGAAAGAGCAAAAAGATTACATTTTTAAGGTTCTATCACCTAGGGATCAATATGGGAAGGCTAGTAAACATCTTAAGGACTCTCATAAGTCGATCTATGGTTTAGTAAGGACTCTAGGATCATTCTAATACTCAAACCCTAGCCCAACCCTATAAATAGGATCTAGTTTTGACCTACGCAACTCTTACATTTGGCTCGCGTGGAATCATGGTAAGGAGATTTTATTTTGGGCAAGTTCTTAAGAAGTTTTTATTCCCAATACATAGGACTAACATCCCCCAAAATTTCATGCTAGGAGATCAAGCACACAAGGAGATAGAAGCCTGCAAAGTTGCTGGTTCCACATTAGCGACCCAGGAAACTGAGCGAAAGTCCAGTGAAGATCAAGGGATTAGATAATCAAATCGAGGTAATTAGCATTAGTACCTTTAGAACTTTTTGTTCCCCTTACTATCTACTTCTTACACTCCAAGTTTCACGTCATTAGGTCAAGTGGATCAAGAGATATTAGGACATGAAGTTACTAATTTACAACAGGAAGTGCAGTCTTAAGGGTCGACTTCCAACATCAAATTCAAAGCCTAAAAACCTTAACAGAGGTAGGTCATCTCATGAACGGGTAAATTATCATGTTAGGATTAAAAGCCCTCTTATTGCACTTGATTTCATGTATTGTGTGCTGAGAATTTCATGTTTTAATAGGATCTATACATCCATGCATCTTTCTTAGCCCTAATGAACTAAGATAATTCTCTTTGTCATAATACATGAATCCTATGCATATTGTTAGCTTAACCTTTGTTCTATCATGATAGGGAAGTTTATAGATGTTGATTTTCAGACATGATGTGTTTTAGACATAGTTCTTCTTATTTTAGTTTTATTGTCAGACGTTCTCTAGCGGCCTAGTCTTTGACCACAAACCTTGTGTAGCGGCCGTATGATAAACCGCTAGACACTTTGTAAACTTGATTTTTATGAAATCTCTGACGGATCATAGATAGACCGTTAAAGTCCCTTTGGCGGCCTTACGATAAACCGCCAACTTACTATAATGGTTCTAAGACCGCCAGTGTTCTATTTTCTGTCAACCCGACATAGGATCAAGAACAGTCCATTTAACTTATAAGTAAACCTAGTTAACTATGTTCTAACTTATTTTAATGGTATTTCATTACTCTGAGTTTTAAATTATTGATTCATGATAGTGATCGCATGTTCTTTATCATACTTGGGATTACTTTAAAGCTTATGTTAATTTCATGCCAAAACTTATACTTTGTATTAAATACATCTTTCAAGGGTGATAATAAATGTGGTTCACTGATTGGTTCATCATTGTTACAGATTCTCTTTTTATCTTAGAGTCATTTCTATAAGTACATGGCATATATTCTTGTATATGACCATTAGTTACACTTTTGCACTATAGGAACAAAATCTTGTACTTGATAACCTATCCTTTGGATATTCCTTCCAATAGATTAGGAAATCTTGTTTCAAGGCCGCCGTAATTCTCCGCGAGCCTGGGATTACCACTAGGACGCCGAGTTGGTTGTACCATTAAAGCCCAAATTGTCTAGAAAGCACTACCAATGTTTTCTGAATTTCTGTCCTGTAATGGTTCAATACTCGACCGCTAAGGCCCATTAACGGTCTAGTATCTGACTGCCACATTCTCTGAGTCCAATTGATTTCTTTCTGGATTCAGTCCACTCTAGCGACGTAATATCAGACCGCCATATCAATATAGCGAATCAATTATAGACCGCTAAGTTTTCTGAATGCTATTAACCCAAGGTTTGACCCAAGGGTTAATATTCCTATGATCCTAGATTGACTAATGATAGTCTAGGACTTGTAACTTTATTCAAAGACATCTAAGATAAAGTATGAAAGATAAAGAATGTACCGTTATGCTGTCAAATTTTCTCCAAGGCATAACTTAGTTATTAATGCATTTCTTGAACTCATAAATCTATATTTGGTGCATTCTTATTATTGACAATGAGTCTTGAACACTTATTGAACTTATTACATACGTGGCCAACTTTTTTGCTATATACGTGGAAGTAGCTTGATTTATACTTGAAGATACGGTTTGAGCACAGATTGTGTTCAAGGGCTCTATGCTAGTCTCCTCGGCTGATTGTCAGAAACATACTATTATAAACTATGGGGTATGATGTTACTGGCATCGCATTGCACTGGGAGTACTTTCTTTATAAATAAGTGAAATTATCCCCGGCTCGTGAAGTAAAAATATCCACAGAAATTCACAAAGTACTTGTTACTAAGTGAAGAGTACATTCTTGCTTGACTTGTTAGTATATTCTCATTACCTTCTTGTTCATGAAAGGCCATAATTATATTCTTGCTTGATCATGCTTGCTCAATCATATCTTAACTTGATCATATCTTGTTACTTTGGTTTATTCACATATTTATCACATTCGCCTGATTTTACTTTATTCTCTAGAGCCCAAAATACTAATCACTTTAATATTGCCTTCATGTTGATGCGAAGATACCTACTAGGAAAGTGTGCTCATTACCTATTTTTAAATCTTTTCAAGAGATGCAAGTAGTTCGGGTTCGGATTCGAGTTATTCAAGTGATGGGTCTGAGAGCGAATGAAAGTCACATAACATTGAGAGAAGACTTAGGAAGTCAATTATGTCTAGATCAAGTTCTTGTAATTTTCTCTTTATTGAGTCAAATAGATTTAAGGAAGTTGAATAGTTGATGTACTTGAATTATTCTTATTATTAATAAAAGTGAATGTTTCAGTAAATTATTGAGCAATTACTTTGTATGATTATTGTTGCGCTCTGGTTATTCTTTCTTGCAAGAGACTTACCATGCCGATTGTTCACGTTTTCCGAGAATATCTTCTGCTGTATTAAAAGCTCGGGGCATCGCAGTTAAGTTGGTATCAGAGCCTAAGTCTAAAGACTTAGGATGAAAAGTCATGTCATAGGATAAGTCCAAAGTTTTAGGACCCATACCTATGAACTAAGGAAGAAATTCCCCACCTATGTGAGAAATAGGTAGAGCCCAGATAAGTGATGAGGGCATCTCTTAGCGCTCTCTTTGGCTCGGTTCGCCTGCATCATTTTGAGGAAGCTTGGCTATGAGATTGTTGTGCCTCTTAGGCACAAGCATGTGCTATGTTGCTTTGATGATAGCAATGCTATTTGGTTTTGATGATAGCAAGATAGTGAGTGCATTTGAGTGCATTTGATATTGCATTTTGATGATAGCAATGTTATTGTGTTTTGATGATTGCAATAAACAAAGTGCATTTCTGTGCATTCTTATTCTTGAGTATTCTGCATATGATAGCAACATAAATGATGATGTTTAGTATTGATGGCATTTGTTCTTTGTATATATGCATTACATTCTGTCAGATATCATGTCTCTGCATGTATCTACAGTCTGAACAGTAGTGGGTCGACCCACCCTTGCTGATGCGTCGACCCATCAGAACATTGATTGTTTGGGTAGCAAAGTCTATACACTGCAGGGTAAAGCCCAATGTCTAGGCATTACTGCATCGCTTGCATTTCAGAGTCTATACATTGGTTTTGTCATGCACATAGACTTCCAAGTCTATACATTCCTGCATTAGTGTGCTTCACGCTTTGTTCACGGCTGAGAGTCTATACACTGGGCTTGAAGTGTATACATTGAGCGTCTCAATGAGCATCTCATGTAAGTCCATACATTCATAGTGCATTGCATTGGCTAAGTATATACAACGTCAGTTCATGCATTGTCTTAGGCTAAGTGTGTACAGCGTCTTAGGCAAAGTCTGTACAGCGTCAACGCATCTCACTGGCTCATGTTACTGCGTCAACGAACTTTGTTGGATGTGTGTACAACGTCAACTAGCTAAGTGTGTACAGCGTCAACGCATGAAGCTTGTACATCAGTCTTAATATTCTAAGTCTGTACAGACGTGTCATATGCTCCTAAGTCTATACATTCGAGCGTCTCATGCAAGTCTATGCATTACTGTTCATGCATCAGTCTTCATAAGTCTGTATATTGGACTGTCTCTTTCAGCGTCTCATGGCATGAAGTCTGTACACTCGAATTGCCCTTGATCTGGTCAAGCGTATACACTCTTTCACTGTAGCTTTCACATATTCAAGTCTACACATCGTGAGAGTCTATACATTCATCACTTACCTTTCGCTCAAGGCAAAGTCTATACACTGGGGACTTTCCCTGCGTTTCTTAGGCGAAGTCTGAACATTCATTTCTGAAGCCTGAAGTCTATACAGTCCAACTTATTCCTACGTTCAAGGCTTCAGCTACACTCTAAGTCTATACAGCCACTCCTTTAGCATCAAGTCTATACATTGGCCGCTGTTCTTCAAAGTCTGTACACTGGCTTCTGTCTTCACATTTGAAGTCTGTACACCGACTAGCTTCATGTCCCTAAAGTATGTACATCCACAGTGGAATTTGAAGTCTGTACACAGACTCGTTTCATTTCCTCAGAGTCTGTACATCCACAGTGAAATCCAAAGTCTGCACATTGGTCTTCACATTCAAAGTCTATACAATGGTCTTCACACTTGAAGTCTATACATTCGATGTGCAGAGTTAATGTCCATACTGTGCCTCAGGCTGAGTTAGTCCATACACTGGTCGGTGGCAAGTCTGTACACTGGCCTCAGCTTTCCAAGTCTATACATCGGACTGTGTTATGTAAAGTCTATACATCTGATTGTGCAGTGTCTTGCCATCGTCTCACGTTCTTCAAGTCTGTACATTGCTTTACACTCTAGCAACTCCATACACTGTTTCAGATCTGATTCATAATGTCTATACATTGGTTCTCACACTTATTCCTTGTGCTGCTCACGCCTCTTTGATTCTAAGTCTTTACATTTGTTTTAAGGCAAAGCCTGTACATTGCCTTTGTGCTTCAAAGCCTGTCGATTGAAGAGTCTACACATTGGTTGTTCACACGTTCCTGCAGTCTGAAGTCTCTACATTGCTTTCGCCTGTTTTTCATCTAAGTATCATAAAGTCTGTACGTTGCTTTAGCCTTTACCTTCACAGCAAAGTCTATACAATGCAATGCATAAACTTAGAACTAATGACTTCGTTTCATCTGTCTGAAAGAGACTGAAGAGGCTAATGAACCCCTTAAAGCAAGAGGGCTGAAGCCATCCAATTTTCACTGCTGGAACACACCAATGCGTCAACGCATTGATCAAGTAGCGTGGACGCAGCAGTTCAAGTATCCCTTATTGCAGCCTCTGGAGTACATTGGCAGCATCGACGCTGCAACTCCATGCGTCAACGCAGCATGCTATGAGCGTCAACGCAGCACGTCTATCTGCTGAAGACCTGATCACTGGATCACCTACGCGTCAACGCAGCAGTGAAGAAGCGTCGACGCAGCAGTTAAAAAGGCTAGGCTGTTTGTTCACTGGAACGTATCAATGCGTCAACGCAGCAAACTGATGGAGTCAACGCAGCAGACTTGAGTTTCATAGGTTGAAGATCTCTGAAGGCTGCGTCAACTCTTTGGAGCAAGTGGGTTGACGCCATCTAACTCCAGTTACTGAGCGTACTGATGAATGGGCACGTGACCTGAAGCTGGCACCTGACACGTGATCCGAGGTGGTGCTGAGCACGTGATCTGAGGAGGAATCTTCTGGACGGAAGGCGTGGGAAGCACACGCCCTATCTCCCTACTGCTGCTGGTATATATTGGAGCCTTCGTCTTCAGATGGAGGCTGATCGTGATAGAAGCCAGAGAGCAGAAGCTGAGAGAAGAAAAAGGGAAAAAGAAGAGAAAGTTTCCACGATCCAGCAGAGAGAGAAGAAAAGAAGAGAAGAGTAGAGAGTGAAAGAAGAGTAGAAGAAGAAGAGAAAGAAGAAGGAGAAAGAGATAGAGAGCTCGAGCAGAGTGTGAAGAAGAAGAAGAGAGAGAGAGAAAGAGAAGGAGTTCGTTCCTCAGATCTCAAAACTAGATCTGAGGTTGCTCATTGTTAGAGCTATATTTCGTGCTTCATTGTTCAGCCTTTAGTTGCTGTGTTTCCATCTTTTCTTGTTTTCTTTTTATACTTTCCTATCAAGCTGTTAGTTAGCGGATTGCAGAGGTGCTGCCTCTGGACGGCTAAGCTGTATTGCCCAGCGGTTTGCAGTGGAGGATTCCACTAGACAGCAAGCTGTGTTGCTCAGCGGGGCGAGGAGGATTCCTCGGACGGCAAGCTGTGTTCCCCAGTGGATGTATGGCAAGCTGTGATGCCCAGCTGTTCAAGCTGTGAGTCAGCAGGAAGCCACACTCGGGTTGAGTGTGGGGTGGATGTAGGTCTGCAGGACCGAACCACCTAAAAACCCCTCTTGCATTATGATTTGATTGCTTATGGTTTGCTTCCGCTAGATGTTTGCATAGGGGCGCTCCAAGTGTTTGACCACAGGTTCATTAGATGATTTGATCAGATTTTGTTCTAAGTGTTTAATCTGTTGAGTGAGCGAAATTCTAATTGAGTAAAATTTTATATGGGGTGAAAGTTTTTATAGCTATATTCATTCACCCCCCCTCTGAATACTTGCACCGAACCCAACAATTGGTATCAGAGAGGTCTCTGACTTAACAGATCTAACAATCTGCAGAGGATCCTGCTAGATTTTTGGTGGGTTTTAAGAGTGGGTGTATTGTGCTCGTCGTTTTGTTTAACCGGTTTAGTGCTTTACCTTGCCCATCTGGTTTTGCTGCATTTCCTGTCATTTGTTTTAGTGAGTTGAATCTGTTTGCCATCTGTCCAAATGGATCGTCCTCCAATTTATGATGGTTCTAACTTTGAAAGTTGGCTAGGAGGCCTTGCTGTGTATGTAGATTCCATTGATCCAAAACTATGGAGTTTGCTATCCAAAGGCCCACATCGATTACCCAAAGATCAGACCAAGTGGTCTAGTGAGGACACCTTTAAGAACCGTGATAATGTCATAATTCTTAATATCTTGAGAGCTGCTGTTAATACTGATGTATATTCTTTTGCTCTCAGGTGCAATTTTGGAAAAGAGATATATGACAAAGTTATTTTTGCGCATAACCAACAGAGTGATAGTTGTTTGATGGCCAACCGGGATAATGAAGATTCCTCATCCAAGGTAAATTCTGAATCTGAATCCGAAGAGATTTCAATTGATGAATTATGGGATATGTATGAGGAACGTTCTAAGAAATGTAAATATTTGAAATCTGAAAATAGAAAGCTGAAAAAGAAATGTGATCAGATTAATTCGAATGTTCATTGTGAAAAATGTCAAGATCTGAGAAAATCTCATGAAATATGCTTAGCTAATCTGAATGTGAGTAAGGAACAAATTTCTGTTTTGGAAAATAAAAATCAGGAACTCATAAACAAGATTTCTGAACTTGAAGATAAGTTGAATTCATTAGGGAATGATCAAATCTTAACTAATGAATTAGTTCAGAATGAACAAACTAGAAAGGAGAATGAAGAACTGAAGCTGCTTAATTTTGCTATGTCTGAGAGACTCTTAATGCTTGAAAGAGGGAAAAGTTCAATTGAAAATGAACGTGAGAGAGTGACTGCATTAATAGAAGTGATTGATAGCTACAAAGCCATTAATGTCTTACTTAATGAAAAGATCACAGATTCTGAAATTCTCATTTCCTCTCTCAAAAAAGAAATCACTGAATTGAACAATTCTCTGTCTGAGTCATTTAAAAATAAAGAAAATTCAAAGGCTGCTTCTAAGAAGAAAGTCTCTGATGGAGGCAGTAAACAGGAAGAGAGAAAAAGAATGTATACAACCTTTGTGCGTAGCTCTGAGTTAGCTAGCACTTCAGCTTCTCCTTCATGTCTGCCTGCAAATCAGATAGAAAAACAAAAGAAAACAAAACAGAATAAAAATTTGTATGCTGAAATTTCTCAGGCCAAACTGTCTCATGTTAAAAGAAAGAATGTGAAATGTTTCTACTGTGGTAAATCTGGCCATGAGATGGATGTTTGCTTTGTCATGAGAGAGGATGAATTGAAATCAGATAGAATTCATGCTAGGAATTCTAAATCGAAGAAACTTTCTCATGATCAAAATAAGAGAATTCAATACTTTTACTGTCATAGAATTGGCCACCTTATGCATGATTGTAGATTAAAGAAGCAAGATGATTTGAATGCTAAAGAGCTTCATGATAGGAATCATGCATATCTGAAAAAGAAACTTCATTGCTTTCATTATAACAAATTGGGCCATATTGCTGCAAATTGTTGGCATGCTAAGGGAAGAACAATTAATTCCAAAACTTCTATAATCCCTGTAAAAAGACATGCATTCTATAAGAATCTTGACAGAATGAATTCTTCATGTTTTGAATGTGGAAAACATGGCCACACAGTCAAGGACTGTTGGCATGTTCAGAAGAATCATATTAACCCCCATGCTGTCAAATTCCATGCAAAACAATTTGTGAAAATTTCTTGTTTTAATTGTGGAAAACCTGGCCACAAAACCTCTGAGTGTTGGGTGGCAGAGTTCAGAAAACAAAATGCCCATGCACACAACAGAAATTTTGACGTTCATGCACATGAAATTAATACTTACAATAAGGTGCATAGAAGGAACTTAAATTCTGTTAGTTATCATGGTAAGTCTGGTCAATTTGGCTATTCCTTGTCCAGCTATAAGTTAATGGGCTATGATGATAATTCTGTTAAGAGACCAGTCAGAACACATGTTAGGGCTCATACAGGACCCAAGGCTGCTTGGGTTCCTGCAAGATCATATTGATTGATATGTTGCAGGTGTGCCTTGGTGAGAGAAATAAAAGGGGTAATTTAGCCAAGGCACTCAAAAAGGAAGCCCCAGGATTCTACATCTCAGGTTAGTTCTGAATGTGTTTTTAAATTTCATCATCTGAAAATGCTGATTTGTCTGGTTGATATCTGAAATTGTTGAACTGTTCGTTTGATGTCTGATATTCTCTTCATGTCTAGCTGATCAGTCTGCATTCCAGACTCAGCTACTGAGTTTTACCTTGCATATATCTGATGCTCTTCTCTCATTGATTATTGCATTGTGTAAATGGACTGAATGCTTGTTGTTGAATGCATAACTTACTGATTGTGAATAGTTCTTCAGTGTATAGAGTCATTGCATGTGTCTAATGTCTGCATACATTATTTGCATGACTGACTTTGAAGTTGTTCAATGCATATAGAACTGATTTGCATGATTGTCATTTGCCTATTGTCGTAGACTGCATATTTTTCTATGCATAATAGGGCTGCTTTGCACTGCATTATCATATGCTTAACCTGGTATATCAAATGGTATGTTACTAAAAGGCAAGGAAATTTGCCCGGAGGTTTCTACCATGTGTGAGATGGTCTTTGAGACCAGGTTCTCCGCCAAGTACCATGGGTCCTGTCTTCATGTAGAACACTGCACTGCATCATATGTTGAATAAATCTGAAAAAGAATGAAAATGCTTATGACTTGGATGCATAAACCTAAATTGATTGCATACTTGTCTAATGTATCCTTGGTGTATAGTCTGCATGTAGGACAGTATGTTGCATAGCATATCTCTTGCATCATGATGTCAGGGGGAGCTGAGAGTTCTATTCAATTCACTAAATCCTATTCACTTCTCAGTGTTATCATTCAAATGATTCATATTCTTTGACATCAGTTGCTCATTGAACCATATTGCCAATTGCTATCTTTTCCCCATCATTTTCATCAAACAACAGCTTTGCATCTGGTTTAATACATTGAATGGTGATTATTGCAATTGTTCACTTATAAGAATCACACTTACAAATTGAAAGGAACTAAAGGTTTAACCTTTATAAATTGGAGAGTTAAGTGTCTGCACTTCAGAATTTGAGATAAAAGAAAACTTTTATTGCTCTTAATCTTTGTCTCATGGCTAAAATAGAAAAGTTTTTGTAATGCCTAAATGTGTTGAACTGGATATGTCTAGAATAGGCTAATAAGAGTGTGTACTGATTTTTTAAACAATCACTCTAAAAGAATTAAGGGCAGCAGTAAATAAGATCATTAATGTTAAGAACTGAGCACAGTGACAGAGCAATGGATGATTGCACTGAGAAACTGTGAACTCCTCCAAAGAAGCAGGAGAATTCACATGTCATGAGGTGATTCAGAATATCTCTGTTCATAGGGTCAAATCAATAGGGGGAGTCCTTATCAAGTAACTGAGAGTACTGGCCTCTAATCAAGGTGTACCCTTAATGTCAAAAGTGAAGACTATCCTTTGTGGGTTCTGATCTGAAATAGATCTAGTAGTTTATGCCTAGTAACTGGGGGTACCTGTCTCTTATCAAGGTGTACACCTAATGTCAACAGCATAAATGCCACTGATCTATTTACTTAGTTCAGGTTCTGAAAAATTCAAAGTGAAAATCAAACTGCTGTAACCTTTCGAAAAATCAAAAGTCAATGAGTGAAAATTATTTTTATCAATACATGTTCAAGTTGCCTCTCTTGAATTTCCTTGTTTAATCACAAAAGGGTATTATTTCTGACTTATCTATTAATACCATGTGCCCTAGATTCATTGCTATAAATGGAGTCTATAAACTCTTTTTCAGGGGTCAGGTGTTTTACTCTAGATTTATCACTGTTAAACCTGAATTTTGAAAATTATATGTTGCTGATTCTTATACTTTAACAGTTGTTTATAATCATGTTTCCTTTCTGAACCTATGATTCAGCTGTTGTCAAGTGACCCTCCTACCTTCTCTTCCTTGTTTATCTGATCATATTCCTTCTCAAAGGGGGAGCTATTATTTAGGGGGAGAAATAATTCAGGGGAGTCTTACATTCAGGGGGAGAATGTTCTAGAGGAGTTTGCATGCATAATGTACTTTGCACTCTTATTTTTACTATTTTTTCTCTTTTTGATCATGTCAAAGGGGGAGAAAATCTTGTGTCTGACTCACTGTCACATTGTGTTGCCATCATCAAAAAGCGGGAGAATGTTGTACCTCTTAGGCACAAGCATGTGCTATGTTACTTTGATGATAGCAATGCTATTTGGTTTTGATGATAGCAAGACAGTGAGTGTATTTGAGTGCATTTGATATTACATTTTGATGATAGCAATGTTATTGTGTTTTGATGATTGCAATAAACAAAGTGCATTTCTGTGCATTCTTATTCTTGAGCATTCTGCATATGATAGCAACATGAATGATGATGTTTAGCATTGATGGCATTTGTTCTTTATATATATGCATTGCATTCTGTCAGATATCATGTCTCTGCATGTATCTACAGTCTGAACAGTAGTGGGTCAACCCACCCTTGCTGATGCGTCGACCCATCAGAACATTGATTATTTGGGTAGCAAAGTCTATACACTGCAGGGTAAAGCCCAATGTCTAGGCATTGCTGCATCGCTTGCATTTCAGAGTCTATACATTGGTTTTGTCATGCACATAGACTTCCAAGTCTATACATTCCTGCATTAGTGTGCTTCACGCTTTGTTCACGGCTGAGAGTCTATACACTGGGCTTGAAGTGTATACATTGAGCGTCTCAATGAGCATCTCATGTAAGTCCATACATTCATAGTGCATTGCATTGGCTAAGTATATACAACGTCAGTTCATGCATTGTCTTAGGCTAAGTGTGTACAGCGTCTTAGGCAAAGTCTGTACAGCGTCAACGCATCTCACTGGCTCATGTTACTGCGTCAACGCACTTCATTTGATGTGTGTACAGTGTCAACTCGCTAAGTGTGTACAGCGTCAACGCATGAAGCCTGTACATCAGTCTTAATATTCTAAGTCTGTACAGACGTGTCATATGCTCCTAAGTCTATACATTCTTGCGTCTCATGCAAGTCTATGCATTACTGTTCATGCATCAGTCTTCATAAGTCTGTACATTGGACTGTCTCTTTCAGCGTCTCATGGCATGAAGTCTGTACACTCGAATTGCCCTTGATCTGGTCAAGTGTATACACTCTTTCACTGTAGCTTTCACATATTCAAGTCTACACATCGTGAGAGTCTATACAATCATCACTTACCTTTCGCTCAAGGCAAAGTCTATACACTGGGGACTTTCCCTACGTTTCTTAGGCGAAGTATGAACATTCGTTTCTGAAGCCTGAAGTCTATACAGTCCAGCCTATTCCTATGTTCAAGGCTTCAGCTACACTCTAAGTCTGTACAGCCACTCCTTGAGCATCAAGTCTATACATTGGCCACTGTTCTTCAAAGTCTGTACACTGGCTTCTATCTTCACATTTGAAGTCTGTACACCGACTCGCTTCATGTCCCTAAAGTATGTACATCCATAGTGGAATTTGAAGTCTGTACACTGACTCGTTTCATTTCCTCAGAGTCTGTACATCCACAGTGAAATCCAAAGTCTGCACATTGGTCTTCACATTCAAAGTCTATACAATGGTCTTCACACTTGAAGTCTATACATTCGATGTGCAGAGTTGATGTCCATACTGTGCCTCAGGCTGAGTTAGTCCATACACTGGTCGGTGTCAAGTCTGTACACTGGCCTCAGCTTTCCAAGTCTATACATCGGACTGTGTTATGTAAAGTCTATACATCCGATTGTGCAGTGTCTTGCCATCGTCTCACGTTCTTCAAGTCTGTACATTACTTTACACTCTAGCAACTCCATACACTGTTTCAGATCTGATTCATAATGTCTATACATTGGTTGTCACACTTATTCCTTGTGCTGCTCACGCCTCTTTGATTCTAAGTCTTTACATTTGTTTTAAGGCAAAGCCTGTACATTGCCTTTGTGCTTCAAAGCCTGTCGATTGAAGAGTCTACACATTGGTTGTTCACACGTTCCTGCAGTCTGAAGTCTCTACATTGCTTTTGCCTGTTTTTCATCTAAGTATCATAAAGTATGTACGTTGCTTTAGCCTTTACCTTCACAGCAAAGTCTATACAATGCAATGCATAAACTTAGAACTAATGACTTCGTTTCATCTGTCTGAAAGAGACTGAAGAGGCTAATGAACCCCTTAAAGCAAGAGGGCTGAATCCATCCAATTTTCACTGCTGGAACACACCAATGCGTCAACGCATTGATCAAGTAGCGTGGACGCAGCAGTTCAAGTATCCCTTATTGCAGCCTCTGGAGTACATTGGCAGCATCGACGCTGCAACTCCATGCGTCAACGCAGCATGCTACGAGCGTCTACGCAGCACGTCTATCTGCTGAAGACCTGATCACTGGATCACCTACGCGTCAACGCAGCAGTGAAGAAGCGTCGACGCAGCAGTTAAAAAGGCTAGGCTGTTTGTTCACTGGAACGTATCAATGCGTCAACGCAGCAAACTGATGGAGTCAACGCAGCAGACTTGAGTTTCATAGGTTGAAGATCTCTGAAGGCTGCGTCAACTCTTTGGAGCAAGTGGGTTGACGCCATCTAACTCCAGTTACTGAGCGTACTGATGAATGGGCACGTGACCTGAAGCTGGCACCTGACACGTGATCCGAGGTGGTGCTGAGCACGTGATCCGAGGAGGAATCTTCTGGACGAAAGGCGTGGGAAGCACACGCCCTATCTCCCTACTGCTGCTGGTATATATTGGAGCCTTCGTCTTCAGATGGAGGCTGGTCGTGATAGAAGCCAGAGAGCAGAAGCTGAGAGAAGAAAAAGGGAAAAAGAAGAGAAAGTTTCCACGATCCAGCAGAGAGAGAAGAAAAGAAGAGAAGAGTAGAGAGTGAAAGAAGATCAGAAGAAGAAGAGAAAGAAGAAGGAGAAAGAGATAGAGAGCTCGAGCAGAGTGTGAAGAAGAAGAAAAGAGAGAGAGAAAGAGAAGGAGTTCGTTCCTCAGATCTTTGGTTCAAAACCAGATCTGAGGTTGCTCATTGTTAGAGCTATATTTCATGCTTCATTGTTCAGCCTTTAGTTGCTGTGTTTCCATATTTTCTTATTTTCTTTTTATACTTTCCTATCAAGCTGTTAGTTAGCGTATTGCAGAGGTGCTGCCTCTGGACGGCTAAGCTGTATTGCCCAGCGGTTTGCAGTGGAGGATTCCACTGGACAGCAAGCTGTGTTGCTCAGCGGGGCGAGGAGGATTCCTCGGACGGCAAGCTGTGTTGCCCAGCGGATGTATGGCAAGCTGTGATGCCTAGCTGTTCAAGTTGTGAGTCAGCAGGAAGCCACACTCGGGTTGAGTGTGGGGTGGATGTAGGTCTGCAGGACCGAACCACCTAAAAACCCCTCTTGCATTTCGATTTGATTGCTTATGGTTTGCTTCCGCTAGATGTTTGCATAGGGGCTCTCCAAGTGTTTGATCACAGGTTCATTAGATGATTTGATCAGATTTTGTTCTAAGTGTTTAATCTGTTGAGTGAGCGAAATTCTAATTGAGCAAAATTTTATATTGGGTGAAAGTTTTTATAGGCTATATTCATTCCCCCCCCCCTCTGAATACTTGCACCGAACCCAGCAGAGATCACATATTATTTTCCTTTTCTTTGAGTCATATCTTATGTATTTTCCTTTATTGAGTCATGTTGTTTTAGTCATTTCCCTTGTTATGCTTAATTGGGCCTTATCACCTTAGTTATGGGCCCATTAGGTTGAGTCTAGGATATGCTCGGTCTTTTGTCTAATTGTCAAGGGTACTATGGTCATGTAAAGAGTGGATGCCTATATGTAGGCCCCATCTCCCCTCATGTACTCAACTTTTGATGAATCAATTTGAATAGAAGTATTTCCCAAATCTCACTCCCCTCCACTAAATTTCTCTCCTCTCTCTCTCTCTTTCTCTAAGGGGTGCACCCCTTTCTCTCTCCTCCCCCTCCCACCACTTTCACTCACTCCCCCTCCCCTAATAACTCTTTCCCTAGTCCTCACACCCTTCCATTAACTCACCCCAACCCCAAGAGCTCTCCTCCAATCCACACCCCACCTCCCAACCCCCAACTACCCCTCTCTCCTTCCCCAAGCATCCCACCACCTTCCCAAGGCTGAAATAACTCCTCCCAAGGCCCAAATTTGAATTTCCCTCCCATCTTCCACCCCCCATAGCTCCCTTGGTCGCCCAACTCCAGCCCCAACCAGCCAAGTTCGCCCCCCCACTCCCCTCTCCATTGTCCACCTTGTGCAACCCTCTCCCCTCCCCTCTCACCCACAACCAGCTGCAGCCCCCTTCACCCACCACCTCCTTGTTTCTCCAGCCACCACAACAGACCTCCATCAACCATCTCCACTCCCCACAACCACCAGCCCCATTTCCCAACTACACCCCACCATCCCTTCACTCATAACCATTTACACTTGCAGCTCCAGGTAGCAGGTCGCAGGCAGCAACTGTGGTCCTGAAAGTCGCTTCGTCTCCTGCCGTTCCCTGATCCTCCTTGTGGCAAGGCATATATTCCTAGAAAGTTTGTCCAGAGAGCTTTCCAGGCGAGGTGGTTTCGTCTTTATAAGAGCACCGAGCTGCCCGTGGGAGCGTTTCTTCCTCGACTGCGCAGAACCACTCAGGCAGAGGACCAGAGCTGCAGATCCGGTTCGACCACGGCCTCTCCCTTGCAAATCTTGGCGCAAGACTTGGCTGAGAGCTTCCCCTTCAAGTCCTCCTCAATCCCCAAGAAACAGAGCTAAGTTTGGATCTGGGCATGAAAATTTACAAATTTTCCATTCCAAGTGTGTCTAGTCTGTGTTCCTGAGCCAGAACCGACCCACCTCTACTATTTGGGCTCTCACGATCTGCTCCGACATTGGCTGACAACGGCGTTGGTCCCCACGGAAAGAAGACTTGACCACGGTTTCAACGGTACCTGTCTTGCCTCCAACAGAGTACGGATCAGTTGGCTGCACCTTCTTCTTCCAGTGCCATCATCCTGAGAGCAACCAGAACCAGCAAAGACTAACCCCGTTCCTGGTTCTGCCCCGGCCGGCGACGTCATCACGACTTCCAAAAAAATTCAGGCGGCATCCTGGGTCAGTCAGTAACGTTTCGGCATCAATTTCAATAAATTCTGAGTTCATTTGAGTCCGTGACAGTGCTGACATCAACAACCTGTCAGGCTGTTCCTGAAGCTAGCAGAATCGGCGCAACTCGGCAAGTCGGTGTTATCTCTTAGTTTCCCCACCCCGTCTGGCCGGCTGACAGCCCCTCCCTGCGTGGAGGTAGTGTTTGACTGTAACACATTAACCCCGTCCCCTTGATCCACCCTCCTGCGAGAGGAGTAGTGTTGTACTCTTAAAGTTTTCAGGCCAAGCGGCATCAACGCGGCGTGCGGGTGTGTGGATGCCAAAAAATGTCGATGAGGATCATACGGCATGTGCGTCTACACACTCGAGGGCAAGCCGAAGATAGAAATGCCGAATAAACCTCACGCCTCGCCCGATCAGGACGAGAACTCGCTTGGTGGTCTACTACCCGCTAAGGAAGCCCCCCAAGCGGAAGATACAGCTACAACGCTCCGACCGGCCATGTCAAGAGCTGAATCAAAGAAAAGTCGGGAACTCTGGCACAGTCTCGAGATGCACCGAAAGTCATGCAAAGTCTGGGACCAAGCCCCCAAAGGCTATAAATAGAATATTATGAAGGCTATACGTTGCAACTAGAACATTCCAGGAGCGCCGACACTCGAATAAATGGCTGCGGCTTCGAAAAGAATCCATTCGAGGCTTAAAATGGAGCGAAAGGGCCTTAAACCGGCGCGCTCTAAACCGGCACGCCCCTTCAACATCTTAATCCGGCGCACCCCATTTTTTGTCATGTGCCCTTGCTTTGGCCTTAAACCGGCGCGCCCTTCCTTGGCATTAAACCGGCACGCCCTTGCCTGGCATTAAGCCGGCGCGCCCCTCCTTGCTTGGCATTAAACCGGCGTGGCCCTTGTGTGCTGATAATCCGGCGTGCACAACTCCGCGCCGTTTTAACCAAAGGGCCATCCCATCTATATTCCGATGCTCTGTTTCTGGATGAATCTCACACGAAGTCTAGAGAGGAGAAGAACAGTGGCATTCAATGCCCGTCCCATAGCCATTTAAAGATCGCAGAGTTGTGCACACCCCAACTCGACAGCGCAACGGTGGTAGCAGCAGAGGCCAGCACCGACAGTGGCAGCAGTAGTAGATCTCCAGACAAAGCTACGAACATCCCGTCCTCGGATGAATGGTAGCGTACGGCGTGAACCAGAGGCATCCAACGCAACGAGTCAACTCCCAGCGTTGCTGCGAGCAAGGCAGAGGTGGCGGGAATTCTCCCCCACTGGCCATTTCTACAAGGAACGCAACCTGTCCTATATATAGGTGGGTGAAAGAAGGAGAGAAAAAGGCTCGAACCCCCGAAGGGCGATAAAAAAAGAGAAGAGAGGGCCACCCAAAGAGAAGAAAGAAGCTTCGTCCCCGTGCCGGAGAAGAGAAGAGAACAGAGGAGAGTGAGAGTGAGAGGTGAGCTCGGAGGGGGAGGAGCTTGTGCTCCGTTCCCCCTCCCCCACCGATGTATTTCTTTCCTCTTTCTTTGATGTGTTTTCCTTGCTTCGGGGTAGATCCCCTCCTATATCTCTTGTCCCCCTTTCCCTTGCGGATGAATAAAAGGAATGATTTTTGATGGGCATGAGTAGTGTTCTACTGCCTTGACCTCCTCCCCTTTCTCTCGGTTCTTTTGTCATCCAGGGACCTTGGAGACCTGCCTCCCTGTGGCACGGCCTTCAGGGGAACCCATCGAAGGGATGAACATCTAAAGCCTCTCGTGGCACACACTTGTCCCATTTCAAAGAATCATCACCCGTGAGCTGCTGGGACTCTTGAAGGCTAGTCCTCGAGTCTCTACACACACTTATGGGTTAACGGAGGCCTCACTCCGTGTTTTGAGGTTCGCCCCGGAGCAATCCGTTTGGCGTTCCTCTATTCTCTCTGGCAAGCCTCGATCCGGGAGAGATGCTGCCCAAATTTCGCCAGAGGAAGAACACGTAAGAACAGAGAATATGTAAGAACAGACAGACGAACAAACTAAGCCCCTGAACAGACTGAACCTTCTGAGTTCCTGTATAACAAACTCACCCCTGAACGAAACACTTGAATCCTCATGGTAATTCACCCTAACAAACAACTAAAACGCTTAAACTTGCTTTCCACAAGCTTAATCCATCCATAAGATGAATAAATCAATCAACAGATTAACTTGCAGTTGAACGAAACAAGAAACAGAGCCAACAGAATAAAAGAAAGCATCATAGAACCTATTCCGGCGTGCTCCTAATCTGGCGTGGGCTAATCCGGCGCGGTACCCCCCCGCGCCGGTTTAGCTTCACACTCAAAACTCCCTCCGTTTTCCTGACCACTTATCCGGCGCGCATCACTATTCATCACCCTATTCCGGCACGCCCATGGCCCCTCTTCCTTCTTGCCACATAACCGGCGTGCCCCCCCCCTAACATCTTTAACCGGCGCGCCCCTCTCAACACACTTAAACCGGCGCGCCCATCCCTTGGCTTCTCCCTTAACCGGCGTGCCTAAAAAGAAAAAATGATTAATCAAATGAGAGAAAAGACTTAAAGCTAATGAATAAAACTAATAAAAAAGCTAATGAATAAAGCTAATGAAAAGACTTCCAACATCAAATTCAAAGCCTAAAAGCCTTAGCAGAGGTAGGTCATCTCATGAACGGCTAAATTATCATGTTAGGATTAAAAGCCCTTTTATAGCACTTGATTTCATGTAATGTGTACGGAGAATTTCATGTTTTAATTTTAATAGGGAAGTTTATACATGTTGATTTCCAGACATGATGTGTTTTAGACATAGTTCTTCTTATTTTAGTTTTACTGTCAGACGTTCTCTAGCGGCCTAGTCTTTGACCGAAAACCTTGTGTAGCAGCCCTACGATAAACCGCTAGACACTCTGTAAACTCGATTTTTATGAAATCTCTAACGGACCATAGATAAACCTTTAAAGTCCCTCTGGCGGTCTTACGATAAACCGCCAACTTACTATAACGGTTCTAATATAGACCGCCAGTGTTTTGTTTTCTGTCAACCCGAGATAGGATCAAGAACAGTCCATTTAACTTATAAGTAAGCCTAGTTAACTATGTTCTTACTTATTTTAATGGTATTTCATTACTTTGAGTTTTAAATTACTGATTCATGACAATGATCGCATGTTCTTTATCATACTTGGGATTACTTTGAAGCTTATGCTAATTTCATGCCAAAACATATACTTTGTATTAAATACATCTTTCAAGGGTGATAATAAACGTGGTTCACTGATTGGTTCATCATTGTTACAGATTCTCCTCTTATCTTAAAGTCATTTCTATAAGTTCATGGCATATATTCCGGTATATGACCATTAGTTACACTTTTGCACTATAGGAACATAATCTTGAACTTGATAACCTCTCCCTTGGATATTCCTTCCAATGGAGTAGGAAATCTTTTTTCAAGGCCTCCGTAATTCTCTGCGAGCCTGAGATTCCCACTAGGACGTCGAGTTGGTTGTACTATTAAAGCCTAAATTATCTAGAAAGCACTACCGATGTTTTCAGAAGTTCTGTCTTGTAACGGTTCAATACTCGACCGCTAAGGCCCATTAAGGGTCCAGTATCTGACCGCCATGTTCTCTGAGTCCAATTGATTTCTTTCTGGATTCAGCCCACTCTAGCAGCCCAATATCAGACTGCCATATCAATATAGCGGATCAATTATAGACCGCTAATTTTTCTGAATGCTATTAACCCAAGGGTTAATATTCTTATGATCCTAGATTGACTAATGATAGTCTAGGACTTGTAACCTTATTCAAAGACATCTAAGATAAAGTATGAAAGATAAATAATGTACCGTTATGCTGTCGAATTTTCTCCAAGGCATAACTTAGTTATTAATGCATTTCTTGAACTCATAAATCTATATTTGGTGCATTCTTATTATTGACATTGAGTCTTGAACACTTATTGAACTTATTACATGCGTGGCCAACTTTATTGCTATATACGTGGAAGTAGCTTGATTTATACTTGAAGATGAGGTTCGAGCACTGATTGTGTTCAAGGGCTCTATGCTAGTCCCCTCGACTGATTGTCGAAAACATACTATTATAAACCATGGGGTATGATGCTACTGGCGTCGCATTGCACTGGGGGTACTTTCTTTATAAATAAGTGAAATTATCCACGGCTCGTGAAGTGAAAATATCCACAGAAATTCACGAAGTACTTGTTACTAAGTGAAGAGTACATTCTTGCTTGACTTGCTAGTATATTCTTGTTACCTTCTTGTTCATGAAAGGCCATAATTACATTCTTGCTTGATCATGCTTGCTCAATCATATCTTAACTTGATCATGTCTTGTTACTTTGGTTTATTCATGTGATTTATCGCATTCGCCTGATTTTACTTTATTCTCTAGAGCCCAAAATGCTAATCACTTTAATACTGCCTTCATGTTGATGCGAAGATACCTACTGGGCAAGTGTGCTCATTACCTATTTTTAAATCTTTTCAGGAGATGCAAGTAGTTCGGGTTCGGATTCGAGTTATTCAAGTGATGGGTCCGAGAGCGAATGAAAGTCACGTAAGATTGAGAGAAGACTTAGGAAGTTAATAATGTCTAGATCGAGTTCATGTAATTTTCTCTTTATTGAGTCAAATAGATTTAAGGAAGTTGAATAGTTGATGTGCTTGAATCATTCTTATTATTAATAAAAGTGAAGGTTTGAGTAAATTATTGAGCAATTACTTTGTGTGATTGTTGTTGCGCTCTGGTTATTCTTGCTTACAAGAGGCTTACCATGCCGGATGTTCACGTTTCTCAAGAATGTCTTCTGCTATATTAAAAGCTCGGGACGTGACAACAATCGACAAAGGAAGTTGAAGAGTTCGATTGGGATCAAAGTTTCCATGGAAGGAATCCTATTAGTATTTAAACATCCCACGTATCAATCCTACCAAGAATAAGTCCTTCTTGTATCAGCAACCAGAGTCCTACTCAGAGCGAACTATGTTTTGTAGTTTCCTTAATTTCACCCACAGTGAAATGGCGCCCAAGGAGGAGTCTCTATTTTCTTAAATAGCGCCCATTCACAGGGTCTCTATTTCATTGAATAGCGCCCATACAGGGGGCACCCTTCTCCTCTATCCTGGCAACGAAAGCTGCTCACTACTATATGAAAATGGCACCCATATAGGAGGGCCTTATTTGATGAAATGGCGCCCTAGCGCAGGGCACCCTTTCCTTTAGCTTATTTGGTTTAGGTGCAAGGCCCATACAGTTTAAGTGTAAGGCCCATTTGGTATATATATAAGTGGTTTATGTGTATATATATGGGTTGGGCCTTGAACATTTGCGTGGTTTTTAATCTATCTAAGATTTTTATTCCTTCCATTTACCAGGGTTGCTACATAATTTCACTAGATGGCCTCGTAGATTTCACTTATTTATAAAAGAAAGTACTTCCAGCGTAATGCGATGCCAGTGTTCATCATACACCATGGTTTATAGCATGCTTTCGACAATCAGCCGAGGGGGCTAGGGTCAAGCCCTTGGACAGAATCAGTGCCCGATCTGCATCTTCACGTTATAAATCAAGCTAGCTACTTCCACGAGTCTAACAATAAAGTCCGACCACTAATATAACAATTCAAATAATAAGCTCAAGATAACAATGTCAAGGTAAGAATGCTTCAATTAAGAATATGAGAATTCAAATACTGATTTAAAACAAGGTCATGCCCCGGAAAGAATTCGACAGCATAACGGCATATTCCTTAACTTCCATAATTTATTAATAGCTTATTGAACAAGGTATTAGATTCTAGATAATCAATAGACCATCTAGCAACTTAGGAAAATCAACCCTTAGGTCAAACCTCGGGTTAAGAAAAACTGAGACAGAAATGGTCATGCCAGGGCCATTTCTTGAAAATAGCGGTCAAAGTTGGGTCGTTTCTATGATATAGCGGTCAAGTCAGGACCGTTTCACGAAGAAATAGCGGTCAAGAAAAAGGCCGCTAACTGGCAGTGGCGGTCTACTAGATGGCCGCTAATTGACATTGGCGGTCTCCTGAGGGTCGTTACTAGCCAGTACACAGACAAATGTCGGTAAGATGCTTTCTAGACAATTGGGCTTTGAGGGTACAACCAGCTCGGCGTCCTTGTGGGAATCTCAGGCTGGTGTCGACACATGTCCAATCTCATAAACATATATGTTCAGTATATGTTTCAGGCGTCCTTGTGTCGACACATGAAGTTTATATGTTCATGTAAGTATTGTGTGTCGACACCTGTGTCAACACCGGTGTCGACACCTATGTCGACACATGAATTACTTATGTGTTCACGTATGTACATGCTATTACATAAATATGGAAGTGTCGACACATGTGTCATGGAACTGTCAACACTTGCTGTCATATATATATATATATATATATATATACATATATGTAAGTGGGTGTCATGGAAGTGTCGACATTTAACATGCTATATGCTGTTAATAGATTAGTTAATAACGCTAATACATGTTAATTATCTAGGTGTTCCAGATTTAAGCTATTGCATGTTAACTACGAGGCTAACACATGCTGTATAAATATGAAAAATCGCATGGAGATGAGCCTAAGACTAACTGCCTAGATTAGCTACTAGTTTAGTTAAAAATTGAGAACACCTACCTCAGGTATAAGGGCAGCTTTCTTCTGCAACGTCGGAGGCTCCCCCTTCTCTGCAGCAGCAGCAACCCTTTGGAAGAATGAAGGGAGTCTCGATATAGGGAGTATTATAGTGTTTTGGGATAGTCACGAGGGGATAAGATGCTACATAATTCGCATCTCAGTGCGATGCCAGCTCAAACGGGCTGTTCATGTCTGAGAAGAGGACATATGCCAACGCAGGTTTGTTTGTGGTCATGTAAGGTAAATTATAGGGCCTTGTGGCCCTGTGTCGGTGCAAGTAGCCTATAGCATATAGTTATTTGGCACAAAACTTATAAAATGGTGGATGCTAGGATTTGAACCCTAGTCATTGGGTTTAAAGGCAAGTCACTTAACCAACTACACTAGGAAGCCACTTGTTAAGTAAATAACATTTACATATGATAGATCTGTGTTCCAACTTCTTACTTAAGCTTCCCATAGGGTTTATCTAATATAATTTTTTTTTATTTGGAAAATATTAATATTAATAATTATTTTTTTTTCATTTTTTTATACGGGGTGTTACACCCTCCCCTACTTAAAAGAATTTGGTCCCCAAATTCAACTGCATGCGAATATTATAGAGGGTATAAGATACTCACAGTCTAAAATAGTTCTGGGTATCTTCTTTTCATAGATTCCTCGGTCTCCCAAGTAGCTTCTTGCTCCGAGCATCGATTCCATTGGATTTTTACCATAGGGATCGTATTGCTTCTTAGAACTCGGACTTCTCGGTCGAGGATCCGCATCGGCCTTTGTTCATAAGTGAGGTCCCTTTGAATCACCAATTCAGTATGGTTGATGACGTGAGAAGGGTCGTGCACATATTTCTTCAGCATAGATATATGAAATACGTTGTGCACTTCCGAGAGTTGAGGGGGTAAGGCAATACGGTAAGCCACCTCGCCCACTCTCTCCAATACCTCAAATGGACCGATAAACCTTGGTGTAAGCTTGCCCTTAACACCGAATCTTTTAATACTTCGGCCAGGAGATACTTTGAGAAATACATGTTCACCTACTTGAAACTCCAAATCTCTCCTTCTGTTATCAGCATAAGATTTTTGCCTGTACTGAGCTACCTTGAGTCTTTCTCTGATAAAGAGAATCTTCTCAGTAGAATCTCTCACCATATCAAGACCTAGGAGTTGTCTTTCACCGACCTCCTCCCAGCATACCGGAGATCTACAGCTTCTACCATAGAGTGCCTCGAAAGGTGCCATTTGAATACTGGCTTGGTAGCTGTTATTGTAGGCAAATTCGGCTAGTGGTAAGTGGTCATGCCAACTCCCGCCGAAATCTATAATGCATGCTCACAACATGTCTTCAACAACCTGATTAGTCCTTTCCGTCTGACCATCTGTCTGGGGATGAAAAGCAGTACTGAAATAAGCTTCGTTCCTAGAGAGCGTTGTAGACCCTTCCAGAAGTGAGATGTAAAGCGAGGGTCTCGGTCAGATACTATAGACACAGTAATTCCATGGAGTCTAGTGACTTCCTTAATATACACAGCGGCAAGAATATCAACCGACCACCGACTCTTAATAGGCAAGAAATGAGCCGATTTAGTAAGGCGATCGATGATTACCCATATGCCATCGTATCCGCCCCTAGACTTGCGCAAACCCAAGATGAAATCCATGCCGATATCCTCCCATTTCCACTTGGGAATATCCAGTGGATGCAGTCTCCCTGTGGGCTTCTGATGTTCGGCCTTCACCTGCTGGCAAGTTAAACATCGAGACACGAAATCCGCTATTTCCCTTTTCATGTTGGGCTACCAAAAGGTCATTTTTATATCTTGGTACATTTTAGTGGCTCCCGGGTGTATCGTGTATCTCGATCGATGGGCTTCTTCCAGAATCTCCTTCTTCAGCTCAAGACTGTCGGGCACACATGTCCTTTCATGGAATAAGATTCTGCCATCGGGTGCCAACTTGATGTCGGTCTTCTCATCCAGCTTTTCTCTGATTTCCACCAACATCGGGTCTTCTTCTTGCAATCTCTTGATTTCAGTTAGCAAATCCGGATGTACACTTAAGTGGGATAAAGTGATACACCCATCATTCTCACCCATGTTGATGTCGAGTTCAGAAAATTTTTCTAGCAATTTCCATTCCTGAACCATACAGTTGGCTACTAGGACCCTCGGCTTCCGACTAAGGGCATCTGCCACAGAATTTCCTTTACCGGGATGGTATTGTATAGTAAAGTCAAAATCCTTGAGATACTCGAGCCAACGCCGTTGCTGCATGTAAGACCCCGAATTATTTTATTAGATTTAATATATTTATTTAGCTCTTGTTAATTAAGAATTTACATTTTTATGGATTTAATAATTGAATTTTGGATTTATTAATATTTAATTCCTTAGAAATAGAATAGTGATATTTTCGACCACCTCATAAAAATCCATAAAAATAGTAAACAGGTTAAGGTCGATGTAGATTGCAATTTTGTCTTCTGGCTTTAGGTCATTAAAAATCCGTGGTGAGATCTATTTAGAGATTAAGCCCTTAATTACACACTTTTTGACCCAAACCTAACCTTGGATTAAAACACGAAATTAGGGCTTGATACTCGACCGAATGAGCTCAAACCAGAGCCAAATGAATGGTGAGGATCTGAGGATGAAAAGCCCCCAATAAATTTTAGCGAAACCCTAACCCTAGGCGGCGCTCTCGGCCGAGTTTGCTCAAGTCAACAATCACGGCGCCGTTTCTAACACGTCTCTTCCACGGCCGAATACTCCCAGCACAGAACTCTCCAGAAGGCCTATGAGCTATACATAGAAAGCTCTACGAGTCCTCTTTCTTTTGGTTGCTGTGGTGTCGGCAGAGGATCCAGATCTGGGGAGAATTCCGGCGATCTTTGTAGGTGTGTTGGCAGGCCGTCGATTTCCATCTTCCTCCCTTGTTTCTTCAATTAAGGTAGGCATTCTTAACCAAAACTCGATCATGAGTATAGGAAATTGATCCTCTCGACGAGATCTATCCATTGGGACTGAAAGCCCCAATTTTTATCAGGTGTGTAGAGAGCAGTCGAGGCTTTTCTGAAGGGTATTCTAGTTCGTTCTTCATATCTAGCACGTTTTTTCAATCTTCGATTGAGGTAGGTGTAACAGACCAAACTTAAATTAACTTATATGATATGATAAGCATGATGTTAGCTTTCATTTAACGTAGAAAGCCCTATGTTTCATGAAGCATGTGTAGAGAATTTCTGTTTATAGTAACATCATGTTTTAGACCTAGTTTGATGTGTTCATCCGAAGTGATTTATGATTTCAAAGTATTGATCTTGATCCACATGAACCATATCTTATATGGTTGGATTCACCATCGAAGTAGCTTTCATTTGAGCCAAGAAGCCCCAAATTCCATTCTGTATGTAGAGAGAATTTAACGTTTTAGTAACAGCATGTCAGAATTAGGGTTTCTTGTGTTCTTGCCTTAATAGATCTCGATTCCAGTAATTGATCATGAAAGTGACCTTGCATATAGGTAGAGTTTTGTATTAGCTTTCCATTGATACCAAAATCCCCTTATTTGGAGTCCAATTGCATTAGTTATGATCATTTTAGTGTAACCCTATCCAAACCCTAGTTCCCGGCGTTCACCGGACGCGGCAGGGATGACCGGAGACGACTCAGAGATGGGCGGTCTTACGATAGACCGTCCAACTCCAGCCCACCTTTTGACCAATTTTGACCCTAGCATGCCCCTAGTTGAACAGTTTTTCAGGAACCACTCATCCCAGGATGAACGGTTCGTCAGGAACCACATATCTGGATGAAAGGTCCAGACTGGACCACATATACATAAACGGCCCTGCTCTGGCCGCACAACCCAGGGATGGACGGCCCTCCCAAGACCGCCCAACCCCTTGGGCGGCCCAGACAGAGCCGCCCAACCCCTTGGGTGGCCCAGACAGAGCCGCCCAACCCATTGGGCGGCCCAGACAGAGCCGCCCAACACCTTGGGCGGCCCAGGGAGAGCCGCCCAACTCCCTGAGGCCTGTTTGAAGCCCGTTCGCCCCCTGTTCAGCCCAGTAGATGTACGGCCCTTTATCAACCATTTATCTACCCAGTAATTGACTTAGTAATTATTATGATGCATCCATTTTAGTGTCATAATGACAATTTATAATTAGAAACCCATGGACGGCCCCTGAGGAACCGTCCATCTCCCTGTGTCACAGAGTGACCCCTGTTCGGCCCCGGAATGCCCAGTAAGTTGTACGGTCCATATAGAACCGTTTATCCCCACAGAGAGTGACTTAATTTATGTTCTAGTGCATTCATTTGCATGTCATTAAGGGTAATTAGTGAAATAGAAACCCATTTAATAACTGTTTAAATATGCAACTAAATTTCTGATTATTGCTTGTCATTCGTGCCTATGCGACTTACGTGAACTCGTTATCATCTTAAATTGTTTTCTTGGCATCTTGGATTAATATATAACCTAATTCCTATTAAATTAGCTTGGCATTATGATTAATATGACTGTTAACTTGCTGTTTACTGCTGTACTACAGTAGAACATCATGTTTAATTTTCCCACTTCACGCGAAGCCGATTGGCCGATTAGCGTGCTAGTTTCGGTTCTACCCCGGAAACTCTATCCGGCGGTCTTACCGTCATCTTGGAACATCATTATAATCATGATTAGAATCTGTTTAACACCAGCATACCTTGTTTTATGAGTTTAAACCGCTGGGTTAAGTCTTGGATCAAATCGGACGACCCGAGGCATGCGCGGTTAGTATTGGACCGCATAACCTCTTCGGCGGCCCGTTCGTGACCGCATATCTTTATACGGCCCAGTATGGACCGTATATCTTGTTCTTGGGCCTTAATGTCTTCTGGACATGAGCGGCCCATATTGCACCGTTCTTACCTTAGGGCGGCCTACTGTCAGTCGTTCTTTTCTTGACTTCACGGGCTGAGTTTCAGTCCAGTTCCTGTACGTACGGTTCTGTATGAACCGTATATATCCATGGAGCGGCTCTGTTACGACCGCACATCTCTTGGAGATGAGTTTCACCGTGTTTGTACTCTTGAATCCAAGGACAAGGTTAGTCCTTTAAATCTGAACTTATGACAGAAATTCCTCTGATTAATTGGCCATTAAAATTGATTGAATGTCTGGACGGATGGGACGTTGGGCCCAGTAAATCAATGCCATCGCATCATAAGGGCCCGGTCTGGTCCTGGGGAGAGCGCCCGAAAGTTAGTGAGCCCATGGGATGTTAATGACAAGGTGGGGCATTGCACCGAAGTACTTGCCTGAGTGTTGGCATCTATGACAAAAGTATCTTGTTACTTGTTACTTGATCATACTTGGTTAATGTTTAAATCACTTGCTTGTTGGCCAATTCCTTATTACTATATCATTGTTATATCTCTTGTTATATCTCCTGTTGTAAATTCTTGTATTTGTTATCCTTGATAATCATTATCAATTGTATATTTCTTGACCTTGCAAGATCTCGTTATTACCGTTGTTTATTGCATTATCGTTTGTAGCATGATATTTTGAAAATATAATTAAACTGTTAATCACTTATACATGTCTGTTATTTCCTACTGAGCGTCAGCTCACACCCCATTGTTTCCCCTTTCAAGGCTTCTCAGGTGACGCGCTTACCGACGGGGAAGGGCAGGAGTGATGTCTTGAGTGTATCAGTTCTAGTGTGTTAGCGGTGTGCTTATTGTTAGTTGTGTTTGGAGATCATTTAGTTTCAGTTTGTTGTTGAGTCTTAGTGGTTGTTATTCCATGTTGTATTAAGTTGCCTTTGAGATTACTGTATCAGTTTGGTTGTTAATGATCATTTAGTATTTCCTTTCCATAGCACTTGTGTATTTAGATTAGTTCTCTCTCTTTCCTGCTTGCCTCTGACTGTACGTCCCGATATTTCCGCCTTGTTCGGGGCGTGACAGTTTAGTTGGTATCAGAGCCTAGGTTTCACATTCCTAGGTTTTCTTAAGTTCTTAAGTTCTAGGTTTCCTAAGTTCTTGCATGGCATCCCAATAACCCGGTATATCAAAAGATGTTGTCCGAACGTTAGGCTACGTCTATCGGAAGGTCGCATACTTGCGCGAGTGGTCTTCGGACCGGTTATCTCCGCCAGGTACCGAGTTTTGGTCGTGTCTAGGTGCATTAGACCCCTAATCTTGTTAAAGTCTAGGACCTGACCTGGTGAGAATGGGTAGAAACTTGGGTTAAGTTCGTTTCTTAATCGTGTAATTATCTATCTTGATTAAACCTAAGTAATCTATTTCTCGTGTAGATGGCAGCTGATCGCGCCGAATGGAGGAACCTGCAGCGCACGGTTCAAGGCCTTACCCAGGCCCTTCAGCAAGTGGCTCAGGCAGGAGCGGCACCACATGGCACCGGTGATCTATACCGGAACTTCCGCGGGATGAATCCGCCTAGATTCGCGGGTTCGACCGACCCCGACCAAGCCGAGCACTGGCTAGATGAGATGGGGAGAATATTTGAAGTTATGCAATGCACCAACCAGGAGCGTGTCCTTCTCTCGACATTTCAATTGGAGCGTGATGCACGTACTTGGTGGGATTCTATCAAGGCGACTCTCGGTGATCATCAGGTTACGTGGGAAGAGTTCGAGGAATTTTTCAACGGCAAGTATTTTTCTGACCGAGTGCAAGAGAAGAAAGCGGCAGAGTTCGCGGCTTTGAAGCAACGAGGTTTGTCTGTGGTGGAGTATGAGGCTCAATTTGCACGGCTTTCTCGATATGCTATACACCTTATTTCCACCGAGAAAATGAAGGCGAAGCGTTTTCTCAACGGACTGAAGCTGCATTATATCAACCAACTGGCACCAATGGAGATTTCCACTTATTCCGAGATGGTGAGAAAGGCTCAAGTTTTGGAAGATACCCTCGAAATGACGGAGAGAATCCGTGGAAGCGGTGCGAAGAAGGAGCAACCTACGGGTTCCCGGATTATCAAACCCGGGTATATCAAGAAGAGGCCTGTTAGTGGACCTAGTTCGTGGAGCGGGTCCGGATCGTGGAAAGGCAAGATGCCGAAGTATGAAGATAAGAAGCCTGGCCCTATTGTTCCGTTTAAGGGCGTATGCAGGTATTGTGATCGTCCAGGTCACAAGGTTGAGGAATGCTGGCGCAAGCTAGGCGCCTGTTTGCGATGTGGAAGCAAAGAGCACCGTATCCCCAACTGTCCTTTGATAGTGGAGCAAGCAACACCGGCAAAACCGCAAGTCTTCAAGAAGCCGCAAGGGAAGCTCCAAGCTTTGTATGCAGAAGAAGCGGAAACAGCCGAAGATGGTGGACTCGTCGAAGGTACTCTTATTATACTCGACAAGCCAGCATTTGTTCTTTTTGATACTGGTGCAACACATTCCTTTATTTCTCGGAGTTTTGCTAAGTCATTAGCTATGGAACCGGTTATGATGAATACTCCGTTAGAGATTTCAACCCCTATTGGCACTAGAACAGCAATCCAGCATTTCTATCCTTCTAGTAAGGTTTTGATTGGTGAGCAGAACTTTTCAGCTGATTTAATTTGCATGGATATGAAGGATTATGATGTAATCCTAGGAGCAGATTGGTTGGCTCGACATGAGGTTGACGTTCACTGCAGTTCTAGCTCTGTGTCTTTTACTAGACACCCTGGACTTTCTTTTGTGGGAGTTAAGCACCATAACTCCGTACCGCTTATTTCGGCTCTTCGAGCTGATAAGCTGATGAGGCGAGGATGTGAGGCTTTTCTAGCCTTTATCTGTGCAACCCCTGAGCAGCAGATTGAGATCAAGGACATTCCTATTGTCCGAGATTTTTCTGATGTCTTTCCAGAGGAATTACCAGGACTTCCTCCTGAGCGGGAAGTTATCTTCTCTATTGACCTCTTTCCGGGCACATCTCCTATTTCCAAGGCTCCTTACCGTATGTCTCCTGCGGAACTGAGGGAGTTGAAGCAATAGTTGATGGAGTTACTCGAGAAGGGCTTTATTCGTCCTAGTACGTCTCCGTGGGGAGCCCCTATATTGTTTGTTCGGAAGAAAGATGGCTCGATGAGATTATGCATCGATTATCGGCAGTTAAACCAGTTGACTGTCAAGAACAAATATCCACTGCCGAGGATTGATGAGTTATTTGACCAGATAGCGGGAGCTCAATATTTCTCTAAGATCGATCTTCGATCTGGATATCACCAGTTGCGGATTAAGGAGGAGGATATCTTTAAATCAGCTTTTCGCAGCAGGTATGGTCATTTCGAATTTGTCGTTATGCCTTTTGGTCTAACGAATGCTCCGGCAGCTTTCATGCAATTGATGAACAATGTATTTCGGCCCTATCTTGACCAATGGGTCGTGGTATTTATTGATGACATCTTGATCTATTCCAAGAGTGAAGTGGAGCATGCTGAACATCTGATGATGGCATTGCAGTTATTGAGAGATCATCAACTTTATGCCAAGTTTAGTAAGTGTGAATTCTGGTTGCAAGAAGTGTCCTTTCTCGGACATATTATCACCAATGAAGGTATTTCTGTGGATCCTTCGAAGGTTGAGGCAGTGAAGAATTGGGAGCAGCCTACCAGTGTGACGGAAGTTAGAAGTTTTCTTGGCCTGGCAGGTTATTATCGAAGGTTTATCCAGGATTTCTCTAAGATTGCGGTACCTATGACAAGGTTAACCCGCAAGGAGAACAAGTTTGATTGGTCAGACGATTGCCAGCGAAGTTTTCAGACTCTAAAGGATTGTTTGACTACTGCACCTATATTGGCTTTACCTTCTGGTGAAGGAGGATTTGTCGTTTATACTGATGCTTCAGGAATTGGCTTAGGCTGTGTACTTATGCAGCATGGGAAGGTGATTGCCTACTCTTCTAGGCAGTTGAAGAAGCACGAGGAGAATTATCATGTTCATGATTTGGAACTTGCAGCAGTCGTCTTTGCTTTGAAGATTTGGAGGCACTACCTGTATGGAGAATCTTTCACGGTATTTTCAGACCACAAGAGCTTGAAGTATTTATTCTCTCAGAAGGAACTCAATATGCGGCAGCGCAGATGGTTGGAGTATTTGAAGGACTTCGACTTTTCTATTGAATATCACCCCGGCAAAGGCAATGTTGTGGCAGACGCATTAAGCCGGAGGCCAGTAGCTAGATTGTCAAGTCTCATGTTGCAAGAATGGAAGTTACTGGAACAGTTATCTAGTCTGGATCTTAATATTGACAATGATCGGGTTTTGATTGCTCAGATTCAACTTAAACCTGAATTATTGATGGAGATCAAGTCCTTGCAAGATAATGATCCCGAGCTGGTACAGATCAAGGGAAGCTTGAGCAGCAGACCTGATTTCGGGTTGGCTGATGATGGTAGATTATTATTTAAAGGCAGAACTTGTGTACCTGATGAAGCTACAGTAAAGAACAAGATTCTTGAGGAAGCTCATAGATCCAGATACACCATTCATCCCGGAGGCACTAAGATGTACAGAGATTTGAAGCGATCCTTTTGGTGGATGAATATGAAGAGGGAAATCGCTGACTTCGTAAGTAAATGCTTAGTTTGCCAACAAGTTAAAGCTGAGCACTTCAGACCGGCAGGGAAATTGAAACCACTCGACATACCCCAATGGAAGTGGGAGAGTATTGGCATGGATTTCATTATGGGTTTGCCTAGAACTCGTGGTGGATTTGATGCAATTTGGGTGATTGTTGACCGATTGACAAAATCAGCTCATTTCTTATCCATTAAGTCTAAGTGGACAGTCGATATATTGGCTGCTTTGTATTTGAAGGAAGTGGTGAGATTACATGGTATTCCAGTGAATATAGTATCTGATCGAGACCCTAGATTCACTTCTCATTTCTGGAAGGGACTGCAAGAGTCTTTGGGTACTCGTCTGAATTTCAGCACGGCATTTCATCCGCAGACAGATGGACAGACAGGGAGAACCAATCAGATAGTGGAAGATATACTGCGAGCATGTATGATTGACTTTGGTGGTACTTGGAATGAGCATTTGGCCCTAATTGAATTCGCCTACAATAACAGCTACCAGTCTAGTATCCAGATGGCTCCATTTGAAGCCTTGTATGGCAGAAGTTGTCGTTCCCCGTTGTGTTGGGACGAGGTAGGTGAGAAACAGTGGCTTGGACCGGATCTTGTCTCGGAATCTTCACAGAACATCCGCATTATCCGGGACCGGTTACAAGTGGATCAATCAAGACAGAAGAGCTATGCCGACAACAGGAGGAGAGCATTAGAATTTCAGGTTGACGAGCATGTATTCTTAAAGGTCTCTCCGACGAGAGGGATCCGAAGATTTGGCATTCATGGCAAGCTGAGTCCGAGATACATTGGTCCATTCGAGATTCTAGATAGAGTGGGAGAGGTGGCATACAGGCTGGCCTTACCGCCTCAATTGTCTGGCGTGCACAACGTCTTCCATATTTCTATGTTACGGAAGTATGTGTACGACCCCACTCATGTTATACAGCATGTGGATTTCGAGCTGAAGGAGGATCTGACCTACGAGGAAAGACCGATAAAGGTTCTGGACCGGAAGCAACAGCAACTCCGGAATCGTTCAATACCGATGGTCAAGATTCAGTGGAGTCGGCGTGGGACCGAAGAAGCTACGTGGGAGTCTGAAGAGACTATGCGGAAGCGGTATCCCGACTTATTCTAGGTGAGCGATCTCTATCCCTACTCGCAGTGTTAGTGCAGTGAATTTGGAGGACCAAATTCCTTTAAGTAGGGGAGGGTGTAAGACCCCGAATTATTTTATTAGATTTAATATATTTATTTAGCTCTTGTTAATTAAGAATTTACATTTTTATGGATTTAATAATTGAATTTCAGATTTATTAATATTTAATTCCTTAGAAATAGAATAGTGATATTTTCGACCACCTTATAAAAATCCAGAAAAATAGTAAACAGGTTAAGGTCGATGAAGATTGCAATTTTGTCTTCTGGCTTTAGGTCATTAAAAATCCGTGGTGAGATCTATTTAGAGATTAAGCCCTTAATTACACACTTTTTGACCCAAACCTAACCTTGGATTAAAACACGAAATTAGGGCTTGATACTCGACCAAATGAGCTCAAACCAGAGCCAAATGAACGGTGAGGATCTGAGGATCAAAAGCCCCCAATAAATTTTAGCGAAACCCTAACCCTAGGCGGCACTCTCGGCCGAGTTTGCACAAGTCAACAATCACGGCGCCGTTTCTAACATGTCTCTTCCACGGCCGAATACTCCCAGCACAGAACTCTCCAGAAGGCCTATGAGCTATACATAGAAAGCTCTACGAGTCCTCTTTCTTTTGGTTGCTGTGGTGTCGGCAGAGGATCCAGATCTGGGGAGAATTCCGGCGATCTTTGTAGGTGTGTTGGCAGGCCGTCGATTTCCATCTTCCTCCCTTGTTTCTTCAATTAAGGTAGGCATTCTTAACCAAAACTCGATCATGAGTATAGGAAATTGATCCTCTCAACGAGATCTATCCATTGGGACTGAAAGCCCCAATTTTATCAGGTGTGTAGAGAGCAGTCGAGGCTTTTCTGAAGGGTATTCTAGTTCGTTCTTCATATCTAGCACGTATTTCAATCTCCGATTGAGGTAGGTGTAACAGACCAAACTTAAATTAACTTATATGATATGATAAGCATGATGTTAGCTTTCATTTAACGTAGAAAGCCCTATGTTTCATGAAGCATGTGTAGAGAATTTCTGTTTATAGTAACAACATGTTTTAGACCTAGTTTGATGTGTTCATCCGAAGTGATTTATGATTTCGAAGTTTTGATCTTGATCCACATGAACCATATCTTATATGGTTGGATTCACCATCGAAGTAGCTTTCATTTGAGCCAAGAAGCCCCAAATTCCATTCTGTATGTAGAGAGAATTTAACGTTTTAGTCACAGCATGTCAGAATTAGGGTTTCTTGTGTTCTTGCCTTAATAGATCTCGATTCCAGTAATTGATCATGAAAGTGACCTTGCATATAGGTAGAGTTTTGTATTAGCTTTCCATTGATACCAAAATCCCCTTATTTGGAGTCCAATTGCATTAGTTATGATCATTTTAGTGTAACCCTATCCAAACCCTAGTTCCCGGCGTTCACCGGACGCAGCAGGGATGACCGGAGACGACCCAGAGATGGGCGGTCTTACGATAGACCGTCCAACTCCAGCCCACCTTTTGACCAATTTTGACCCTAGCATGCCCCTAGTTGAACGGTTTTTCAGGAACCACTCATCCCAGGATGAACGGTTCGTCAGGAACCACATATCTGGATGAAAGGTCCAGACTGGACCACATATACATAAACGGCCCTGCTCTGGCCGCACAACCCAGGGATGGGCGGCCCTCCCAGGACCGCCCAACCCCTTGGGCGGCCCAGACAGAGCCGTCCAACCCCTTGGGCAGCCCAGACAGAGCCGCCCAACCCATTGGGCGGCCCAGACAGAGCCGCCCAACATCTTGGGCGGCCCAGGGAGAGCCGCCCAACTCCCTGAGGCCTGTTTGAAGCCCGTTCGCCCCCTGTTCAGCCCAGTAGATGTACGGCCCTTTATCAACCATTTATCTACCCAGTAATTGACTTAGTAATTATTATGATGCATCCATTTTAGTGTCATAATGACAATTTATAATTAGAAACCCATGGACGGCCCCTGAGGAACCGTCCATCTCCCTGTGTCACAGAGTGACCCCTGTTCGGCCCCGGAATGCCCAGTAAGTTGTACGGTCCATATAGAACCGTTTATCCCCACAGAGAGTGACTTAATTTATGTTCTAGTGCATTCATTTGCATGTCATTAAGGGTAATTAGTGAAATAGAAACCCATTTAATAACTGTTTAAATATGCAACTAAATTTCTGATTATTGCTTGTCATTCGTGCCTATGCGACATACGCGAACTCGTTATCATCTTAAATTGTTTTCTTGGCATCTTGGATTAATATATAACCTAATCCCTGTTAAATTAGCTTGGCATTAGGATTAATATGACTGTTAACTTGCTGTTTACTGCTGTACTACAGTAGAACATCATGTTTAACTTTCCCACTTCACGCGAAGCCGATTGGCCGATTAGCGTGCTAGTTTCGGTTCTACCCCGGAAACTCTATCCGGCGGTCTTACCGTCATCTTGGAACATCATTATAATCATGATTAGAATCTGTTTAACACCAGCATACCTTGTTTTATGAGTTTAAACCGCTGGGTTAAGTCTTGGATCAAATCGGACGACCCGAGGCATGCGCGGTTAGTATTGGACCGCATAACCTCTTCGGTGGCCCGTTCTTGACCGCATATCTTTATACGGCCCAGTATGGACCGTATATCTTGTTCTTGGGCCTTAATGTCTTCTGGACATGAGCGGCCCATATTGCACCGTTCTTACCTTAGGGCGGCCTACTGTCAGCCGTTCTTTTCTTGACTTCACGGGCTGAGTTTCAGTCCAGTTCCTGTACGTACGGTTCTGTATGAACCGTATATATCCATGGAGCGGCTCTGTTACGACCGCACATCTCTTGGAGATGAGTTTCACCGTGTTTGTACTCTTGAATCCAAGGACAAGGTTAGTCCTTTAAATCTGAACTTATGACAGAAATTCCTCTGATTAATTGGCCATTAAAATTGATTGAATGTCTGGACGGATGGGACGTTGGGCCCAGTAAATCAATGCCATCGCATCATAAGGGCCCGGTCTGGTCCTGGGGAGAGCGCCCGAAAGTTAGTGAGCCCATGGGATGTTAATGACAAGGTGGGGCATTGCACCGAAGTACTTGCCTGAGTGTTGGCGTCTATGACAAAAGTATCTTGTTACTTGTTACTTGATCATACTTGGTTAATGTTTAAATCACTTGCTTGTTGGCCAATTCCTTATTACTATATCATTGTTATATCTCTTGTTATATCTCCTGTTGTAAATTCTTGTATTTGTTATCCTTGATAATCATTATCAATTGTATATTTCTTGACCTTGCAAGATCTCGTTATTACCGTTGTTTATTGCATTATCGTTTGTAGCATGATATTTTGAAAATATAATTAAATTGTTAATCACTTATACATGTCTGTTATTTCCTACTGAGCGTCAGCTCACACCCCGTTGTTTCCCCTTTCCAGGCTTCTCAGGTGACGCGCTTACCGACGGGGAAGGGCAGGAGTGATGTCTTGAGTGTATCAGTTCTAGTGTGTTAGCGGTGTGCTTATTGTTAGTTATGTTTGGAGATCATTTAGTTTCAGTTTGTTGTTGAGTCTTAGTGGTTGTTATTCCATGTTGTATTAAGTTGCCTTTGAGATTACTGTATCAGTTTGGTTGTTAATGATCATTTAGTATTTCCTTTTCATAGCACTTGTGTATTTAGATTAGTTCTCTCTCTTTCCTGCTTGCCTCTGACTGTACGTCCCGATATTTCCGCCTTGTTCGGGGCGTGACACTGCATGTTCAACTCCTTCTGAGAGAATAAATATTTGAGGCTTTTATGATCGGAGTAGACTGTAAATTGTTCTCCATAGAGATAGTGCCTCCAGATCTTCAAAGCCAATACTGCAGCGGCTAGCTCCAGATCATGCACAGGATAATTCTCTTCATGTTTCTTCAATTGTCGGGACGAGTATGCAATAACTCTCCCATTCTGCATCAATACACATCCGAGGCCGATACCAGATGCATCGGTATATATCTCATATTTCTCCCCTTCAATCGGAAGAGATAAGACCGGTGTAGTGGTTAATAGATCCTTCAAAGTTAAGAAACTCTTTTCACAGTCTTCATTCCACTCATAAGGCACTTCCTTGCGAGTCAATTTGGTAAGAGGAACAGCAATCTTGGAGAAGTCCTTGATGAAACGCCGGTAATAACCAGCTAAGCCCAAGAAGCTACGAATCTCCGTTGCATTCGTCGGTCGTCCCCAGTTTTGCACGGCTTCGACCTTTGCAGGATCAACAGAAATTCCATTCTTGGAGATAACATGTCCCAAGAAGGACACTTCCTCCAGCCAGAACTGGCATTTGCTGAATTTTGCATATAACTTATTGTCCCGCAATACTTGTAATGCCTTCTTGAGATGTTCCTCATGATCTTCTTCAGTCTTTGAGTAGATCAATATATCATCAATGAAGACCACAATAAAATGGTCTAAATAAGGCCGATAAATGTTGTTCATTAACTGCATGAAAGCTGCAGGTGCATTTGTTAGTCCGAAAGGTATAGCAGTAAATTTGTAATGCCCGTACCTACTTCGAAATGCAGTTTTTTAAATATCCTCCTCCTTGATCCTCAATTGGTGATAACCAGACCGAAGATCTATTTTGGAGAAATACTTTGCTCCTGATAATTGGTCGAACAACTCATCAATTCTCAGCAGTGGGTACTTATTTTTGATTGTAAGATTGTTTAACTGCCGATAATCAATGCATAATCTCAATGTGCCATCCTTCTTTTTAACAAATAGCACGGGTGCTCCCCATGGGGAAGTACTTGGCCTAATAAACCCTATCTTCAATAAATCCATCAACTGCTCCTTCAGCTCTTTCAGTTCCGCAGGAGACATCCTGTAGGGTGCTTTAGAAACAGGACCGGCACCCGGAACAATATCAATTGTGAATGACACTTCCCTCTCCGGGGGTAAACCAGGCAATTCGTCTGGAAAAACGTCGGAGAAGTCCTGAATCACTCGGATGTCTTCAATTTTCATCTTTTCAACTCCTGTGGTAGTTACAAAAGCCAGAAAAGCCATACATCCTTTCGTCACCAGTTTACTACCTCGGAGAGCTGAGATAAGTAGGGTTTTATTCCGAGATTTGTTAAAAACTAGCTCAGGATAATCCTCAAAAGCTATTTTGGCATGCCGACAATCTACCGTTGCTTGGTAGGTGGATAACCAGTCGGCTCCCAATATGACATCATAACATTCCATGTCAAGGCATATCAGGTCGACAGGTAGATTATTATCTTGAACCATCACCTCACAACTTGGGTAGTGATGCATAATATCCGATTTGTTTCCAAGAGGTGTAGATATAATTAAATCTATCCGTTCAGGTTCTTTGGAAAATGAAGCAGTAAACTTCTTGGAAACAAATGAATGAGTTGCTCCAGTATCAAATAAAACTCTAGCAGGTTTAGAGCAAACAGTCAATGTACCTTCCACGATTCCTCCTTCCACAGATTTCATCCCTTGAAGAGCTTGCAGACGGCCTTGCTTTTTAACTGGACGCTTCTCGTCCTTGTTGGCTTGCTCCTTCATCAACGGACAGTCAGCAATTCGGTGCTCCCGACTACCACATCGGAGACACGCTCCTAGTTTCCTCCAGCACTCCTCGGTCTTATGACCTGCTTTATCACAAAATTTGCAAATATCCTTAGAAGCCGTAACGTCGGGGAAGGGCTTGTTGCTGATAGCGAAGAATGGCTTGTGATTTTTCTGGAACCTCTTCTCCTTGGAAGACTCGCCTCCATTAAAAGTTCGCTTCTTGTTAAAGGGTGGTTTGACGCTTCCCGGACTTGTAACATGCTCCTTCTTGTCCTTGCCCCGAATCTTTTCAGAAAATTCGGTGGCATCCTCCAGCAGTTGAGCACGACGAACCATTTCTGAGTAGACTTGGACGTCCATCGGTGCAAGCTGAGTAATATATTGGGGCCGTAGCCCGTTGAGAAATCTCCTCGCCTTCATCTTCTCCGTACACACCAAGTGTGGTGCATAACGGGAAAGTCTCGAGAACTGGGCCTCATATTCAGCCACCCTCCGGGTCCATTGCTTCAGTGCGGCAAATTATGCGGCCTTCTTCTCTTGCACCCGGTCTGAGAAATATTTACCGTTGAAGTGCTCGACGAATTCCGTCCACGTGACATAACCGTCGGGCAGTGTGACTTCCACGGACTCCCACCAGCTTCGCGCATCCCGTTCCAATTGGAATGTAGCCAATAAGACCTTTTCTTCGTCCGTGCATTGCATTACACAGAAGATCCTCTTGGTCTCCTTTAGCCAATGTTCGGCATCATCGGGGTCCACCGAACCCGCAAACTTGGGTGGGTTCATGTTACGAAAATCCCGGTGAAGGTCACCGGCTCCACGGTGAGCTCCGCGAGCACTGCCTTGTGCCACCTGCTGTAGCGCCTCAGTAAGCCCTTGCACGGTGCGCTGCATCTCGCGCCATTGTGCCCTCTCGGCGGCCATTTCCTACAAAAGAATTTTAAGATAAATGATATTGAGCATTAAGGTTAAGGGGGACATTTATTATTATAACTTAACCCATGGCTCTACCCATCTCACGAGGTAGGATCTAACCAATTCTATCCTTAGACATTTCCAAAAATAACATATATATATTTTCCCAGATTATATATATATACATTTTTCCTAGAAGTTTTCTATCCTATAATTAGAATTTTTTTTATAGAAGTTTCTAGGTTTGCCTAAGAAGACATTTCTAGATTTGTCTCCTAATTAGAACTTTCTAGGGTTTACCTAGATAGACATTTCTAGTTAGACTAAATACGTGTTTTACCTAGGAAAATTCTTAATCCTAGGCTCTGATACCAAGAATGCTGTCACGTCCCGAGCGCGGAAGCTTACCCGTGGCGCGACAGTTTTATATAGAACCAAAGCGAGCTAGCTATTCGATGGAATTCTTCATTTTGATAGTTAATAGGGTGCGCAAATAACTAAGATTTAACTTGAAATTAATACAAATAATCTGAGATGTCAATTGTTACCACTAACCAAATGATAATTACACACATTTCTCGAGTCCGACTACTAAGCTTCAAGCCCTTATTACAGTTCTAATAAATTAGACTAATACAACTGACATCTGACATAATTGGATACAAATGACATAATTACTACACCACAATTAACAAGACAACATGATAACTCCATTTCTACACTCATCACTCAGACTCATTCCCTTCCGAGTTCTGGCTGATATCCGAACTACCTGAAAAGGTTAGAAAACAACTAGATGAGCGAATCGCTCAGTAGGATTTACATCTCAAGTTCTAACATGCTTTAAGTGAATTACCCATTTATTTAATGTAGGTAAACTATGCATGCAGACAGATAGATATCAAAGAATCGTAAAATCGATAGGAGTAGAAAGTGAGAGTATATAGATTGCACAATTTCAAGCAGCAGTAGCAAGTGATAGCAAATGATATCAGGCCAGTGATAACTGAGAAGTAATAACTGGAATAGCAACATGTTAATCAAGCTAGCAATTGTAAGCAAAGTAGTTTCAAGCATGTATAACTGGAATTGGCTATTTATAATGCATTCAAGTAAACACTTTTACCCTTCTGCGGGTCTCAAGTCAATCAATCAAGTAATATCACGAGAATGAGTGGAATGCCTAAAGTCTAGCAAGCAAGTACTCCGGTGCAATGCCAAACACCGTGGTCAATAAACTCCCATAGGCACAAGTACCTTCGGGTGCTCCTCCCAGGACCAGACCGGACCCTATATGCACAGAATTGGTCGTGTTTGTCGACATCCACTCTCATTTATAGCCAATATGGAATTTCAAGGATTGACCCGGTAGGATGTATATAAGGTAGATTATAGAATAGAATCCAAGGCGTATCGTTATGTAGGGACGAACTAGGAGTAAAACTCGTAACGTTCGATACATGCTAATGACAATAGGAGTTTGAGACTAACTTGCTGGTGTTGACAAATGTCGATATTAGTTATATATATATTATTTTTATCCCATATGTATATGTATATATATATCCGATTATAGAATTCTGTCCAATATAATAGAGGTTATAGGTATGTATATCTTCTGTCCGATATACATATATGAGTTAGCCAAAATGGTGATTTATTATAATAATCAGAAATTAATTATGAAAATAAGTTTTTATGTTGAATATAGTTCTAACTTGCTAAAAATGATATTAACATGTTGAGAATGAGTTTCATATGTTATTTTACTGGTAAGGTGATAAAAATAAATTTTTCATGCTGGATTTAATTTTTTTACATGCTGAAAATTAATTATTAACATGCTAAAATTAATTATTAACATGCTAAAATTAATTAACTTACTGATAGTATGATAAGATAATGTTGCCATGCTGATTACAGAAATTTTCTGATAACAACATAATTTTATCATGCAAAAATTTATTTTTCTACATTTATTTGCTAATTATTTGATAGGAAAATAGAATTATCATGCTGAAAAATAGTTTTAATACACTGAAAATAACTATAATATGCAAAAAATAATTATAAAATGTTGAATAATTTTACCATACTAGAAGAAATGTTATCATGCTGGAAGTAATTTTCATGCATCAATTTCCTACTTTATTTAATAGGAAAGTAAGTTTTATATGCACAAAAATAGCTTTAAATAGATTTTAACATGCTGAAAATAATTTTTATATCTCAGTATGTATAAAATAATTCTATCATATTAGAAGTCACTTTTAAAATGCTGGAAATAGTTTTAACATGGTGGAGATAATTTTTAGTATGTATAAACTAATGTGGTGAAAATTAGATTTTTTTTCAAAAAAAATAATAATTTCATTCTACAAATATATATATATTCTTGTCTAACAATATATAATGAAGGTGTTTTGTATATACAATTAATGGAAGTATATATATGAATTTTTATACATATATAATGAAGGTGCTTTGTATATACAATTAATGGGAGTATATATATATATATATTTATTTATTTAAGGTGTCGGGTGTATATATGCACACTTGCATATGCAGGTGTTATATATACATACTGTTAATAGAGGTATAATGGAGGTTCATAAATTGTTCATACTTTATTTCACTTGTTAATAGGCTTTACGGTGTTTTTCATTGAGTTCACTGCATGTGTCGACACTAGTGTCGACACTTACTATTCATTTTTGGTCTCTGTTGTACAGTTCGTATTACAATGTTTTGTGTGTCGACAGCTGTGTCGACACTGGTGTCGACACATGTGTCGACACATGAGATTCTCTGCGGGTAATCAGTTCACATATATTATGTGTCGACACCTGTGTCAACACCGGTGTCAACATCGGTGTCGACACCTGTGTCGACACATGTGCTTATATGTTCACGTAAGTATTATGTGTCAACACCGGTGTCAACACCGGTGTCGACACCTATGTCGACACATGAAGTTTATATGTTCATGTAAGTCTTGTGTGTCGACACCTGTGTCAACACCGGTGTCGACAGCTGTGTCGACACATGAAGTTTATATGTTCATGTAAGTATTGTGTGTCGACACCTGTGTCGACACCCGACACCTGTGTCAACACCGATGTCGACACCTGTGTCGACACATGAATTACTTATGTGTTCACGTATGTACATGCTATTACATAAATATGGAAGTGTCGACACATGTGTCATGGAACTGTCAACACTTGTTGTCATATATATATATATATATATATATATATGTAAGTGGGTGTCATGGAAGTGTCGACATTTAACATGCTATATGCTGTTAATAGATTAGTTAATAACGCTAATACATGTTAATTATCTCGGTGATCCAGATTTAAGCTATTGCATGTTAACTACGAGGCTAACACATGCTGTATAAATATGAAAAATCACATGGAGATGAGCCTAAGACTAACTGCCTAGATTAGCTACTAGTTTAGTTAAAAATTGAGAACACCTACCTCAGGTATAAGGGCAGCTTTCTTCTGCAACGTCGGAGGCTCCCCCTTCTCTGCAGCAGCAGCAACCCTTTGGAAGAATGAAGGGAGTCTCGATATAGGGAGTATTATAGTGTTTTGGGATAGTCAGGAGGGGATAAGATGCTACATAATTCGCATCTCAGTGCGATGCCAGCTCAAACGGGCTGTTCATGTCTGAGAAGAGGACATATGCCAACGCAGGTTTGTTTATGGTCATGTAAGCTAAATTATAGGGCCTTGTGGCCCTGTGTCGGTGCAAGTAGCCTATAGCATATAATTATTTGGCACAAAACATATAAAATGGTGGATGCTAGGATTTGAACCCTGGCCATTAAGTTTAAAGGCACGTCACTTAACCAACTACACTAGGAAGCCACTTGTTAAGTAAATAACAATTACATGTGATAGATCCGTGTTCTAACTTCTTACTTAAGCTTCCCATAGGGTTTATCTAATATAATTTTTTTTTATTTGGAAAATATTAATAATAATAATTGTTTTTTGTTAGACCCGACTCTAGGTATTGGGCCTCATACTCTTCTTCCCAATCTAGGGAGGCTTCATGATCCTCAACAACACTCTCAAGTTCCTTTTGGGGTGGGGGAGCTTCTTCCTCAATAAGCAAGCTAGATAATCCCTTGGATGGACATTTCCCCGCAAAGTGGCCAAACCCTTGACACCTAAAGCATTGTTGACGCCCGCTACCCGAAGTAGTTTCTACATTTGGGCCTTTGGGAATGTCTTCCCTCCGTGGGAGGGGGTGACTAGGGGTGGGTTTGTTTGGAGTGATGGTGGGAGGAGGGTTGTAAGGCCTTAATGGGGTGTTCCCACTTAGATTATGGGCTTTCATGGGAGTGGCCGGAATGGGCCGTGGTCCCATGTTTTTGGGATCGACCGGTCGGGGAGTAGCAAATCGAGGGATCCTAGAGAATCTTTCTACATCCCTAGCTATTTGATAAGCTATCTCAAGGTTATCAACATCTCTCATAAAAAGCTCTCTTTTGATGTGACTTTGAAGTCCATTCCTAAAGCGAGACAAGGTAACGGCCGGGTCCTCATGAACTCCACACTTCAAAAGATAGGAGTCAAACTTCTCAATGTATTCAACCACGGTCTTCCCTTCTTGGGTGAGGCTTTGCCATTCATCTAAGAGCATTTGATGGTAGGATTGGGGAAGGTATTTGTTCCCAAGTTGGTTCTTCATACCCTCCCAAGTATCAATAGGCTCTCCCCGCCTAATCCTTCTTAGACCCTCTTGGTTTAACCAATAAGTTTTGGCTAAGTTGATGAGATGCATTTTGACCAACCTTACCCTCCTTTGGTCGGACATAGGGTACCATTCAAAGTATTGGTCCATGGCGGTTTCCCACTCTAAGTAGACACTTGGTTCATGGGAACCATCAAAGTTTGGGGCCTCTACTTTAATCATCCTTAAGAGAGGGTCATCCGGGTCGTCCCGTGGACGCCTTTAATGAATTGGATGGTGTCGGGGTCTCTCATGGTCATGGTAAGGGTCATGGTCCAAGTCCTCCCTATAAATTTCAGCATGTGGATCATAGGCTCTTGGTCCATGGTGCCTAGGATGGAACTCATCCCTATGAGGCTCAATATGTGGAGGGTGGACTCTTGGGTCATTGTTCCTTGGGTGGAACTCATTCCTATGCAACTCACTATGTGGTGGATGAACTCTTGGCTCATTATTCCTTGGATGAGGGTCTTCCCTAGGAGGCTCAACATGTGGAGGGTGGACTCTAGGCTCATTGTTCCTTTGGTGGAACTCATGCTCTTCAAGCCGAGCAATTCGAGTGGTAAGGGACTCAAGTTGGGCAAGAATGTTAGTAAGGGCAGCATCTACCCTATTCATTTGACCTTGAGGTTCCTCCCTAGGAGCATCTTGATTGAGTTGATGATGGGGATCCATGGGTGGATTTGAAGATGAAGGATCGGATCGGTAACTAGCACCACTACGGGTGGACATGCAAGACAAGGGGCCAAAGATGTTGGACACACAATGCAATGGTCCTAGGACTTAGACTTGATAGAGATAAGTCAATGACTTGCTCTCATACCAATTGATGTGACACAACCTCGGACCTAATGTAAGTAAGCACAATCGCATTCAAATGGGCCGAATTGGGCCACCGCTCTATCGACACTCACCCAAGCCCGGGGTAACTTGGCAATGCCAAGGTGAGGTTGAGGGGTTGGGCCCTTGCTGGTAGAGGGCCAGCAAGGCCAAGATGGGATTCCCAATGGGTGTGGAGGCCCAATTCAAGGGGGCCGATAAAGTGACAAAGGCACCGGTTGCACTTCTCCCACGGTGATCACTCAAGACAACGGGGCTTGAGGATCGGGCTCTCACTCGCATAACCAACAGAATTAAGAACTAATATTAAAAGACAAGCACTAAATGGAGTGATGGTTTGTGCACTTACTCGACCGGTTTGAAGAAACCGGTCCCGGTCGGAGACGAGGGCGAGCGGGGAGGCGAGTGGATCCCCACACGCCGCGTCGGGGTAGCTTGATCTGCCCAAGCAAGTTACAACACTACACCTCACGCAGGAGGGGGATATTGGGGTTGGGGTTAAGGGATATTACAACAAAAATTACCTCCACGCAGGGAGGGGCCTTCATCCGGCCAAGCGGGGAGGGGAAACTCGGATTAAAAGTATTGAACGATGAAGTCACCGGTTCTGTCTGCACTCTCTGAATAGGGACAGGTAGTCGGTGTTGCTGCTGTAGAACTCGCTCAGGAATTTCGCTGATGACGAGACCGGTGGGGAAATCTTCGTAGCTGGGAAAGGAATGCCTCAGAATTTCTTTAATTTCTTCTAGAGCCGCTGCTGACCGGGATGGAGGTTTGAACATAGCTTTAGATTCTCGGACCTGCAGTGGCAGACTTCTAACAGCAGATTGCAAAGAACGCTCCGGTAGATCCCGACCTTGGAATCAAGCGCCGTCAGAGTCGTTGGAATTGTGGACGCGTCCTCTTCGCATCAAAATTGACGGGGAAGCCAACTGATGTCGGAGAAGACTAGGGGATGCAGAACAATGGTGACAGATCGGTGAAGACTGTGGGTAGCAGATCTGCGTAGCTGAGGGAGAAAAATGATAACTCTGGATCACAAATGCCAAATGAAGTTCTGTTTCTTGATTATGGAAGTACACTGGGCGATGAAGAACTTTGAAGAAGAGCTCTTGGACTGATTCCTCCGCGGTTTGTCGTGGTGAAGCTTTCTCTCCGGATCAGAATCTCTGCAGAGCCAACTCTGCGCAGTCGTGGGAGAATGGAGCCCCCGGGCAGCACACAACTCGGATGAAGACGAAACCACTTCTGTTGAAAAGTAGACTAGTAGACTCTTCCAACGGTTGCTCTTGGGTCTTCAAACTCGTCCGGAGGAGATCGTGGTGGCCGCTGCAAGTTGCGGGTTCAGCTGCTACTTCTGGACTGCAAACAGCAGCTTTGACCTAGCCTCCAAGTGACCCTAAAAGAAGAAGAAGGGGATAGTATATGGTGAAGGGGTGGATGAAGAATGGTGGGGGGGAGGTATGGGAGGTGTGGATGGGTGAAAATGGCTGAGGGGAGGTGGAGGAAGAAGGGGAGGTCGCAGGTTTTCAGCTGGAGGAAGAGGGGTGGGGTATGCAAGGGTGGTGGAGAATGGGTGGAGAAAGGGGCGACCTAGCCTAATGGAGATGGGAGGGGGGCGGCCAAAGACTTGGAGGGAAGGGGAATTCAAATTCAAAATGGTCTTGGAAGATGGGAGATGGTGTGGGGAAGAGGGGTGATTGTGTTGGAATGGGGAAGATTTGGTTGGAATGGGGGAGATGGTGTTGGAATGGGGAGGACTCTACCTTGGAACTAGGGGGGGAAGTAAATGGGGTGTGGGGAAGTGGAGGGGCCTTAATGGAGGTAGGTGGGGGTTGGAGGTGGTTGGGAGGAGGAGGAGAGAGGAAAGGGGTGAACCTAGGAGAGAGAAAGAAGGATAGAGAGAGAGGTGGGGTGGGGAATCACTCCCCTAGGGCTTCTCACCCAGCTATAGGATTCACTCCACTAGAACTAGACTTGAATACTTAAATGGAAATCTTTTGTATTGAATCATTCATTACCTCCAAATGAAGGAAATGGGGCCATATATATAGGAAACCCATATTTTACAATAAGTCCCTTACAAAAGACTCAATAACAAATAACCGAAGGGGTAAGAGGGGGCTCATGGGCCAAGCCCGAAGAATTGGGCCCAATAGCACATTACACAATCTAATGACACTAAAACTTAGGAAATTAAATGCAAGACCTAGGGACATTACTCAAATAAAATGAAAATTACATCAAATGACTCAAGAAGATAGCACAAAAGGGATAATTGGGCCTTTATAGAGAGAGGCCTGAACTCAAACGATGCCGGAGTGTGAAGAAGACCCTAGCCAAAGGGAGTTGTGGATGATGCCTCCATCACTCCCTCTTTTTAGTTCCCTGCTACCTATCCTTTTCAGCCTTCCTGCCACCTATTTTCAATTTTTGAAGAACACCCAAAATATCTGTTGGTTTAGTTGGAGATGGAACTGGTGGGAAAAACTCCTATTTTTCTGCTAGGAGGTTGAAGACCAAGTGATATCCATGATAGGCAACAAAATCTGATAAAAACCCACGTTTCCTGGCACATCTGGACCCTCTTGGTGCGTGCCATAATAGATCCACGACTTGGGTATCGGATCTTGCAAGAAACGGGTCCATTTTAGGGTTTACAACACGCATCTCCGGTGAAAGTCGACTTTCGGAGCCCTCAGAGTCGACTTCCGATTGATCCCAGAAAGACCCATTTCTGTCTGCCAATCAGAGTCGACTACTACTTCATAGGGTGTCGACTCCTACATCCAGGGTGGTTCTGGCCTGAGTTCTGTGGTCGACTTATAGGGCTCTGAGAGTCGACAGCTGTGCCTGTCCAGAACTTGGGTGGTTCTGTTTGAGTGCCGTGGTCGACTTCAAACCCCCTGGGAGTCGACTCATGCACCATAGTTGCAGAATTCTTGTTCTTTTGAGACTTTTGACTACTTCTCTTCCCTTTTCTTGAATCGCTTTGACCTTTACACCTGCATTTCACATTTATACAATGCATAAGAGCTAAATTTAATAAATTATTAGATATAATGACTTATAGTTTGTCATTATCAAAAAAAGAGGTGTACAACATTCTCCCCTTTTTGATGATGGCAACTGAGGAGGGTGAATCTGGTTTGACACAGGAACGGCCCAGGCGCGAGCGGCCCATTAAGGTTAGGAAGCGCTGAGCCCACGCTAGGGGCAAACATGCACGTCCAATCCAGTAAGAGGATCACCGGCCCAAAGGAGCATCGGATTCCACGACGTCGATGAGGCCGGCCCAAGCGCAGTTCTCGCTGGAGGACACTCCGACGACCGACCGTTTCCCCCACGATGCCGGCCTTGACCCTGTAAAAGGCGAGCATGCGCCATGAGTGCCGTAAGACTCGCCCAGGGACCGGCCTACGCAGAGGCTATCACCCTCCAACGGGAAACTCCCGCCGACATAGCAGGGAACGTTACTCCAACTAAACAGACCCTTCCCTATCAAGGGATGAGGCCCTCACTCCAGGACAACCCATATAAAAGGGACATCGAAAGAAGAGAAGAGCATGTAGATTCTTCTACTAAAAACCCCACACGACTACGCAATAGGATACTCCTGCCCCCAAGCCTTCTACTGAGAAGAGAGCAGCCCTACCAGCGATAACGATAAGAGGGCCATCTACGTCCAGAGAGCATCTACCTTCTGAAGCAACCTTACCACCCAGCGAGCACTCTCCGAGAGCCCACTGGGATTGGTGAGCACGCATACAAAGGATCTACATGCCTCCTAGATCGACTCCTATGGCCCCTACTGATGTGACACAACCTCGGACCTAATACAAGCAAGCACAATCGCATTCAAATGGGCCGAATTGAGCCACCGCTCTATCGACACTCACCCAAGCCCGGGGTAACTTGGCAATGCCAAGGTGAGGTTGAGGGGTTGGGCCCTTGCTGGTAGAGGGCCAGCAAGGCTAAGATGGGATTCTCAATGGGTGTGGAGGCCCAATTCAAGGGGGGGCGACAAAGTGCCAAAGGCACCGGTTGCACTTCTCCCACGGTGATCACTCAAGACAACGGGGCATGAGGATCGGGCTCTGACTAGCATAACCAGTGGAATTAATAACTAATATTGAAAGACAAGCACTAAATGGAGTGATGGTTTGAGCACTTACTCTACCGGTTTGAAGAAACCGGTCCCGGTCGGAGACGAGGGCGAGCGGGGAGGCGAGTGGATCCCCACACGCTGCGTCGGGGTAGCTTGATCTGCCCAAGCAAGTTACAACACTACACCTCTCGCAGGCGGGGGATCTTGGGGTGGGGGTTAAGGGATATTACAACCAAAATTACCTCCACACAGGGAGGGGCCTTCAGCCGGCCAAGCGGGGAGGGGAAACTAGGATTAAAAGTATTGAATGATGAAGTCACCGGTTCTGTCTGCTCTCTCCGAACAGGGACATGTAGTCGGTGTTGCTGCTATAGAACTCGCTCAAGAATTTCGCTGATGACGAGACTGGTGGGGAAATCTTTGTAGCTGGGAAGGGAATGCCTCAGAATTTCCTTAATTTCTTCTGGAGCTGCTGCTGACCGGGATGGAGGTTTGAATAGAGCTTCAGATTCTCGGACCTACAGTGGCAGACTTCTAATAGCAGATTGCAGAGAACGCCCCGGAAGCTCCCGACCTCGGAATCAAGAGCCGTCAGAGTCGTTGGAATCGTGGACGCGTCCTCTTCGCAGAAAACTGACGGGGAAGCCAACCAATGTCGGAGAATACTAGGGGATTCAGAACAATGGTGACAGGTCAGTGAAGACTGTGGGAAGCAGATCTGCGTAGCTGATGGAGAAAAATAAGAACTCTGGATCACGAATGCCAAATGAAGTTCTGTTTCTTGATTATGGAAGTAGACTGGGCGATGAAGAACTTTGAAGAGGAGCTCTTGGACTGATTCCTCCGGAGTTTGTCGTGGTGAAGCTTTCTCTCCGGATCAGGATCTCTACAGAGCCAACTCTGCGCAGTCGTGGGAGAATGGAGCCCTCGGGCAGTACACAACTCGGATGAAGATGAAACCACTTCTGTTGAAAAGGAGACTGGTAGATGCTTTTAATGGTGGATCTTGGGTCTTCAAACTCATGCGGAGGAGGTCGTGGTGGCCGCTGTAATTTTCTGGTTCAGCTGCTACTTCTGGACTGCAAACAACAGCTTTGACATAGCTTCCAAGTGACCCTAAAAGAAGAAGAAGGGGATAGTATATGGTGATAGGGTGGATGAAGAATGGTGGGGGGGAGGTATGGGAGGTGTGGAGGGGTGCAAATGGTTGAGGGGAGGTGGAGGAAGAATGGGAGGTCGCAGGTTTTCAGCTGGAGGAAGAGGGGTGGGGTATGCAAGGGTGGTGGAGAATGGGTGGAGAAAGGGGCGACCTAGCCTAATGGAGATGGGAGGGGGGCGGCCAAAGACTTGGAGGGAAGGGGAATTCAAATTCAAAATGGTCTTGGAAGATGGGAGATGGTGTGTGGAAGAGGGGTGATTGTGTTGGAATGGGGGAGATGGTGTTGGAATGGGGAGGGCTCTACCTTGGAACTAGGGGGGGAAGTAAATGGGGTGTGGGGAAGTGGAGGGGCCTTAATGGAGGTAGGTGGGGGTTGGAGGTGGTTGGGAGGAGGAGGAGAGAGGAAAGGGGCGAACCTAGGAGAGAGAAAGAAGGATAGAGAGAGAGGTGGGGTGGGGAATCACTCCCCTAGGGCTTCTCACCCAACTATAGGATTCACTCCACTAGAACTAGACTTGAATACTCAAAAGGAAATCTTTTGTATTGAATCATTCATTACCTCCAAATAAAGGAAATGGGGCCCTATATATAGGAAACCCACATTTTACAATAAGTCCCTTACAAAAGACTCAATAATAAATAACCGAAGGGGTAGGGGGGCTCATGGGCCAAGCCCGAAGAATTGGGCCCAATAGCACATTACACAATCTAATGACACTCAATACTTAGGAAAATAAATGCAAGACCTAGGGACATGACTCAAATAAACTGAAAATTACATCAAATGACTCAAGTAAATAGCATAAAAAAGGATAAGTGGGCCTTTATAGAGAGAGGCCCGAACTCAAACGATGCCGGAGTGTGAAGAAGACCCTAGCCAAAGCGAATTGTGGATGATGCCTCCATCAAATCCCCTGGGCTGTGAAGAGCTCGACTCCGTCGAGTAGGGGTCCATCCGGCTGTGGTACTGCTCGAGGAGGTCCGGATCCAACCGCTGGAGATCCTCCCGACTCACCCAAGAATCCTCCGAAGGAGGCCGATCCTTCCACCTGACGAGATAGCGCTCATATACCTTGCTCCGAGTGGTAGTGACTTGTTCATCCAATATTTGTTCAATTTGTTCACGCTGGGCTCTCTTGGCTGGTGGTCTCTCCTCACGGGTGGGTGCTCTCTCAAGGGAAGAAGTAGGCTCAATCTCCTCAATAGGTACCACCGTGGGTCCCTTATATGGCACTAGGTCGGCGACATTGAATGTGGAACTTATTCCATACTCCTCAGGGAGATCTAACTCGTAGGCATTTGCACCAATGCGCCTCAAGACCTGGAAGGGACCAGCCCCACGTGGCCTCAGTTTCGAATTGGCTCCCGGGGAGAGCCTCTCCGTCCTTACCATCACAAAATCACCCACATGGAATTCTTGGTGACGCCGATGAGAGTCGGCCATCCTTTTATAAGCCTCATTCTTTTTGCTGATGTGCTTGCAAATTTCTTCATGCAATTCTCTAATATGTTGTGCAAAAGACTCGGCTGAAATGGACACTCTAGCATGCTGAGGAAGGGGAATGAGATCGGAAGGCTTTCTTGGTTTGTATCCATGCACGGCTTCAAATGGACTCATCCCTATGGACTTATTGATGGAGTTGTTATATGCAAATTCAGCCAGGGGTAAGATGAGATCCCAATTTCCGGGGCGATCCTCAACAAGACACCTAAGAAGGTTCCCTAGACTCCGATTGACAACTTCGGTTTGGTCATCTGTTTGGGGGTGGTAGACAGTGGAGAATTTGAGGAAGGTACCCATCATGTGCCAAAGAGTTTTGCAAAGGTAGCTAGTGAATTTGACATCCCTATCGGAGACTATGGTCTTAGGTAGTCCGTGGAGACGGACAACCTCATCAAAGAACAATCGAGCCACATGGGAGGCATCGGAGGTTTTGGAGCATGGGATGAAATGGGCCATTTTGGAGAATCTATCAACGACCACATAGATGGAGTCATGCCTTTTTTGAGTCTTGGGTAATCCTAGCACAAAGTCCATACTCAAGTCTTGCCATGGACGGTTGGGGATGGGGAGTGGGGTATATAGGCCAGTATTTTGTTTCACCTGTTTGACCGAAGCACATGTTCGGCATTGACCCACTATCTTGCCTACATCTCTCTTGAGACTTGGCCAATGAAACTATCCCTCAACTAGAGCAATGGTTTTGTGGACTCCAAAATGACCAGCTAACCCTCCCGAATGTAATTCCCAAATCAAGAAGTCGCGGAGTGAGGTCCGTGGGATGCAAAGCTTTGGTCCCTTGAAGAGGAACCCATCCTCTATGACAAATCCCTCATGTTCCTTGCTAGAATGGGTGGTCAAGGTGGTATAGATGTGCCCAAAGTCGGGGCAGCTAGGGTACTCATCCTTGATCCTATCAAATCCGCTCACTTCCACTTGGATAGTGGATAACAAGGAAACTTTCCAACTAAGGGCATCCGCCGCTCGATTCTCACTCCCGGCTTTGTGTTTGATGACAAAAGTATAGGATTGGATGAACTCAACCCATCGAGCATGTCGGGCATTTAGCTTTTGTTGGGAGTTGAGGTATTTGAGGGCCTCATGGTCGGAAAAGATGACAAGCTCTTTAGGTAACAAGTAGTGCCTCCAATGTCGGAGGGACTGCACCACGACATAGAACTCCTTGTCATAAGTGGAGTATCTCGTCCTAGCATCACATAGCTTCTCACTAAAGTAGGCTACCGGGTGTCCCTCTTGACTAAGAATCCCTCCTATCCCTATCCCGGATGCATCACATGTGACTTCAAAGACTTTAGAGAAATCATGAAGACATAGGACCGGGGCTTGGGTCAACTTCTCCTTAAGTTCTTGGAAGGCTTTAGAGGCTGATTTGGTCCATACAAAAGTCCCCTTCTTGAGACAATCGGTGATTGGGCCAGTGATAGTGCTAAATCCACGAATAAACCTCCTATAGAATGTTGCAAATCCATGGAAACTTCGGACCTCATGAAGGGTGTGGGGTTCCGGCCAATCAATAATAGCTTGGACCTTGTTGGGGTCCATGGAGACGCCTTTGGTGGACACCACAAATCCTAGGAAGGTGAGGGAGGTGGCCATGAAGTGGCACTTTCCTAAGTTGGCAAATAGGCTCTCTTATCAAAGGATGGTACAAACTTGCCTAAGGTGGTCAAGGTGGGCCTCTTGGGATTGACTATAGATTAGTATATCATCAAAGTAGACCACTAGAAAGATCTCAATGAATGGCCTAAGGACCTCCGTCATAAGACGCATGAAAGTACTTGGGGCATTTGAAAGCCCAAAAGGCATGACTAACCATTCAAAGAGACCATCTTTGGTTTTGAAAGCCGTTTTCCACTCATCCCCGGGCCTTATCCTAACTTGGTGATAGCCACTCTTAAGGTCAATTTTGGAGAAAATGGTGACTCCGGCTAATATATCAAGCATGTCATCAAGCCTAGGGATGGGAAACCTATACTTGACGGTGATTTTGTTAATGGCCCTACTATCCACACACATTCGCCATGACCCATCCTCTTGGGAGTTAGAAGGGCCCCGACGGCACATGGGCTTTTACTAATGCGAATGAAGCCCTTCCTAATGAGTTCCTCTATTTGCCTCCGAAGTTCGGCATGTTCCGTGGGATTGAGGTGATAATGAGGAAGGTTTGGGAGAGTGGCCCCCGGGACTAGATCAATTGCATGTTGCACATCCCGCATGGGAGGGAGTTGGTCCGGGAGCTCCGTTGGGAACACATCATGGAATTCTTCTAGGAGTTGTTGGATTTCTATGGGATGTGGATTGGTGGAAGTGGGTTCTCCTAGGCAAATGACCACCGCACATAGTGGTACTCCTTGAACTATCTCCTCTTCAAGTTCTTTCCTAGTGATGAGATGAAGACCCTTGGCCAACCCTGAGGTCCCACTTTGTTTGGGAGTTTGGGTGAGGGATGGGGTTGGAGGGGTGGAGTTCCCCGAGACTTGTGGGGTGATGGGGTGTTGTCCTTGAGGGAGAGTGTCCCTCTTGGTCATGGGACGAGGTGGGGAGGGGTGAAGACGGATAGTCTTTCCCTCATGTTCAAAGGTGCACATGTTGCTCTTACCCAAGATGGTGGCATCTACATCATAGAGCCAAGGTCTTCCTAGAAGGATGCTACCTACTTCCATGGGTATGATATCACACCATATTTGATCATGGTATGATGAGAAGGTGAGAGGCACGAGACATTGGGTGTTGACCGGGATGGAGTTGTTGTTGATCCATGAGACCCGATAGGGATTTAGGTGGGGAGTGATAGTAAGCCCAAGAAGCTTAATGGTATCGGGGGATACGGCATTGACACAACTCCCACTATCCAAGATCACTTTCCTTACATGGCTCCCTATGTTGACAAAGGTGTGAAAGATTGAAGTTCGGCGCCAATCCTCTTCTTGGGGTTTGGTGAGGGTGCACCTAATCACTCCTAGATGGGAGTTGGTAGATGGAGTGGTGTGATCTAGACCCGACTCAAGGTATTGGGCCTCATACTCTTCTTCCCAATCTAGGGAGGCTTCATGATCCTCAACAACACTCTCAAGTTCCTTTTGGGGTGGGGGAGCTTCTTCCTCAATAAGCAAGTTAGATAATCCCTTGGATGGACATTGCCCCGTAAAGTGGCCAAACCCTTGACACCTAAAGCATTGTTGATGCCCACTACCCGAAGTAGTTCCTACATTTGGGCCTTTGGGAAAGTCTTCCCTCCGTGGGAGGGGGTGACTAGGGGTGGGTTTGTTTGGAGTGATGGTGGGAGGAGGGTTGTAAGGCCTTAATGGGGTGTTCCCACTTGGATTATGGGCTTTCATGGGAGTGGCCGGAATGGGCCGTGGTCCCATGTTTTTGGGATCGACCGGTCGGGGAGTAGCAAATCGAGGGATCCTAGAGAATCTTTCTACATCCCTAGCTATTTGATAAGCTATCTCAAGGTTATCAACATCTCTCATAAAAAGCTCTCTTTTGATGTGACTTTGAAGCCCATTCCTAAAGCGGGACAAGGTAACGGCCGGGTCCTCATGAACTCCACACTTCAAAAGATAGGAGTCAGACTTCTCAATGTATTCAACCACGGTCTTCCCTTCTTGGGTGAGGCTTTGCCATTCATCTAAGAGCATTTGGTTGTAGGATTGGGGAAGGTATTTGTTCCTAAGTTGGTTCTTCATACCCTCCCAAGTATCAATAGGCTCTCCCCGCCTAATCCTTCTTAGACCCTCTTGGTTTAACCAATAAGTTTTGGCTAATTTGATGAGATGCATTTTGGCCAACCTTACCCTCCTTTGATCGGACATAGGGTACCATTCAAAGTATTGATCTATGGCGGTTTCCCACTCTAAGTAGACACTTGGTTCATGGGAACCATCAAAGTTTGGGGCCTCTACTTTAATCATCCTTATGAGAGGGTCATCCGGGTCGTCCCGTGGATGCCTTTCATGAATTGGATGGTGTCGGGGTCTCTCATGGTCATGGTAAGGGTCATGATCCAAGTCATCCCTATAAATTTCAGCATGTGGATCATAGGCTCTTGGTCCATGGTTCCTAGGATGGAACTCATCCCTATAAGGCTCAATATGTGGAGGGTGGACTCTTGGGTCATTGTTCCTTGGGTGGAACTCATTCCTATGCAACTCATCATGTGGTGGATGAACTCTTGGCTCATTATTCCTTGGATGAGGGTCTTCCCTAGGAGGCTCAACATGTGGAGGGTGGACTCTAGGCTTATTGTTCCTTGGGTGGTACTCATGCTCTTCAAGCCGAGCAATTCGAGTGGTAAGGGACTCAAGTTGGGCAAGAATGTTGGTAAGGGCAGCATCTACCCTATTCATTTGACCTTGAGGTTCCTCCCTAGGAGCATCTTGATTGAGTTGAGGATGGGGATCCATGGGTAGATTTGAAGATGAAGGATCGGATCGGTAACTAGCACCACTACGGGTGGACATGCAAGACAAGGGGCCAAAGATGTTGGACACACAATGCAATGGTCCTAGGACTTAGACTTGATAGAGATAAGTCAATGACTTGCTCTGATACCAATTGATGTGACACAACCTCGGACCTAATGCAAGCAAGCACAATCGCATTCAAATGGGCCGAATTGGGCCACCGCTCTATCGACACTCACCCAAGCCCGGGGTAACTTGGCAATGCCAAGGTGAGGTTGAGGGGTTGGGCCCTTGCTGGTAGAGGGCCAGCAAGGCCAAGATGGGATTCCCAATGGGTGTGGAGGCCCAATTCAAGGGGGGCCGACAAAGTGCCAAAGGCACCGATTGCACTTCTCCCACGGTGATCACTCAAGACAACGAGGCTTGAGGATCGGGCTCTCACTCGTATAACCAGTGGAATTAAGAACTAATATTGAAAGACAAGCACTAAATGGAGTGATGGTTTGAGCACTTACTCGACCGGTTTGAAGAAACCGGTCCCGGTCGGAGACGAGGGCGAGCGGGGAGGCGAGTGGATCCCCACATGCCGCGTCGGGATAGCTTAATCTGCCCAAGCAAGTTACAACACTACACCTCTCGCAGGAGGGGGATCTTGGGGTGGGGGTTAAGGGATATTACAACCAAAATTACCTCCATACAGGGAGGGGCCTTCAGCCGGCCAAGCGGGGAGGGGAAACTAGGATTAAAAGTATTGAACGATGAAGTCACCGGTTCTATCTGCTCTCTCTGAACAGGACAGGTAGTCGGTGTTGTTGCTGTAGAACTCGCTCAAGAATTTCGCTGATGACGAGACCAATGGGGAAATCTTCGTAGCTGGGAATGGAATGCCTCAAAATTTCTTTAATTTCTTCTGGAGCAGCTGCTGACCGGTATGGAGGTTTGAACAGAGCTTCAGATTCTCGGACCTGTAGTGGCAGACTTCTAATAGCAGATTGCAGAGAACGCCCCGGCAGCTCCTGACCTCGGAATCAAGCGACGTCAGAGTCGTTGGAATCGTAGACGCGTCTTCTTTGCAGAAAAACTGACGGGGAAGCCAACCAATGTTGGAGAAGACTAGGGGATGCAGAACAATGGTGATAGGTCGGTGAAGACTGTGGGTAGCAGATCTGTGTAGCTGAGGGAGAAAAATGAGAACTCTGGATCATCAATGCCAAATGAAGTTCTGTTTCTTGATTATGGAAGTAGACTGGGCGATGAAGAACTTTGAAGAAGAGCTCTTGGACTGATTCCTCGGGGTTTGTCGTGGTGAATCTTTCTCTCCGGATCAGGATCTCTGCAGAGCCAACTCTGCGCAGTCGTGGGAGAATGGAGCCCCCGGGCAGCACACAACTCGGATGAAGACGAAACCACTTCTGTTGAAAAGGAGACTGGTAGACGCTTCCAACGGTGGCTCTTGTGTCTTCAAACTCATCCGGAGGAGGTCGTGGTGGCCGCTTCAAGTTGCTGGTTTAGCTGCTACTTTTGGACTGCAAACAGCAGCTTTGACATAGCTTCCAAGTGACCCTAAAAGAAGAAGAAGGGGATAGTATATGGTGAAGGGGTGGATGAAGAATGGTGGGGGGGAGGTATGGGAGGTGTGGAGGGGTGCAAATGGTTGAGGGGAGGTGGAGGAAGAAGGGGAGGTCGCAGGTTTTCAGCTGGAGGAAGAGGGGTGGGGTATGCAAGGGTGGTGGAGAATGGGTGGAGAAAGGGGCGACATAGCCTAATGGAGATGGGAGGGGGGCGGCCAAAGACTTGGAGGGAAGGGGAATTCAAATTCAAAATGGTCTTGGAAGATGGGAGATGGTGTGGGGAAGAGGGGTGATTGTGTTGGAATGGGGAAGATTTGGTTGGAATGGGGGAGATGGTGTTGGAATGGGGAGGGCTCTACCTTGGAACTAGGGGGGAAGTAAATGGGGTGTGGGGAAGTGGAGGGGCCTTAATGGAGGTAGGTGGGGGTTGGAGGTGGTTGGGAGGAGGAGGAGAGAGGAAAGGGGCGAACCTAGGAGAGAGAAAGAAGGATAGAGAGATAGGTGGGGTGGGGAATCACTCCCCTAGGGCTTCTCACCCAGCTATAGGATTCACTCCACTAGAACTAGACTTGAATACTCAAATGAAAATCTTTTGTATTGAATCATTCATTACCTCCAAAAAAAGGAAATGGGGCCCTATATATAGGAAACCCACATTTTACAATAAGTCCCTTACAAAAGACTCAATAACAAATAACCAAAGGGGTAGGGGGGCTCATAGGCCAAGCCCGAAGAATTGGGCCCAATAGCACATTACACAATCTAATGACACTCAATACTTAGGAAAATAAATGCAAGACCTAGGACATGACTCAAATAAACTGAAAATTACATCAAATGACTCAAGTAAATAGCATAAAAAAGGATAAGTGGGCCTTTATAGAGAGAGGCCCAAACTCAAACGATGCCGGAGTGTGAAGAAGACCCTAGCCAAAGCGAATTGTGGATGATGCCTCCATCAAATCCCCTGGGCTGTGAAGAGCTCGACTCCGTCGAGTAGGGGTCCATCCGGCTGCGGTACTGCTCGAGGAGGTCCGGATCCAACCGCTGGAGATCCTCCCGACTCACCCAAGAATCCTCCGAAGGAGGCCGATCCTTCCACCTGACGAGATAGCGCTCATATACCTTGCTCCGAGTGGTAGTAACTTGTTCATCCAATATTTGTTCAATTTATTCACGCTGGGCTCTCTTGGCTGGTGGTCTCTCCTCACGGGTGGGTGCTCTCTCAACGGAAGAAGTAGGCTCAATCTCCTCACTAGGTACCACCGTGGGTCCCTTATATGGCACTAGGTCGGCGACATTGAATGTGGGACTTATTCCATACTCCCCAGGGAGATCTAACTCGTAGGCATTTGCACCAATGGGGCCTCAAGACCTGGAAGGGACCAGCCCCACGTGACCTCAGTTTAGAATTGGCTCCCGGGGAGAGCCTCTCCATCCTTACCATCACAAAATCACCCACATGGAATTCTTGGTGACGTCGATGAGAGTCGGCCATCCTTTTATAAGCCTCATTCTTTTTGCTGATGTGCTTGCGAATTTCTTCATGCAATTCTCTAATATGTTGTGCAAAAGACTCAGCTGAAATGGACACTCTAGCATGCTGAGGAAGGGGAATGAGATCGGAAGGCTTTCTTGGTTTGTATCCATGCACGGCTTCAAATGGACTCATCCCTATGGACTTATTGATGGAGTTGTTATATGCAAATTCAGCCTGGGGTAAGATGAGATCCCAATTTCCGATGCGATCCTCAACAAGACACCTAAGAAGGTTCCCTAGACTCCGATTGACAACTTCGGTTTGGCCATCTATTTGGTGGTGGTAGGCAGTGGAGAATTTGAGGAGGGTACCCGTCATGTGCCAAAGAGTTTTCCAAAAGTAGCTAGTGAATTTGACATCCCTATCGGAGACTATGGTCTTAGGTAGTCCGTGGAGACGGACAACCTCATCAAAGAACAATCGGGCCACATGGGAGGCATCGGAGGTTTTGGAGCATGGGATGAAATGGGCCATTTTGGAGAATCTATCAATGACCACATAGATGGAGTCATGCCTTTTTTGTGTCTTGGGTAATCCTAGCACAAAGTCCATACTCAAGTCTTGCCATGGACAGTCGGGGAAGGGGAGTGGGGTATATAGGCCAGTATTTTGTTTCACCTGTTTGGCCGAAGCACATGTTCGGCATTGACCCACTATCTTGCCTACATCTCGCTTGAGACTTGGCCAATGAAACTATCCCTCAACTAGAGCAATGGTTTTGTGGACTCCAAAATGACCAGCTAGCCCTCCCGCATGTAATTCCCAAATCAAGAAGTCGCGGAGTGAGGTCCGTGGGATGCAAAGCTTTGGTTGATGGGGACATCACCTCCCATGCCCACGTTCACAGCTCGTCTCCGCGTCTCGGTTGCATCCGACATGGTCTAGTCATTTAATTTTGAGTCCTATGTAATTTTTATTTGAGTCATTTGATGTATTTTCCCTTTTGTTTGAGTCATGTTCCTTGGTCTTGTGTTCATTTCCTAAGTTTGAGTGTCATTAGGTTGTCTAGTTAGCTATTGGGCCCAACTCATTGGGCTTGGCCCAAGGGCTCTCCCCTACCCCCTCGGTTATTTGTCATTAAGTCAATTGTCAGGGACTTTTGTAGAAATGTGAGTTTCCTATATATAGGACCCCATTCCCCCCATTTCAACTTAATGAATCAATGAATAAAAAAACTTGCCATTTTGAGAGTTTACACTTCTTATCTAGTGGAGAGATTCTATTTTTTGGGTGAGAAACCCTAGGGGAGAGATTCCCCACCCTTCCCTCTCTTAATCTCTCTTTTTCACTCCACTTTCTCTCTCCTCAACACCCAAATTCGAATTTTCTTCTCTCTCCTCCCTTCCCAACCACCTCCACTCCCCACCTACCCCATTTAAGCCTCTTTCTATTCCCCACAACCCTCATCAATACTCCACCCCTTCCCAAGACCCCCTCCACCAATCCTCTCCTCACTATCCAACCCCCAACTACCCCTCCCACTTTCCCAAGCACCCTTCTCACTACCCCAAGCACCCCTTCCCTTCCCCAACACAACCCCCCCATTCCCAAGACAAAAAAATTAACCCCACCCTTAAACCTATTTTCGAATATCCTTTCCCTCTCTCCATTCAAACCAAATTCGCAGCCCCCACTACCACCATATATTGGACCCTCTTCCAGACCTTATTCTCCACCTCCCACACCTTAGAACACCCCCTCCAAGACCTACTTACAACCAGGGGTCACTCCCACACTCATCTACCCCCTTCCCCTTCTTCTTTCTTGGTCATTGGAAGCTACTTCGAAGTTGCAGTTTGCTGTCAAGAGGTTGCAGATGAACCAGAAACTTGTAGCGGCCACCACGACTTCCTCCAGACGAGTTTGAAGGCACAAGAGGCATCCACAGAAGCGTCCTCCCTGTCTTCTTCGCAACAGAAGTGGTTTCATCTTCATCCGAGCTGTGTGCTGCCCAGGAGCTTCGTTCTTCCACAACGGCGCAGAGCTGTCCCTGCTGAGTACCAGAACCAGATTAGAAGCACTACCACGACGAACCTCGGAGGAATCAGACCCCAAGCTCTTCTACAAATTTCTTCATTGCTCTGTCTACTTTCCGAATCAAGAAGCAGAACTCCGTTCGACATCCAGTATCAGAAGTTATCAATTTTCTCCCTCTACTGTACGGATCTGCTTCCCGACAGTCTACCCCAACCAGTCATCCTTGTTCATAGCCTCCAGGTCTTCTCCGGCATCTTTTAGCATCCCCGTCAGTTTTTCTGTGAAGATGACTTGTCCACGATTCCAAAAACTCTGGCGGTTCTCGATTCGGAGTCCGGGAGCCATCGGAGCATTCTCTGCAACCTGCGGTTGGAAATCTGAAGCTGCCAGTCCCAGAACTTGCCACTCTGTTCGAAGCTCCACCCCGGTCAGCAGTGGTACCAGAAGAAATTTAAAAAATTCTGAGGTGTTCCAGTACCAGTCGCGAAGAGTTCCCCCCTAGTCTCGCCATCAGAAAAATTCTGTATCAACTTCTGCAGCCCCAACTTCGACTATCAGTCCTCCCTCTCAGACAGCAGGCAGATTCGGCTTCCCAACTTCTTATCGCTTTTGGTCCTAGTTTCCCCCTCCCCGCTTGGCCGGCTGAAGGCCCCTCCCTGTGTGGAGGTAGTATTGATTGTAATATCATTAACCCCCACCCCAAGGTCTCCCTCCTGCGAGAGGTGTAGTGTTGTAACTTCTTTGGGCAGGTCAAGCGACACCGCCGCGGCGTGTGGGGATCCACTCGCCTCCCCGCTCGCCCTCGTCTCCGAGCGGGATCAGTTTCTTCAAACCGGTCGAGTAAGTGCTCACACCTCACTCCATTAGTACTTGTCTTTCAATATAAGTTCTAGTTCCGCTGGTTATGCGAGTGAGAGCTCGATCCTGAAGCCCCATTGCCTTGAGTGATCACCGTGGGAAAAGTGCAACCGGTGCCTTCAGCACTTCGTCGGCCCCATTGAATTGGGCTTCCACACCCATTGGGAATCACATATTGGCCTTGCTGGCCCTCTACCAGCAAGGGCCCAACCCCTCAACCTCACCTTGGCATTGCCAAGTTACCCCGGGCTTGGGTGAGCGACGAAAGAGCGGCGGCCCAAATTGGCCCGTTTTGATTGTGAATGTGCTTGTTTGCCTAAGTCTTAGGTTGTGTCACATCAATTGGTATCAGAGCAAGTTCACAACTTGTCTCTCCACAAGTTGGTCCTAGGGCATGTTTATGCATTTAGAGTCCTCGGTTGCATCTCCCATGTCCACTAGAATGGCCACTTCATACCCGTCATATCCATCCCCATCAACTTTCTCGAGAAGCCCACATCCTCATGGAAGTTCCATTGCCAACAAAGTGGGTAGCAACACCTCTATCATAGAAGCCCTACCTAATGTCCTTAATCAGCTTGAAGATATCATGTCTCGACTCGACCGACTTGAAGGAAATAGCCGTGCACCAAGAGTGAATGAGAGTGACCTTTGGGGAAATCTAGAAACCATATTTTTAGAACACTTGAAAATCAAAACCCTCGCCTTTGATGGATCCAACAGCCCAAGCCTTTACCTAGATTGGGAGATTTTCATAGACCAATTCTTTAAAAGTTGCCCCTTGAACGAAGGAAGAAGAATGAGGCTAGCCAAGGCACACCTCTCCAAACAAGCTAAAACTCATTGGTTAGTTGTGGAAGGTTTGAGAAAGATCCGTAGGGAGACCCAATTAGCACTTGGGATGAGATGAAGACCGAGCTTAGAAAAACCTACACCCTCCAACCCTCTCCCTCCTACTCAAATCACCAAAGTCCAAGGAGCACTTCAACTCCATCATCCCCACCCGGTCAATCCAAGACCCCAATCACACATTCCCCACCACTTCCCATCTCTCCTACCCCAACCACTACATTTACACCCCACCTCCAAGTCTACTCCACAACCATAGGTCCCCATACCCAATTGGGCCCCATGGCCAACTGTCCACCTAGGTCCGTGGTAACCCCCACCACTACCTCTCTATCACCCCCAAAAGGGGACACTCCTCCCAAAACAAATCAACCCAAACCCCTTCAACCCACCCATCTTCCTCTCCCTACCCCAATCCAACTCCCACCAAAGCCTCCACTACTATCCTTACCTATCCTAACCCAAGTTTCCCACTACCTACCACCCCGGATACACTATGCCCCAATCATCACCACACCCTCAAAAGCCCCTCTCACCTCCTTGGAAGAAGAACCCATACCCCACCCCATAGTGGTGAACACTCCAAACCCACTCTCCACCTTGGAGGAAACCCAAGTCCAAGTTGAAGAAGAAACAACATGCGAGGGTCTTCACCTTACATCACCATCTTTAGTTGGAGTCAATCTCATCTTATGGGAACCCCTTGTTAGTTGGCTAAAGGAGAGCCCAATAAGAGAGATCACGGCCCACGATTTCCCACCCATGAAGGAAAACTATCCCATAGTGCCCATCTCCTCTTATCACATCACAATACAAGCATCTTATCAAGTAGAGACCTTAGAGGATTTTCTTAGAGGCTTAGCATGGCAAATTGAGTTCACTAGCATGTTGACCCCTATGGCCGAACAACCTAGGAGTCTTGGCCTCCTACACCCATGCATCGGGTCAAGCACCCTGGTCTACACCATTGGTTGCTACACTAGCGACCTCCTTTTTCTTCTCCCTATGGTAGAAGAACCCATCTCGATCCACTCCCCTACCATTGAGATCCCAAATACTTTGATCGGCCAACCCACTAGAAAACTTGGCCCAATTACCTTGGAGGAGGATGACTCACAATTTGGGAACCTTGAAGACATAGAGTGCCTCTCTCTAGGAAGACCTTTCCACGACCCCTTTGATCCCTTCCTATGGGAGTCTAGTTCCCCATGTGACCCAACCACCTTATCCACCACCCACCATTCCCTATCCCAACCCACCATGTTAGACCTAATTCACCCCATCCTAGATCCGGATTGCACCTTGGGAACCATGACCTTGGGCCACATACCCCTAGGTAATAAGGTTGTGCCCCACCCCATGATGACCACCTTCTTAGATCCATTCGATCATTTCCAATGGGAGTTCAAAGGTTGTCCCACACCTATACACATGGAAGTCACCTTTGGGAAAAGCATGCATGTGTCTAGGCTTACCATACCCCTTGGCATGAACACTATGTTGGGTCCATTCATTCATATCACCCACATGTCAAGTAGAAAGTATGAGTGGTCCATATTCGGATGTCATGGTCCACCTTCATTCATCATGGGTCTTAAGCATGTCAAAGGCATCTACGGATGTCCGGGTCCCCCAATATTTATCACCAATTTGAATGATAGGGCCACCTACGGGTGCCCCGGCCCACCTAGGCTAACCAAAGTCTACACTGCATCATTACACGATAGGTCGACTTTTGGTTGCCCAGGTCCACCCATCACCCCTAGAATGTCTGCATTCACAACATTGCATAAAGAGATCCGCAAGCACATTAGCAAGAAGAATGTGACTTATAAAAGGTGAGCCGACTCTCATCGACGTCACCAAGAATTGCATGAGGGTGACTTTGTGATGGTAAGGACGGAGAGGCTCTCCCTGGGAGCCATCTCCAAATTGAGGCCACGTGGGGCTGGTCCCTTCCAGGTCCTGAGGCGAATTGGTGCAAATGCCTATGAGTTAGATCTCCCTGAGGAATATGGGGTAAGTCCCACATTCAGTGTCGCCGACCTAGTGCCATACAAGGGACCCACGGTGGTACCTAGTGAGGATATTAAGCTGATTCCCTCCATTGAGAGAGCACCCACCCGTGAGGAGAGTCCACCAGCCTGGAGAGCCCAGCGTGAGCGCATTGAACGAATATTGGATGAACAGGTCACTACCACCAGGAGCAAGGTATACGAGCGCTATCTCGGCAGGTGGATGGATTGGTCTCGTTCGGAAGACTTGAGGGCAGTACCACTTCTACACCCTCCAAGGAGGGAAGGACACTTACTCGACAGAGTCGAGTTCTCCGCACCCCGGGAGTATGATGGGGACATCACCTCCCATGCCCACGTTCACAGCTCGTCTCCGCGTCCCGGTTGCATCCGACATGGTCTAGTCATTTAATTTTGAGTCCTATGTAATTTTTATTTGAGTCATTTGATGTATTTTCCCTTTTATTTGAGTCATGTTCCTAGGTCTTGTGTTCATTTCCCTAAGTTTGAGTGTCATTAAGTTGTCTAGTTAGCTATTGGGCCCAACTCATTGGGCTTGGCCCAAGGGCTCTCCCCTACCCCCTCGGTTATTTGTCATTAAGTCAATTGTCAGGGACTTTTGTAGAAATGTGAGTTTTCTATATATAGGACCCCATTCCCCCCATTTCAACTTAATGAATCAATGAATGAAAAAATTTGCCATTTTGAGAGTTTACACTTCTTATCTAGTGGAGAGATTCTATTTTTTGGGTGAGAAACCCTAGGGGAGAGATTCCCCACCCTTCCCTCTCTTAATCTCTCTTTTTCACTCCACTTTCTCTCTCCTCAACACCCAAATTCAAATTTTCTTCTCTCTCCTCCCTTCCCAACCACCTCCACTCCCCACCTACCCCATTTAAGCCTCTTCCTATTCCCCACAACCCTCATCAGTACTCCACCCCTTCCCAAGACCCCCTCCACCAATCCTCTCCTCACCATCCAACCCCCAACTACCCCTCCCACTTTCCCAAGCACCCTTCCCACTACCCCAAGCACCCCTTCCCTTCCCCAACACAACCCCCCCATTCCCAAGACAAAAAAATTAACCCCACCCTTAAACCTATTTTCGAATATCCTTTCCCTCTCTTCATTCCAACCAAATTCGCAGCCCCCACTACCACCATCTATTGGACCCTCTTCCAGACCTTATTCTCCACCTCCCACACCTTAGAACAACCCCTCCAAGACCTACTTACAACCAGGGGTCACTCCCACACTCATCTACCCCCTTCCCCTTCTTCTTTCTTGGTCATTGGAAGCTACTTCGAAGTTGCAGTTTGCTGTCCAGAGGTTGCAGATGAACCAGTAACTTGTAGCGGCCACCACGACTTCTTCCAGATGAGTTTGAAGGCACAAGAAACCTCCACATAAGCTTCTCCCTGTCTTCTTCGCAACAGAAGTGGTTTCGTCTTCATCCGAGCTGTGTGCTGCCCAGGAGCTTCGTTCTTCCACAACGGCGCAGAGTTGTCCCTGCTGAGTACCAGAACCGGATTAGAAGCACTACCACGATGAACCTCAGAGGAATCATCCCCCAAGCTCTTCTACAAAGTTCTTCATTGCTCTGTCTACTTTCAGAATCAAGAAGCAGAACTCCGTTCGGCATCAAGTAGCGGAAGTTATCAATTTTCTCCCTCTACTGCACGGATCTACTTCCCCACAGTCTACCCCGACCAGTCATCCTTGTTCATAGCCTCCAGGTCTTCTCCGGCATCTTTTAGCATCCCCGTCAGTTTTTCTGTGAAGAAGACTCGTCCACGATTGCAAAAACTCTGGTGGTTCTTGATTCGGAGTCCGGGAGCCATCGGAGCATTCTCTGCAACCTGCGGTTGGAAATCTGAAGCTGCCTGTCCCAGAACTTGCCACTCTGTTCGAAGCTCCACCCCGGTCAGCAGTGGTACCAGAAGAAATTTAAAAAATTCTGAGGTGTTCCAGTACCAGTCTCGAAGAGTTCCCCCCTAGTCTCGCCATCAGAAAAATTCTGTATCAACTTCTGCAGCCCCAACTTCGACTGTCAGTCCTAACTCCCAGACAGTAGGCAGATTCGGCTTCCCAACTTCTTATCGCTTTTGGTCCTAGTTTCCCCCTCCCCGCTTGGCCGACTGAAGGCCCCTCCCTGTGTGGAGGTAGTATTGATTGTAATATCATTAACCCCCACCCCAAGGTCTCCCTCCTGCGAGAGGTGTAGTGTTGTAACTTCTTTGGGCAGGTCAAGCGACACCGCCGCGGCGTGTGGGGATCCACTCGCCTCCCCGCTCGCCCTCGTCTCCGAGCGGGATCGGTTTCTTCAAACCGGTCGAGTAAGTGCTCACACCTCACTCCATTAGTGCTTGTCTTTCAATATAAGTTCTAGTTCCGCTGGTTATGCGAGTGAGAGCTCGATCCTGAAGCCCCATTGCCTTGAGTGATCACCGTGGGAAAAGTGCAACCGGTGCCTTCGGCACTTCGTCGGCCCCACTGAATTGGGCTTCCACACCCATTGGGAATCACATATTGGCCTTGCTGGCCCTCTACCAGCAAGGGTCCAACCCCTCAACCTCACCTTGGCATTGCCAAGTTACCCCGGGCTTGGGTGAGCGACGAGAGAGCGGCGGCCCAAATTGGCCCGTTTTGATTGTGAATGTGCTTGTTTGCCTAAGTCTTAGGTTGTGTCACATCAATTGGTATCAGAGCAAGTTCACAACTTGTCTCTCCACAAGTTGGTCCTAGGGCATGTTTATGCATTTAGAGTCCTCGGTTGCATCTCCCATGTCCACTAGAATGGCCACTTCATACCCGTCATATCCATCCCCATCAACTTTCTCGAGAAGTCCATTGCCAACAAAGTGGGTAGCAACACCTCTATCATAGAAGCCCTACCTAATGTCCTTAATCGGCTTGAAGATATCATGTCTCGACTCGACCGACTTGAAGGAAATAGCCGTGCACCAAGAGTGAATGAGAGTGACCTTTGGGGAAATCTAGAAACCATATTTTTAGAACACTTGAAAATCAAAACCCTCGCCTTTGATGGATCCAACAGCCCAAGCCTTTACCTAGATTGGGAGATTTCCATGGACCAATTCTTTAAAAGTTGCCCCTTGAACGAAGGAAGAAGAATGAGGCTAGCCAAGGCACACCTCTCCAAACAAGCTAAAACTCATTGGTTAGTTGTGGAAGATTTGAGAAAGATCCGTAGGGAGGCCCCAATTAGCACTTGGGATGAGATGAAGACCGAGCTTAGAAAAACCTACACCCTCCAACCCTCTCCCTCCTACTCAAATCACCAAAGTCCAAGGAGCACTTCAACTCCATCATCCCCACCCGGTCAATCCAAGACCCCAATCACACATTCCCCACCACTTCCCATCTCTCCTACCCCAACCACTACATTTACACCCCACCTCCAAGTCTACTCCACAACCATAGGTCCCCATACCCAATTGGGCCCCATGGCCAACTGTCCACCTAGGTCCGTGGTAACCCCCACCACTACCTCTCTATCACCCCCAAAAGGGGACACTCCTCCCAAAACAAATCAACCCAAACCCCTTCAACCCACCCATCTTCCTCTCCCTACCCCAATCCAACTCCCACCAAAGCCTCCACTACTACCCGTACCTATCCTAACCCAAGTTTCCCACTACCTACCACCCCGGATACACTATGCCCCAATCATCACCACACCCTCAAAAGCCCCTCTCACCTCCTTGGAAGAAGAACCCATACCCCACCCCATAGTGGTGAACACTCCAAACCCACTCTCCACCTTGGAGGAAACCCAAGTCCAAGTTGAAGAAGAAACAACATGCGAGGGTCTTCACCTTACATCACCATCTTTAGTTGGAGTCAATCTCATCTTATGGGAACCCCTTGTTAGTTGGCTAAAGGAGAGCCCAATAAGAGAGATCACGGCCCATGATTTCTCACCCATGAAGGAAAACTATCCCGTAGTGCCCATCTCCTCTTATCACACCACAATACAAGCATCTTATCAAGTAGAGACCTTAGGGGATTTTCTTAGAGGCTTAGCATGGCAAATTGAGTTCACTAGCATGTTGACCCCTATGGCCGAACAACCTAGGAGTCTTGTCCTCCTACACCTATGCATCGGGTCAAGCACCTCGGTCTACACCATTGGTTGCTACACTAGCGACCTCCTTTTTCTTCTCCCTATGGTAGAAGAACCCATCTCGATCCACTCCCCTACCATTGAGATCCCAAATACTTTGATCGGCCAACCCACTAGAAAACTTGGCCCAATTACCTTGGAGGAGGATGACTCACAATTTGGGAACCTTGAAGACATAGAGTGCCTCCCTCTAGGAAGACCTTTCCACGACCCCTTTGATCCCTTCCTATGGGAGTCTAGTTCCCCTTGTGACCCAACCACCTTATCCACCACCCACCATTCCCTATCCCAACCCACCATGTTAGACCTAATTTACCCCATCCTAGATCCGGATTGCACCTTGGGAACCATGACCTTGGGCCACATACCCCTAGGTAATAAGGTTGTGCCCCACCCCATGATGACCACCTTCTTAGATCCATTCGATCATTTCCAATGGGAGTTCAAAGGTTGTCCCACACCTATACATCAAAGTAGACCACTAGAAAGATCTCAATGAATGGCCTAAGGACCTCCGTCATAAGACACATGAAAGTACTTGGGGCATTTGAAAGCCCAAAAGGCATGACTAACCATTCAAAGAGACCATCTTTGGTTTTGAAAGCCGTTTTCCACTCATCCCTGGGCCTTATCCTAACTTGGTGATAGCCACTCTTAAGGTCAATTTTGGAGAAAATGGTGGCTCCGGCTAACATATCAAGCATGTCATTAAGCCTAGGGATGGGAAACCTATACTTGACGGTGATTTTGCTAATAGCCCTACTATCCACACACATTCGCCATGACCCATCCTTCTTGGGAGTTAGAAGGGCCGGGACGGCACATGGGGTTTTGCCAATGCGAATGAAGCCCTTCCTAATGAGTTCCTCTATTTATCTCTGAAGTTCGGCATGTTCCGTGGGATTGAGGCGATAATGAGGAAGGTTTGGGAGAGTGGCCCCCGGGACTAGATCAATTGCATATTGCACATCCCGCATGGGAGGGAGTTGGTCCGGGAGCTCCGTTGGGAACACATCATGGAATTCTTCTAGGAGTTGTTGGATTTCTATGGGATGTGGATTGGTGGAAGTGGGTTCTCCTAGGCAAATGACCACCGCACATAGTGGTACTCCTTGAACTATCTCCTCTTCAAGTTCTTTCCTAGTGATGAGATGAAGACCCTTGGCCAACCCCGAGGTCCCACTTTGTTTGGGAGTTTGGGTGAGGGATGGGGTTGGAGGGGTGGAGTTCCCCGAGACTTGTGGGGTGATGGGGTGTTGTCCTTGAGGGAGAGTGTCCCTCTTGGTCATGGGACGAGGTGGGGAGGGGTTAAGACGGATAGTCTTTCCCTCATGTTCAAAGGTGCACATGTTTCTCTTACCCAAGATGGTGGCATCTACATCATAGAGCCAAGGTCTTCCTAGAAGGATGCTACCTACTTCCATGGGTATGATATCACACCATATTTGATCATGGTATGAAGAGAAGGTGAGAGGCACGGGACATTGGGTGTTGACCGGGATGGAGTTGTTGTTGATCCATGAGACCCGATAGGGATTTGGGTGGGGAGTGATAGTAAGCCCAAGAAGCTTAACGGTATCGGGGGATACGGCATTGACACAACTCCCACTATCCAAGATCACTTTCCTTAAATGGCTCCCTATCTTGACAAAGGTGTGAAAGATTAAAGTTCGGCGCCAATCCTCTACTTGGGGTTTGGTGAGGGTGCACCTAATCACTCCTAGATGGGAGTTGGTAGATGGAGTGATGTGATCTAGACCCGACTCAAGGTATTGGGCCTCATACACTTCTTCCCAATCTAGGGAGGCTTCATGATCCTCAACAACACTCTCAAGTTCCTTTTGGGGTGGGAGAGCTTCTTCCTCAATAAGTAAGCTAGATAATCCCTTGTATGGACATTGCCCCGCAAAGTGGCCAAACCCTTGACACCAAAAGCATTGTTGACGCCCGCTACCCGAAGTAGTTTCTACATTTGGGCCTTTGGGAATGTCTTCCCTTCATGGGAGGGGGTGACTAGGGTGGGTTTGTTTGGAGTGATGGTGGGAGGAGGGTTGTAAGGCCTTAATGGGGTGTTCCCACTTGGATTATGGGCTTTCATGGGAGTGGTCGGAATGGGCCGTGGTCCCATATTTTTGGGATCGACCGGTCAGGGAGTAGCAAATCGAGGGATCCTAGAGAATCTTTCTACATCCCTATCTATTTGATAAGCTATCTCAAGGTTATCAACATCTCTCATAAAAAGCTCTCTTTTGATGTGACTTTGAAGCCCATTCCTAAAGCGGGACAAGGTAACGGCCGGGTCCTCATGAACTCCACACTTCAAAAGATAAGAGTCAAACTTCTCAATGTATTCAACCACGGTCTTCCCTTCTTGGGTGAGGCTTGGCCATTCATCTAAGAACATTTGATGGTAGGATTGGGGAAGGTATTTGTTCCTAAGTTAGTTCTTCATACCCTCCCAAGTATCAATAGGCTCTCCCCGCCTAATCCTTCTTAGACCCTCTTGGTTTAACCAATAAGTTTTGGCTAATTTGATGAGATGCATTTTGGCCAACCTTACCCTCCTTTGGTCGGACATAGGGTACCATTCAAAGTATTGATCTATGGCGGTTTCCCACTCTAAGTAGACACTTGGTTCATGGGAACCATCAAAGTTTGGGGCCTCTACTTTAATCATCCTTAAGAGATGGTCATCCGGGTCGTCCCGTGGACGCCTTTCATGAATTGGATGGTGTCGGGGTCTCTCATGGTCATGGTAAGGGTCATGATCCAAGTCCTCCCTATAAATTTCAGCATGTGGATGATAGGCTCTTGGTCCATGGTTCCTAGGATGGAACTCATCCCTATGAGGCTCAATATGTGGAGGGTGGACTCTTGGGTCATTGTTCCTTGGGTGGAACTCACTCCTATGCAACTCACCATGTGGTGGATGAACTCTTGGCTCATTATTCCTTGGATGAGGGTCTTCCCTAGGAGGCTCAACATGTGGAGGGTGCACTCTAGGCTCATTGTTCCTTCGGTGGTACTCATGCTCTTCAAGCCGAGCAATTCGAGTGGTAAGGAACTCAAGTTGGGCAAGAATGTTGGTAAGGGCAGCATCTACCCTATTCATTTGACCTTGAGGTTCCTCCCTAGGAGCATCTTGATTGAGTTGAGGATGGGGATCCATGGGTGGATTTGAAGATGAAGGATCGGATCGGTAACTAGCACCACTACGGGTGGACATACAAGACAAGGGGCCAAAGATGTTGGACACACAATGCAATGGTCCTAGGACTTAGACTTGATAGAGACAAGTCAATGACTTGCTCTGATACCAATTGATGTGACACAACCTCGGACCTAATGCAAGCAAGCACAATCGCATTCAAATGGGCCGAATTGGGCCACCGCTCTATCGACACTCACCCAAGCCCGGGGTAACTTGGCAATGCCAAGGTGAGGTTGAGGGGTTGGGCCCTTGCTGGTAGAGGGTCAGCAAGGCCAAGATGGGATTCTCTATGGGTGTGGAGGCCCAATTCAAGGGGGGCCGACAAAGTGCCAAGGGCACCGGTTGCACTTCTCTCACGGTGATCACTCAAGACAACGGGGCTTGAGGATCGGGCTCTCACTCGCATAACCAGTGGAATTAAGAACTAATATTGAAAGACAAGCACTAAATAGAGTGATGGTTTGAGTACTTACTCGATCGGTTTGAAGAAACCGATCCCGGTCGGAGACGAGGGCGAGCGGGGAGGCAAGTGGATCCCCACATGCCGCGTCGGGGTAGCTTGATCTGCCCAAGCAAGTTACAACACTACACCTCTCGCAGGAGGGGGATCTAGGGGTGGGGGTTAAGGGATATTACAACCAAAATTACCTCTACATAGGGAGGGGCCTTCAGACGGACAAGCGGGGAGGGGAAACTAGGATTAAAAGTATTGAACGATGAAGTCACCGGTTCTGTCTGCTCTCTCCGAACAGAGACAGGTAGTCAGTGTTACTGCTGTATAACTCACTTAGGAATTTCTATGATGACGAGACCGGTGGAGAAATATTTGTAGCTGGGAAGGGAATGCCTCAGAATTTCTTTAATTTCTTCTGGAGCCACTGCTGACTGGGATGGAGGTTTGAACAGAGCTTCAGATTCTCGGACCTACAGTGGTAGACTTCTAATAGCAGATTGCAGAGAACGTCCCGGCAGCTCCCGACCTTGGAATCAAGCGCCGTCAGAGTCGTTGGAATCGTGGACGCGTCCTCTTCGCAGAAAAACTGACGGGGAAGCCAACCGATGTCAGAGAAGACTAGGGGATGCAGAACAATGGTAACAGGTCGGTGAAGACTGTGGGTAGCAGATCTGCGTAGCTGAGTGAGAAAAATGAGAACTCTGGACCACAAATGCCAAATGAAGTTCTGTTTCTTGATTATGGAAGTAGACTGGGCGATGAAGAACTTTGAAGAAGCGCTCTTGGACTGATTCCTCCGGGGTTTGTCGTGGTGAAGGTTTCTCTCCGGATCACGATCTCTGTAGAGCCAACTCTGCGTAGTCGTGGGAGAATGGAGCCCCCGGGCAGCACACAACTCGGATGAAGACGAAACCACTTCTGTTGAAAAGGAGACTGGTTGATGCTTCCAACGGTGGCTCTTGGGTCTTTAAACTCGTCCGGAGGAGGTCGTGGTGGCCGCTTCAAGTTGCTGGTTCAACTGCTACTTCTGGACTGCAAACAGCAGCTTTGACATAGCTTCCAAGTGACTCTAAAAGAAGAAGAAGGGGAGAGTATATGGTGAAGGGGTGGATGAAGAATGGTGGGGGGAGGTATGGGAGGTGTGGAGGGGTGCAAATGGTTGAGGGGAGGTGGAGGAAGAAGAGGAGGTCGCAGGTTTTCAGCTGGAGGAAGAGGGGTGGGGTATGCAAGGGTGGTGGAGAATGGGTGGAGAAAGGGGCGACCTAGCCTAATGGAGATGGGAGGGGGCAGCCAAAGACTTGGAGGGAAGGGGAATTAAATTCAAAATGGTCTTGGAAGATGGGAGATGGTGTGGGGAAGAGGGATGATTGTGTTGGAATGGGGAAGATTTGGTTGGAATGGGGAGGGCTCTACCTTGGAACTAGGGGGGGAAGTAAATGGGGTGTGGGGAAGCGGAGGGGCCTTAATGGAGGTAGGTGGGGGTTAGAGGTGGTTGGGAGGAGGAGGAGAGAGGAAAGGGGCGAACCTAGGAGAGAGAAAGAAGGATAGAGAGAGAGGTGGGGTGGGGAATCACTCCCCTAGGGCTTCTCACCCAACTATAGGATTCACTCCACTAGAACTAGACTTGAATACTCAAATGGAAATCTTTTGTATTGAATCATTCATTACCTCCAAATAAAGGAAATGGGGCCCTATATATAGGAAACCCACATTTTACAATAAGTCCCTTACAAAAGACTCAATAACAAATAACCGAAGGGGTAGGGGGGCTCATGGGCCAAGCCCGAAGAATTGGGCCCAATAGCACATTACACAATCTAATGACACTCAATACTTAGGAAAATAAATACAAGACCTAGGGACATGACTCAAATAAACTGAAAATTACATCAAATGACTCAAGTAAATAGCATAAAAAAGGATAAGTGGGCCTTTATAGAGAGAGGCCCGAACTCAAACGATGCCGGAGTGTGAAGAAGACCCTAGCCAAAGGGAATTGTGGATGATGCCTCCATCACCTACCTTTCTCATACTCTGCTCTGCTCTATCGCTCATTAAATCCCTTGCTGACTTAAGCATCGGAGGGTTGTCCCCTAGGGTAACACCCGGGACTCCTTCTGACACCCTTTTGGTTTCTTGGCGTGTGCAGGCATCCACCAACGTGAGATGATTTTTCCCAATAAATAAATAGAGAAGGTGGTACGTGGCCTAGGAACCATTTTCCTGCCGCTACACTTCTTGGCGCCGTCTGTGGGAACTACGAGTGAAAAGCTATGGCGCCCCGTGGAAGCCTTCGCAATGCCAGCAACTGGGGGCGAGGATCCCACCAGGGACCCACTCCCGCCAGGAGTCGCAAGAAGCTTCTTCTGCGCACCACTGACAAGAGGTCACCCGAGGTGACCTAGATGAGCTCCGCCAGGAAATACGAGTCCTGGCGGAATTATGCCGGGAGCTCCGAGACCAAGCTGGAGAAAATTTCTAACATGTACGAGAGGCATCCTGCGCCTCCGTCACAAGAAATCGGTGATCGCGCAGCGTACCCGCGTCTAGGGGACGCAGCCCCCTCCACTCTAATCTGGAGATGGACCGCCGGCTCCAGCGGTTCGATGAGATAGAGGACAAGGTTCGGTACATGGACGATGTCCTCCTGGCCGCTAAGAATCACGGCCTCATCGACGATGACCAAGACTTCCACGCCCCCTTTTCTAGGGAGATCATGGAAGCCCCCATCCCGCTGAAGCTTTTGTTGCCGTCGTTTGCCTATTACGACAGCACCACCGACCCGGCTGACCACCTGCACGGCTTCGAGTCCCACTTGGTCTTCTACCGGGCCTCGGACACCGTAAAGTGCCTAGCGTTCGTCTACACTCTTCGAGAGAAAGCCCGGGAGTGGTTCGAGTCCCTACCGGCCGGGACAATCTCCTCCTTCCAACAGCTCAAGAGGCTGTTCAAGGAGAACTTTGTAGGCTGCCGAAAGGTAGCCAAATCAGCAGTAACCCTGCTCGCCCTCAGGTAGGGGAAGGAGCAGGCGCTATGGGACTTCATCTCTCGTTCCCACACGGAGGCACTCCGGATCCCCCACCTCGACGTCGGCATCGCCACCACGGCACTCACTCAGGGGACGTGAGATCACATTCTCCGACGCGCGCTTGAAGTCGAAGCCCCGATGACCCTTCCAGACCTCCTCGCCCTAACCCAGAAGCACGTGCACTGCGAGGAGAACTCTGCGGCTCTACGCCACGCGATCGGGACCGACCAGCCCGACAGCAAAAGAACTGTCAACGCACCGTGCGAGGGTCGGAGCAAGCGAGAGCGACACGATGGAGACCACCGCGACCGCTCCGAGAAGGAAAGGGGTGGATATCGCCACTACACGCCCCTGACGGCCCCGCCCGATCAGATCCTAATGGAAAGTTGCGAGGAGCCATTCCTTAAATGGCCCTCACGGATGAAGTAAGATCCTAACTCGCGGGATAAAGAAGAAGTACTACCGGTTCCACCGGGACCATGGCCACGACACCGCCGACTGCATCAACCTGAAGGATGCCATCGAGGACCTCATATGTAGAGGGCTCCTCGATAAGTTCCTCACCAAGGCCGCCGAGAGACGACCGAAGACGCCACCCCCCCCCCCCCCACGATCGACAACCGGCCCAACGGAAAAGAGATCATGATGATCTCTTGGGGGCCTGCGACCGGGGGATATAGAAAGAGCAGAAGGCGTCGGTACGTGACGGCCCTCAAAATGGAGAACCAGGCCGAAGGGACCCCGAAAGGGTTATCCCCCCCCCAGGCCACCCGGGAGACCCCATAGTCTTATTCGAGGATGACCTTGAAGGCATCACAACGCCCCACTCCGATGCTCTGGTGGTGTCCGCCACCATCAATCAATGTACTATGCGACGCATTCTGGTGGATAATGGAAGCGGACATGATGTTATTGCGTACGACTATCTAGTACTCATGGGAGTGGATGTATCACAACTCGCGCCATTGCACACACCGCTATACGGGTTCTCCGGCACGACTGTTCACCCAGAAGGGCGTATCACGCTCCCGATCACGTTCGGGATGACACAGAGAGAGGTAACTTTTCTCGCCGACTTTACTGTGGTCCGTGCAATGACGGGATACAACGCTATCATCGGCCGAGGAATCCTTGGTACGCTTCGAGACGTCCCTTCCTCCTACCACCAGAAGCTAAAATTCCCCACCCCCCACGGGGTAGGGGAAGTCCGGGGCGATCAACGGGAATCGAGGAGATGCTACCTCATCTCCACCCGCGACCGACGCCCCGAAGAAGCGCCTCCAGAGAAGAAGGCAAGGGCCGAAGACCTGGGTCCGAGCACGAGCGCTCCGGCCAAGGACTTGTACCTCATCCAGGTCGGGGATGACCCGAGTAGGTCATTAAAGATCGGCGCTACCTTGCCCTAGCACGACAAACGAGCGTATGCGAGCTTCCTCACGGCCAATCAGGACGTGTTCGCCTGGTCCGAGGATGAGCTCCCCAGGATTCCCTCGGAGGTCATTACGCACCAACTAACGTTGGACCGCAACTGTCGCCCGGTGCAGCAGTGCCGAAGACGATGCAACCCCGAGCGACAGGCCGTTATCAGGCAACAAGTAGGCGAGAAATTGCGATCAGGACTACTCCAGCCTACCTAGTACCCAGATTGGGTAGCGAACGTCATCCTAGTACCCAAAAACAACGGGAAGTGGCGAATGTGCGTGGACTACACCGACCTCAATAAAGCCACGCCCAAAGACAGCTTCCCCATGCCACATATCAACCAGCTAGTCGATGCCATGGCCGGGCACGAGATGCTGAGCTTCCTTGATGCCTACTCAGGGTACCATCAGATCAGCATGCATCAGCCCGACCAAGACAAGACCACATTCATCACCGACCATAGCCTCTACTGCTACACGCGTATGCCGTTCGGGCTAAAAAACGCGGGAGCTACATACTAATGCCTAGTCAACCATATGTTTGACTCATAGATCGGCCGCAACATGGAGGTCTACATCGATGACATGCTCGTGAAAAGCCTCCGAGCAGCCGAGCAATTGTGCGACTTGGCTGAGACCTTCGCTACGCTAAGAAGGTACAACGTGAAACTCAACCCTGCTAAGTGTGCGTTCGGGGTACGGTCAGGCAAGTTCTTAGTGTTCCTCATAACCCGCCGAGGGATCGAAGCCAACCCCGACTAGATCAAATCGGTGTTGGAGATGGAGCGACCACGATGAGTGAGGGACGTACAATGTCTCACCGGGCGCGTCGCCGCTCTGGCCCGGTTCTTATCCCGAGCAGCTGAACGATGTCTACCCTTCTTCCGGCTGGTCAAGCAAGCCAACTTGGTGCCGGAGAAGAAAGGATGGATCGACTGGGACCAGGGGTGCGAGCAGGCGTTCGAAGAATTGAAGCGGTACCTGACAGCACCTCCTGTCCTCTCCAAACCCCAAGGGGGGGAACTGCTGCTCCTATACTTGTCCGTGACTCCCAGCACCATGAGTGCTATGCTCACACGGGAGGAAGCAGGAGTCATGAAGCCCGTCTACTACGTCATGAAGTCCCGCGATCAATGACACCCAAGAGGGGGTGAATTGGGTGTTTACCAATTTTAAGAAAACTTTTGGCTTTTTACAAAATATGTGGTAAACAATAATTAGCAATTGAAAACTAATTAACCAATTCTCTCAAATTCACCGTTCCCACATGACCATACAACGAAAACAATCAAACCACACAAATAACACGCAATGCACAGCGGTTTTTAAGGTGGTTCGGATGCAACGACGGCAATCCTATGTCCACCCCTCACCAAACCCGGTGAGGCTTCACTCGGGGATAAATCCCCAAACGGAGACAACGCTCCAACCACACACGCAGGACGACGCCTGCACACACACACGGGGACGCGCCCCAACCCACACACAAAGACAAGCTCCAACACACACACACACACGGAGATGACCTCCAACACGATCCGACAACCGGATCACAACCACACACACGATATTGAACGGATCTAAAAAGACCCTCACACACACAAACGCAGATCTAGGAAGATCCACGTACACACACGAATCAATTACAACACACACACAAACAACCATGGATCCAACACGATCCACACACATACAAGTTATTGCAGTTTATGATGAAACACAAATATGAGACTTAAAGCACAAGACACCAATGTAAATAGACCACAGTTTTGAATGCTCCTGATTTAAGCTCCCCCTGAGTGTATGCTCCGGATGTTCGCGTTGATTCCTTCTTCACCTGAATGGCTTGAGACTCAGCTTGAATGGCCTTGTATTGGATGTAGGTTTCCTTGCACGGAGTACTGTTCACTTCTACAGTGCTTCTTCTTCTCTTCACTTGGACAGCCTTCCCTTAAGCTCTTCTTGAGATCCTTGCTTGATTGGAACTCCCTGGCTTTAGAAGATGACTGAATGGCTTCAGTTGATGCTTGAATGGCTTCGATCGGATGAAGAACTTGGTGGAAGGAATGTTGTTCACGATCGTTGCAGCAACCTTCCTTTGATAGCTACTATCTTGATCTCTCTAGGTTGATTTGGTGTTGCTTCAATTCATGGGAAGATGAAGGCTTCAAAATAGATCTTGGATTTTCCACTATGATGAGGCTTTGATCTTCGAATCACTGTTCATGGCTACAGTGATATTCCTCCTCATCCTTAAGCCAACTTGATCTCTCTTGTTCTCTTGGAGCCTCTTAGGGTTCATGACCTCAAAGAGAGGTTTTATAACCCTTGGAAGGTTAGGAGACAAGGCCCAGACCCAGATCCACAATTTATGGGGTGATTAGGAGCATTGGGATTAAAGAAATGGGGAAGGGAATCTCTTTTCGAACTTGACACAAAAGTCAACAAAGGAGGGCACCGTGGCTGGCGGTCGACCGGTGGAGGGTTGGCGGTCGACCGCTAGGGGCCATTCTGTAGCTTTGTGGCTGCTGGGAAAATAGGTCGACCGCTAGCTCCTAGCGGTCGACCGCCAGGTTCACAGGTGCCAATTTTTCAGTTCTGTGATTTCAGGTCGACCGCCAAGGGTCCACAGGTCGACCGCCAGTCTCCAAACCTGTAAAAGTCAAGTGTTAGTTCACTTGAAACTATCCATTGGTTCGATACTTGAAAAGGGCTTGTGTTATAGTTGATTACAAGTTTGTTCAGACTCGATTTAACACATGGAATGATTCATGAACACAAGTTGGAAAAGGAGTGAATCTTGATGGTTTAAAGCATGAAGCTTCATTTTAATACAAGGTAGGAGTCTTACCAATGGTTCTTGACAGTAAATGACATATACCACCTATTTTGGATTGTAGAGGAGCATGGTGCTTATCCACACGTTTGGTTTACTAGGTGGCTACCATGAGTTGATCCTGCAAGCAAAATAGTCATGGTTAATACCATGCTTGTTCACATTAAAGAGATTATGAAACCTCTTGCCTCTTGCAAACCCAACATAAACAATAAGATGAATGAGCACAATCATCAAGAACATGTGTAATCATCACAGGTTTAGTTATCATCATTAAAGCACACATTAAGTTTAGTTATCATCAAAACCATAACTTAACAATTACAACAATCATCAAAACCATAACTCAACACGTCAGCCGAGCGTTGCAAGGACCAAAATTTGGGTACTCGTGGAATGAAAAGTGCACACTTGCTTTTATTACGGCCGCTTGCAAGCTACGGCCATACTTCCTGGCCCACCCGATCGTCGTCCTCACCGACTAGCCCCTCCGGAAAATTTTGCAGAACCCGGACACGTCTGGAAGACTAGTCAAGTGGGCCATCGAGTTGGGAGAATTCGACATCAAGTTTCGACCGAGGACAGCGATCAAGGCCCAAGCACTCGTTGATTTCATCGTCGAATGCACCCTACCCACCGAGGATTCGCCCGTGCAGACCTCAGGCGCCGCCTGGGAGCTATACGTTGACAGGTCCTCCTGCGTCGCGGGCAGCGGTGCGGGGCTGGTCTTACTCTCACCAGAGGGCATACAGCTACAGTACGCCCTGCGGTTCAACATCCCGACCACGAATAATATGGTCGAATATGAGGCGCTCCTTTACGGGATGCACATGGCAAAACACTTGGGGGCATCGAGCGTGCGAGCATACAGTGACTCCATGCTCATCGCCAACAAAGTCAGGGGGGAGTTCGAGGCCCGAGACCCCTCTATGATGAAATATTTGGAGAAGGCCAAGGCCGCGGCGAGCGAGTTCGCCCGCTTTGAAGTGGTCCATATCTCGCGTGAAGAGAACGTCAGAGCAGACGCCCTCTCCCGTCTAGCATCAGCCACCATGGTCTCCAGCTCGAGATAGATCCTGATAGAGGAATTGTCAGCACCGAGCGTAGACGATCCAGTGCTCCAAGTAAACGCCATCGACTACAAACCCTCCTGGATGGATCCCTTGCTCGATTTCCTCCTTCGGCAACAGCTCCCCAGCGATCATGTCGAAGCACGGTGCACGCGGGCGAGAGCGGCCCATTTCACTATGGTGGATGGCCGGCTATATCGCCGGTCCCTCTCAGCTCCTCTACTCGAGTGCCTCTTCCCCACGGAAGCCGGACAGGCCATCCAAGAAGTCCATGAAGGACTCTGCGGAAGTCATGTGGGAGGGTGAGTACTCGCAAGGACACTGATCTGACAAGGGTACTGGTGGCCCACCTTGCAGCAGGACTATCTCAACTACGTTCAAAGGTGCCCCCAATGTCAAAAATACTCCCACCTGCACCACCAACCTGCGACGCGGCTCCACGCCTTGACAGAGCCTCGCTAGTTCGCGCGGTGGGGGATCGACATATTGGGACCTTTCCCTAAAGCACAAGGGAGGAAGAAATTCCTCATAGTCGCCATAGAGTACTTCGATAAATGGATCGAAGCTGAACCTTTGGGAAAGATAACAAGTGAAGCAGCTTGGAAATTCGTACTGCAGAGCATCATTTGCCAGTTTGGAATCCCTAGAGTTCTCACTACCGACAACGGCAGATAGTTCACGAGCACCGCCTTTCAGGAGAAGTGCTCGGGGTTGGGGATATGGAACCACTATATCTCGGTTGGACATCCCCAAGCCAATAGATTGGTAGAAAATGCCAACCGAACTCTACTGCACGGTATCAAGACTCGCTTGGATCAAGTAGGAGACACATGGATTGATTCAATCCCCAACATCCTGTGGGCTCATCGGACCACCGCCAGAGCCGCCACCGGAGAGACGCCCTTCCATCTCGCGTACGGAGCTGAGGCAGTAGTCCCCGTGGAAATATCCAACCCCTCGTTATGAGTGGGACACTTTGATGAGGCCAGAAACAACCAGGCGATGCGAGAACACCTGGACTTGCTCGATGAAAGAAGAACCAGTGCCCAGATAAAGCTTGCGGCGTACTTGCAGAAGCTGGCACAGTATTACAATGCCCGAGTTAAGGAGTGACACTTTTTCCCCGGAGATCTAATTCTACGAAGAGCAAGCGTGGCTGATCCGCGAAGAGTCGCGCGAAAACTCGCACCCAACTGGAAAGGCCCATACCGGGTAGCAGAAGCACTCGGAAAAGGAGCATATAGGCTAGTGACACTTGGGGGGGGAGAGGTACCCATAATGTGGAACTCCGTCAACCTCAGGAAATACTTCCAGTAAAACGTCACCAGCCGTACTCCACTAAGGTAAGTTGCCCAGAAACAACAAGAAGGTAGCCTACGAGTTTCCTAGAGGCGAGCACGACTCCCCTTGAAAATAAGAAGGTAGCCTACAGGTTTCCTAGAGGCAAGCATGACTCCCCTTGAAAACAACAAGGTAGCTTATGGGTTTCCTAGAGGCGAGCACCACTCCCCTTGAAAAAAACAAGGTAGCCTAGGGGCCCCCTAGAGGCGAGCACTGCTCCCCTTGAAAACGAGAAGGCAGTCTAAGACCTCCCTAGAGGCAAGCACCGCTCCCCTTGAAAATAAGGAGGTAACCTACGGGTTCCTTAGAGGCGAGCACGACTCCCCTCGAAAATGAAGTGGCGACCTAAGGGTCCATGCAGAGGACACGAGCACCGTGGAAGATGAGTATGGAAGATCGCCAAGAAAAGCACGCAGAAAAACTCCAACAAAAGGTACACACCAATATCGGATCAGAATAAAAGAATTTGTATTTCTTTAGTCAAATTACAAGCTGCTAGAAAATCGGCAAAGTACTCCCACGTGGGCCAGATATAAGTACATGGAGAAACAAAAGTGCTCGACGATGGCGACGTATGACTCCAACAACTCGCTTCCCAGGCAAGATCCTCTGTCGATGATCATGCAGAGTCTTCAAGCTGGCGTAGGTACCCATTTTTGTTCCGTGGAAGGGTACCCACGGAGAAGCCTCCTACGCCAGAGAAGAGGGACAAGATCCCCAGCCCAACAAAGAGCTTCACTGGTAGAAGGCCTGCACGCGGAAAACATGGCCAGTAGCTCCGGCCACCCGCGCTCGGAAGAAGACCGGCAAGCTCCACCCATTACAGGGAACCAGCAGGCCCACACAAGCCAGCGGAAGGCAGCAGTTCCATGAGGCCAACACATTAGGATGGCCACCTCGGCATACTAGCCATTCCTTCAAAACTAAGGAGCCCACCGCCGTCGTCCATGCCGCACGACCAGGCCCACCGAGCGGAAGAATGGAAAATAGATTCCACCCTTCCTTACGATCCTTTCTACCATAAAGTAGGAAGATGTTCCAACAACGAGGAGCATCTCACCAAGCACCTACAAGGAGCAAACATCGGTCATGCACCACAAAGACGAGTAGGAAGAAGATAGCGGAAGTCGAAAAGACGGCTCTACCCTGACTCTTCTCGTCCCGTCAAGGATGGATCCTATCCGACTCAAGAAGCAGGACTCCCCTACCAGCGTACAAGCGGTTAACCTTCTCCAAGCCCTCCCGCCATCCGTCCAGGTACCCAAGCCTATACTGCTCAGAGGCCAGGCCACCCTCTCCGGGCTCAGGCCACGGCCGCCAGGGAGCTGGCGCAGGGTTCCTCCGGAGGACCAGAGGTTGGTCAAGCATCAGCCACTACCACCACAACCCTACGAGAAGCACGGCCAGTACCCTGCGGCAATGGGGGACATAACCCCAGCTCTCGAAGCAGCGTCGGGGTCAGAACGTGGTCCGCATCGACGAGGGGGTACTGAGAAATCACCCTCAGATTCCGGTGACCCTCATCATTCAGAGGGGCCTTCGAGTGGCGCCAAGGGCGAGGGTAGCCACTCTGCATCCAGCCATCGGAGACCCTCTCCCAGTCCTTCGACTTGATCAAGTATATGTACCGCTCCGCCCACCCCTTGTGGTTAGACGCGGTACGAGAGATGGAGATAAAGTGATCCTTGGCGCGGGCCTTGAAGTAGGCGAAGAAAGTGTCGGACGGACAACTCTGAAGGTGGAAGAACTGCTGGAACAGATCGACGCTCGATGCCACCGATGCTCTGTGGCACGCGTAGATGAACCCGTAGAGGATACTGTACGAATTGAGGGATAATCCCCCAGGGTTCTGCCCGTAATGGGTGAGGACGCCCGCGATGAAGGGGTGGATAGGAATACGGAGACCCGCCGGGAAGGAATCTATTGGGATTATGATCCCGCCAGGGGGGTGACTCATTATGTCGTCTTCCACAGCAGGAAATACAATGTCGTACTCGGGGGGGGGGGGGGGGGAGGGGGATCTAGAAGGTCTCACGCAACCCGTGGAACACCCGGTAGGCCACTAAGGGCTGGGAGTAAGGCTGACTAGTGCCCGCACCCGAGGTGCTTGGCACACCGCCTTGATTCTGAGGCATCTCCTCCGAAGAGGAGGACTCGACGCGAACAGGTTGAAGTCTCGCGATCAATGACACCCAAGAGGGGGGTGAATTGGGTGATAATAAATTTTACGAAAACTTTTACCCTTTTTACAAAATATGTGATAAATAATAATTAGCAAATGAAAACTAATTAATCAATTCTTTCAAACTTTCTGTTCCCACACGACCATACAACGAAAACAATCAAACCACACAAATAACACACAATGCACAGCGATTTTTAAGGTGGTTCGGAAGCAACGACGGTAATTCTACGTCCACCCCTCACCAAACCCGGTGAGACTACACTCGGGGATAAATCCCCAACCGGAGACGACGCTCCAACCACACACGCAGGTTGACGCCTGCCCACACACACGGGGACGCGCCCCAAAACACACACACACACACAGAGACAAAGTCTCCAATACGATCTAACAAGTGGATCAACAAGACACACACACGCTGCGACAAGTGCAGCACTCCACACACACAAACACTAAGATCTGGATAAATCCACACACACACGCAGATCTAAGAAGACCTATGCACACATGAATCAAGTACGACACACACACACACGACCACAGATCCAACAATGATCCACACACACACGAGTTTGCAGTTTATAAGAAACACAAATCTGAAACTATAAAGCACAGAACACAAACATGAATAAACCATAGTTTAGAAAGCTCCTGATTTAGGCTCCCCCTGAGTGTGTGCTCTGGATGTTCGTGTTGATTCCTTCTTCACTTGAATAGCTTGAGACTCAGCTTGAATGGCCTTGTATTTGATGTAGATCTTATTGCACGGAGTACTGTTCATGGCTACAGTACCCTTCCTTCTTCCTTGGACAAATCCATGTATCTTCTTGATGCTTGTGAGCTTGTTCTCTTCCTTTGAGACTGCTGACTTCAAATGGAGCTAGAGTACCTTCAGATGATGCTTGAATGGCTCCTTCTTCCTTGTAGCATCTTTCTTCTTCTTCCCTTGGATCACCTTGAGTTGATGAAGAGGTGTATGGATGTAGCTTTGAACCTTGATTGCTTGTACACCTTCTTAGAGGTAGATGGCTTCAGAAATACCTTGAATGGGTTGGAGATAGATGAAGAGCTTGCTGCACGAGGTACTGTTCACGGAGCTACAGTACCTCTTCTTCCTCCTTAGACAGCCTCCCCTTTGGATCTCTTGGATAATTAGGGTTATGACTCTAATAGGATGTTTTATAACTCTTAGAAGGTCTATGGACAAGCCCTAGACCAGATCCACAAATTCTAGAGGGTTTGGTGGTTTTGGGATTAAACAATAGCAACAGGAGATGCTTCTTTCGAGATGGACAAAAGTCAATATTTTTGGCTTATCGGGGCTGGCGGTCGACCTGCAGAGGCTGGCGGTCGACCGCTACTGAGAGAACTGCTGGCCGTTGGTTTTTGGGAATTCCGGTCGACCGCTACTGGGCTGGCGGTCGACCGCCACTATGAATCCCTGTAGGCGGTGAGCTGCTGGCAGGGGCGGTCGACCGCCCCTGAGCTGGCGGTTGACCGCCAGCTGGGCAGACCCCGAGTTTTCCTGGGTCGATCCGTTAACCTCTTCAGCTCCGTCGCTTAAGTCCTTCAGCAGCTCGTTCATGTCTGTGGCATCACCCTTGACAGTTTAGAAGGTGTCAACTGAGTCTTTGACCTTGTAGATTTTTACTGAGTGTTTTGACCTGTAAAAGCATACATAATTGAATAGAACTATAGCTCAACCATCCATATGATAAATGCATGAAGTTCATGCAAACCATTTGAGCATTAACCATGTCGATCCCCACGACGTGACCGCGCAGGTCGATCCGCGGGCGAGGGCACACGATGGCCAGAAGGGTTTCATGTTTTAATGTGCATGAATGAGGTGTATGAAGGAGAGGTATATGAGATACACATGGTGAGATCAATGCTAAGACAAGGTAAGAGTCTCACCAATGGTTCTTGACAGTAAATGACATATATCACCTGTTTTGGATTGTAGAGGAGCAGGGTGCTTATCCACACGTTCGGTTCACCATGTGACTACCATGTGTATGATCCTGCAAGTAAGATAGTCAAGGTTAATACCATACTTGTTCCCGTTGAAGAGGTTATGAAATTTCTTACCTCTTGTAAAACCAACATATGCAAACCAAGGATCAAGACCATGTAACCGTTGCCATTTGCCATCTCAAACATACATAGATAACAGGAGCACGAGCAATCAACCACAAGTTTAGTTATCATTACTTAATCACACATTAAGTTTAGTTATCATCAAAACCATAACTTAACAATCACAACAATCATCAAAACCATAACTCAACATAGGTCTCTTGCGTGGATGCATCACTACCGCAGGAAAGAAGAACCGAGGGAGAAGGATCCTCACCAGGCAAAAGGAAGCGGAAGCCTACGACAGAGCATGGTGACCAGCGAGACGTGGGTATGGTTTATGAGAGCCCCTTCCACGCTCCTTATAAAACTCCCACTACTGTCCGACGGTTGCCCCCTGAGGGTCAGGCGAAGGGACGCCTGCCGCTACGGTGGTACGGCTTCCGAGGCCAGGCGACCGTTCTAAGCCCACATCCCTAAAACGAGACAAGACCCGACGTCATCATTGCCAGCGTGGCCTCTGCCACTGCCAGAGGCGCCTTGCGAGCAAAGCAGGCCTCGAAGCCACCAACTCCCACCGTACGAGGAAAATAGCCTTCGAATCACACCCTCCAGAAGAACCCTCTCTTGGGCTACTCTCAGTCCCCTACGAGTGCTCGGCAACTAAGAGTAGGGGAGAAGTGAGGAGGGTAAATCTGGTTTGACCCAGGAACGGCCCAGGCGCGAGCGGCCCATTAAGGTTCGGAAGCGCTGAGCCCACGCTAGGGGCAAACATGCACGTCCAATCCAGTAAAAGGATCACCGGCCCAAATGAGCATCGGATTCCACGACGCCGATGAGGCCAACCTAAGCGCAGTTCTCGTCGGAGGACACTCCGATGACTGACCATTGCCCCCACGACGCCGGCCTTGACCCCGTAATAGGCGAGCACGCGCCATGAGTGCCGTAAGACTCGCCCAGGGACCGGCCTACGCCGGGGCTATCGCCCTCCAACGGGAAACTCCCGCCGACATAGTGGGGAACGTTACTCCAACTAAACGGACCCTTCCCTATCAAGGGATGAGGCCCTCGCTCCAGGATAACCCATATAAAAGGGACATCGACAGAAGAGAAGAGCACGGTAGATTCTTCTACTAAAAACCCCACACGACTACGCAAGAGGATACTCCTGCCTCCGTGCCTTCTACTGAGAAGAGAGCAGCCCTACCAGCGATAATGACAAGAGGGCCATATACGTCCAGAGAGCTTCTACCTCTTGAAGCGGCCTTACCACCCAGTGAGCACTCTCCGATAGCCCACTGGGACCGTCGAGCACGCACATAGAGGATCTACATGCCTCCTGGATCGACTCCTATGGCCGCTAACTTTCTCTTACTTTGCTTTGCTCTATCGCTCATTAAATCCTTTGCTGACTTAAGCATCGGAGGATTGTCCCCTGGGGTAACACCCGGGACTCCTTCTGACGCTCTTCTGGTTTCTTGGCGTGTGCAAGCATCGACGGGCGCGTGAAGGTGGTACGTGGCCTTGGAACCATTTTCCTGTCGCTACAGCAACTATAAGTCATTGTGAACTATGAATGAAAAGTATTCATGATAAAAAAGTCATTATGATAAATAAGTCATTGTAAACAGACAAACAAGCATATCAAACTTTTTTGACTTGGCACTACATTACTCTCAATGACTGGACACACTCTCCCCCTTAAAATCAATCTCTCCTAACTTGACGCTCTTTACACTCTCTCCCTCTTCATATCTCCCCCTGTATGCAATACAGTGATTTGTCACTCTCTCACAATGACTTGACACTCTCTCCCCCTTTGACATCATCAAAAAAAGACTGGGGAGTGGAGAAGATGAGAGATGTGACTAATGCCAGGTATTGAGAAAAAAAATGAATGAACCGGTTAGGGTTGAGAGGAAACATTGGCATGAGGAAAACTGTTCAACATGGTTCATATGAGAAATTTCACTTGAGGGTTGAAATTGAAAAACACTCATCAATTTTCTTAAGGCTAAGGTAAATGACCTTATTGTTGCTAACAATTCAAGACATATAAGCCTCAGATCTGAAGTTAAAAACCAAGAGCAATTTCATTGTAGCACATATAACAATGTTAATGCAACCTCTTTGAACTAGTTCCTGTCCAAGCTCTTTTGATCGTCAAGATGATTTCATTAGACACCTTTGGGAAGGGTATTCACTAGTATTGAGGTTAAACCTGCATAAGTTTTGATATTTGCCTTGGGTCAACCATTTTTACAATTTGTCCCTCTTTTTTTTACTTTAATGAGCAATCAAGTTTAGCATGGCTTTTCAGTGCAAGGAAACATGTTTATCAGACACCAGAGTCCCCGATTACTTCGCACAACTGACCATCTTGCCTCCTTTTTGGACAGAGTTAGCATTTCATATCATGACACTGTCCTCTGCACTGCATTGGTGCAGGGACTTGGTTTCTCAATGAAATATGCCATTGCTCTGCATTTTTTTTTCATTCAGAATATCTTGCAGAAATTTAATGGCGTATTCCCTTTTGGCTTTTTCAAGGTACAGGTTTAAAAACAATACTAAGTTAAAACATTTCAACTAGATTGCCCTCACTACTATCAAAAATTCAATCTCAAGAGAAGGTGAAGACATAGTTCTCTTAGGTCGATTCACAACAGTTATATGAACACAGGCCAAAATTTTCATAGGCATTTAATTTCAAATTTCAGAGGTTTGTAGACCCCAAACCATTAACTTATTTCCATGTGTAAATTTTAATAGCTCTCTAACAAACTAAAACAGTGTTTGCCCATAGCTCCCCCTGAAATTATGAACATGTGTTGAAATCAGATGGGTTGGAAAGCAATCAGACTAAAAATAGTATAACAGAGATGCAAGAATGATGTTCAGAATAGCTGGGAGATAAGGATAGGAAATGGAGCTATAATCAATAAGTTGACTTTCTGAGAATAAAGAGTCGACTTTCAGTTACGAATAATGTAAAATCAACAAAAGATGATGGTCTGAGCTCCCCCTCAGTCAAATCAGGTTACTATATGTGCATTCATGAAATGTAATGCACCTCTTAACCTATCCAAAGCTCTTGCCTGCATGAATTTTGGACCTTTGGTACTTGGTGGAGGTAAGTCCTCTACACATAGTGTGGCTTTTAGACAAGCTTAACCTGCTCTTCCACCAATCACCATTTGATATATCACAAGAGTCCATGGTATGAATGCATGACAACAGCACAAGTAGACTAAAATTTGAGAATGAATGCTTGACTCATACAGAATACCATAAGTGTAACTCCCCCTCACTATGATAGACTGTAAGCAATTGAACTTAAAATTGTTGTAGTAGCATCATAAAATCTGTCATCAAACAAATGTAGCGGTCTTCAAATTTTCACGAAGCAATTTATCATGTAGATTTTATCAACTATTTTAGCAACATCACAACTTCTTCAACCATGTAGTTTTTAGCGGCAACATTAAAATTTCCAACAATCAAATATACCAGAATATAAGTTTCAATTTGGAAGGATTACCTGATTTGATGATCTCATTCAGGTTGTTCCTGCCAATTAAGAAAGCAAAGACTTACTTTTCAATCATAAAAAGATTTTACATTTGTTCCTCTTTGACATGCCTTGGACAGCCATTATCATGAAGCAACTTGATGTGTATGGCTGTAGGGCCCATCTACAAGCAAATTAAACTGCAAATTGGGGAACCCAAGTAGCTTTGGGTCCCTTTTGAGTGTTTAACTCTTCAAGACATCACAGTATGCCTTTTGGTATCCACAGCTACCTTGCTTGCGTTGGATTCTCATTTGGCCTACATGAAGATTTCTTAACCACATCAGTAAAAACATTAGAAAGATTCACAAATTTTTGCTTCTTTACAAGATTCATGTTTCTATCTTTCCAATAAGTAGAGGGTGATTAGGACTTACCATTAACTCTGGATTTACCTGCCCATTGACATTTATGATGATAATATAATCCATGATGCCCGTGCGTTGACCTATGGAAGGGCAAGCGTCGACCTGGAGGGGCTTTGTACCTTCTGCTGTAGCCAAAAGTCGACTTTGGAGGGGGTCTGAGTCGACTTCCATGTTGCCAGAAATCTGTGAAGTTTCTGTTGCTGCCCAGAGTCGACTTGTGAGGGTGCAAAAGTTGACTTCCCTAATTCCAGACATTTCTTTTGCTTGTGTAATGGTTTCTAACTGGCTTGGTTGTCTGATTTTGTGGAGTTGGATTATTCTTTATGAATTTTTGAGTGAAATGAGATCTGGGTTTAGATTTTCCTGTATCATTTAGATTGGGCTCTTGTTGCTTTTGTTTCCCTTTAGTTGTGTTTGATTTACTTGCTTGTTTCAGCAGTTTCCCATTTGGTTCCTTGTCATTGGCTTCTACAATTGATTGGTTCTGTGTTGAGGTGCTGGCCTCATGCAATTTTTCTGATCTATACAGGTTGACAAGGGGCTGTTTCTTCCTTGAGTGCTATTCGGCCATGAAGGTGGTTGCTTTAAGCTGAAATTTCTTTTTGGCCGTGGGATTGTAACCTAATCCTTCTTTTTGAAAGTTCACTCTTGATCCTAGCAAAGCATCTAGATTTTCTTTTCCCTTCATCAATTTTTCCAGAGAGGCTTGTTTGTCCTTGAGTTCTTCTTGGATTCTTTCAATCTCCTTCTGAAGTTGACAGTTAACTTCTTTGATAGCAAGATGTTTTTCATTGGCTAGTCTAGTGTCCTTTTCATAGTCTTGCAATTTCAGGTTCAAGCCAGCAATGATGTTTTTCATATTATCATTTTCTTCTTTTAATTCATTTGATTCTGATTTTTGCATTCTTATTCTCAATTCATCAATTTCATCTCTCAGATTTTCATTCTCATCTTCTAGTTCTCTTAGTTCGGATTTGGAAATCTCTAAGTCATGAATTTGTTTCTTCAGATTTGAAACTTCAATTTGCAAGCATACATTCTTATCAGTTGAGGTTGTATCATGAATCATGGCATTCATTTTCTTTTTCAGAGTTTTATTTTCTTTTCTAACAGTATCACATTTATCAAGCAGCTCACCATATGCTTCTTGCCAATCATTGATAGTGAAATGCTCAAATGGAGAAGAGTTGTCACCTTCCTCATATTGATCTAATGCTATGAGACCTAAGTCTTCATTGGTTTCACTGGAAGAACTCTTCCCTTCACTTTCCTCTTCGTCACTCTAGGTACATATCATAGCTTTTTTCTTGTCTTTCCTCATGGAGTGTGTTTTCTTCTCATTGTGGGGACATTCAATTTTGATGTGTCCGGGCTTGCTGCAATTGTAACAAACAAGATTGTTATATTTTTTCTCAGATGATTCAGATTTGAACTTGGATGACCTTCTTACCTGACCCTTTGGATTCTTGAAGTTCTTACCTTCTTTCCTTAAGAATTTTCTGAACTTCTTTGTTATCAGGGAAACTTCTTCTGGGTCTATTTCAGAGCTGGATGACTTACATTCCTCAGAAGATTCAGAGTTAGCCTTCAGTCCCAATGGCTTCTTCTTCAACTCTTCTTCTTCTATTCTTTGCATATTAAGCTCATAAGTCATAAGAGACCCTATCAATTCATCAATAGTCAAGATAGATAAATCTTAAGAGTCCTCTATGACTGTAGCTTCAGTGTGCCATGTAGGCGTTAATGACCTAAGGACTTTTCTTGCAAGTTCTTGCTCTGAATAACTTTTCCCTAGGCTTTTTAAACTATTTATCAGCTGAGATAGCTTGGCATACATGTCTGAAATAGATTCATGTGGTTTCATTTTGAATAGTTCATATTATGAAATTAACATATTTGCTTTTGTTTCTCTCACATGTGATGTGCCTTCATAAATTACCTCAAGTCTGTCCCACATCTCTTTGGCACTGGCGCATGATGAAACTCTAGAAAATTCTACAGGGTGGAGTGCGCACTGCATCATATTCATTGCTCCCCAATTCAGATTAGACTTTCTGATATGCTCTCTTGTCCATGTGTCTTCATCATCGAGAAGCTCAAACAGGCTTTTGCTCACCACTCTCCAGATTTCATGGTTTTGTGCTCGGAGGAAAACTTGCATTCAATTTTTCCAATAATAATAGTCAGAACCATCAAAGTAAGGTGGTCTGGTCACTGAGTGACCTTCAGCAACCTGTCCCCAGGTAGCCATTCCACTATAGAGCTCTTGGTCGTTAGACCAATTGAATTGAGAACCCGCTCTGGTGGGGACATCGGGCCCCCTAATGGGCCCACTACCCGGAGCCGACGCCGCATTGCCCTGACACCGAGCTTATGGCTCGGAGACTCACTAGAAGACTCGGCATCCTGAGTATTTTACTTGTATGTATTTACGTATTTGTGTATTTGTGTGTGTATGTAAGTAAAATACATGTACTACCACATGTATATTTACTTTTATTTTATTAGGCTAGTTATAGTCAAAAGACATGTGTATTTTATTTTTATTAAACCCAGAAGTCAAAAGGTGGGTTGTTAGGTTTTGTTTTATTAGGCTATGATATATATACAAATAGGTAAAGTCTAAAGGTTTTGATGTCATGGCTTTTCCTATATAAGGGAGGCCAAGGGTGTAAGATTGATATGAATGAATGAATCCAGAAAGTTGATATCACGTAAGTGCCTTGGCCTTGTGTGTTTCCCTTCCCTCTTAGCTTCTTTCCAAGTTTTGAGTGTCGCCCGGTGAGAGGCCGTCCGGCGTGAGGCCGAGTTGCGCGAGGTAGCCACTATCCTGTCTTGTTCGCGTCCCCGGAGCTACTGTTGATCTATCCTCCGACGCCGTCGGCGTTAAATTTAGTATCATAGCCCAACAACGGCACCACCATCAACCCCGACGTCCCCGCCATCTCCTCTCCTTTCTTTCGGTTGTCAGAAGTGAAAAAAAAATTTAAGTTAAGAGGAGATCACTCTCGGTTGCTAGAGTGAAAAAAAAGGGAAAAAAGGAAAGAGCACAATAGATCTCAGTGGAAGAAGAAAACAGGAGTTGAGAAAAAAAATATAGAGAAATTTTTTTTCAGCACATAAAACCCCCTTCCGTTCTCTATTAATCTCTCTATTGATCTTTCTCTCTCTCTCTCTCCCGCTCTTTCTCTCTCTCTCTCTCCCACTTTTTCTCTCTCGACACCCCCCGCCCCTCGGCGCCCGCGAACACCGCCGACCAAGCGCGCCTGTGCGCCACGCCCAGCGCACCTGTGCGCCATGCCCAGCACGCCAGTGCGCCTCGGCCCCACGCCTCCCATGTGCCGGCCCCATCACGCCCGCCGCTTTGCTACCGGCAGCGCCTAGGCCCGCACCCGGGTCCGGCGTCCGCCCGTGCCCAAGTGCGCCACGATCAAGCCGCACCCGCCCGCACCCTCGCCGCGTCGCACCCGCGTGGTTCGCACCGGGCCCGCGCCCGGGCCCGCAGCCGACTGCGCCCGAGCGCGGGTCGCACCGCGTGGCCACTCGGCGGCTTTGTTGACCCGCCACCCGGGAAAAGCACAGACAGGTTTAGAAAAAAGAAAAAAAAGAAAAAAAAAGGAGGTTGAAAGGTTTGAAAAGTCAAAAAAAAGGTTTGAATTTTTTTTTAAAAAAAGTGGTTTGAAAAAAAAAGAGTGAAAAAAAAGGGAGGATAACATTTGTTGAAATATATATATATATATATGTATAACTATTATATATATACAATATTAAGAGAGATATATATATATATACTTTAATAGTTATATATCTATATATATCTTGATTAATTGGGAATTGCGGCACCAAAGTCAACAATGATAGTTTGACCGGCGTCAGGGTCACCCAATAGTCGATAGAAGGTCCGTAAATTACGGAACGTGAGTACCTCTGAGTCTCCCTACGCAGAGAAATTGGATTCTTTGTTCCCCTATGTAGGAAATTTTTAAAAAATGAGTGGTTTTGTAATAAATTAAATCCTCCCTGCGTGGGGTGAATTCATTGTAACCGTGAAGCTTCGTCAACGCCGTGCGGGCACGCACGTCCCCGCTTGGCTTTGTCTCCGGTCGGAGCTAGACTTCTCAGTCAGCTAGGTGCGTGCTCCAATCACTTGCTCATTTAGTATCTTTTCAATTGCCACACGATGAAGTGAGAGAGAGCCCTATCAATACAGCCAATCTTCTGAGTGCATCGCTGTGGACGGAAAGAAAGAGCTTGTATGAACCTATCCTTAAAGCCCTAGACTATCACATTAGGGCACCCTAATTGTTAGGAGGTAGTTCCACAACTATTTCGCCTACGGGCGAGCAACTCTCCTTGACCGGTCCCTTCTCAAAAGAATTGACCCTTTGCATATTAGCCCACAAATTGAGTCTAGGCCTTGCTAATTTTCGATCCTAGGATTGCATCATATAGGTCGAGCTCGTGCATGCCACGTTGGTCTAGGAATTCATCAGGCCGTCTAGAGCGCATTTCAACTCTACAAACACCCATGGATCAGAGAGATATATGGCCGATCCTGACCTCATCGCCCAGTTTGAGGAAATGGATGCAGGATTTGATGGCACACATGGCGAGTACATGCAGGTTGGAGACATTGCCGAGAGTTCTATCCAGGAAGGATTGGGTGTAGTTCGATGTATCTCAACACCCCAGGAGGACGATTGGCATCGAACCTCAATCTTCCAAACCTACATCATGGTGAACTCTCATCCCTGCAAGGTGATCCTCGACAATGGGAGCTGTATCAATGCAGTCTCTTCAGACTTTGTCTCCCGTCTAGGTCTACCTACGCACCCTCATCCAAGGCCATACAATGTGGCTTGGGTCGATGACACTTCCATCCCAGTCACCACCACATGTGTCATTCTCATCCAATTCCAGTCCTACCAAGGATAGATCTTATGTGACGTAGTGCCTATGAAGGCTGGGAGCGTCATCTTAGGATGACCGTAGATCTATGATGTAGACCTCGCTACATGTAACACCCCGGTTAAATAAAAAAATATAAAATTTTCAATTTTGAAGTATGTATTGAAATAAAGGTGACAAATTTTTATAAATGAAAAATGTGCGATTAATTATCGTGTGAGAGTGAGGTCGAGTTAGTAAAGGGGTAAAATAGACATTTTCTTAATTAATGATTTTAATAATGTTTCTAAAAATAATTAATTGATTTTGACCAAACTATATAAATGGAAAGGGGATATTTTTTTTCTATCATGACCATAAAAGAAATTTCATATTTTGAGACGTAATTGAATTTTTCATGATAATCTAATATATATATATAATGCAATTAATTGATTTTTCACCGTTCGCTAAAGTTTTGACCAATTTATAAAAAGATGGAAAAAGTTATATTCTTATAGAGAACAAAATGTTTAACAATATTGTTAACTGGGCCGACCCCTAATAAAAAATCAATAAGGCCGAATAAAAGAGGTTTTAGTCCAAAATAGTTATTCTTAATAGCCCAACCTTAATCGACCAAATTCGAGCCCATTTCTCAACCATTCGAGCCCAGACCAGGCTCATTTCATAGATAAACCCTAGTAGATCATTTTGCCCCTGAAACCCTAGCTTCTAGATTCCTCTCTCAACGGCGGCGAAGTGGATTAGGAAGGCATGCCGAGTTTTTTCGCCGATTCTTCTCCTTTGGACTCTCTTAGCCAATTCGATCTCTAGAAGCCTCCTCAACCTCTATAAGTAGAGGGCTTTCGCAGCCCTAGACCTCGTTTTATTTTTCCAAAAGGTGGCGCAAGCAATCGTGGTCGATCGAGGGTGAATTAGGGCGAGAACGGTGACGTGTTCACGATTAGGGTTTTAGCGCGTCTTCCCTTTCTTCTTCCAAATCGGTAGGTGGCTCTCAGGCGTAAAGACTAAGTTAAGATACCATCTTGATCGTCTTCCTGAGCCCTTTCTTCTGATACCTAATTGTCTAAATTCATGCACCATACTACCCTAATTTTATGATTTACGCCGAGGTATACCCGAAAGGGTAACTTCCATGTTAACTTGTTTCTGTATGATTTAGTCTCATTAAATTTTAATCAAAACATGCCATCTTATACGGTATTTATTGCTTTTTCTAATGGTAGCATTTTCCCTAAATTTAATTCACCCTATTATGTGGAATTGAGATTCTATCGTGGTGTGTCGAGGCTCACCGACGGCGAGGTCTTGGGTTGAGTAACGTTCCTTCCAGTGACCGCTAGACAAGTAGCGGTCTCACGATAGGCCATCCTTAGTCCTCTGGCGGTTCCACGATAGACCGCTTGGTGCGGACACCCGAGCGATCGAGAAGCACGAGCCGCCGAGCCACCGCTACCGTACGCGGAGCACCACGCGGGCTACAGCGGCTTCTATCTGGCTCGGAGACAGTCTGGAGACTCCCCCTTGTGTCTTAGTATTTATCATGTTTTCGGGGATTTCATTTATGTGCAATGTGTGTTTATTTCATTTTATTTGGATTGTAATTCGGATTGTACTAAGAGTTTTTGTGCAAATTGGGACCCCAGGGTCCCACGGCCCCCCCACCCCTCCTCTCATTGATACACCTCACCCCTAGGGCCCATGTGGGGTCAGTCAACCTTCCAATGGTGGGCTTCTAGAAGAGTGGGCCAAGTGGGGGACAAGTGGCTTAAAATGTCATGGTTGGCCACCAACCTTAACCACCTAGTCAAGGGGCGCCCCCTCTCTTTATTATCCTTATTATTTTTTTTCTAAAATGTGTGTTAGAACTAATTAGTACTATTCCCCTTTTATTCCCCCAAAACCTAGATCTAGGGTTATTTTATGTCTATTGTCATTTCATATAAATACCTTGTATTAACATTTTTAGTAGAATTAATGCATACAAAATTTGAGAATTTGGTTGGAGCAGCAAGGGCCGCCCCCTTATCCCTCTCCCCTCTCTTCTTCTTGCAGCTGGGAAGGCTGTATTCTGAGGTAGGAAGCGTCACATATCAGTTCCAGTGATCGTCGCCGCCGCTATCGTGCCGCCATCGCACCACCACGGTTATCCTCGAAGTTCTGTCCACTCAGGATAGCAGGCCCTTCCACAATTTTTAGCTCTCAGCCACGAGCTCATCTGGAGTTCTAAATTTTATGGTGTGTTCCCGAGGTTCCCTCCATCGCTAAAAAAAAAAAGGTTTGGCTTCCAGAGCTCGTTTGATATTTTCCCATTTTCGTTCTTCATCTTCTCCCAGATCTGTCAACTTTCTGTTCACTATGACAGCAAGCCTGAGTTTCCCATCTTTGGACCTTTCTTTGATTTTTCATGGAGCTCCCAAAGTTACTGGAAGTTCTATCCACCAACCCCTCCATCCACAAATTTTCGTGGAATTTCTAAAGGCCATCTCATATTTTCTAAAAATCATTTTCAGATTCTAATCAATCCTGTCTGCCCCAGTCTAGATCCGACCACCCGCCTGTCTAAAATACTTTTCCCCACCCAAATCTCAACAAAACCTTTCACAAAAATTATTACCGTCTTCCTCTCTCTCCCCTCTACAACTTATATGAAGAGCCCGAGGTCTGAATCTGAGGTCTACTCCGCAGTCAAAGGTAGTTCTCAAGAAACTTTTCTGCTGCCCTGAGGTTTCGGGCCCTGTCCAACAGCAACTTCAAAAATCGACTAAGGCCAGATCCGTGCAGATCTAGTTAATCTCTCTGGCCCTAGATCGAAGTACTTCGAAAGAGCTTTCCAACGATACCTTATGTGCTTCGATTCAACGTCAGGATTGATCACAACAGCCGATCTCGCCGGATCGCGCGCTATAAAACAGAAGCACAAGTCCGTGGGCAGCAACTCCAAAGTTTGGAGATCGAAGCCGACCGGCCTCCGACCGGTGTTTCCAACCGACCGCCATCTCGGGAGACACGCCACCAGGGGTCTCCAACACAGCGGGACCCACCCCATCAGACCCGGAGGACAGAGCGGCTCGTGGGCCCCACGGACCTATAGATCGCACCGTCCGGACAGCACCAAAATGCAGGTTCGGCACCGCCGGGACGACGTCAAGATACTGCCCGTCAACCCAATTGTCGTGACTCCCGGGCCCCACATGTGACCTGTTACCTCCCTGCATGGAGTGGGTCAAAATTATTGTATTGCTGTAAAAGTGTTTAACCGGGAGTCCGTGATTGGCCGGGGTTATCTTCCCCACGCCGGGAGCGTGGAGGTAACGATCGTAACTTCTTGGCATTCATTTGCTAGTTTAGTATATGATCTTAGGCCGCTGCCGAGTGCGATAGGAACTAGCCCGTGAGTCCATGTCACCGCTGTGAGTGTGAGAGTGACCCGTCCCGTGGCTCGATCCGAGCACGGAAGTTGAGTCGGACTACCCTTAACTCTGCCGGTTCTTCAACCGTGCACGATCCACGTTTCCCTCGCTTGGGATGATGAGTGAGCTTGCGTTTCTGTTAGTGACGTATAGCCCATAGGAACTCCTAGTGTCGGGCCGAAGTCTCCAATTTGTGTGTTGCTGGTCGCATCAGCATTTAGAGTCCCTGGTTCGCATCACTTAGAGTCGGTCCCTGTGTCCGTCCCGCATCAGTTTGGTATCAGAGCGAGTCAAGTCTAGGGTAGTCGTTGCATAAGTCTTGCATAGTCTAAGTTGAGTCTAGGATCATCATTATTTTCAAAACAAAAAAAAAGTGTTTTAAAATTGCATTTCATCCCGATAATCTGATATCTTAAAAGGTGTTGTCCGAACGTTAGGCTACGCCTATCGGGAAGGCCGCACACTTGCGAGAGTGATCTTCGGATCGATTAACTCCGCCACGTACCGGATATTGGTTTAGGTCTAGGTGCATTAGTCGGTGTTTGCATCAGTTTGTGTCTCCTAGTTCGTGTGTCTTTGCATGCCCACCCGTCGAGGTACCCAATACTCGCCACCACTACCTATGGCGGATTCCCGAGCCCGTAGCTCCGATGAGTCCTCGACGGCCGAGATGTTCTGAGCCATTATGGATCGTCTTGACACCCGTATGGATGGCCTTAGTACGCATCTAGATGGCATAGGGACGCGTCTAGAAGGGAGGATGAAAGCCCTCGAGGATCGGGCCGAGTCTTCGGACCAGTCCAACCAGGGTCTTGTAGGGAGGATTGCCGTCCTCGAGAGGGCCCCAGCGGTGGCGCAACCCGCACTGACCAATGGTCAACAGGAGCCGGCTCAGCAACCTACTGCGCCAAGAGCTCAGGCGGTAGATGTTGGGAGGCAACAGGTGCATGAGGTTGCTGACTATGCATCTGATAATGAGCATGGGGGAAATGGTCGTCGTAATCAATGACGGAATCGTGATGACGATGATGACGACCACATTCTTAGGGGCGTGCGTGCGGACCCTCCCACTTTTAGCGGGCCCTTGGACCCTAAGGTATATTTAGATTGGTAGGCCGGCATGGACCGGTACTTCGAGTGGTTTGAGATGACAAACCACCGGAGAGTTCGATACGCGAAGATGAAGCTGCATAGGCAGGCCCAAACTTATTAGACCAATGTGGAGAGCCTGCTAAATCAGCGACGTCAACCCCCGATCGGCACTTGGGATGACATGAAAATGAAATTGAGGGTGAAGTACCTTCCTACCTCATACCGCCAACGTATCATAGACAAATGGCAAAGTCTCTCCCAAGCGAACCGATCCGTGACCGAGTACACCACCGAGTTTGATGAGTATTATTTGCGGTGTGGAGTTACGGAAGAGAGCACCATGACCATATCATGCTTTTAGAGAGGTCTACGGCCAAACTATCAATACGAGCTTTTTCGCCGCAATGCGACCAGTTTGGAACAAGCGTATCAGGTTGCTCGCGAATTGGAGCAATTCGAGGCCGAGTTCGAGTCTCCCCATCGGTTGGGCTCTTTCCCCTTCGTAGTGTCGAGCCCCGTGGCTCCTCTGGCACGTATCCGAGGGCCCCCATGGCCCGATCTCAGGAGCCCACTCGTCCCGAGCCTTTCGCTCCTAGGCCTCGCCCTCCACCCCTGAGGGACCTTCCTCATCCCCAACATCTTACGGCACCCACAGCCCGTCCACCGGCACCCGCACCTCCTGCCCGTCCTTTGTTGCCTTCACCTCCTATCCGTCGGGAGGATAAAGGGAAAGGACCCATGATTGGGGAGCATAGTGGATCACGACAGCAGTGTTATCGCTGTAATGAGTTTGGCCATTTTGCCAACCAGTGTCCCACCCGCCAGTCTCTTGTCATTGGGGACACACAGGCCGAGGATACCACCCCTACGGACCTCGAGTTAGTCAGCTATGTAGCAGATCTGGAGCTAGCTGACGAGTACTATGAGGCCGAAGGTAATGGCCAGGATGCCCAGCATTCGGACGATACCCACTTGCGGGTCGTCAGGTGTATTCTCACCCAGCCACAGGCCAGTGATGACTGGCGACGGACCAGTATCTTTCATACATTCTGTCGGCTGGGCAAGCAAGTTTGTAAGGTGATTATCGATAGTGGGAGTTGCATCAATGCAATCTCCATGGGCACTGTCTCCAGTCTTGGTCTTACGCCCGTGGATCATCCTTGCCCCTATCGAGTATCATGGGTGGATTCCACCTCCATTCTGATCAGACTGCGGTGTCTGGTCCCACTGCAGTTCCGTGCCTACCGTGACGATATCTGGTGCGATGTCCTTCCCATGGAGGTGGGCAGCATTATTCTTGGTAGGCCGTGGTTATTTGATCGGGATGCCACACTACATGGTCGGTCGAACACTTATACCTTCGACCATGCTGGCCAACGAATTACTCTCCACCCCCATCAGCACAAGAGCCCATCAGTTAGGGGTCCTACTGGCCCTAGTACTCCAGAGCCTTCCGTCCCCGGGCCTGGTACCCCATCCCCGGCTCGGGCTATGACCGTTACATCTAGCCCAGGCGAGCCCTCGACTAGGAGGTTGATGATGATTAGCTCCTGGGAAATGGAGTGGGAGGCTAGTCGGGGCTGCCCTGTAATTGCTATTACGGTCCGAGAGGTGAATCCGAACTCCGAGGGTGAACTCCCACCCGATGTCATTCCTATTCTGGAGGAGTTCACTGATATTTTCCCCGAGGAGCTTCCCGAGGGACTCCCACCCATGCGGGATATTCAGCATGCTATCGACCTAATTCCGGGCTCTTCATTGCCCAATCTTCCTCATTAGCGCATGAGTCCCATGGAACATGCCAAGCTAAAAAGGCAGGTCGATGAGTTGATGCAGAGAGGGTCTGTTCGGGACAGCATGAGTCCATGTGTTGTTCCCACATTACTCGTCCCGAAGAAGGATGGCACGTGGAGAAAGTGCATTGATAGCCGTGCCATCAACAAAATCACCGTGAAGTACAGGTTCTCTATTCTCCGCTTGGATGACATGCTAGACATGATGGCTGGTGCCACTATCTTCTCGAAGATTGATCTTAAGAGTGGCTACCATCAAGTGAGGATTAGGCCAAGTGATGAGTGGAAGACCGCATTCAAGATCAAGGATGGTCTCTATGAGTGGTTGGTTATGCCCTTTGGGCTGACCAATGCCCCTAGCACCTTCATGCGTCTCATGACACAGGTCCTTCGACCTTTCATTGGAGTCTTTGTGGTTGTGTACTTTGATGATATTCATATCTATAGTCGCACCACGGGGGACCACTTAGACCACTTTCGACAGGTCTGTCTACTTCTTAGGCGAGAGCAGTTGTTTGCGAACCCACAGAAGTGTGCCTTCATGACACCTCAGCTTACCTTCTTGGGTTTTATTGTGTCTAGTACTGGGGTCTCCGCCGATCCGGAGAAGGTCCTGGCCATTTTTGAGTGGCCGGAACCCCGTACGGTCCATGATGTCCGCAACTTCCATGGCCTTGCGACGTTCTATCATCGTTTCATCCACGGATTTAGCTCCGTCACCTCCCCGATCACGATTGTATCCAGAAGGGCACATTCGTGTGGATGAAGGCTGTAGCTGCTGCCTTCAAGGACATCAAGGAGCACATGACCTAGACACCTATCCTTCGATTGCCAGATTTCTCGAAGGTGTTTGAGGTCTCTTGTGATGCGTCGGGTGTTGGGATAGGAAGAGTGTTGAGTCAGGAGACCCACCAGGTCGCATATTTCAGTGAGAAGCTGAATGACGCGAAACTGTGATACTCCACTTATGATAAGGAATTCCACGTAGTTGTTCAGGCTCTTAGGCATTGGAGGCACTATCTATTACATCAATAGTTTGTCTTATACTCCGATCATGAAGCTTTGAGGTACCTCCATTCTCAAAACAAGCTTAATGTGCGTCACAGCCGTTGGGTTGAGTATCTCCAGCAGTTCACCTTTGTGCTAAAACATAAGACTGTAGTGGAGAACAAGGTGGCTGATGCCTTGAGTCGGCGAGCGTGTTTGCTTACCACCATGAGTGCCGAGGTCATAGGGTTAAAGAAGATGAGAGAGGCCTATGTTGACTGTCTTGACTTCGGGCAGATTTATACCACTCTCCAGGCCGGACCCTCGAGAGACCTTGATGATTATGTGCTTCAGGAGGATTACCTCTTTCATGGAGGCAGGCTTTGTGTTCCCCAAACTTCGGTTTGAGACTTCTTAGTCTGGGAGCTACATGCAGGAGGTCTAGCAAGCCACTTTGGTCGGAAAAAGACTATCGAGGCTATTGAACATAGATTTTATTGGCTGAGCTTGAAGCGTGATGTTGCTCATATTGTGGCTCAGTGCCGTACATGTGCTACGGCCAAAATGAAGAAGCAAAGCTCGGGCCTTTATACACCTCTTCCCGTGCCTAATGCCCCATGGCAGGATATTAGCATGGATTTTGTTTTGGGATTGCCACGTACCTCCAAGAAGCATGATTCGGTCTATGTGGTTGTTGACCGCTTCTCGAAGATGGCCCTTTTTATTCCTTGCTCGAAGACTTCGGATGCTTCGAGGGTAGCCCGCCTATTCCTTACTCATGTGGTGTGCAAGTTCGGGTTGCCTCGTACCATAGTGTCTGACTGTGATGTTAGATTCACCAGTTATTTTTGGAAGACACTGTGGCATATGTTGTGTACTCACCTCAAGTTTTCCACTGCATATCACCCCAGACAGATGTTCAGACCGAGGTGGTCAATAGGAGTCTGGGTGACCTTTTGAGGTGTCTTGTGAGGGATTGTGTAGGGGATTGGGATCTCATACTACCACTGGCTGAATTTGCATATAATGATTCAGTTAATAGGTCTACCGGCATGAGTCCATTCGAGATTGTCACAGGTCGTAGGCCTAGGAAGCCAGTGGATCTTGTTCCCATGCCCATCCATGCACGAGTGTCGGAGTCTGCCAAGTTGTTTGCTAGGCATGTTAGGAGTTTGCATGACAACATCCGTCGTCACATTGAGGCCATCAATGCACGGTATAAGGAGTTAGCCAATGCCCATTGACACCACCGTGAGTTCCAAGAGGGTGAATATGTCATGATCAGGGTAACACCTGAACAGTTTCCCTCTGGAACCGTAAAAAAATTGCAAGCTCGCGGAGCCGGTCCATTTAGAGTGTTGAAACGCGTTGGATCCAATGCGTATGTTGTGGACCTGCCCGAGGAATATGGTATAAGCTCTACTTTCAATATATTGGATCTAGTTGCATATAGGGACCTAGCGGTGATCCCTAACGAGCCTTTCGAGCCATCCCCTCATATTGAGAGTGATCCCACACCTGAGTGTCCACCTCCCGCCCCTTTTCCACGGCAGAGAGAACATATAGATCATATATTGGATGAGCATGTGACAGTTACCAGGAGTGGATCCTACCTGCGCTACCTAGTGCGATGGAGAGGGCGGCCCGCCACCGAGGATACATGGATCACCCATGGAGAGTTGTAGCGGATTGATCCGGACCTACTGGAGCGATACCACATTGATGCAAACCCTTACTCGACAGGGTCGAGTTTCTCCCACCCGGGGAGAATTGTGCGGACACCCGAGCGATCGAGAAGCACGAGCCGCCGAGCCACCGGTACCGTACGCGGAGCACCACACGGCTATAGCGGCTTCTATCTGGCTCGGAGACAGTCTGGAGACTCCCCCTTGAGTCTTAGTATTTATCATGTTTTGCGGGATTTCATTTATGTGCAATGTGTGTTTATTTCATTTTATTTGGATTGTAATTCGGATTGTACTAAGGGTTTTTGTGCAAATTGTGACCCTTGGGTCCCACGGGCCCCCCACCCCTCCTCCCATTGATCCACCTCACCCCTAGGGCCCATGTGGGGTCAGTCAACCTTCAATGGTGGGCTTCTAGAAGAGTGGGCCAAGTGGGGGACAAGTGGCTTAAAATGTCAAGGTTGGCCACCACCCTTAACCACCTAGTCAAGGGGGCGCCCCCTCTCTTTATTATCCTTTTTAATTTTTTCTAAAATGTGTGTTAGAACTAATTAGTTATATTCCCCTTTTATCCCCCCAAAACCTAGATCTAGGATTATTTTATGTCTTTTGTCATTTCATATAAATACCTTGTATTAACATTTTTAGTAGAATTAATGCATACAAAATTTGAGAATTTGGTTGGAGCAGCAAGGGCCGCCCCCTTCTCCCTCTCTTCTTCTTGCAACTGGGAAGGCTGTATTCTGAGGTGGGAAGCCTCACATATCAGTTCCGGTGATCGCCGCTGCCGCTATCGTGCCGCCATCGCACCACCACGGTTGTCGTCGGAGTTCTGTCCACTCAGGACAGCAGGCCATTCCACGATTTTTAGCTCTCAGCCACGAGCTCATCTGGAGTTCTAAATTTTATGGTATGTTCCCGAGGTTTCCTCCATCTCTTAGAAAAATAGGTTTGGCTTCCAGAGCTTGTTTGATATTTTCCCATTTTTGTTCTTCATCTTCTCCCAGATCTGTCAGCTTTCTGTTCACTGTGACAGCAAGCTTGAGTTTCCCATCTTCGGACCTCTCTTTGATTTTTCATAGAGCTCCCAAATTTACTAGAAGTTCTATCCGCCAACCCGTCCATCCACGAATTTTCGTGGAATTTCTAAAGGCCATCTCATATTTTCTAAAAATCCTTTTTAGATCCCATTCAATCCTGTCTGCCCCAGTCTAGATCCGACCACCCGCCAGTCTAAAATACTTTTCACACCAAAATCTCAACAAAATCTTTCAAAAAAATTATTTCCGTCTTCCTCTCTCTCCCCTCTACCACTTTCATGAAGAGCCCGAGGTCTGAATCTGAGGTCTACTCCGCGGTCAAAGGGAGTTCTCAGGAAACTTCCCTGCTGCCCAGAGGTTTCGGGCCCTATCCAACAGTAACTTCAAAAATCGACTAAGGCCAGATCCGTGCAGATCCAGTTAATCTCTCTGGCCTTAGATCGAAGTACTTCGAAAGAAATTTCCAACGATACCTTCTGTGCTTCGATCCGACGTCAGAATTGATCGCAGCAGCCCATCTCGCCAGATCGCGCACTGTAAAACAGAAGCACAAGTCCGTGGGCAGTAACACCAAAGTTTGGAGATCGGAGCCGACCGGCCTCCGACCGGTGTTTCCGGCCGACCGCCATCCCGGGGGACGGACCACCAGGGATCTCCACCACAGCAGGACCCACCCCAATAGACCCGGAGGACAGAGCGGCTCTTGGGCCCCACAGACCCGTAGATCGCGCCGTCCGGACAGCACCAAAACGCGGGTTCGGCACCGCCGGGACGACGTCAAGATGATGCCCGTCAACCCAATTGTCGAGACTCCCGGGCCCCACATGTGACCTGTTACCTCCCTGCGTGGAGTGGGTCAAAAGTATTGTATTGCTATAAAAGTGTTTAATCGGGAGTCCGTTATTGGCCGGGGTTGTCTTCCCCACGCCGGGAGCGTGGAGGTAACGATCGTAACTTCTTGGCATTCATTTACTAGTTTAGTATAAGATCTTAGGCACTACCGAGTGCGATAGGAACTAGCCCATGAGTCCATGTCACCACTGTGAGTGTGAGAGTGACCCATCCCGTGGCTCGATCCGAGCACGGAAGTTGAGTCAAACTACCCTTAACTCTGCCGGTTCTTCAACCGCGCACGATCCGCGTTTCTCTCCCTTGGGACGATGAGTGAGCTTGCGTTTCTGTTAGCGACGTATAGCCCATTGGAACTCCTAGTGTCGGGCCAAAGTCTCTTCAATTTGTGTGTTGCTGGTCACATCCGCATTTAGAGTCCCTGGTTCGCATCACTTACAGTCGGTCCCCATGTCCGTCCCGCATCACAGCTTCAAGCCTTGCGTTTTCAAATTTAATAAAATTTATGCATATTTAAGTTTTGATCAAGAAACGACCCTACGATAGACCGTTTTATCCTTCAGGATAGACCGTTTCGTGGCTTCTGGCAGGAAGTTCTAAACTCTATTTTATGCGTTTTTAACTATAGAACTTACCCTGTTTAGCATGGTATCTTGCCCGGTAACTATGCAAAACACAATATTGATCTAGTATCATAGTTAGAAACATAAATTCCTTTTAATTGCATGAAGGATGGCTTAACAATCATAAGTTAATGATCATGTGAAATTGGTAAAAACTTGGATATTAACCATGTGATCTTAAAATTATGCTACTTATCAATCTCTTATATTATGTTTCTGATATCATTGTTTGACAGTCATGCCACTCCGATGGAATTGACTGACCGTACCATTCACATTTTTCGTGTTTCATATAGCCTCAATCTTGTAATAGCTGGGACTCTCCGCTGGATATTCCTTCCGTCGGACTAGGACCACTATTATGAGACCTCCGTAAGCCCCCGTGTGCTTGGGATTCCCACCAGGATGCCGGGCGGGTTGTACCCCAAAGACCTGAACCCTTGGACATGTTTTGATTCGTGTTTCGGGCCAGTCCAAAATCTGGACTGCTCTGCGACAGTAGCGGCCCAACTTGAGACCGCTAAGCAATCCTTGGCGGCCCAGGTTTTGACCGCTATCCCTCTCTTAGCCTAGGCTAAGTAATGGGCTTGGGTTTAGTCTGATTCTTTTGAGCCCAGTCAATTCTAACCTAGCCCAATCCGTTCTATTTGACTTTAGCTTCGTGGGCTGAACTCTTATTTAGACTCATTCTGATTTGGGCTAGATTGAGGACCTTTTTGGGTTCACCTTAAGATCATGTTATAATTAACTGTGCGTGGTCTAAGGTTAGACCGTCGATATCGCCTTAGCGTCCCAGTTATTGACCGCTAAAATCAAGATTTAATATGATTTTCCATGTTTTGTTGTTGTGATAGCAGTCGTATCAAGGTTGGCCTTAAACTGCGAAATCTTGCTTGATCCTTGTTCTTCCACTTGATCTTCATTCCAATTCTATTGAAATATCATTTGATCTTAGTTGGTAAGTTACATAGGTTAAACCTTGGAACTCTTGGCCATTAAACAGTGTGGATGTCTAGATTTCGCGGGATCTATCATCCAAACAAATCAATGCCAAGGCAAACACATTAAAGGGCCCAATCTGGTCCTGGGAGATGCACCCGAAAAGTACTTGATCCCCAGGGAGGAGAATGACTAGGTGTGGCATTTGACACCGGTACTATCTAGCGTGTTGGGTCTACGACATTCCACACTCTTGTGATACTTGCTATACTTGCTTGAAAGCAGGAAGTGCTTGCTTGCATGACTCGACTTGACTTGACTTGATAAATGGCCATTCACTTATTATCGTGCATGATGTATTGACTTGACTTCACTTGGCATGTGGCAACTCACGCGAAATTCTGGTTATTTGTTTTGCTATCTCGATTTGCAATGTTACTTTCCATTTATCTATCAATTATATTCTGATCTTGTTGGTTACCAGCTTGTTTTATTGAATTCTTGATTTATTTATACATTCCTGAAAATGATTAATTACTTAAACTTCGCCTGATGATAGAGTATAATTCCTACTGAGCTTCTCGCTCACCCCCCCCCCCTTATTTCCATCCTTTTCAGGTAGCGCGGTAGGTGGAACGTTTGCAATTGGGATCGAGTCAACGTGATCGAGTGAACCTGGAGCTTAGAGACCGGAGTCTTTTATTTTCTTGAGTCTAGATAGTATTGTGGTCTTGCTATTTTATCTTCTTTATTTCCTTTATTGAGTCCACATTGTATTTAAATTTCCAAATATCAATAAAAATCACATTTTTCTCAAATTAATGGCCTCCATGTGTTGAATAATAATTTTTGTGTTTTATTTATTTCTGCTCCAATTATCATGACTGTTTCCCTATCACATTCCGAGCATCGCTTCCCGCTGCTATCGGTTCGGGGCGTGACACTACATTTGGTCAGTCCAATCAGTGTTCCTTCTCCCACAATGGGAAGAAGATTCAATTGTATCCGGCACCCCCAAAGGTGACCCCGGGAAAGAGTTACACCTCCACCCCCACTGGAACTCCCAAAATTCAGGAGAATCCCCAAACTCCCACTGAAGGGAAACCTCGCCTTCCCTCTTCTCTTGTATCTATCACACTCATTTCTAAGGCCCCGAAGGTTGGTCATGACCTGGTTAGACGCCTTGACTTCATAAATGTCGGTGAGCTAAATCGAGAGGTTGCTGAGGGTGCCCCTGTTTTGGCTGTTGACGTCACCATCACACCCAAGGAGTCCCGAGTCTCAGTCCCAACTGAAGTCCCGATAATACTGCAGGACTTCCAAGGCATCGTCCCAGAGGACTTGCCTTCCCAACTCCCTCCCATGCGTGATGTACAACACGCTATTGAGCTTGTCCCCGGGTCCACCCTACCCAACCTTCCCCATTACCAACTAAACCCCCAGGAGCATGCTGAGCTCCGAAGAATTATCGAGGACCTTATTCAAAAGGGTTTTCTTAGGGTGAGCAAGAGCCCCTGTGCTGTCCTTGCCTTGCTCACACCAAAGAAAGATGGCACCTGGCGGATGTGTGTTGACAACTGTACCATCAAAAAAATCACTGTCGAGTACAGATTTCCAATTCCCCATCGCGATAACATGGTTGACATGATGAGTGGAGCCACCATCTTTTCCAAGATTGCCTTGAAAAGTGTCCACCACCAGGACAGAATCCTACCAGGGGATGAATGGAAGACAGTCAACAGCAGTTTAGGGAATCTCTTGAGGTGTCTCGTAGGGGATTATTTTGGCACTTGGAATCTTCTCTTGCCCAGATCTGAATTTTCATATAACAGTTCAGTCAATAGGTCCATCAGTATGAGTCCATTTGAGGTCGTGCAAGGATACAAACCTAGGAAACCTGTGGATCTCATTCCCCTTCCCCTCGAGTCTAGAACATCCAAGTCAGTCGAAGAGTTTGCAAAGCATGTCAAGAGTCTCCATGAGTCAATTAGCAAGCAAATAAGCCTTAGTAATGAGACTTACAAAAGATTGGCTGATTCGCATAGGCGTTACCATGAATTTCAAGAAGGTGACTTGGTTATGGTACGGGTCCGGCCCGAATGACTCCCCTCGGGAGCCGTTAAAAAGTTGCAAGCCCGTAGTGATGGTCCCTTCCCAATCCTGCAGAAGATTGGCTCCAACGCTTATGTTGTGGACTTACCTCCCGAATATGGGATTAGCTCTACATTTAATGTGGCAGACCTTGTGGCCTATAAGGAACCCACAACGATTCCAAGTGACCCTTTCGAGCCTTCTCCTCCCATTGAGAGTGAGCCCACCCCTGTGCGTCCCACAGCCACGAGAGTACCGCGCAAACACATTGAGATGATACTAGATAAGTAGGTGACCACTACACGGAGCAGGGTGTACCAGCGCTACCTTCTCCGCTGGCAGGACCATCCACCTTCCGATGATTCTTAGATTAGCTGGGAAGATCTTCAGTGCCTCGATCCAGATCTGCTGGAGCACTACCACAATCGTGTCCTCCCTTACTCGACGGAGTCGAGTTCTAGCCGCCCCGGGAGGGTTGGTGGGGACACTGGGCCCCCTAATGGGCCCACTACTCGGAGCCGATGCCCCATTGCCCTGACACCGAGCTTGTGGCTCGGAGACTCACTCGAAGACTTGGCATCCTGAGTATTTTACTTGTACGTATTTACGTATTTGTGTACTTGTGTGTGTATGTAAGTATAATACATTTATTACTACATGTATATTTACTTTTATTTTATTAGGCTAGTTATAGTCAAAAGACATGTGTATTTTATTTTTATTAAACCCACAAATCAAAAGGTGGGTTGTTAGGTTTTGTTTTATTAGGCTAAGATATATATGAAAATAGGTAAAGTCTAAAGGTTTTGATGTCATGGCTTTTCCTATATAACGGAGGCCAAGGGTGTAAGATTGATATGAATGAATGAATCCAGAAAGTTGATTTCACGTAAGTGCCTTGGCCTTGTGTGTTCCCCTTCCCTCTTAGCTTCTTTGCAAGTTTTGTGTGTCACCCGGTGAGAGGCCGTCCGACGTGAGGCCGAGCTGCACGAGACAGTCACTATCCCGTCTTATTCGTGTCCCTGGAGCTACCGTCGATCCATCCTCCGACGCCATCCGCGTCACGCTGTGATACCACGTGTTGGATGTGGAATGGCGATCTAGAGGGGGGGTGAATAGATCCGCCCCCAAGACCAAAAACTATTGCAAGATTATATGAATAATTTAAACTATGCGGCTTAAGCTAAAATTAAAGCGAATACTCTATGCATAACATAGACGGTCCTAGGCATGCATCCAGCAAAGTCACAAGCGAATGCAAACAATCACACACACAGAAGACATGGATTTTTTGGTGGTTCAGCCAGACACCCAGTCTGCCTACGTCTACCCCTCACCAAACCTGGTGAGGCTTCCTTCTGCGGACTCACAACTTGAAAACTCCACTGACTCATAGCTTGAACACTCCACTGACGCACAGCTTGATTAACCCAAGATACGAGCACCCTAGCTCGATCTGAACACTCCGCTGACGAATAGCTTGATTAACAGAACAAAAGAGAAAATAAAGGATTGGATGAAAGTAGAAACACAGATCGAGTGTAGAATTCTCCTGATGGTCGGGTATCTCGATCTGTAGATGAAGTTTTCCTGGCTTCTTCTCTGATTCTAGATCACAACCGATCTGGTGCTGCTGCTGGTGCTTTCTCCTGCTGCTGCTCTTTTGATGATGCTACTTTTCCACTTGCAGAAATCGTGCTGCAACTTTGGATCTCCTAGCGCTTCTCTAGTTTTCTTCTCCTCCTTCTTCTTCTTAATCTGGGTCGTGTAGGCCCTTTCTATATTACCTTCCCACGAGATGCAGCGCCCTTTTCTTTTTCCAGTAGCCTCCCTCTTTTTAGTTCGCTACTGCCTATCCTTTATAGCCTTCTTGCCACCTATTTTCTATTTTTGAAGAACAACCAGAATATCTGCTGGTTTAGTTGGAGAACCGGTGGGAAAAACTGCTATTTTTCTGCTAGGAGGTTGAAGACCAAGTCATATCCATGATAGGCAACAAAATATGATAAAAGCCCACGTTTCCTGGCACATCTGGACCCTCTAGGTGCGTGCCATAATGGATCCACGACTTGGGTATCAGATCTTGGAAGAAACGGGTCCATTTTAAGGTTTATAACACGCATCTCGAGTCAAAGTCAACTTTCGGAGCCCTCAGAGTCGACTTCCGATTGATCCCAGAAAGACCCATTTCTGTCTGCCAGTCAGAGTCGACTTCTACTTCATAGGGTGTCGACTCCTACATCCAGGGTGGTTCTGGCTTGAGTTCTGTGGTCGACTTTCAGGGCCCTGAGAGTTGACACCTATGCCTGTAAAGAACTTGGGTGGTTCTGTCTGAGTGTCGTGGTCGACATCAAACCCCCTGGGAGTCGACTCCTGCACCATAGTTGTAGAATTCTTGTTCTTTTGAGACTTTTGACTGCCTCTCTTCCCTTTTCTTGAATCGCTTTGACCTTTACACCTGCATTTCACATTTATACAACTCATAAGAGCTAAATTCAATGAATTATTAGATATAATGACTTATAGTTTGTCATCATGGAAACAAGAGGTGTACAACATGGGCTTCCAAAATAATTTATTTAACCCAAAATCTATTTAATAACCCATTTGTCTGTTTTAAGTGCTTAATAATTCATTTTAATTTGAGAAAAATTTCTAGATAAAAGACAGAAAATTTCTAGAAAATCTGGGGTGTTACCCTCTCCCCCACTAAGAAGAATTTGGTCCCCAAATTCATTTCGTGGAATTTATGGAGAGTATTAATTTGCTTATAGTTAATGAGTTGCATAATTAATTAAGGCAATAATGAATATGTATGGTTCAAGATGGTATCTTCAATCATTTGGCCTTCATCATCCAAGATGACATTTAGTCGGCCTCGTCGCCCGCGTCCATTGTTATCTCTTGAAGATTGTTCCTTTATGAGAGGAGACATGGGCAAGCGATATTCCCAACTTCCACATTTGAGACAAGTGCTGAGACGCATCCAACATTCTTCGGCCATGTCTTCAAACTTCTCATAGAATGTGCAAGTCCCCATGACCTACTTTCATTCCTCCTCCTTGGCTCTTTTATTCTTTCCATTGTCGTTGCCATTGTCATTCATTTTTCCATTACTTTTTCTTTTGCCATTACCGTTCCCATTGTCGGACCTCTTGTTATAATGGGGTTCGTCATCCTCCGTGATGCTAAACCTTTCTTCTTTTTCCTCTCGCCTATCATGTTTTTGGCTCGACCTTTCTTCTTTCCCTCAGAACTTGTCTACCTTCTCCAGGGTCCTTTTGCATAAATGTGCCCGTTGGACCATTTCTGTGTATGTGCGGATGTTTTATGAACCGAGTTGCTGAATAAAGTCGGGCTTAAACCGTCCATGAATCGGTTAGCTTTTAGGAGATCGGTGCTAACCAAGTGAGGAGCATATGGAGCTAGACGAGAGAATTGAAGTTCATATTCCACCACGGACATCATTCCTTGCCTTACGTAGGCAAATTTCGTAGCTTTTCTTTCCTTGACATATTCGGAGAAATACTTTGCTCGGAAGAGTGTGAGAAATCCCTCCCAAGTATATGGTGCGTTTGGGGTGGTGCTGGAATAGCTTTCCACCAACTACGCACATCCTTGTTCAATTGGAAGGTGGCGAGACAGACCTTCTCTTGATTAGTGCATTGCATAACGTCGAATATTCTGTTCATTTCGTCAATCGAATTCTCTACCTCGTTGGGGTTGGAGGATCCAGAGAATCTTGAAGGATTCATGCTCGAAAATTCCCGTACAGATTTCTCGCGCCAGCCCGTGCGCCAGCCTGGGCCATAATCTGAAGGGCCTGGGTAAGACCCGCAACTGTTTGTTGCATCTCATCCCAGTTGACACAGTGAGCCATTAGGAGGGTGGGGGTACCTGAGAAGAAGAACACTTTGTTACTTTTTATAGAGTGAAAGGGAATTAACCTAGAGATAAACTCTAATTAACTATCTCATCCCGGGCTCTACCCCATCTCTCATAGGTGGGAAATTTCTTTCCTTAGTTCATAGGTGTGGGTCCTTAATCCTTGGACTTAGCCTATGACATGACATTTACCTAGGATTAAGTAAGTCTTGAGACCTATGCTCTGATACCACTTTAACGCTCATGCCCCGAGATATAAGTATAGCGGAAGATATTCGGGAACGTGAACAGCCGGCTAGTACGCCGCAAGCGAGCAATATAATCAGAGCACTAACACATTCACACACAAAAGGGAATGCACAAGGTAATATACTCAAAACTTCACTTTTTTGAATAATATCCAAAGTACATTGATAATTGACTCTTTTTGCCAGACTCAAATAAATGAAAAATTACATAGACTCGACTTGAGTCATGACTCTACTAGGTATTCTCTCGATCTTTAATCACTTTCGGACTCGTCACTTAAGTAGTCCGAATCCCCGCTAGAATGTCCTAAAAAGATTGAAAAAGTAGGGAATGGGCATACTTGCCCTGTAGGTATCTTCGTATCAACATGAAGGCAATGTTTAAGCCATTAGCATTTTGCTCTAGAAATAAAGATAAATGAAATACGGTAAAACACGCAGTATAAACCAAAGAAACACAAGTAACAAGATATGATCAAGATAAGAGATATGCGATCATGATTGAGCAAGTATATAACAAGAATGTAAGTTTGGCCTTTCATGAACGAGAATGTACAAGCGGTTAACGAGAACACAATTTTCATAACTAGAAAGTCATGTATCACGCAAGAATGTAATTTCACTAGATGGCCTCGTGGATTTCGCTCATTTATAAAAGCAAGTACTCCTAGCGCAATGTGACGCCAGTGTTCATCATACCCAATGGTTTATAGCATGTTTCTGATAATCAGCCGAGGGGACTAGAGTCGAGCCCTTGGACACAATCTGTGGCCGATCTGCATCTTCACGTTATAAATCTAGCTACTTCCACGAGTATAATAATAAAGTCCTGCCACTAATGTAACAATCCAAATAATAAGCTCATGATAACAATGTCAAGGTAAGAATGCTTCAATTAAGAATATGAGAATTCAAAGATTGATTTAAAAGAAGGTCATGCCACGGAAAGAATTCGACAGCATAACGACATATTCCTTAACTTCTATAATTTATTAATAGATTATTGAACAAGGTATTAGGTTCTAGATAATCAATAGACCATCTAGGAACTTAAAAAAATCAACCCTTAGGTCAAACCTCGGCTTAAGAACAACTGAGACCGAAACAGTCATGCTAGGGCCGTTTCTTGAAAATAGTGGTCATAGCTGGGCAGTTTCTATGATATAGAGGTCAAGTTAGGACCATTTCATGAAGAAATAGCGGTCAGGAAAAAGGCCGCTAACTGGCAGTGGCGGTCTACTGGATGGCCCGCAATTGACATTGGAGGTCTCCTGTGGGCTGTTACTTGCCAGGACACAGAAAAATACCGGTAAAGTGCTTTCCAGAAAATTGGGCTTTGAGGGTACAACTAGCTCGGCGTCCTAGTGGGAATCCCAGGTTCGCGGAGACTTATGGAGGCCTTGAAACAAGATCACCTAGTCTGGTGAAAGGAATATCCAACAGAGAGGATCACATGTCCAAGAGAGTGTGCCTATCAAGTGCAAAAGTGTATCTAATGACATCGTACTGGAATACGTGTCATGTACTTAAGAAAGCCCATGAATGAGAAGGAATCGTGGTAAAACAGCGATCAGTTCATCCATGAAACAAATGCATAAAGTGCGTGAAATATAACATTAATACAAGACTATATGGGTTTTGGCATGAAATTAACATAGAATTAATATAAGTGTAAAAAGCATGTAAGCCATGAAACCTAGCATAATGGATGCAGAATATAACCATAAATATGAATCCACAATCAAAACTAGGAATAAGACCTAATTAACTAGGCTTAACATATGATAAATAGGACAAATCTACAATTTGTTTTGAGTTAACAAAGTGCAGACAATAGAAACCAAATAGCGATCATAAGAGGACCGTATCTTGATGTTAGCGGTCTATCGCAAGGCCGCTATATAATGACGGCAGTCTCAGAGAGACCGTTTCTTGTCTGTAGCAGACAAAAGTAAAACTGAGGTACATGACTAATTTTTAAAAGAATTTATGCATGAAACTTATGAAGACTTGGAGAGTAAAGCATGGTAACATGTTTTTATCAACTAGGAAGCATGACTGGGCATGAATTAAACAAGAATTATCATATTTGGTTAAGGGGTATAAGGATAACTTGCTGTAAGGTTCATGCATGTGTAGTCATAGAAAACCATGAAATACACTCTACATAAAGCATGAAATCGCATGAAACAAGAGGGCTTTTACTCCTAATACGTTAATTTAGCCTTTTCATAAGATAACCTACCTTTGATTCTATCACGTCCGGAGAGCGGAAGATACTCGGGTGCGCGACGTGTCTATATCGATCGTGTCATTCGTGTAAAGACAGAGTGCGCATAGTACTCGATAATTTTATCACTAACTTAAATTTGAACATAATACCATAGTCCAAGATGACAATTATCTACTTAACCAAATGACAATATCCCAGAATCATTCGTAAGGCTAAAAGTTTAATAAGTTCCATCTAACTAGATCATAACTGACCCAATTAAATTATACAAGCCTTTAACAATAACTGGAAATACAATGTAGGACCTAGGAATTAAAAGACACGTCTAACTAACGTTACACCAAATCTAGCACTCATCACTCGGTATCGGTCCCATCTGGGTGGTGGTCGCTATCCAGGTTTCCTGAAAAATGTTAGAATTGCAACTTTATGAGCGAATCACTCAGTAGGATTTATATCTCAAACTCTAACAATCTTTAAGTTAATTACAAGTTCATGCGGTATAATGATGCATGTTGGATTGAGCAAGAATATCAAGAATTGTACCAAAAGAGTATCAGATGAACATCAATAAGATGTATCAATAAGGAACTAACGAGTAATTGCACAAGTCTTTCGAAGAAATCAAAATATTCATGCAAGTCTTTCCAAGAAGGTAATAATCAATATTCAAGCAAGTGATCCCAAGCTCATGTAATAACAAGTAGTGTAATAGAATTGGCTATTTCATTCATTTCATTCAAGCAAGTAATTTGCCCTTTTTCGGGCCAAGCAATTCATGTCAAGCAAGTCATGTCGCGAGAGGGAGCGAGTGGGAATGTCTCAAGTCAAGTCAATAAACTCCCATGGGCACAAGTACCTTCGGGTGCTCCTCCCAGGACCACATCGGGCCCTATATGCACAGCATTGTTTCATGTATATCTTTAGACATCCACTCTCATTTTTATAGCCAATATGGACTTTCAAGAAAAGTATACATTGTAGGAACATCAGGTAGATCTTTCAGGAATAGAGTTCAAGGATATATCACATGTAAATGATGATTTATGACCAAGCTACTTAAAATGCATGACACATAGGCCAATCAGGGTTAAGGAGATGGCCAAGGATCATTGGGTAAGGGCCGGAACAGAAGCCCAAAAATTCTAGGTTACAGGGAAATGGTGCCCTTGCAGAGTGTCTTCATTTCTTTAAATGGCACCTTAGAAGGGGGCACCCTTTTCAATTTCCTCTTTTTTTTTTGGACAGAGGTGAATGGCGCCCTGGGCTAGGGCGCCCTATTAAAATGGCACCCTGGTTAGGGGCGCTACATATTAATATTTTTTGAAATTATTCTCTCGGTCTCCTGTAATGGGTTCTAGAAACTGGTTTTTCACAAATGCCTTTCAGAACTGGGTTCCATGGGTCTTTAGTAATGGCTTTCAGATTTTCAGTAGCTATTTCCAGGTTACAGAATGGGGTTTACAGAATTGCTCAGTATTGGCCTTTTCTAGGTTCTACATAAATGTCATTGGATTGAGTTTCTGGGGTTTTCAGTTCTGAGAGAGAGATGGTATCCATATAGGTTGTAGAAAGGCTATGTTAAAATGGAGTCTTCTCAGAGGGTCTCTATTTCAGTAAATAGAGTCTCCCTATAGGGTCTCTATTTCAGTAAATGGAGTCTCCCCAGAGAGTCTCTATTTCAATGTTGAAATAGAGTCTTTCCGGAGGGTCTCTATTTCAGTAAATGGAGTCTCCCCAGAGAGTCTCTATTTCAATGCTGAAATAGAGTCTTTCCGAAGGGTCTCTATTTTAGTAAATAGAGCCTCTCCAGAGGGTCTCTATTTCGGAGGGGTAACCATAACTGTGTATGTAATAGGATAACAGGGTTACACATTTTGTTAACAAGTTTAACAGGTTACGAGATTTTCAAGCTATAGAATTAACAAGCTTAACGATGGCTATGTGATTAACAAGGTTTGACATGATATGTAATTATCAGGCTTATGTAATTAACAAGTTTAACAAGCTACAAGCTTGACAAGGTATGTAGTTAACAGGTTAACAGGTAATAGGTTTAATAGGTTTAACGGGCTAATCAGCAGGGTTTAACAGGTAACAGGTTTAACATGCTAATCACGGGTTTAACAGGGGGTTTAACATCCATAGGAAAATGGTGCCCTGGGCCAGGGCGCCCCATTGAAATGGTGCCTTGGTCATGGGCGCCCTTCCCTGGGTGCTCCATTAGACTCAAAACACTATTCATCAAGCAAATTTTCATGAAATCTGAAAATGAAGACATGGTTAGATAGAGAAAAATCTCAGAATTTCAAAGTCATGCTCATGCAGGAGTTTCATGATTTGGTTCAATAGATATAATTTTTTGAACATGGTGACTACTAATCACGTAAGCTTACTATTCATGATTTATAACATGTTCACAGAATCAGGAAGTAGACACATAGATAGACATGGAAAAATAGCAAGATTGCAAGATCATGCTCATGCAACGATTTCTGAGTTTAATTTCATAGATATTAATTTTTAAATATAGATCAATTTACAAGAAATTGTGACAAATTATGAGTAATGACTATACAATCAGTATGTACATGGGGTACTTGATGGAGGTAAGATCATAGATCTACTCACGCAAGAGTTAGTGTTTTAGATAGGCGTAGCCTAACCTTCCCACTAAGTCTTTTGATATACCCCTGACTCAGGTGACCAGATTGTGGCTATGAAAGGTTTAACTAGCATGTATGTTAACCTATATTAACTACTAGTTAAGCCAGATCTTGAGAACACCTACCTTTTGACGTGAATAAGTAGAAGGGATAATAAGAAAACCAAGCTTCTCTGCAAGGCTCCAACAGTAGGAAGAAAGAATGTAGGATGAAGATTTTCCCTTCACATACGTTCCTGTAATGGCCTTCTTTTGCAGGTGGAGACGAACTAGATGTGGCAATCATCTTCTAACATTAGAAGGTTGGGTAAAATTATAGGGAAAGAAAAACATAAGGGTCCATTGCCAGGTATAAACAAGCAATTAATACTTCAATCGGTTGTCGGGTAAAAGGGTGTGTTGCCAGTAAAAAAGAGGTTGTTCATGTTTACTTCTGGAAGGATGACATAATGTCATTCGGTTTGGCAGGTTGCTGGCAAGGAAAATGGCGACTTCACATGTACTCTCTGTTTAGGGAAATAACGCCTAGGCAGGTGGGCGTTACATCCTTTGGGCCTTACATATATATATTATATATTTATTTATTTTGCCCAAAAAGAAATGGTGCCTGGTCTGGTGGCGCCCTATTGGGAATAGCGCCCAGGTCAGGGGCGCTATTTCCCTGACTATTGTTCCTATTCTGAGCCATGCCGGGTGTGTTTCCTATTGAGTGCCATGCTGGGTATTAAAAGGTGTTATTATATATGTATATGTATATGTATGTGATTGGTTGGTAAAGAGAGATATATGTATACTGTGAGCTTTCATACCATGGGTTGTGGCCCTGTGGCTTTAGAAAATGACGCCCTTGTATAGAGGCCATATTTTAAGTGAATAGTCTTTTGGAAAAGGAAAGTGAATGGAGTCCTAGTATAGGGGCATCCTTTCATCTTGTGATTAGAATAGGAGACCCCATTACGTGATGATGGCTTTAATTGTTTATTTATATAGTGGCCCTCATTGGGTATTCTAACTTTCATTTAACCCTCTTATAAAGTTATCTTCTTATAGAGTTTTCTAAAGTTTTTATTTACTTGGGGGAAAAGTCTATATACTATTATTATTATATTTTTTCTATCATTTTTATATGGGGTGCTACAGATTCGATCCCTAGACTTTGAATTTATGACTGGAAGTAGACCCTGGTTTTTGCACGTCCTGTGCTAAACCCACAACATCTCGCCCCTCTATCTTCTGATTCTATTGACCTATATTCGTGAAAATTGGAGGGTAGGTAGAAGATAGAAATGAGAACAAAAAGTTCTAAAGACAATACATGAACTAACCTCGTTTAGGGCTTCTAATCTTCTGATCTTCACTGGATCGGCGCACTGGTTCCAGTGCAGCCTGCAGCGAACCAGTGACTTGCAGATGCCCTAATTCTTCAACGACTTGGTCTTCTAGCATGAAAATTGGAGGGGAGTTAGACAAAACTAATGAGAACAAATTATTCTAAAGGATTAACTTGAGAAGATGTCTCCTTACCTTCAAATTACGCGAGCGAACATTAGGGTTCACATGGGTCGAAGTTATGATCTATTTATAGGGTTTTGAGTTAGGGCTGAGGATTTGATCAAGCTGGGAGTACTAATTAGGGGTAGGATCGATCCCCAAGAGTCCTAGACATGTTTACATGTCTACACACTTCGATCAATGAGGATTGGGATGCAAAAGATCCAAGCTTTCCACGCTTCTTCCATTCACAGAATCATGAGGAATTAGCGGTCATGGAGGGACTGCTAGCATGCATTGGCGGTCTCACGGTAGACTGCCATTTGGCGTTAAATCTGAAAAATTCAGATTTTCCTATTATTTCTTATTTATCTCCTAATTGGTGTATATATCTAATTTTAAATCCATAAATTACCCAATTTACGTTTCTATTAATGAGCTTGGGTCTAAATGTCTTGGAATTGGGTCTTTGGGCCTATTTAAGTTGGGCTTAATTAATTGGTTATTATTTGGGCTTCCAAAATAATTTGTTTAACCCAAAATCTATTTAATAACCCATTAGTCTGTCTTAAGTGCTTAATAATTCATTTTAATTTGAGAAACATTTCTAAATAAAACCCAGAAAATTCCTAAAAAATTTGGGGTGTTACCCTCTCCCCCACTAAGAAGAATTTGGTCCCTAAATTCATTTCATGGATTTTATGGAGAGTATTAATTTGCTTATAGTTAATTAGTTGCCTAATTAATTAAGGCAATAATGAATATGTCTGGGTCAAGATGCTATCTTCAATCGTTTTACCTTCATCATCCAAGATGGCATTTAGTCGGCCTCGTCGCCCGCGTCCATTGTTATCCCTTGAAGATTGTTCCTTTATGAGAGGACACATGGGCAAGCGATGTTCCCGACTTCCACATTTGAGACAAGCACTGAGATGCTTCCAGCATTCTTCGGTCGTGTGTCCGAACTTCTTAAAGAATGTGGAAGTCGCCATGCCCTGCTTTTCTTCCTCCTTCTTAGCTCTTTTATTCTTTCAATTGTCGTTGCCATTGCCATCCCTTTTCCCATTAGTTTTTCTTTTACCATTACCGTTCCCATTGCGGGACCTCTTGTTATAACGGGGTTCGTCATCTTCCGTGATGCTAAATCTTTCTTATTTTTCCTCTCGCCTATCCTATTTTCGGCTTGACCTTTCTTCTTTCCCCCCGAACTTCTCTACCTTCTCCAAGGTCCTTTCGCATAAATGTGCCCGTTGAACCATTTCTGTGTATGTGCGGATGTTTTATGAACCGAGTTGTTGAATGAAGCCGGGCCTTAAACCGTCCATGAATCGGTTAGCTTTTAGGACATCAGTGCTAACCAAGTGAGGAGCATATGGAGCTAGACGAGAGAATCGATGTTCATATTCCGTGTAACGCCCGAGAATTTTATAGGAATTTTCTAGTTTTAAAATTAATTATTAAGCATTAAATGGACTAAATGGGCTATTAAATGAATTATGGTTAGTTAAATCTAATTATTAAGGCCCTACACTAATTAAAGGGGATGAGGCTCATTTAAATAAGCCTACTTGGCCCAAATTACAGTTTTGGACCCTGGCCCATGCTCTAGAAGCTTAAATTGATGTATTTACAGAATTAGGAGATAAACATGTTTACTTATCGGGTAAATAAAGGGATAAATATCGAAAGAGTTTTAATCAATTCAAATTCGGCACTGTAGGAAAAAAATGGTCTATCGCGAGACCGCATTATGTCCCAAACACTCCTCCTGTGACCGCTATTAACAAGCAGATCCGAACAGCGAAGAAAGATTGAAAAGCTGGGAACTTTGGCATCTTAATCATCTGGGATCGATGCTATCTACTAACTGGAAGGGTCTAGAACGTGTTTGAGTCAATTACAAGCCACAATTAGGACTCTAGGGTCGTCCAAATCCTCAAAACCCTAGTTAAACCCTAAAATAGACCTTAAGTCTCACCTGCACGATCCTTACTTTTGGCTCACGTGGAACTAAGGTAAAGAGGCCGAATTAAAGGTAAGTTATTTAGAAGAATTTGTTCACAATAGTAAGGTCTAACTCCCCTCCGAATTTGACATAAGGAGATTGAGCCATCAGGGAGGACAAGGCTTCCAAAGACGTTTGTTCGGTGTAAGAAACCAAGGAGATTGTATGATCGGGCCAGATTGATCAGCAAATTAGAAGCCATAAACAAGGTAATTAGATATAGGTTCTTTAGAATTATTTGTTCCTTTTAGTACTCTCTTCTTACCCTCTAAGTTTCGTGGTCATAGGTGAGAAATATCAGAAGTTAGAAGACCACGAAGTTGCTGATTCGGTTCGGGACAAACATGAATTAGGGTCTAGTTCCAGCCCAAAATTTGAAGTTTAGAGCTCTGTCTAGAGGTAGGTTATCTCATGAATGGCTTAAACTTGATATTAGGAGTAAAAGTCCTCAATTTCCAATCATTTTCATGCATGGTAGGTGGAGTATTTTGTGTTTTAATGAGACTGCGCAAGTTACTTCATTTTTCATGCATGAACTTAGCCCAAATGCAATTAAGATGAAATTCTTGTCTAAATTCTCACAACCTATGCATATTCATGGCTTAATTACATTCTAACATGTCACAGCTACATGGTTACATCGTTTTCCATGCATAACATACCTTAGATTAGCATTTTATTTCACTATTTTATAGCTTCTATCTGTCAGACAGAAACAGTCAATAAAGTGATCACTGCATCTAAAGAGCGGTCTATCGCAAGACCGTCTGGACCACCATGCGTCCAGGCCCTGACCGCTATTTGGTTTTGTTAACCAGTTTGAACCCAATTGGCCTTTTCTTATTTATTAATACTATAACTATGATATTTCTCGTGCTATCATGTTTTAAACTTACTGTTAGTAACCCTGTTTCAGGATGTGCATAATTTTAAACATTATTCTCTTTATCATGTAATTTCATGCCTAAATGTATAGTTTTGTAATTAAATAATTTCCATGTTATGAATGAGATCATGTGATGTTTTATCCGTATGTTTCACACAATTCACTCTCATCTCTTGAGTCATTTTCTTAGGTACATGGCGTATGCTCTGGTATACGACCATTAAATTCACGTTGCACTTATAGACACAGCTCTTGGACTTGTGAATCTCTTCGCCGTATATTCCTTCTGTCGGACTAGGGGATCATGTTTCAAGGCCTCCGTAAGTCTTTGCGAGCCTGGGATTCCCACTAGGATGCAGAGCTGGTTGTACCATTAAAGCCCAAATTGTCTAGACCTCATGGAGCCACTACATAGACCTCACAGCTTAATTGTTCTACTGGCAGATTTTCTAACGGCAGTTGACACCACCATTTAAGCAGGTCGACACTATGATTCTTCCAGCAAGCGTTGAAGACATGTTTTCTAAAAGCAATGTCAACACCACTGTTTCAGCAGGTCGACACCACGATGCTTCCAGCAAGCGTTGTAGATAGGATTTTGCAAGGCAGTGTTGACACTACAACACAGTAGGTCAACACCACAGTGCTTCCAGCAAGCGTTCTAGATAGGATTTTGCAAGGCAGTGTCGACACTACAGTACAGTAGGTCGACATCATAGTGCTTCTAGAAAGCGTTGAAGATAGAATTTTATGAAGCAGTGTCGACACCACTGTTTCAGTAGGTCGACACTATGGTTCTCCCAGAAGCACTTTAAGCTATTTTCTGTCAAACACATCAGGTCATCCAGGGAATAAAATAATGATCCGCAAACCTCCAAAAACACATAGTTTGAGGTCTGGAGGAAGGTCCAAGGTCAGACATATGTCTCATCCATCATCACCACACCTGACCAACTTTTTGGAGACAACTATGTCAGAGTCCAAATCTGGGAAAAGTCTCTTGTCATGAGACAACACTTTCTGTAGGCAACCAATGGGATATGGTCCTAGAAAGGTACACTAAGCAGAGAATTGACCTGAGCCAATGAGGAAGCAGACTGCAAGATTTCTCCCATGTGGATCATTAAATGGTCAGATCTGGAGCTAAAGAAAAGTCTTATTCTATATTTCCTTTGCACCAATCAAAAGAAATCAAGTCTGAAAATATATTTTTCTACTTATGCTAGACCAATCAGTGGACAGATTTTTGGAGGGAAGTTTCCTCTCTTGGGAAACCAAAATGGGACACACACCTCCATGCATGAAGTGTGTTGCAAGTGTGCCAAAAGGAAAAAGGCCTGAAGAGAGAGGAGGAGTTGCTGTGGCCAGAAGAATAGGAGGAGTTGCTGCTGTTTTTAGAGTGGCTGGTGCCCCTGAAGAAGGAAGAAGAAGGTGACGAGCTTGGTGCCATTTTCTGTGAAGATCTGAAGCAAAGCCAAAAGCTCCTCTTCTACCTGTTCGTTGTCATACAAAGAGAAGCCTCCTCTACTGAAGCAACAAATCTAAAAGTAGCAGACCAAGCCCTCCAGTTTTTAGACAAGCTTATTTACATTTGGCATTGAGTTTCATTCTTCTTGTCTGAAGTTCTTCATTACCCTTTTCAATTTTGTTCTTGTTCTTACTAAAACTCGAATCGTCCCTACCAGTGATAGTAGGAAGATAGATCAAGCTTGTGAGCTTGGATCTGTGGTTTGGCCTGTGTGCCATCAAGCTGTGTGACAACGGTCCCTTGAGAGGGGAGAATCTCTTTGCAAGCTGTAAGGCAGCGGGCTGTTAAGCTGTGTAATCAACGGGTTGTGCAGTTGCACTAGGGAAGCCTCACTTTGTTTAAGTGAGGGGTGGACATAGGTCTTTGGATAATGTCCGAACCACCTTAAAAATCATTGTCTATGTGGTTTGCATGTATGGTTGCTCTTCGCTAGATGGTTCTCTAGGCCCATTATCTATTTACATTCCTGCATTGTGTGTGTGTATTCCCTGCATTTAAAGTAGTTCCTTCTATTCCGCTATAGTCGTTTTTATTTCTAGAAAAAGAGGGGCAGATCTATTCACCCCTCCCCTCAAGATCAACGATTCCCACACAACAGACTACGCTGGATGCCAACTTGATCGTAAGAGTACTAGTGGCACATGCCTATTTCTAGGAGGTTGCCTGGTTTCCTGGGCCTCTAAGAAATAAAATTCCCTGGCATTGTCAACTTTCGAAGCCAAATACGTGACTGCCAATAGTTGCGGTGCACAAGTTCTATGGATCAAACACCAGCTAGTCGACTTTAATGTGTTCTTGAAATGTGTTCCTATCATGTGTGATAACCCTAGTGCTACAAATCTATCAAAAAACCCAATTCATCACTCTAGATCGAAACACATTGATATAAGGCATCATTTCTAAAGAGATCATGTGAATAAAGGGGATTTTGAATTAAAATTCATTGAAACAAATAAATAGTTGGCTGATATATTTACACAGCCCTTAAATGAAGAAAAAATGACTGCAATAAGACGTGAGCTAGGTATTTGTCATATAGGTGAATCATGTACATTGTCCAACATTTTGAGTCTAGTCATTTCATATCATGGCACAATGATGTTTTTCCTTTTTTCCTTTTGAGTTGATGTCCATTGCACATAGATGAGATGCATATACATACAATAGTTGGTGAATGTGTAAATAGCATCTTGAGGTCTCTTAGAGATTGCATTTGGTTAAAGCATGTCTTGAGAGCATCTCTCATTCATTTCATTGCATGTATAAGATTTACTGGTATCTCAAATGGTGATTTGTTGAAGGGTGGATTAAGTCCATCTGGAAGCTTTCACGATGCGAGAGTTTATACTCTGCCTTGTACCATTAATCAGTGCACTTTGCGTGATTGCCTTGTTCTTCGGTGCATGCTTGCCTGTATGTATATACTATTTACCCCCTCCTTGAACTTTTCTAAGGCCATATGTCCTTGGTAAATAAATGTTGCTCTGGCTCAAGCTTAGTGTGCTACATGTCATATACTAAGAGAGAAAACCCTTATTTTGAGGGAGTGCATACATTAAAGGGGGCAACATGCTCATGTTCATAGCATAATTCACAGAATACATTTGAAACAATACCCCTACACTCTGCACATCATGTTGTCAATGAGCTTTATTCATACAGATAGTGGAAATTCTATCTAACACTCTTATGATTCTCAATTTCTACATTATCATTGATGAGAAATCGTGAGGAAAAAGCTGCCTGTCCCAAAATAAAAATAATTGAATAAGTGGAAAGTAAATCCTAGTAATCGGGAGTCCCCATTGAATAAATGAGGAAACTCACGTAGAACGGTGAAGCAATTTCTACAAAATTAAGAGAAAAAAGGGCGACGGATCCTAGTAACTGAGAATCCCCATTGAACAAATGAGGAGATTCGCATCAAACGGTGAAGTCAAATATGTGCAAAAAGAGCAACAGATCCTAGTAATCGGGAATCCCCATTGAACAAATGAGGAGACTCACGTCAAATGGTGAAGTCTAATATATGAAAAATAATGAGACTGTGTGAAGCTACCGATAGTCGAGAATCAAAAATGTATATGTAGCCTGGAGAGTGATCTTTTAGTGCTATTTAGAAAATATGCATATCCTTATGCTTAAGGCTCATGACACGTATTGTGTGAATTTGTCTATCCACATGGACTATGTAGAATTCTTTGTGAATGCACATCCTTTTTTTGTTATGATTCATGCAACACACCTTGTCTTTGGATCAATTACAAAATTCTTATCACATTCCCATAAGAGGGAAATTGTTTATATAGCTATCCTTGATTGGACACATTGCATGCTTGCATGTTCTCATCTCGTTTGTTCATGTGATCCAACCTTCATAGTTTGAATAAATCATCTAGATGGATTTAGGGGTTTAATCTATAGTATTGAGGGGGAGATAGCCCTAGTGCAAATAAGTTTCCAAAGCTCTTTGCTGAAAGGATCAAACTCTCTTTTCTTCAGTCAAGCCACCTCTTACTCTCTTTTAACTAGCCAATTTCTGCTTTTCAGAAACCAAAAAAATCGGTCGACCGACTCCTTCATCCGATCGACCGCTGCGTCATCCCGTCCAGCCGGGACCGGCGCGAACTGCCCTAGGTCGACCTATGACACCCCCTCTCCACCTCTAAAAGCCCTCATTCGACCCTCCTACCTCTCTCACAACCTCCAAACCCCATTACAAGCCTTTCTTCAGTCCCAAAACCCTCATTTCATCCCACTTCAAGGGATAGGTCAAGGATTTCGGCAGATCTGGGTCTCCACCGCCCTTGCACTCCTCAAAATTTCTTCTTTGAAGCATCCACTGGTCATTTGTTGATGTTTTTGCTTCCCATTCTTGAGGTAAGAGTTATCCATACTCATTCTCAGGAGAACAATTAGTTGCTTCAGTCTTTTGTGAAGTTCCTCTTTCCTAATGGCCCCCAAGAGGAAAATTGTAGCCGAGTCCTCTCATCGGGCATGGGGAAAATCCAAGGTGGGGGCATCCACTTCATCTCCGAAAGGTAAAGCTCCTACAACAGCATCCTCTCAACTTCTAAGGCCTATTTTTTCTACAAGAAAGATCTTACCGCCTCGTATTGTGAATTTTCCTAACATTCGGAGAGAACTTCCAAGTTTACCAGATTTATTTGCTGGCTAGGAATGGACTAGTTTCCTCTATTTTTATGAGAGATATTATCCGAAACTATTTCATGAATTTTATGCGAATCTGGGCGAAGGAGAGGAAGAAACTGGCACATATTACACTATGGTACGCGGTAAAAGAGCTACATTTTTTGTAGAAATTTTGGCATGTTGCTTGGAACTTCCTTTAAGGGGATATGAATTTGGAGATTTTATTGTCTCAATAAGGAGAATTTATTCTATCCTCAAGGAGGAAGATTATGACCCAATGATGGGCAAACTGTCCTTCAATGCAAATGTTTTTCCACCCCTCCAACGGATTATTCATCACATTATCACCACAATCACCTATCCCAAAGGAGGCAGTCAGGAGGAGGTGACACAAGTTCATAAGTTTATCTTTTACTATCTATTTACATGCAAGCAGATCAATCTTCCAAGTCTTATGTTTGAACACATCATCAATTGTTCCGCGGATCAGACTCGGTCCCTTCCATATGCAGCGCATTTGACAACTTTTTTCCAGGTCATGAACATCAATCTATCTAAGGAACGGGCAGTGACAGTTCAATCAAAAGACATCTACAATCTGCACATGCTTCATTCTACGTTCAAATTCACACTAGAGCAGCTACAAAATAACGATCGTGGGCTAAGAATTGAACAACAAGCCTCTGAAAATGCTGGTGATCAACAACCGGAGGAAGGAGTTCAAGCACCTTTAGACCAGCAGTTTGGCACTCAGACTGATCAGCCCAGTTCCACTCAAGAGGGTCTCAAGAGATAGGAGACTTCACTAGAATCTTTATCCGGGGAGGTGAGTCAAATAAGATCCTCTCTCGAGGCTCTTACTCTCAAGGTGGAGGAAAATACACAATCCTTTCTTGAATATCGTCGTGAGTTCAGTCAATTTGTGGAGGCTCAGAACACCTTTCAACAAGATCTGTGGAACCAACTAGTAGAACATTGGCATCCCCCTCCTCAATAAGATAGTACTAGTCCCTATTTAGTTCAGCATGCTTAGTATATGCATTTCAGTCAAGTCACTAGTGGTTGTCGTAGATGCATTTTAGTCGAGTTTGAGTTCAATAGTTTTTGGTCTAAGTCCTTGTGAGACTTTAAGTGGGCATGTAATAATCTAAAACTTGTGGGACAACTTCTTGTTTTGTGTGACCAGCTTCAAGCTTGAATGCTCCTGGTTGTTATGAATGCTATATGCTCATGGCTGATTGTGCTTGATAGTTATAAATGCCTTGATTTAAAATGGAGTTTTCTTCATTCCCTCTTTTTGCCTCTGACAAAGGGGGAGAATAAGTTATTGCTAATGTTGAATCAATGCGCGATGGTTCATATCATAGTGTAGTCTTCTTAGGGGGAGAGACTGCAATAAAGCATTGTCTTCGTCAAAAAGGGGGAGATTGTTGTGCCCCGTGTGGTTTTGACAAGCCAATGCTTTCTCATCTTTACAATCCGAGAGTTGATTTCTTAGCGTTGCCTTAGATAAGTATCAATGCGAGGTGAATGCATATATTTACTCTTTTAGGTTTGTGATCATTGATCATGGAAATTTGTGAAGAATGCTTTTGCAGGTCAAAACTAGTTCATACCTCATGTCAGATCAAAGCCAAGGTAAGACACCCATTGATTGATTGAAAACTGGACTAAAATTCTTTTAATTTCTAGCTTGCAGGTGCTCCAAGCGGGCAGTCAGCCTGAGTAAAACATGCTCTGGATAGGAGATTTTAGGACAGATCCAGTCGACCTAGCACAGGTTGGCGGTCGACTGGTGCTAACATGGGCTCTGGTTGAACCAAACCAGAACAGATCCGGTCGACTTATATATTTTACAGATCCAGTCGACTGATTTTTCGTATGCATCGACCTGTCTTACAATTGCATCGACCTAGTTTATATATGTGTCGACCTAATGCGTCGATAGCTAAAGAAGGTTTTTCATAGAACCGGTCGACCGGGTTATCTGTGGCGGTCGACCAAAATTTCTCTGCTACTAATGCTATTCTGTGCTTTAAGTGCAGGTCGACCTGACCTTGATGCTGGTCGACCTACTACGGCGAACGTGCCTTCGAGTTGATTTCAAAACCCTCATAACCCACTCGTATAAGGACATGTTGATCTCATAAGCTATCTTCCTAGTGAGGCTTAGGGTCCATCAAAGAAGGGTTTGTGGTCTTTTGCAACTCAAAAGCTCCCACATATACCCCATTCGAAACTGCATCTTATTCTATCGAGAAGAGCCTTCACCAAGAGAGAAAAACCAGAGGAAGAAGAAGAGAGGAGAAGGAAGACGTCTAGCCAAATATCAGAGTGATCGAAGGGGTTTCTGTTGTACACCTCTTGTTTTGATGATGACAAACTATAAGTCCTAACATCCAATAACTCATTGAATTCAGCTCTTATGCATTGTATATATGTGAAATGCAGGTGTAAAGGTCAAAGTAATTCAAGAAAAGGGAAGAGAAGCAGTTAAAAGTCTCAAAATAACAAGGTTTTCTACACCCATGGTGCATAAGTCAACTTCCTATGAAGCAGAAGTCGACTTCCACCTGGCAGACAGAACCAAGCCTTTCTGGGATGGTGCAAAAGTCGACTTCCTATGAAGCAGAAGTCGACTTCCACCTGGAAGACGGAACCAAGTCTTTCTGGGATGGTGCAGAAGTCGAATTCCAATGAAGCAGAAGTTGACTTCCACTTGGTAGACAGAACCAAGGCTTTCTAGGATCATTCAGAAGTCGACTTTGAAGGCTCCAGAAGTAGACTTTCACTGTTATGACCGCTAAATGGGCACTAGCCAATCGGGTATAATTCAGACCCATAAGACTCAATGGGCCAGAAATCTAGACGGATTAATTAAGAATTCTTAGAAAACCCATAACTTAACATTGGAAGATTAGAAAAGGATGAAACTAGGCTCGTTAGAAAGCTTGGGCCCTTAGCCCAAACTCCTCTGTTGGGGAGGAAGTCCAGTTCGCACCAAAACTTGGGCCTGGAGCCCTTTGGCTGACAGCTGTCACGAAGTGGTATGACTGTTGGGGAAATTCGAAGGTAATTAATGGGAAATTCATAACTTCGTATGTGTTTAATGAAATGACCTAAAACCAAAGCCAAAATTTCGAGTAGGATGTTATCTACAACTTCTATGATGGGGTCAAGGCCCAATGCAGACTAGATAATAGAGTTGTGCCCAGATTACCTCTGGCTACCGAAAGGTCACAATTTGAATAAGGGAGAATAAATGATAAAATTGCAAAAATCATAACACGGGCTAGAAATAAGGAAATTCGATGAAACTATGACCCAGAGTTATATCAAGAAGTCCTCTTGATTTTATATGAAGATGTCCCACCCCAAAACCCAACAGAAAAAAGTGCGCCCACCCACATCTATGATCGGGTAGACGAATGGTCACCTCTGTTCAAACCGAAAGGATGCTTAGCATTAACCTTCCTTAAACCATCGACCTTGGGAAGAAGGTGGGAGCCTTCTGGGTAGTAGGAGAACCTTGGGAGACTTGAAATAAACAATAAACGAAGGGGGGTGTCATGGGTGGTCAGCCTTGTTGGATCCCCTAGTTGATTTTGGTAGTTAAGTTTCAATGAAGGCAAATATTGTGTGTATGTGTATTTAAGTAAGTTCATTGAAGAATGCTAACCAATGGTCTCATACTTTAATGGACTTGTTTTACAGAATCCATGAAATGACCTATGATGATTAAAGTCGATTCTTGATGCAAAGGAAGTCGACTTTTGGTGGCATTTTAAACTTGGACCTTTTAGAGATTAAAGCAAGTTGACTTGTCCTTCAAGGGAAGTTGACTTGAACTGATATGCTATGAATATGTCGTTAGATATTTGATCATGTGGATTTGAGTCTTGATTATTGTTTTGGTTTTTATCTTGATCAAATAGCTTGAAAAATTGTGTGGTTGATTTTCATGCATATCATGCGTGCATTTGTGAAAGCAACAAGTGTCCACATCATATATGTCAAATTGGGCCTTCATGCATACCACTTTCTTGAAACATTTCATTAGTACTTCAATTTCATGAATATGATTCATTCCATAGTGTAAATGGGAGTTTAGAGAAGTTTGGGTTTTAACTTGACTTCATATGGTTTCATGTGTAAATGATTTGCATGTATATAGTTTTTATGAAAAAAACCATGGTTGGGCTTTAATGAATGATCATTTATGCAAAATTGTTCACTTAGTGAAAATGGGGTGTTTGATGTTCATATGCGTTGATAACATGCATGTGCAAGTAATTTTCACCTTTGGCTAAAATTCTGGGTTATTTTCATGAACATCTTCCATGAGGTTGCATTGCATTGGAAGTGTTTTATGTATCTTTGAAATGAGCTCTTTGGGTTTTTAATGTGCTTAATCTATTCTCATAAATCTTGTTGAAATATGGTTTAATTGGCTTTTGGTTGCCTTGTGATGGAATGCTTCTTATTTGTTTGTGTGAGTGTTTAATTCAAATAGGCTTTAAAGAAACAATCATGTTTTTGGTAAGGCATCTAACGCTCAAGAAATTGCTCATTCATGTGCTCATGAATATCTCTCACTTGAAGCCTCTTATTGTTTGGCTAATGAAAGATTCAAGAATGCCAATTACATAATAAAGCTTTCATGACTTTGCATTTGGTCAAATATGTTTTGGTTGGTTGAGGATAGAAGTCAATTTCATGCTATAGTTGGTTCATTGATGTGTACATGAAGGATCAAGTTCAAAATGCCATAATTGATGCTCATATCTTGATTATTATCTAACCTCATGTTTTATCATATGTTTCAGGTTATATATTCATGGTTGATCTTCATTGGATCATGGTAACATCTAACCATTTGTTTTGATTGGAAAATGTTAGGTTTGAAGAGGTTCTTAAACCCAAACAGGCTGGGGTCGACCCATGGGGTCGACCCTTGAAGGTTTTGCTGCTGCCCGGGCCATATTCCTGCTTGCAGGTGCATGGGTCGACCCACTGCCATGGGTCGACCCCTGAGAGTTAGAATTTTATTTTGCGTCTACCCGCCCTCTGTATGCTTGAGGGTCGACCCATGGGGTCGACCCATTCCGGCACGTGATTTGTGAATTCGATTGTAACCATTTCTAAACCTCTCTAAACTTTACCATAACACCCCCCATTAGTTCCTAATCATATTTAGGTGTTTCTAACACACTTTGGGAAGGTTTTATGTGTCTTCCCCCCCCCTCTATATATATCATTGTGAGCTCCGAATTTGAAGAGAACGAACCCTAATGTGCTATCTTTCTATCTTGTAGGGCAAGGAAAGGGGGAAAAGGAAAGGGAGGATGGCTAGAGCTGAGGAGAGGTTGACCAGAGCAAGGATTCAAGATCTACATCCATTCTCAAGCCTCCAATGCCAGATTCGTGGCCGGTTCTTTAAGGAGAAAGCATCGGCGGCTCGGTTTGCCTCGAGTTTCATCCTCCTCTCTTGTGGAACCAACGAAGCATCTTCTATCCGCCTCCAACATAAGAGAAGACATCCCAGATCACGTTTCTCTTGATGATTCATGATGCTTTCCATGTTTAATCTTTTGTTTTGAGCTCTCTTGATGTATTTTCCTTCATTTGTGAACATGATAATGTTGTGTGTGTGTGACCGGTTATGTACGGTCGTGTGTGTGGTTTGATCCCCTAGTTGGATCGTTGTGGAGACGAAGTCTCCGTGTGTGTTGGTGATTTTCTCTGTGTGCTTCGTTGTGAAGCAAGTGAAGCCTCACCGGTTCAGTGAGGGGTGGACATAGGGAGCCCGTCGTGGTCCCAAACCACCTTAAAATTCACGTGTCCTGTGATTGCTTGCTTGCGCATTTTCTTATTCCAACACATTCGAGTGTGCTCAGAGAGATTGAGTGAACTAGATTTATTTCTGTTCAACTTGTTTTTCATCAATCTCGTTAATTCCGCATATTGTTTAAAATCTATAATTTCGTTTGGGAGACAATTCAACCCCCCTTCTTGTCCTTGTAAATTATTATCTGGGCCAACAATTGGTATCAGAGTGAGGCCTATGATTTTATTCAATCTCACGGTTGAAGAGGAAAGATCGTTTGTCATGGAAAATAGAGGAATGCTTTCTGAGGGACATTCTATACACAGGCCACCATTTTTTGATGGCACGAACTACACTCATTGGAAAAATAGAATGACTGTGTTCTTGCGAGCACATAATTATGATACATGGAAAGTCATAAGTAAAGGTCCTTATAAATGACCCGATGATGAGGATAGTTGGACTGATGAACAAATTAAAAAATCATGTGCTAATTTTAGAGCTATGAATATTGTTCAATGTGTTGTACATCCGAATGAATATTCACGCATATCTATGTGTTCCTCTATGCAGGAAATGTGGGAGAAGCTCCGACTCATATACGAAGGATCGTCGGAAGTAAAGGATACAAAAGCAAATCTATTGGTCCGAGAATACGATCTCTTCATGATGAAGCCGCATGAGACCATCTCGGACATGTTTGCTAGTCTTATGGAGATCTCCAATGGGTTGAAGGCACTGGGAAAAGAATATACAAATCAAGAGCTAGTGAGGAAAGTGTTGCGGTCCCTGTCACCGCAATGGCATACAAATGCAACCGTGATAGAAGACTCTAAAGATCTCACTACGCTCAAGCTAGATGAGTTGATTGGGTCCTTGATGACCTATGAAATCAACATTAACTGGACAGAGGAAGAGAAGTGCAAAAAGAAATCAGTGGCATTTGAGGCTTACACAAAATCTTCTGAGGAAAGTGATGAAGGGTCAAGTCTAAATACTAGTGAGGAAGAACTTGTGGATGTCATCACTAGTAAAGCTAGAAAGCTGTTTAGGAAGGCTAGACAAGATGGCACTTCTTTTGAAATTTTTTTGAAGAAAGCATTAAGGAAGAAAGGGATATTAGATGCTATGAATGTGGAAAGGTCAGCCACATGAGAAGCGAATGTCCAAGTCTTCGAAAGAAACTGAAGAAAGAAAAAGTGAAGAAGCCCAAGGCTATGAAGGCGACTTGGATTGATGAGGATGAGAGCGAGTCCAAATCCGAGAAGGATGATGACTTGGACGAGGCGGTCCAGAATTTATGTCTAATGGCCGATGAGGAAAATGACACCCTGGTAAACTCTGATAACGAAAACCTCACTTGTGAAGAATGGCAAATTTCTTATGCTGGATTGTATGAAAAGTGCAAGAAGTTGAAACATGAAAATAAAAATATGAAAAAGAAGTTTCATGATGTTTTACATTCTAGTTCATCTTCATACACTAAATGTAGTTTGCTTGAGTTGGAACTTGAAAAATTGAAAGATGAAAATGAAATGTTGTTGTCCAAAGTCTCTCTATTTGAGGATGATATTTCATGCTTAGAGATTGAAAAATAACATGCTTATGAGGATGTGAAAAATCTAAAAATTGAAAATGAAAAATTGATAAAGGAGTTGGCTGAACTTAATTCAAGACTGAATGAGTGTGAAAAATCCAAGAAAGAATTAGAAACAAACTTCAATACCATGCATGATGAATTAAACAAACTGAAAGAAGTTGTTCAAAAGGAATTAAAAGGAAAAGGAAAAATGATTGAACATGGTGAGACTAGCCATGGAAAGGCTAGGAATGAAAAAGTTGATGTGGGACGATCACCCACAAAGAAAAATTCATTTCTGAAAAAAAATTTTAAAAATCTTGTGATTCATATGGCTATACTCATGTTGACTCATGCATGAACTCATATGTTGATAGATCATATATGCATATGAGTCATTTTAGAAAGCCAAATATCACATGCTTTTACTATGCTATGTTTGGCCACTCTATGTATGTGTGTGACTTAATGAGGGCCGATGATGAGTGATTTGAGAGGAAAAACAAAATGTACTTTGCTCATGATGGAACTAACCCCTTGGGACCCAAGAAGGCTTGGGTACCCAAAACCTTGAAATGAGAATTTTGTTTTGCAGGGGAGCCTTGAGACCGAGGTAAATAATAGTTTCTCAAGGCAAAGGTAAGAGAGCTCATGTTCTGAAATCTTCAATCAAATGAATCAATCATACACTTGGTTTTGGAGTTTGGATCTTGTTAATTCGACCTTCTTCAGTTTTGGAATTACCCTTTGGTGATTTTGGTAGTGATAAAGAGTGCATACACACCTTTGTTTATCCTTATGCAAATAACTGTTCAATTGCATACATTCAATTCATGCTTTAGATTGCTCATACTCTTGCACACTTGTGAATAGAAATAAACTCTCACCATCTTTTCAGTTTCATGCATATGCTTGTATATATTTTACGCACTTCTATGCTTGAATGCCATGATTCTTCGGTATTTAAAATGGTGTGTTGTGGAATGGTGGACTCCGTCCATCAGGAAACACTCACCATGCGTGAGTCGGGTCTTTGGACCTACACCTCTGCCACGTACCGGAAATCATCTTGCATGAATGAACTTTCAAATCCTTGCTTGACTGAATGTATATATATTTTCTAGAAAACCATTTCTTGAAAATCTTCTAAGACCCCACCTCCTTTATATATAAAATGATGTGATTTTGATCATTTGTGCATCGTGACATATACAAAAGGGGAGGATTTGTTTCCATTTGTGCATACATTTAGGGGGAGTCAAATTCATTTTCTACATACATAGCAATTACCCACACACTTTGCACAAAAATGATGCATATGACTTTGAATGATAAGGATTTCAGAACTTCTTTTCAACACTTTAAGGGAAATAAAATTTCTACATGGAAATGAAGAGTAATCGTGAGGAAAAAGCTGTCAACCCCAATCAATAAGTGGAATGTGGAACCGAGTAGCCAAGAATCTCCACTGAAATAAATGATGAAACTCGTGTCGAAAAGTTAAGCTAAAATTCACAAGAATCAAAATTGTGATGAATCCTAGTAGCCGGGAAACCCCATTGAGGCACATGAGGTGACTCACGCCGAACGGTGAAATCCTATAAAAGAAACACACAAAAAAGGGGGTTTGTGCGAAGCTACCAAAAGTTAAGGATCTAAATAGAATTGTAGAAAGGAAATAAGTCTCTAGTGTTCCCTAGAAATTCTGCTTATATCCATATATTTTTGAAGTTCATTGCTCATTTCCACTTATTTCACTTTTGGGTACATTGTGATGCTTGTATATCTTGAGTTTGTACTCATCATGGTTTATACAGTGCATCTAGCATATGGATGCACTATCTCTTTTGATTATGGTTCATGTCTCACATTCTGATATAAATCAAATGCTCACTTACTATCCTTTTATCCCATAGAGGGGGAGCGATAGATTACTACATGCTTGCTTGACTATCATGCTTGCTTGCTTGTTTGCTTGCATGAATGATTTTATACACATCTCTAGATTATACTTGTTCATAACTGGTTAATAACCCCGTCGTCAGTCACTTTTTGTTGTTGACAAAAAGGGGGAGAATAGGTTGGTGTGCTCAAATTTCTATTTTTGATTAAGAGAGAATTTGCTCATGCGATGTTTTTTGAAAGGCTCATTGATGTTTTTAAAAGTGAATGAATTGCTTATATTCAATCATTTGAAATTCATGCTAACATCATGTTGTCATCATCAAAAAGGGGGAGATTGTTGGATCCCCTAGTTGATTTTGATAGTTATGTTTCAATGATGACAAATCTTGTTTGTATGTGTATTTAAGTAAGTTCATTGAAGAATGCTAACCAATGGTCTCATACTTTAATGGACTTGTTTTGTAGAATCAATGAAATGACCTATGATGATTAAAGTTGATTCTTGATGCAAAGGAAGTCGACTTTTGGTGGCATTTTCAACTTGGACCTTTTAGAGATTAAAGCAAGTCGACTTGTCCTTCACGGGAAGTTGACTTGAACTTATATGCTTTGAATATGCCGTTAGATATTTGATCATGTCGATTTGTGGTGAGGACACTAGAGCAAGTCACCGATATCAGACACGTAGCACGACTCGAGCGACTCCGGCCTCTTTATGGTTGGGCAACAGCATGGAGCCCCCGCCCGAGTATTGAGTTTTTATGTGTGGGACACTAGTATTTTATTTTGCCTTTATGTCCTTTGGTTTGTATTTACGTCCTTGTTTAATTGGTTGTGCAATTATAAGGCTTTATAAGCCAATGTGTCAGTCCATAGAAGTCCTTGGGTTTTCTTGCAAAAAGCTCGTAGGTCCAGTAGGGCCCCCCCACCCTCTTTCCCATTGGTCCACCTATGCTCGAGGGCCCATGTGGGGCTGGTCAACATCCTAGGTGACATCTAGAAGGATTCTTTTCTTCATGGGTAAGGCAAGGGGACATGGGGGGGGGGGGTAAAAGTCAATGGTCTCTCCTTAATCCAAGGAGCTTGTCCAAAAGAGGGTGCCCCTCTCTCCTTATCAGTTTAATTGGCTGTATTTTTTACACCTCACGGGAGATCCCCATCCCTTAATCAAACTCTAGGTCCAAGGGTGGATATGGTCTTTGTATTGTGATATATAAGGTTGTATTTTCTACATTGGGAATTAATGAAATTCATTTGGAAGAAAAAACCCCAAGAGCATGGTGCGCCCAGCCCCTTCCTCTCTCTTCCTCCTCCTCCAGATCTAGGGCTTAGGCCCCTTATATCTTCCCCTCTATCCCTCCTCCTTCTATCTCAGCTGCCGCCACCGCCGTTCGTGCCACCGACGAGCCGCCGTGATCAATCTTCCGAGGTGCTATCCGGAGTACTGTCCTGCTGATCAGAGCCCCAAAGCAAGAATTCTCGTGCTCAAGCCCCAGATCTGCTGAAGCTGAAAGTTCCAGGGTAGGTTCCCCACGTTCCCCCCAACCTTCACAAAAAAAAATCAACCCAAAAATCTCTCCATTTCGATTTTTCCCATTTTCTTCTTTCCCCCCATGTCAGATCGGTCCACTGTGCAGACTCCATTTTAGCAAGCCACCAACCGACCCATTAGCCCCCCTTAACCTCCACCAAATCTCATGAAACTTTAACTGGAAGTTCTTCCCATCAAATACCATCTCCCATATGTTTTTCATGAATTTAAAAAGTTTCTAGATCGCCCTTAAAATTCCTGCAAACCGCCACTTCCACTCTGTCCACAGTTTTGAAGGCCCGACCCCAGTCCACTAGAAAATCCACCAAAAATCGATACCTCCATAAAAGTTCACATAAAAAATATCCTCGTTCTCCTGACTTCCATATCTACAACTTTCATGAAGACCGCTTTACCCAGATCCATCATTAACCCCACGGTCAACCCATCTTCTCAGGAAACTCCCCTGTCCACCCTGTCTGTTCCTGCCCTGTGAGCCAGTAGCTTCTAAATTCAGCCACGGTCAGCACAAAAGATTCAAAATTCCTTCTCTAACCTGGGGTTGAAGCTCTCTGAGAGAGCATTCCAACGGTACCTGCCTCGCGTCGATCCGACGTCGAGGCTGATCACAGTTGTCGTTCTCGTCGGGTCGCGCACAGCAAAAAAGTATTTCCGGCTTGTGGACGGCACCCGACGACCACCCCTGAGGCAGCCGACCCGCCTTCCACTCGCCGGACCAGTGCGCCTCCATCCGCGGAGCCGCCCATCCAGGAGTCACCGATGCCGCAGCATCCTTCCCGGCTTCCCCGGCCCGCCAATCAGGTCGTGTGCCCCACGAGTACTAGCGCTTGCCACTGTTAGAGCGGCCCCGAGTGCTGCCCATCAACCCGAACGCATTACTGCTGGGTCCCGCATGTAGCCCTTTACCTCCCTGTGTGGAGTGGGCAGAAATAATCAATTCTGTAACTATTATTATTTGTTGTACCAGGAGTACGAGTTCGGCCGGGGTCGTAGTCCCCACGCCCGAAGCGTGAAGGTACACTCGCCGCTCCCTTTAGTGCTTGCTTTTCTAGTATATACTCTTGATGCCGCTGCTTGTGAGCGTGTTAGGCCCCTAGATTGCTTGAGTTAGTCACCGCTATGAGTTGAGAGTGCGAGATCCATCCCGTGACTTGATCCGAGCACGAGAGTGAGCCGACCACCCAAGACTCAATGCTGGTTTCTCAACCGTGCAGATCGACTCATTTCCCTTGCCAGGGACGACCGTGAGCGAGTGCTTCTTATTTGGGGTATGTTTGTCTCTTCAGGAGCCACGTTAGGTGCTGACTTGGTCATGTTGTTACTGGTCGTGTCATCCCTCTAGTCGCGTCGTCTAGTAGAAGTCCAAGGTTCGCGTCCACAACATCGAGTCTCATCGTCGTCCCGCATCAAATTGGTATCAGAGCCGATTTTAGTCTAGGGTAGTCATTTTTTTTTAAAGTGTTTTAAATTGCATTTCACCCCGATGACTAGTATATCAAAAGACATTACTAGAAGGTTAGGTTACGCCTATCCGGAAGGTAGCCCCTCGCATCGAGTCGGATCTTCAGATTATAGCCTCCGCCGCGTACTGGAAATCGGGTTAAGTCTAGGGTCCCCAACTTGCATCGATCCATCCATATAGGTCTAGTGAGTCACCCGTAGCTCCCTTTAGGCCCATTGCATGCCCACCCGTGGAGGTGCCCAGTACCATCGCCCTGACACTATGGGTGAACCCCGAGGTGCCAACCCGGGAGGCCGAACACTGGAGGACTTGGTGGCTCTACTCATGGAGCACATGGATAGGTCCGACCAGACTCTTAGGGAGCATACCGAGCGTATGGAGAGCCGATTCAAAGCCACGGAGGACCGCACCGAGGCCTCCGACCGATCTGTCCAAGGTCTGGTTGGAAGGCTAGAGAGTGTGGAGAGAACCCCTTGCTAGGACCTACCCGGCATTCTTCCGGCCCCTCAGGCGCTTGCTGCCCAGCCCGCGCTTGCCGCCCAGCACACGCCTGCTGCCTAGCCTGCACCTCCTCGGGCTGAGGAGCAACGGCCACCTTCCCTCCATTTTGAGGACTATGAGTCCGATAACGATTACGAGGGAAATGGTCGGTGTAGGCGTGGTCACCGACCACACAGGAATGATGAGGACGAACGGATCCTCAAGACCGTCCGTGTAGACCCTCCCACGTTTGATGGGTCCAAAACTTTGTAACCCAAGATCTATCTTGATTGGGAGGCCAGCATGGACCGGTACTTTGAGTGGTTCGAGATGACGGACCACCGGAGGGTCAGGTATGGCAAGATGAAGTTGTTAGGGCAAGCACAGACTTATTGGAGCAATGTAGAGAGCTTGCTCTTTCAGCGTCATGAACCTCTGGTAGGTTCTTGGGATGAGATGAAGGACAAGCTTAGGCATAAGTACCTTCCTGCCACGTACCGTCAGCGACTTATTGATAGGCGGCAGAGTCTCACCCAAGGGGACCGATCCGTGTCAGACTACATCACGGAGTTTGACAAGTACTTTTTGCGATGTGGCGTTACAGAGGAGAGCACCATGCATGTATCATGCTTCCGTCGTGGTTTACGGCCCCACTACCAATATGAATTATTTCGCCACAATGTTACGACCTTGGAAGACGCATACCGGGTTGCTCTAGAGTTGGAGCAGTTTGAGGTGGAGTTCGCTCCCGTCCAGCACCCGGGGTTCACTTATCAGCGTGGGATCGACCCTCGTACCACGCCTACCTCCTATAGCCAATTTTCGGTGGCCCGTCCCCCGGAACCCCCTCGACAGGACCCCACTGCTCCTAGGCTCCGCACTTTCCCTCCGAGGGACCCTCCCCCTTGCCTGCAGGCACCCATCCCTACCCCTCAGCCTTATCAGCCCGCTGTACCGGCTCGGCCTCTTCTTCCTACACCCCCAATCCATCGAGAGGACAAGGGTAAGGGGCCAATGATTGGTAGAACATCTCAGGGCAATGGGACGCGAGACCATTGCTACACTTGTGGTGGAGTTGGCCACTTTGCCAGCAAGTGTCCCACCCGGGGAGCACTTGTTATTGTCAACACATTGGCCCGTGACCCCACGCCTGAGTTGGTGCCAGTCAGCTACGAGCCGGACCAAGAATTGGCTCAAAAAATCTTTGACGAGTTATTGGAGGGCGAGCAGGTTGACGTCCATGGTACCTCGTATCAGGATGACGTACATTTAGGTGTAGTCAGGTGCATCCTTACCCAGCCTCAGGTGAGCGACGACTGGCGTCGCACCACCATATTCCACATATTTTGTAGGCTAGAAGGGAAATCCTGCAAGGTGATTATAGATAGCGAGAGTTGCATCAACGCTATCTCCATAGGCACCGTCAAGCGCCTTGGTTTCACGCCCGTGGATCACCCAGCACCTTACAGAGTTTCTTGGGTTGATTCCACTTCCATCCCGGTCAGACTGCCGTGCCTGGTGCCGCTACATTTCCAGGCATACCATGATGCAATCTGGTGTGATGTACTACCTATGAAGGTGGGTAGTATCATCCTTGGTAGGCCTTGGCTTTTTGACCGAGATGCCACCCTTCATGGCAGGTCGAACACTTGCACCTTCGACCATGATGGCCATAGGATTACCCTCCACCGAGTCCAACTAAAGGACCCATCTATCCGCAGACCAGCTGGCCCCAGCACTACGACCACTTCTGGTCAGGGGAAGGCCGGTCCACCCACTTTGTCCTCGGCACAGGCATCCACCTCTTTGACTGCTCCTAGCAGAGTGGACCCTCCACCCATGAGGTTGATGATGATCAGTTCGAGAGAGATGGAGAAGGAGGTGACCGGGGGTAACCCCATTGTGACTGTCTTTGTCAGGGGCATTGAGAATGTTGCCCCTAGGTCCGAGGATGAGCATCCCCCGGAGATAGCTACAATATTGCGGGAATTCTTCGATGTATTTCCCGAAGACCTCCCGGGAGGCCTTCCACCCATGAGGGATATCCAGCATGAGATGGACCTCGTCTCGGGCTCATCCTTGCCCAACCTTCCCCACTATAGGATGAGTCCCACGGACCATGCCGAGCTACATCGGCAGGTTGAGGAGTTGATGAGTCGGGGATCTCTTCGAGACAGCAAGAGCCCTTGCGTTGTTCCCGCATTATTGGACCCGAAGAAGGATGGCACATGGAGGATGTGCGTTGATAGCCTTGCAATCAACAAGATCACGGTGAAGTATCGTTTTCCCATTCCCCGACTGGATGATCTGCTTGATATGATGTCAGGATCCACTATCTTCCCTAAGATAGACCTTCGTAGTGGCTATCACCAGATGCGGATCACGCCTACGGATGAATGGAAGATGGCATTCAAGACCAAAGATGGTCTTTATGAGTGGTTGGTTATGCCCTTTGGGCTTTCCAATGCCCCTAGCAGCTTCATGCGGTTGATGACTCAGGTCTTACGCCCTATGATAGGGGTCTTCTTGGTCATCTACTTTGACGACATTCTTATCTACAGCCACACTAGGGAGGATCACTTAGACCATCTTAGACAGGTCTGCATTGTGTTGAGGCGTGAGACTTTGTATGCCGACCCGAAGAAATGTGCTTTCATATCTGATCATATCACTTTCCTCGGGTTTATTGTGTCGAGAGATGGAGTCTCCGTTGATCCGGAGAAGATTAGGGCCATCCAGGAGTGGCCCAAGCCCCGCACATTGCACGATGTTTGGAGTTTTCATGGTCTAGCGACGTTCTATCGTCGCTTCATTCGTGGCTTTAGTTCTATCACTGTCCCGATCACCGATTGCATAAAGAAGGGGGCATTCGTATGGACCAAGGCCACAGCCACGACATTCCAGGACATCAAGGAGCGTATGACCCAGGCACCGGTCGTTGCACTTCCTGATTTTTCTAAGGTGTTTGAGGTCACATGTGACGCTTCTGGAGTAGGCATTGGTGGAGTGTTGAGTCAGGAGTCCCACCCCATTGCATTCTTTAGAGAGAAGCTTAATGATGCCAAACTGCGCTATTCCACTTATGATAAAGAATTTTACGCAGTCGTCCAGGCATTGAGGTATTGGAGGCATTATCTTTTGCACCAAGAGTTTGTCCTCTTTTCTGATCATGAGGCCTTACGATTCCTCCATACCCAGAAGAAGCTGAACGCTCGCCACAGTCGTTGGGTGGAGTATCTCCAGGAATATACCTTTGTTCTTAAGCACAAGGCAGGGGCAGAGAATAAGGTGGCCGACGCACTGAGTCGTCGGGTGATGATGTTGACCACCATGAGTGTTGAGGTGGTAGGGTTAGAAAGGCCAAAGGACGCTTATGTTGATTGCCCGGACTTTGGTCCGATCTATGCTGTCTTTCAAGCCTGTCCCTCGCGCGATTATAGCGAGTTTGTGCTACAGAAGGGTCACCTATTCCGGGGTGATAAATTGTGCATCCCACGGACTTCTGTTCATGGTTTTCTTACGTGGGAGATGCACGCGGGAGATCTTGCTGGCCACTTTGGCTAGAACAAGACCATAGAGGCGGTTGAGCATCGATTCTATTGGCCTAGCCTAAAGAGGGATGTTGCTCGTATTGTGGCCCAATGCCACACTTGTGCTTTGGCTAAGCAGAGGAGGCAAAATACCGGCCTCTATACTCCCCTCCCCATCCCGGATAGTCCATGGCAGGACATTAGCATGGACTTTGTGTTAGGATTGCCCCGCACCTTCCGAAAGCATGACTCGATCTTTGTGGTTGTCGACTGGTTCTCCAAGATGGCATTATTCATTCCATGCTCCAAGACCTCAGATGCCACTAGAGTTGCCCGTCTGTTCTTCTCCCACTGTGTCTCCAAGTTTGGCCTTCCCCGCACCATAGTGTCGGATAGGGATGTATGATTCACCAGTTATTTTTGGAAAACCCTATGGCGCATGATGGGCACCCAGCTGAAATTCTCCACGGCATACCATCTCGCAACCGATGGTCAGACTGAGGTTGTTAATAGGAGTTTGGGGGACCTTCTTAGGTGTCTAATCCGTGATCGAGTCAGGGATTGGGATTTGGTTCTACCCCTCGTGGAGTTTGCTTATAATGATTCGGTTAATAGGTCTACCGGCATGAGTCCTTTTGAGATTGTTACTCGTCATAGACCTAGGAAGCCTATAGACTTGATCCCATCTCCCATCCAGTCCCGAGTGTCTGAGTCAATCGAGTCCTTTGCTATTCATATTAGGTAGTTGCATGAGCATGTACGTCATCACATCGAGTCCAGCAATGCATGATACAAGGAGTTGGCTGATGCCCACAGGCACCACCGTGAGTTTCAGGAGGGAGAGTATGTCCTGATCAGGGTTAGGCCTGAACGGTTTCCCTCGGGAACCGTGAAGAAGCTACAAGATCGCGGTGCCGGTCCTTTTCAAGTAGTGAGACGAGTTGGTCCTAATGCATACGTTGTAGATCTACCGGAGGAGTACGGGATCAGCTCCACTTTCAACATCTCGGACCTAGTCGCTTATAGGGACCCAGCGATGATACCTAGTGAGCCCTTTGAGCCGTCACCCCCCATTGTGAGTGACTCCACCCCCGAGCATCCACCTCCAGCTTTGTCACCTCAGCAGCACGAGCAGATAGAGCGTATACTAGACGAGCAGGTATCTACCACCCGGGGTGGAGTGTACCAATGCTATCTGGTGCGTTGGAGGGGACAGCCTGCATCCGATGACACTTGGATCACCCAAGCAGAGCTATAGAGGATAGATCCAGATCTGCTGGATCGTTACCAGAGCGATCAGGACCCCTACTCGACAGGGTCGAGCTTCTCCCACCCGGGGAGAATTGGTGAGGACACTAGAGCCAGTCGCCGATATCAGACACGCAGCACGACTCGAGCGGCTCCGGCCTCCTTATGGTTGGGCGACAACATGGAGCCCCCGCCCGAGTATTGAGTTTTTATGTGTGGGACACTAGTATTTTATTTTGCCTTTATGTCCTTTGGTTTGTATTTACGTCCTTGTTTAATTGGGTGTGCAATTATAAGGCTTTATAAGCCAATGTGTCAGTCCATAGAAGTCCTTGGGTTTTCTTGCAAAAAGCTCGTAGGTCTAGTAGGCCCCCCCACCCTCTTTCCCATTGGTCCACCTATGCCGGAGGGCCCATGTGGGGCTGGTCAACATCCTAGGTGGCATCTAGAAGGATTCTTTCCTTCATGGGTAAGGCAAGGGGACATGGGGGGATAAAAGTCATTGGTCTCCCCTTAATCCAAGGAGCTTGTCCAAAAGAGGGCGCCCCTCTCTCCTCATTAGTTTAATTGGCTGTATTTTTTACACCTCATGGGAGATCCCCATCCCGTAATCAAACCCTAGGTCCAAGGGTGGAGATGGTCATTGTATTATGATATATAAGGTTGTATTTTCTACATTGGGAATTAATGAAATTCATTTGGAAGAAAGAACCCCAAGAGCATGGTGCGCCCTCCCCCTTCCTCTGTCTTCTTCCTCCTCCAGATCTAGGGCTTAGGCCCCTTCTATCTTCTCCTCTATCCCTCCTCCTTCTATCTCAGCTGCCGCCACCGTCGTTCGTGCCGCCGACGAGCCGCCGTGATCAATCTTCCGAGGTACTGTCCGGAGTACTGTCCTGCTGATCAGAGCCCCAAAGCAAGAATTCTCGTGCTCAAGCCCCAGATCTTCTGAAGCTGAAAGTTCCAGGGTAGGTTCCCCACGTTCCCCCCAACCTCCACAAAAACAAATCAGCCCAAAAATCTCTCCATTTCGATTTTTCCCATTTTCTTGTTTTCCACCATGTCAGATCTGTCTAGTGTGCAGACTCCATTTCAGCAAGCCACCAACCGACCCATTATCCCCCCCTTAACCTCCACCAAATCTCATGAAACTTTAACTGGAAGTTCTTCCCATCAAATCCCATCTCCCATATTTTTTTCATGAATTTAAAAATTTTCTAGATTGCCCTAAAACTTTCTGCAAACCGCCACTTCCACTCTGTCCATAGTTTTCCAGGCCCGACCCCAGTCCACTAGAAAATCCACCAAACATCGATACCTCCATAAAAGTTCACATAAAAAATATCGTCGTTCTCCTGACTTCCTGATATACAACTTTCATGAAGACCTCTTCACCCAGATCCATCATTAACCTCATGGTCCACCCATGTTCTCAAAAAACTCCCCTGTCCACCCTGTCTGTTCCTGCCCTGTGAGCCAGCAGCTTCTAAATTCAGCCACGGTCAGCACAGACTATTCAAAATTCCTTCTCCAGCATGGGGTTGAATATCTCTGAGAGAGCTTTCCAACGGTACCTGCCTCACATCGATCCGACGTCGGGGCTGATCGCAGTTGCCATTCTCGCCGGATCACGCACAGCGAAAAAGCATTTCCGGCTCGTGGACGGCACCCGACGACCACCCCCGAGGCGGCCGACCTGCCTTCCACTCACCGGACCAGTGCCCCTCCATCCCCGGAGCCACCCATCCAGGAGTCACCGACGTCGCAGCATCCTTCCCGGCTTCCCCGGCCCGCCAATCAGGTCGTGGGCCCCACGAGTACTAGCGCTTGCCACCGTCAGAGCGGCCCCGAGTGCTGCCCGTCAACCCGAACGCGTTACTCCCAGGTCCCGCATGTAGCCCTTTACGTCCCTACGTGGAGTGGGCAGAAATAATCAATTCTTTAACTATTATTATTTGTTGTACCGGGAGTACGAGTTCGGCCGGGGTCGTCATCCCCACGCCCGGAGCATGGAGGTACACTCGCCGCCCCCTTTAGTGCTTGCTTTTCTAGTATATACTCTTGATGCCGCTGCTTGTGAGCGTGTTAGGCCCCTAGATTGATAGGGTGCAAGGCCCGGATATAGAGGGGGGGGGGTGAATATATCCCTCTTCAAATATTGCCTAATAAAATCTCTAATGCTCAGATATGCGGAATTAAAAAACTGTTGCAGAAATAAACTGAGAATACTTAGAAGGATCAAAGCAAGACAACAATTCAATTAGTCCTCACACGATCCTAAGCAAGCATCTAATGAGCGCAACAATGAAAAGAACACATAACGAAAATCAAACCACAAGTGAATACTAGGATTTTTTAGGTGGTTTGGTCCACAGACCTACATCCACCGCTCACTCGAAACCGGAGTGAGGCTTCCACTAGCAAGGCTAGAACAATAGACTCAGTCTGCAACAATTGCTGCCAAACAGCTTGACAAACCGAGGGAAACAAATCCCTCAACCCAAGCTCTGCAACCAACAGAAGCTTGACACCTGGACTTGCTACCCACAAGACCAGAACCGGAGACGAATCTCCCTTCCTCCAAACTGGAGGGGAACTGCTAGTGACAGCCCGTCATTGGCAAACCAGAGATCACAGATCTCTCTTCCTCTACGAACCCAGAGGGAACCCACAAGTGACTCCCAGCCACTTGCAACCCAGAGGTCTCGGACCTCTCTTCCTCTACACTAGAGGAAAACACTGATGACACACAGTCACCATCAAATCGAGAAACAACTCTCCCTTCTCCTGAGACCACAGGAGGAACCCCGATCCCAAAACAAGGGAATCGGAAGAACAATGATCAGATGAAAGGAAAAAACAATAAATCAAAACTCAGTGACTGAAAGCTGGAAAATGAAGTGGACAAAAGCTCTCGCAGGAGCAAACTGGATTGGATCTGATCCAAAGTCCAGTGAAGACAACGAAGCTTCTCTTCCTCTTCACGAGCTCTCTACCTCTCTCTTCCTGCAAGCTATCTCTTCCCTTTTTCTTCTTTAGCTTTCACACTCTGCTTTTCTCTTCTTCTTCTTTTCTTTCTTCTACTCTCTACTAGCTCTTTCTCTTCTGTCTGCTTCTTCGATCACTCTCTTGCTCTCTCATTATTTTTCGATCCCTTCTTCTGATGGAGGAAGCATCGTATTTATAGCAGCAGCAATTAGGGCGTGTGCAGGGCTTGTGCCCTCTTTGTCCTTGGATCACGTGCCAGGTGCCAACCTTGGATCACGTGCCCAGACATTTTCTTCTCGAAGGATGAACCTGTCAAGCAGTCATAAGAAGATATTAGATGGATGTACAGACTTGGTTCAGGCTTTTAACAAAGTGTGTACATGCATGATGCAGCATTGAGTGTATAGACTTGAATGCTTAGAAAGAAATGTATAGACTTCATCTTAAAGGGGATGCACATATGCACACTTAACATGGATTGAAAGACTAAACCATGAGCAGAGCATGTATAGACTTGCTGAACATCAGCATAATCATATCAACAGTGAATGTGCAGACATTGTATTGAAGGATGCACAATAGAATGAAAGTATGCACATTCAATGCATGAGATGATCCGACAAGCTGTCACCGAATGTACATACTTTGTCTTAGTGTTTATGCATGAGTCTGTCAATGAATGTACAGACTTTCTATGCTGCATGCACAAGACGCTAAGAGAGACGATGTATAGACTTGACAATGCATGGACTATGCACATAGACGCAGCAAGACTCTATGAGCGCCAAGCTGATGTATAGACTTTGCGAGCGCCAAGTCAATGTATAGACTTTGCCTGTGCCAGGACCATGTACTGGCTTTGCGAGCGCCAGGAGTATGTACAGACTTAGTGCAAACGGGATGTGTAGACTTTGTAGCATGCAATGAAGCAATGTATAGACTTAGACGTTTATGTGCATGACAAAGCAATGTACAGACTTGCTGTGAAGAACACTGCCCAAATGCAGTGTATGGACTTAGAATGCATGAGACAGCAGTGAAGAGTTGTGAAATGATGCACACGATGTACAGACTTTATTCATGCAAGCAAGACAGTGAGCATGCATCGACTTTCATGAACACACGATGTGCATACTTAGTAGCATGCAATGTACAGACTCGAAGTGAATGCATGAAGAAGCAATGTATAGACTTGGCGTTCAAGACACTGTATATGCATGAACAATGTACAGACTTTGTCATGATGCAATGTATAGACTTGCATGAGACACTGCATGAGACGCTATAATGTATAGACTTTAAAGCTCAAGAGAGACGGTGGATGTATAGACTTTAAGGCTTAACTGAGATGGTGGATGTACAGACTTCATGTCCAAATGAGACGCTAAGAGAGACGGACGGCTGTACAGACTTGAGAGTGCACGATGTACAGACTTGAAGGAAGGCATGCTACTGGGCAATGTATATACTTAGTGCAATGCAAAGGCTATATAGACTTAGCGTGCGATGCAAAGGCTATATAGACTTACTCGTGGACAATGCACAACGAATGTATAGACTTGCTGTAAGGAATGTGCAGACTTGGTGGAACTGAGCGTAGATGCAAGACTATGGCATGTACAGACTGTGTGTGGCCTTATGCAAAGACAATGTACTGACTTAAGCTCGTGCAATGCAGTGTACAGACTTGATGAACGATGCAACAGACTTTGTACAGACTTAGCAGTACTCTATGCAGAACTCTGTACAGACTTTGACGAACTATCAATAGATGCATGTATAGACTGTACAGACAGATGGATGTACAGACTTGGGCTGTACAGACTTCGACTGATGCATGCACTTTATGGACTTGCCACCAATGTATAGACTCAATGCAAGCAGATGGATGTACAGACTTGGGCTGTATAGACTTCGACTGATGGATGCACTGTATGGACTTTCCACCAATGTATAGACTCAATGTGCAGACTTGGCAAAAGCATGAAGATAACAGTAGAGAGTGTATGGACTTGCTGTATGCATGAACTACCCTGTACAGTTCATATGCCCAAAGCAGAACAATCATTCAGACATAGATTCATAATATGCTATCATCAAAATCATGGAGATCAAAATCATGTCACAGATGTTCAGATAACTCATAGTGTTTGCTATCATCAAAATCACAGGGCACAACAATCTCCCCCTTTTTGATGATGACAACACTATGAGTCACACTGACTCATGTCAAACTATTCTCCCCCTTTGACTTCATCAAAAAGAAAAATAGTTTGAGATGAGAAATACAAGCATACATGATATGAAAAAAAAAGTACTCCCCCTTTGACTCAGTCATTTAGACATGAAAGACACAGAGGCAGTTAAACAATGAAGCACAAATCAAGTCTATGATGCAGCTGTATAAATTCATGCATAGCATGTGAAGGATAGCCAAGAAATGACAAGTAGGTTAATCTCCCCTTAAAGCCAGAAAAGAGATGAGGTATGTCTAGAGGTGATAAGCATCTATCAGCATAAACACATGGGCAACACAGTATCAGAAGCAATTAAAACAATTCTCCCCCTTAGGCAAACAACTTATGCAGACTTGCATATGCAACAAATACTCCCCATTTGACATGGCAGAAAGTAGAGAGCTAATGCAGACAAACAACATAATCAGACACACTTGACTAGAGAATTCTTCCCTTATGATCCATGATGTAAGAGTAAACTACAAGGATGAACTCTGGTTATCCAAAGGCTACAGGTTAACAGGTTATACTGAGAGTTGTGCCTCACATAAATGAGAACCAATGTCAATCAAAGCACAGTGATAGAGAGCAATAGGATGAACAGATTCAGCAAATAGTGAAAATTGAGATATATAACTTTTCAGCATGATACCAACTTCATAAGATAGAATTTAAGTTTTAGATTCCTCCATTATAAAAGCTTATGAATCCTTGATTGTCAGATATGGTTTAAGAATGATGTAAACTATGTTTTTTTTCAAAAGAAATTGTACTCATATCTGAACCAACTCTTAATAAAAAGGAAATACAAGCTCATATAAAATTCTAGTTCAACCAACTTCCATCTTACTTAGTTTACTTTCCATGACTGCTTTAAGAGATACATAAGTGAATGCATCTGAAATTTAATTGTTCTTTCAGAATTTGTTTGCACTTGTTCATATTTTTCCCTTTTTTTAATGAACAATTTTGGTTTATCAACACCTTTTGACGTGGTGAGACACCTTGATAAGAGGCCAGAATCCCCAGTTACTCAGTGTGACAACCGTATTGCTTCTCCCATTTTAGAGAACAGAGGTAGCATTAAAAGTATCTTTGGCATGAGGATACACCTTGATCAGAGGCCAGAATACTCAGTTACTTAATACAACTATGCCATTGCTCTGCCAAATTCTCACAGAAGTTTCCAATCATCTCTTTAAACAGAGTTAACCATGGTACTTCATGACATAATCCTTTGGACATGTTTCTCAGTAACCACAGTCATTGCTCTGTCCATACTATTTCTCAGAATGGATTCAGAACAAGTTAGATGTTTAAGAACAACTACATACACTATATATCTCAGTCAACGTAGACATGGACTTCAACTTTTCAGATTTCAGATAGTCTTACATGAATTTACATGAAGCAGACAGTTAAAGTTTATTAAGAGGTTGAATCAAATATTTTCAAGTTCTTTGAGTCCAAACAAGGGTACATAAGACTTAAACCAATTCCAGTTAACAAATGTTCTTAAGCATGTATAATGGAAGGTTCCTCATTAAAGATGTTTTAACTTTTATGAAGTAGTATTCAGGCTGATGGTTTACTTCATATCTCGGCTCATTAATTCAAGTGAACTGACTGATATTTCAACAACCAGCATGGATTCTAAAAAATTGCAGCAGGGAGACTGCTCTTGAGCAAAGTAGTTCAGAGATGACAGATGAGGTATAAATTCAGGTTATGAATGCTTCATAATCAGTCAAGAGATCTTTTGATGATGGAATCACTAACACTACAGATATGACAAGTTGAATCAAATAGATGGACAGGAAGAATTCAGACAAAGACACAACTGAAAAGATTAAGCATGCTCCCCCTGTCTATATGCAGTGAGTCACTTTCTCCCCCCCTTTTTTTTATTTTTCAAAATAAGTGATATGCTATGCAATGACTCCCCCTAACTAAAAGCACTAAATCATCCTATATGTCATGAAGACAATGCAAGAGACTAGACAGACCCCCCCTCATATTGTGCAATGTTTGCAATGAAGGCTGAACATATGATTTTGTGACTCAAGCTCATTCAGACTGCCCTATTAAGTGAAATGGCCCATGGTACTAGGCGGAGGACTTGGTCTAAAGACCACCTCACACACAGCAAGCACTTTCAGACAGATTTCACCAGCCTTTTAGTAGCTTACCATTTAATATACCATAGTGGTCATGCATGACAATGCAATACCAAAAGTTCTAAGTGCATCAGATTTTTCAATGGCTGCAAATGCAAATTCAGACAATCATGTGAAATTCATATGTTTGCAAAGAATTCTTAATCAGGCAGTGTCCATCAACAGAGTTGAGTGTAAAACATACACTTTAGATGAGGAGAGTTCAGAGAATTCAAATTTGACAATGCAGATGATGAATGAATATGCAAAAATAGATTTAACATGCTATGCAGTAAATCTAAGAACAGGAAGTGCAAGGAATTTACCTGAAGGGTTCAGAAAAGGGTTTTCTTTTGAGTTCCTTGGTTTATTTCCCAACTTATTTTCAATCCAAGGCACACCTGCAAAATAAGGTTTATTTTGCACAAACAGGTACCCAAGCAGTCTTGGGTCCTGAAATGACAGTGATGCCTTTGAATGGCATTCTCAAGCTTTTCTGGGCAACTAGATCATCAGTTTTTATTACCAAATAATTATTCATAGAATGCCCAAAGCCACCACAATAACGACATGAAACAACATGTTTTGTGTTCTTGATGTGCACATTAGCATAATCATGAAACCTATGTGCTCGTGAATGAAATTCTCTTATGTTTACATGAGCATTTCTTCTTCTATTTTGGGTTTGCCAACAATCTCTAGCTTTGTGGCCTAACTTACCACACTCAAAACATGTAAGAGTTTTCCTTTCAAAGACAAATCCATTTGTACCAGAAGTGTTTCTATTGACAGGGAATTTAATAGATTCATAGTTAGACTTCCTTCCCTGAGTATGCCAACATTGCCTAGTTGTATGGCCCATCTTGACACAGTGAAAGCATGAATTGGAATTTCTCCCACTAGCATTCAGCCAGCATTCAAATCTCTTAAGACCCATTTTTCCACAATTAAAGCATGTCATATGCTGGTTTATTGAATCAAACTTGTTCTTGTTAATAGCATGACTGTTTGCATGAAATTTAGCATGATATGAGTGTGATTTTTTCTTATCATTAAAAAACTAGCATTGTGTAATCTTGTGTCCTAATTTATCACAATGAAAACATTCAATTCCTTTTTTCTGAAATGAAGGATTTTTATCATGATATTTCCTAGCATTCATATCATCCTTCTCCATCAATTTATACTCATGCATCAGATGACCAAATTTATGACAATAGTGGTATGACATTTTCTTTTTGTGTGCATGTGTGTGTGTATTCGTGTCAAGCACAGATTGTACTTTCTCAACATACTTAAAATCAGTCTTTTTCTTAATGTTTTCAACCCCTTTGGATTTCTTAATTTGTTTTTGAGATTTCTGCATAATGGGCTACTTGTTCTGTGATGTGGTAGCTACACTTGAAGCTTTTACAAATGAAGTCATCAACTTGCTCTGAAGCTCTTTCTTGTTAACATTATTGTAGCCCAGCCCTTCCTTCCTAGGATTGATTTTTACACCTTGTAGCTTGTCTAGGTTTTTCTGCCCACCTACGAATTTTGACAAAGAATTGTTCATATCATTTATTTCAGATTGAAGGGAAGAGATCTGATGTTCATAGTTGACAATATCTTCTTCACAGACTAGAATTTGTTGATGCATCACATCATTCAAATTTTTAAGGGTTTCAATTTCTTGTTTCAGTTTGAGCTCATTTTGATTTTCATCAACAACAGATTTTCCTTTTTCTAAGATGAGAAGTCTTTTCGACATACCAGTATTCAACTGTTTCAACTCCTCATTTTCCTTTCTCAATTTCTCAGTTTCTACCTTCAAACTAGTGTTCTCCTGCTCAAGTTTATCATCATCAAACAATACATCAGTTAGGAAACTCTGGTTTTCTGGTTCATAGTTTTCAAGGTTTTCCTAAAGCTTTAAATTCACAGCACTAACAGCCTCGAACTTTTCATTGATCAACCTATTTTCACTTTCAAGACTGATTAATCTTTGTTCAGATTCCAGACATTATTTTCTGAGTTTTCCATTTTCAGATTTGACATGATCAAGATCAGATTTTATTTCATCTAGTTTTGACACTTGTCTTCTGAATATTTCATTTTCAGTTTTCAGATTTTCAGGATTTTCACCTCTAGAGATAGAATCCCATAGATTTTTTAGCTTCTTTATCAGACTTTTATTCTTCTTCTCTAGTTTTTCATGGGAATATAACCGATTGGCATAGGCATCTTCCCAGTCATCTAAAGTGTAACTAGAGAAAGGATTGATTCCCTCTTCAGCATCTTCGAATTCATCTTGATCACTGCTATGGTTGCTCTTGTCAGCCATCATGCAGCTGTCCTCATTTATCCTGTGAGCTAGCTCCAGCTTATCCAGGATATCCTTAGCAGAACTGCAGTCATGAAAGCAAGAATGTAAGGCCTTGTCAGTAGCTGCTTTTATTAGATTCATAACTGTCTGATTCTCTTCATGCCTTGATCTGTGACTGTCAGTCCATTTGGACTCTTTCCTTGGTAATCTATGAGGACCTTGTGAAATTAGTTTCCACAGATCAGGATTAACTGATATAACATAGTTGCGCAGACTGACAAACCACACATTATAATTAGAGCCGTTGAAAACCGGTGGATCACCCATGGAAACAGGTCAAATTAATGCAACAGAAATAATGATGCACCAAAAGCGAAATCACACCGAAGACTGCAGGATCGGATCTGCAGGTCGCTGGACCTTCTATGCAGACACCCGCTCTGATACCAATTGATAGGGTGCAAGGCCCGATATAGAGGGGGGGTGAATGTATCCCTCTTCAAATATTGCCTAATAAAATCTCTAATGCTCAGATATGCGGAATTAAAAAACTGTTGCAGAAATAAACTAAGAATACTTAGAAGGATCAAAGCAAGACAACAATTCAATTAGCCCTCACACGATCCTAAGCAAGCATCTAATGAGCGCAATAATGAAAAGAACACATAAGGAAAATCAAACCACAAGTGAACACCAAGATTTTTTAGGTGGTTCGGTCCACAGACCTACGTCCACCCCTCACTCCAAACCGGAGTGAGGCTTCCACTAGCAAGGCTAGAACAGCAGACTCAGTCTGCAACAATTGCTGCCAAACAGCTTGACAAACTGAGGGAAACAAATCCCTCAACCCAAGCTCTGCAACACATAGAAGCTTGACACCTGGACTTGCTACCCACAAGACCAGAACCGGAGACGAATCTCCCTTCCTCCAAACCGGAGGGGAACTACTAGTGACAGCCCGTCACTGGCAAACCAGAGATCACAGATCTCTCTTCCTCTGTGAACCCAGAGGGAACCCACAAGTGACTCCCAGACACTTGCAACCCAGAGGTCTCGGACCTCTCTTCCTCTACACCAGAGGGAAACACTGATGACACACAGTCACCAGCAAACCGGAGAAACAACTCTCCCTTCTCCTGAGACCACAGGAGGAACCCCGATCCCAAAACAAGGGAATCAGAAGAACAATGATCAGATGAAAGGAAAAAACAATAAATCAAAACTCAGCGACTGAAACCTAGAAAATGAAGTGGACAAAAGCTCTCGCAGGAGCAAACTGGATTGGATCTGATCCAAAGTCCAGTGAAGACAACGAAGCTTCTCTTCCTCTTCACGAGCTCTCTACATCTCTCTTCCTGCAAGCTCTCTCTTCCCTTTTTCTTCTTTAGCTTTCACACTCTGCTTTTCTCTTCTTCTTCTTTTCTTTCTTCTGCTCTCTACTAGCTCTTTCTCTTCTGTCTGCTTCTTTGATCACTCTCTTGCTCTCTCATTATTTTTCGATCCCTTCTTCTGATGGAGGAAGCATCGTATTTTTAGCAACAGTAATTAGGGCGTGTGCAGGGCTTGTGCCCTCTTTGTCCTCGGATCACGTGCCAGGTGCCAACCTCGGATCACGTGCCCAGACATTTTCTTCTCAAAGGATGTACCTGTCAAGCAGTCATAAGAAGATATTAGATGGATGTACAGACTTGGTTCAGGCTTTTAACAAAGTGTGTACAGGCATGATGCAACATTGAGTGTATAGACTTGAATGCTTACAAAGAAATGTATAGACTTCGTCTTAAAGGGGATGCACATATGCACACTTAACATGGATTGAAAGACTAAACCATGAGCAGGGCATGTATAGACTTGCTGAACATCAGCATAATCATATCAGCAGTGAATGTGCAGACATTGTATTGAAGGATGCACAATAGAATGAAAGTATGCACATTGAATGCATGAGATGCTCAGACAAGCTGTCACCGAATGTACAGACTTTGTCTTAGTGTTTATGCATGAGTCTGTCAATGAATGTACATACTTTCTATGCTGCATGCACAAGACGCTAAGAGAGACGCTGTATAGACTTGACAATGCATGGACTATGCACATAAACGCAGCAAGACTCTGTGAGCGCCAAGCCGATGTACAGACTTTACGAGCGCCAAGTCGATGTACAGACTTTGCGAGTGCCAGGACCATGTACAGGCTTTGCGAGCGCCAGGACTATGTACAGACTTAGTGCAAATGGGATGTGCAGACTTTGTAGCATGCAATGAAGCAATGTATAGACTTAGACGTTTATGTGCATGACAAAGCAATGTACAGACTTGCTGTGAAGAACACTACCCAAATGCAGTGTATGGACTTAGAATGCATGAGACAGCAGTGAAGAGTTGTGAAATGATGCACACGATGTACAGACTTTATTCATGCAAGCAAGACAGCGAGCATGCATCGACTTTCATGAACACACGATGTGCATACTTAGTAGCATGCAATGTACAGACTCGAAGTGAATGCATGAAGAATCAATGTATAGACTTGGCGTTCAAGACACTGTATATGCATGAACAATGTACAGACTTTGTCATGATGCAATGTATAGACTTGCATGAGACACTGCATGAGACGCTGCATGAGTCGCTACAATGTATAGACTTTAAAGCTCAAGAGAGACGGTGGATGTACAGACTTTAAGGCTTAACTGAGACGGTGGATGTACAGACTTCATGTCCAAATGAGACACTAAGAGAGACGGACGGCTGTACAGACTTGAGAGTGCACGATGTACAGACTTGAAGAAATGCATGCTACAGTGCAATGTATAGACTTAGTGCAATGCAAAGGCTGTATAGACTTAGCGTGCGATGCAAAGGCTGTATAGACTTACTCATGGACAATGCACAACGAATGTATAGACTTGCTGTAAGGAATGTGCATACTTGGTGGAACTAAGCATAGATGCAAGACTATGGCATGTACAGACTGTGTGTGGCCTTATGCAAAGACAATGTACTGACTTAAGCTCGTGCAATGCAGTGTACAGACTTGATGAACGATGCAACAGACTCTATACAGACTTAGCAGTACACTATGTAGAACTCTGTACAGACTTTGATGAACTATCAATAGATGCATGTATAGACTGTGCAGACAGATGGATGTACAGACTTGGGCTGTACAGACTTCGACTGATGCATGCACTGTATGGACTTGCCACCAATGTATAGACTCAATGCAAGCAGATGGATGTACAGACTTGGGCTGTACAGACTTCGACTGATGCATGCACTGTATGGACTTGCCACCAATGTATAGACTCAATGTGCAGACTTGGCAAAAGCATGAAGATAACAGCAGAGAATGTATGGACTTGCTGTATGCATGAACTACCATGTACAGTTCATATGCCCAAAGCAGAACAATCATTCAGACACAGATTCATGATATGCTATCATCAAAATCATGGAGATCAAAATCATGTCACAGATGTTTAGATAACTCATAGTGTTTGCTATCATCAAAATCACAGGGGCACAACATAGATTGCTTGAGTTAGTCACCGCTGTAAGTTGAGACTGCGAGATCCGTCCCGTGACTCGATCCGAGCACGAGAGTGAGCCGACCAACCAAGACTCAATGCCAGTTTCTCAACCGTGCAGATCGACTCGTTTCCCTCGCCAGGGATGACCGTGAGCGAGTACTTCTTATTTGGGGCATGTTTATCTCTTCAGGAGCCACGTTAGGTGCTGACTTGGTCGTGTTGTTGCTGGTCGCGTCATCCCTCTAGTCGCGTCGTCTAGTAGAAGTCCGAGGTTCACGTCCACAACATCGAGTCTCATCGTCGTCCCGCATCAATTTGAGTCTTGATGATTGTTTTGGTTTTAATCTTGATCAAGTAGCTTGAAAAATTGTGTGGTTGTTTTTCATGCATATCATGCGTGCATTTGTGAAAGCAACAAGTGTCCACATCATATATGTCAAATTGGGCCTTCATGTATATCACTTTCTTGAAACATATCATTAGTACTTCAATTTCATGAATATGATTCATTCCATAGTGTAAATGGGAGTTTTGAGAAGTTTGGGTTTTAACTTGACTTCACATGGTTTCATGTGTAAATGATTTGCATGTATATAGTTTTTATGAAGAAACCATGGTTGGGCTTTAATGAATGATCATTTATGCAAAATTATTCACTTGGTGAAAATGGGGTGTTTGATGTTCATATATGTTGATAACATGCATGTCCAAGTAATTTTCACCTTTGGCTAAAATTCTGGGTTGTTTTCATGAACATCTTCCGTGAGGTTGCATTGCATTGGAAGTGTTTTATGCATCTTTGAAGTGAGGTCTTTGGGTTTTTAATGTGCTTAATCTATTCTCATAAATCTTGTTGAAATATGGTTTAATTGGCTTTTGGTTGCCTTGTGATGGAATGCTTCTTATTTGTTTGTGTGAGTGTTTAATTCAAATGGGCTTTAAAGAAACTATCATGTTTTTGGTAAGGCATCTAACGCTCAAGAAATTGCTCATTTCATGTGCTCATGAATATCTCTCACTTGAAGCCTCTTATTGTTTGGCTAATGAAAGATTCAAGAATGCCAATTACATAATAAAGCTTTCATGACTTTTCATTTGGTCAAATATGTTTTGGTTGGTTGAGGATAGAAGTCAAATTCATGCTATAGTTCGTTTCTTGATGTATACATGAAGGATCAAGTTCAAAATGCCAAAATTGATGCTCATATCTTGATTAGTATCTAACCTCATGCTTTATCATGTGTTTCAGGTTATATATTCATGGTTGATCTTCATTTGATCATGGTAACATCTAACCATTTATTTTGATTGGAAAATGTTAGGTTTGAAGAGGTTCTTAAACCCAAACAGGCTCGGGTCGACCCATGGGGTCGACCCATGAAGGTTTTGCTGCTACCCGGGCCATATTCCTGCTTGCAAGTGCATGGGTAGACCCATGGGGTTGACCCACTGCCATGGGGTCGACCCATAAGAGCTGGAATTTTATTTTGCATCTGCCCGCCCTCTGGGTGCTCAAGGGTCCACCCATGGGGTCGACCCATTCCGACACGCGATTTGCGAATCCGATTGTAACCATTTCTAAACCTCTCTAAACTTTACCATAACACCCCCCATTAGTTCCTAATCATATTAAGGTGTTTCTAACACACTTTGGGAGGGTTTTATGTGTCTTTTTCTTACCCCTCTATATATATCATTGTGAGCTCCAAATTTGAAGAGAACGAACCCTAATGTGCTATCTTTCTATCTTGTAGGGCAAGGAAAGGGGGAAAAGAAAAGGGAGGACGGCTAGAGCTGAGGAGAGGTCGACCAGAGCAAGGATTCAAGATCTACACCCATTCTCAAGCCTCCAATGCCAGATTCGTGGCTGGTTCTTTAAGGAGAAAGCACCGGCGGCTCGGTTTGCCTCGAGTTTCATCCTCCTCTTTTGTGGAACCAACGAAGCATCTTCTATCTGCCTCCAACCTAAGAGAAGACATCCCAAATCTCGTTTCTCTTGATGATTCATGATGCTTTCCATGTTTAATCTTTTGTTTTGAGCTCTCTTGATGTATTTTCCTTCATTTCTGAACATGGTAATGTTGTGTGTGTGTGACCAGTTATGTACGGTCGTGTGTGTGGTTTGATCCCCTAGTTGGATCATTGTGGAGATGAATTCTCCATGTGTGTTGGAGATTTTCTCCGTGTGCTTCGTTGTGAAGCAAGTGAAGCCTCACCGGTTCGGTGAGGGGTGGACGTAGGGAGCCCTTCGTGGTCCCGAACCTCCTTAAAATCCCCGTGTCATGTGGTTGTTGGTCGTGTTGTTGCTGGTCGCGTCATCCCTCTAGTCGCGTCGTCTAGTAGAAGTCCGAGGTTCACGTCCACAACATCGAGTCTCATCGTCGTCCCGCATCAATTTGAGTCTTGATGATTGTTTTGGTTTTAATCTTGATCAAGTAGCTTGAAAAATTGTGTGGTTGATTTTCATGCATATCATGCGTGCATTTGTGAAAGCAACAAGTGTCCACATCATATATGTCAAATTGGGCCTTCATGTATATCACTTTCTTGAAACATATCATTAGTACTTCAATTTCATGAATATGATTCATTCCATAGTGTAAATGGGAGTTTTGAGAAGTTTGGGTTTTAACTTGACTTCACATGGTTTCATGTGTAAATGATTTGCATGTATATAGTTTTTATGAAGAAACCATGGTTGGGCTTTAATGAATGATCATTTATGCAAAATTATTCACTTGGTGAAAATGGGGTGTTTGATGTTCATATATGTTGATAACATGCATGTCCAAGTAATTTTCACCTTTGGCTAAAATTCTGGGTTGTTTTCATGAACATCTTCCGTGAGGTTGCATTGCATTGGAAGTGTTTTATGCATCTTTGAAGTGAGGTCTTTGGGTTTTTAATGTGCTTAATCTATTCTCATAAATCTTGTTGAAATATGGTTTAATTGGCTTTTGGTTGCCTTGTGATGGAATGCTTCTTATTTGTTTGTGTGAGTGTTTAATTCAAATGGGCTTTAAAGAAACTATCATGTTTTTGGTAAGGCATCTAACGCTCAAGAAATTGCTCATTTCATGTGCTCATGAATATCTCTCACTTGAAGCCTCTTATTGTTTGGCTAATGAAAGATTCAAGAATGCCAATTACATAATAAAGCTTTCATGACTTTTCATTTGGTCAAATATGTTTTGGTTGGTTGAGGATAGAAGTCAAATTCATGCTATAGTTCGTTTCTTGATGTATACATGAAGGATCAAGTTCAAAATGCCAAAATTGATGCTCATATCTTGATTAGTATCTAACCTCATGCTTTATCATGTGTTTCAGGTTATATATTCATGGTTGATCTTCATTTGATCATGGTAACATCTAACCATTTATTTTGATTGGAAAATGTTAGGTTTGAAGAGGTTCTTAAACCCAAACAGGCTCGGGTCGACCCATGGGGTCGACCCATGAAGGTTTTGCTGCTACCCGGGCCATATTCCTGCTTGCAAGTGCATGGGTAGACCCATGGGGTTGACCCACTGCCATGGGGTCGACCCATAAGAGCTGGAATTTTATTTTGCATCTGCCCGCCCTCTGGGTGCTCAAGGGTCCACCCATGGGGTCGACCCATTCCGACACGCGATTTGCGAATCCGATTGTAACCATTTCTAAACCTCTCTAAACTTTACCATAACACCCCCCATTAGTTCCTAATCATATTAAGGTGTTTCTAACACACTTTGGGAGGGTTTTATGTGTCTTTTTCTTACCCCTCTATATATATCATTGTGAGCTCCAAATTTGAAGAGAACGAACCCTAATGTGCTATCTTTCTATCTTGTAGGGCAAGGAAAGGGGGAAAAGAAAAGGAGGACGGCTAGAGCTGAGGAGAGGTCGACCAGAGCAAGGATTCAAGATCTACACCCATTCTCAAGCCTCCAATGCCAGATTCGTGGCTGGTTCTTTAAGGAGAAAGCACCGGCGGCTCGGTTTGCCTCGAGTTTCATCCTCCTCTTTTGTGGAACCAACGAAGCATCTTCTATCTGCCTCCAACCTAAGAGAAGACATCCCAAATCTCGTTTCTCTTGATGATTCATGATGCTTTCCATGTTTAATCTTTTGTTTTGAGCTCTCTTGATGTATTTTCCTTCATTTCTGAACATGGTAATGTTGTGTGTGTGTGACCAGTTATGTACGGTCGTGTGTGTGGTTTGATCCCCTAGTTGGATCATTGTGGAGATGAATTCTCCATGTGTGTTGGAGATTTTCTCCGTGTGCTTCGTTGTGAAGCAAGTGAAGCCTCACCGGTTCGGTGAGGGGTGGACGTAGGGAGCCCTTCGTGGTCCCGAACCTCCTTAAAATCCCCGTGTCATGTGGTTGCTTGCTTGCACATTTTCTTATTCCAACACATTCGAGTGTGCTCGGAGAGATTGAGTGAACTAGATTTATTTCTATTCAACTTATTTTTCATCAATCTCGTTAATTCCACATATTGTTTAAAATATGTAATTTCATTTTGGGGACAATTCAACCCCCCCTTCTTGTCTGCGTAGATTGTTATCTGGGCCAACAAGCCTTTTAGCAACACTAATCTTCCAATTTCTTGCCACCTACGGTTTCCCTTGGGTAAGGGAGAGAGGTGAGGGACCTGGGCATTTCGTAGAAGGGTGAACCTGCAGCGGAGTCTTGGGAGGGTCTGGGGTGTGGATCTCATCCCCGGATCAAAATGGGTAAAGCTGACGAGGATCTGGGGTGTGGATATTATCCCCGGATCGTCGGTTAGCACCTCAAAGGTAGGCACCTAACCTCAAACATTAGGGGTCAATGATGCATTAGAATGGTTTTAAATATATTTTATATACTTTAAAAGGGATTAAGGGCACGTGGGGACCACCACCAAGTTCATTTTGGTTTTTGGTTACATCAAGTTATGGGCTTCCACAAGTTACCTCTGTGTCTCTAAGGATTTGCACAGCCCCTAGGAAGGTCAGCCTTTGAGGCAAGGTCTGTACTCATTTCATATAGTTCATAGCAAGGTCTGTGCATATTTCATGTTGATCATGGCAAGGCCTGTACATATTTCAAATGGTTCATAGCAAGGTCTGTGCATATTTCATGTTGATCATGGCAAGCTCTGTGCATAGTTCCTAATATTCATAGTAAAGTCGGTGCATGTTTGGTCCAAGCATAACTAAGGTCGGTGCACATTTGGTCCATGCATAGTTAAGGTCGGTGCATGTTATGGTCCAAGCATAACTAAGGTCGGTGCATGTTTGATCCAAGCATAACTAAGGTCGGTGCACATTTGGTCCATGCATAGGTAAGGTCTGTGCATGTTTGGTCCAAGCATAACTAAGGTCGGTGCACATTTGGTCCATGCATAGGTAAGGTCGGTGCATATTTTGGTCCAAGCATAACTAAGGTCGGTGCATGTTTGGTCCAAGCATAACTAAAGTTGGTGCACATTTGGTCCATGCATATGAAAGGTCGGTGCATGTTTTGTCCAAGCATAACTAAGGTCGGTGCATGTTATGGTCCAAGCATAACTAAGGTCGGTGCATGTTTGGTCCATGTATAACTAAGGTCAGTGCACAATTGGTCCATGCATAAGTAAGGTCAGTGCATGTTTTGGTCCAAGCATAACTAAGGTCGGTGCACCTGTGGGTCTGTCCAGATTTCCAAAAACACAGAATAGGAGAGTTTTGAAAGGGCATGTTATTTCATAAAAATATGAAAAAATTAAAAAATGGTAGAAGGATAAGTTAGTAACCCACTATAAAAGTTTCATGCATCCAGAAATTCTGTACTTTTAGATATAAGTCATTTTCTATGCATGTGTAGCGTTGAAGGATGAACCTGTACTTTCATATAGTAACCTGAACATGACTATGGGTGTGTTTAGCCATCTTAAACTATTAGCATCATATCTATGAGCATGAGTAACTCATTAGAAGCATGATTATGAGTATGTTAGCCTCCCTTAAAATCATGAAAATTATGAGCATCATGCTAGTAATATCAAGTAAGAATATGTATGCCATGAAGGAAAAACAGCAGCATTCTGTGAGGTTGGACTTCGGTCCCTTCTGCGGGACGGCGATACGTAACACCGCGGAAGTAAAAGATCCCAGGGGATGGCGATACATAATGCCCTGGTTTAAAATCCTATTGATTCATTCTTGTGTCCCATTGTGGGGTGACCTTTGTGGGACGGCGCTACGTAACGCCACTGGGCCACAAGAATCTAGGTGGGAGTTCACTCTCAGGTCTGCATAATACTCTTTCATTCATTATGTGTGTGGGCCTCCTGTGTTTGCAGCAGTTATTCGGTTCCACAAATGGCAATAATATGAACTCTCATAAAATGTGATAATAGGTAATTGTTCTTGTGCTGGGGTCTTGCTGCATGCATGGGTGTTCATACACTAGTTAAAGAATATGTACTTTCCATATTTGAGTTATTTTAAGTAGATGATATTAAATGAACTATGCTACTATTAACAACTGAGAAATACATATAAATGATTATATAGATGCAATGTTAACCCCAATTTGTTTAGGATGCCTACTGAGTGTCACACTCACCCTTGTGACACACGTTTTCAAGGAAATATAGAGGAGGAGGAGGCAGCAGCAGAGGAATAGAGTTAGCACAGTCCGTCTGGGTATGCTACGGTCGAATGTTTTGCTATATGTAGGGTGTGGGGTGGAAAGCCCATGTGGGCTCATGTGTAGTCTGGAACATGAACCTATACTCTTTTTGGAGATTACGAATGGTTGAGATGATTACCTACATTTCTTGTAACCTTTGATTTCTCTCTCAAGTCAATGTATGCATGATACATAATATTGTGCTTCCACGATACGTACGAAGTTACTGCTTCGGGGTCTGATAAAAAGGAAAAAAATCTCCAAAAAGTTGGGGATCGGATCCCGGGACGTTACAACTTGGTATCAGAGCACGAGAGACAAACCATGGTTACAACCAATCCAGATGTTCCATAGTGGATAGGTTAGAGTGGGGAAAGGGTAGAGTATGTTTGAAACCATTTAAACCCTCTCACTCAAACTATTGTATGTTTTTTAGAACCATGCCGCCAAGAAGGCAAAGAGATCTTCCCCAGGCGGATGAGAGGGGATCGGGGGTAGATGACCCAAATGGGGCACATGGCGGGGCTGTCCATGCCCTTGCAGTTGGCGGTGGGCAGATGCCCAATGCGGGAGTCAACCTGGAAGGGTTCATGCAGAGCTTCCAAGGGTTGATGCAGGCCATGCAGCAACAGATGTTGCAGCAGCCCGCAGCCGTACCACGTCACTACCTGTCGACACTTGATCGGTTCCTAAGGTTGGCGCCTCCTATCTTTAAGGGGGAGAGCCGTCCAGAGGTGGTTGAGTCATGGCTCAGTGAAATGGAAAAGAAGTTCCGCGTAATGCGGTGTCCGAAGAGGAGAAGGTGAACCTGGCGGCCTATGTTCTACAAGACCAGGCCGACTTGTAGTGGAAGGCCAAGATGCGGACCACCTTCACGAACTACCACGATGGTGACATACTGTGGGAGGAGTTCTTGGCTGTCTTCCAAGAGAAGTATTTTCCAGAGCATGTGCAAGACGCGAAGGAGCAAGAATTTCTGAGTCTCGAGCAAGGGAGCATGACGGTGGCCGACTACGAGGCCAAGTTTTCAGCTCTGGGCCAATATGCTCTACACATATTCGATGACGCGCGTCAGAAAGTGAAGAAATTTGTCAATGGGCTGCGCAGCAATGTCCGACGCTATGTCGCAACCCAAGACCTTGGCTCCTACCCAATGGCATTGAGGCTTGCTCATCTAGCCGAGCAAGAAAATACAAGGTAATGGCTGAAGCCATAAAAGTTAGGAGATATATAAGGGTAAGTCCTAACCAATGTCCATTTATAGGTTCGCCGAGGAGTAGAAATTGTCAGACAAGAGGCCTATGCAGGCCGGAGGGAGGCGAGACAAGGAAAAGGTGGCGCGCCAAGGACCGGTTCCGAAGGGCGGGCCGGGGATTCCATTTTGTATCCAGTGTGGGCGCAACCATCGGGGACAGGAATGCTAGAGGACTGAAGGCAAGTGTTATGAATGCGGCGAGGGTGGACACTTTGCGAAGAACTGCCCCAAGAAGGCTCAGCAAAAGCCATTTTCTCCACAAGAGAAGATTCAATACAAAGGGCGAGTCTATGCACTAATGCAAGAAGAGGTAGACAATACCCCGGCCATGGCTGAAGGTACGCTCCTTGTGGATAATGTTTATGCAAAGGTCTTGTTTGACCCGGGGGCTACACACACATTCATATCCACTAGTTTTGCCAACCAACTAAAGAACCAACCCCAAGCCACATTCTTCGGTGAAATGATAGTTAGCACACCAACCGGGAAACAAGTCCACACCAAGCTTGTGATCCCCACTATAGAAGTCTACATCAATGGGAGGATATTTCTGGGGGAAGCATACATCCTAGATATGAATGACTTTGACCTCATTCTGGGGATGGACTGGTTAGACAAACACTGCGCTCTCTTGGACCGCCATCGGAAGAGAGTGATTTTTCAGAAACTCGGGAAAGAGACATTCTTCTTTCAATGCCCTAAGGACAAGTAGGGAAGAATGATGGTATCAGCCATCCGGGCCTCCAAGCTAATCAGCTGAGGATGCGACTATTTCTTTGCTAGTGTGGTGCTTGAAGAAGGCTCCATCAAGATTTTGGAAGACTTGGACATAGTTCGAGAATTTCCTGATGTGAGTCCCGAGGACCTACTGGGACTACCACCAACTCGAGAGACAGAGTTCTCTATTGAGTTAGTACCAGGCACCGCACCCATCTCTGTTCCACAATACCGAATGGCTCCGATAGAACTTGCTGAACTCAGGAAGTAATTGCAAGAGTTGCTAGACAAAGGCTTCATCCGGCCCAGTGTGTCCCTATGAGGAGCACCAGTCTTCTTTGTGCGGAAGAAGGATGGGACCATGCGACTGTGCATTGATTACCACAAGCTCAACCAGGTCACCATAAAGAACAAGTACCGTCTACCGAGGATTAAGGATTTGTTTGACCAATTATCATATATCAAAGTCTTATCCAAGATTGATCTGAGGACATGTTACCACCAGATCAGAATCAAGCCCGAGGATGTGCCGAAGTCGGCCTTTAGGACTCGGTATGGTCAGTACGAGTTCTTAGTAGTGCCATTCGGGTTGACTAATGCACTGGTTGTATTCATGGAACAGATGAATCAGATTTTTCGCCCCTATCTAAATCAGTTTGTCATGGTCTTTATAGACGACATCCTGATATATTCTGCCAGTCAAGGGGAGCATCGGCAGCACTTGAGAGTGGTTCTGTAGACCCTCCGGGAGAATAAATTCTTCGCCAAATTCAGCAAATGTGAATTCTGGCTAGATCGGGTTATGTTTCTCGGGCATGTTATATCCGGGAATGGCATATCGGTGGACCCTAGCAAGGTGGAAGTAGTGACAAAATGGGAAGCACCGAAGATAGTCATGGAGATTAGGATATTCCTTGGACTGACCGGGTATTATCGCCGGTTCATCGAAGGTTTCTCCACCATTGCAGCGCCAATGACTAAGCTGACCAAGAAAGGAGCAAAGTTTATCTGGTCAAGGGAGTGTGAAGATAGCTTTCAAATGCTCAAGGAAAAATTGACTACGGCCCCAGTGTTGGGACTTCCTCGAGGGGGCGACGGCTTCACTGTTTACACAGATGTCTCTAGAATCGGCCTCGGTTGCGTACAGATGCAAAATGGCCGGGTGATCGCCTATGCCTCAAGACAGCTGAAGGACCACGAAAGGTACTACTCCACTCATGACCTGGAAATGGTAGCAGTGGTCCACGCCTTGCGTATCTGGAGGCACTAATTATATGGGGTTTGGTTTGAGGTCTTCACCGACCATCAGAGTCTCAAGTACATATTCACCCAGAAGGAACTTAATTTGAGGCAAAGGAGATGGGTCGAGCTATTGAAGGACTATGACTTTGCCTTACAATACCATTCGGTCAAGGCAAATGTGGTGGCAGATGCTCTCAGCCGAAAGTTGATGGCGCTGAGTTTGCATCGAGAGTGGGATATGATGGAGGGAGTGATCGAATCACGACCCGAGAAAAGGAAGCAGTTCGGTCTCCTAGCTGGGTTATCGGCAAGACCTACATAATTAGATAGAATTGCTGAGGAACAAAGGCAGGACATGGCATTGCAGAGACAACTGAACAATGAGGACTTCCAAATGGGAATTGATGGATTGATTGTATTCCGAGGAAGGATTTGTGTACCGGACGATGTGGAGATGAAGAAGGACTTGATGCGAGAGGCTCATGGGTCAAAATTTTCCATCCATCCTGGAAGCACCAAAATGTTCCAAGATATGAAAAGGATGTATTGGTGGTCGGGAATGAAGCGAGACATTGCAGAGTTCGTATCAAAATGCCTCACTTGTCAGCAAGTAAAAATTGAGCACCAAAGACCTGGCGGTCCTCTCTAAACCATTGAAATAGCCCAGTGGAAATGGGAACAAATCCCCATGGACTTTGTGTCTGGCCTACCCATGACCAGGAGAAGGCATGACACAATTTGGTTAATTGTGGACAGGTTCACAAAGACTGCACACTTCCTGCCCGTCAACAAGCAAACTCCAATCGAATCCTTAGCAAAATTATTCATCGCCGAGATTATTCGGTTGCATGGGGCACCCTTGTCCATCATTTCTGATTGGGACCCTCGATTCACCGTGAGGTTCTAAAAAAGTTTACAGCAGGCTATGGGGACATAGTTGTGGCTCAGCTCGGCCTTTCATCCTCAGACCGATGAGCAATCCGAGCGTACCATCCAAACTCTAAAAGATATGCTGAGGGCGTGCAGTATTGAATGGAGAAGAAACTGGGACGATCACTTACCCCTGATAGAGTTTGCATACAACAATAGTTACCACTCCGCCATCGGAATGGCACCTTATGAGGCACTCTATGGGCGGCCATGTAGGTCACCGGTATGCTGGTATGAAGTTGGCGAGAAGCAGATATTCGGGCCACAATTGGTGCAAGACTGCTCAGAGAAGATATCCATGATCCGACAACGACTTCTCACAGCCCATAGCTGATAGAAAAGTTATGCAGACCAGCGGCAGAGAGAGTTGACATTTACGGATGAAGACCATGTATTCCTAAAGGTGTCTCCTACCAAGGGAGTCATGCGATTTGGAAAGAAAGGCAAGCTCAGTCCCAGGTATATCGGGCCTTTTGAGATTCTGCAAAGGGTCGGCGAGGTGGCTTATCGACTTGCACTCCCGCCCACTCTGGCACATGTGCATCCGGTCTTCCATGTCTCCATGCCCAGGGGATATGTCTGAGATGCCTCGCATGTGATAGAATACGAGCCCCTGGAAGTTCGAGTAGATCTGTCTTATGTGGAGCAGCCCATCGAGATTATCGACCGGAAGGAATAGGGATTGAGGAATAAGACCATTTGGCTGGTGAAAGTCTTACAGAGGAATTCTCATTCCGAGAAAGTAACTTGGAAGCCAGAGGACAAGATGCTCCAGGAATACCCCCAACTATTCAGTGAGCAATTTTTCCTTAAAGAGAAGTTTTCTTCTTTCTTTCAATTCAATTTCAAGGACAAAATTATTTTAAGGGGGAGAGGATGTTATGACCGCTAAATGGGCACTAGCCAATCGGGTATAATTCAGACCCATAAGACTCAACGGGCCGAAAATCTGGACGGATTAATTAAGAATTCTTAGAAAACTCGTAACTTAACTTTGGATGATCAAAAAAGGATGAAACCAGGCTTGTTAGAAAGCTTGGGCCCTTAGCCCAAACTCTTCTGTTAGGGAGGAAGCCGAATTCGCACCAGAACTTGGGCCCGGAGCACTTTGGCTGACAGCTGTCACGAAGGGGTGTGACTGTTGGGAAAATTCGAAGGTAATTAATGGGAAATTCATAGCTTCGCCTGTGGTTAATGAAATGACCTGAAACCAAAGCCAGAATTTTGAGTAGGATGTTAGATACAACTTCCAAGATGGGGTCGAGGCCCAATGCGAATTGGATAGTAGAGTTGTGCCCAGATTACCTCTGGCTACCGAAAGTTGCAATTTGAATAAGGGAGAATAAATGATAAACTTGCAAAAATAATAACTCGGGCTAGGAATAACGAAATTCGATGAACCCAAGACCCAGAGTTAGATCAAGAAGTCCTCTTGATTTTATATGCAGACGTCCCAATGCAAAACCCAACAGAAAAAAGCGCGCCCACCCACATCTATGACCGGGTAAACGAAGGGTCACCTCTGTTCAAACCGAAAGGATGCTTAGCATTAACCTTCCTTAAACCATCAACCTTGGGAAGCAGGTGGGAGCCTTCTGGGTCATAAGAGAACCTTGGGAGACTTGAAATAAACTATGAAAGGAGGGGGGTGTCATGGGTGGTCAGCCTTTTAGCAACACTAATCTTCCATTTTTCTGCCACCTACGGTTTCCCTTGGGTAAGGGAGAGAGGTGAGGGACCTGGGCATTTCGTAGAAGGGTGAACCTGCAGCGGAGTCTTGGGAGTGTCTGGGGTGTGGATCTCATCCCTCGATCAAAAGGGGTAAAGCTGAGGAGGATCTCGGGTGGATATTATCCCCGGATCGTCGGTTAGCATCTCAAAGATAGGCACCTAACTCCAAACTTTAGGGGTCAATGATGCATTAGAACGATTTTAAATATATTTTATACACTTTAAAAGGGGATTAAGGACACGTGGGGACCGCCACCATGTTCATTTTGGTTTTTGGTTTCATCAAGTTTTGGGCTTCCACAAGTTACCTCTGTGTCTCTAAGGATTTGCACAGCTCCTGGAAAGGTTAGCCTTTGAGGCAAGGTCTGTACACATTTCATATGGTTCACAGCAAAGTCTGTGCATATTTCATGTTGATCATGGCAAGGCCTGTACATATTTCATATGGTTCATAGCAAGGTCTATGCATATTTCAAGTTGATCATGGTAAGGCTTGTACATATTTCATATGTCTCATAGCAAGGTCTGTGCATATTTCATGTTGATCATGGCAAGGTCTGTGCATAGTTCCTAATATTCATAGTAAGGTCGGTGCATGTTTGGTCCAAGCATAACTAATATAAGGCCCCGTACTCTATACCGTTGAGGTATTGTCCGCTTTGGCCTATTAGCATCACAATTTTGTCCCTTTCTGATAGTGGTCGACTCCAGAATGGAGGACTTCCCAGGGAGGTCACCCATCCCAGTACTACTCCCCATTAAGCACGCTTAACTTCAGAGTTCTTTTTAAGAACTGAGTCGATACTTCAAAAGGTGCCTCGATGATATAGAATACAACTTAGCTATATTTGAGGGTGTTACAATCTACCCCTCTTATATAGGCGACGTCCTCGTCGCTGGGCACATATATCACACAATCAAACCCCTAGGTAGGTAGGATTCTAGAGGTGGCCCCTACAGGCTCAAGAGGTGGCTCCCACTATGTAGCACTTTGTCACATTGCGGGTTCAAGAGGTGGCTCCCATAGCGTAGCACTTTGCCCTGCATGGCACTTAGTTCCTACACTTCCGGCTGGGGTATGGCTCTGATACCATTCTGTCAGGCCCCGTACTCTATACCGGCGAGGTATTCTCCGCTTTGGCCTATCAGCCTCATGATTTTGTACCTTTGTGATAGTGATCGGCTCCAGAATGGAGGACTTCCCAGGAGGTCACACATCCCAGTACTACCCCCATTAAGCACACTTAACTTCGGAGTTCTTTTCATGAACTGAGCCGATACTTCAAAAGGCGCCTCGATGATATAGAGTATAACTTAGCTATATTTGAGAATCTTACAACTAAGGTCGGTGCACATTTGGTCCATGCATAGGTAAGGTCTGTGCATGTTTGGTCCAAGCATAACTAAGGTCGGTGCACATTTGGTCCATGCATAACTAAGGTCGGTGCATTTTTTGGTGCAAGCATAACTAAGGTCGGTGCATGTTTTGGTCCAAGCATAACTAAGGCCGTTGCATGTTTTGTCCAAACATAACTAAGGTCGGTGCACATTTGGTCCATGCATAGGTAAGGTCGGTGCATGTTTTGGTCCAAGTATAACTAAGGTCGGTGCACCTGTGGGTCTGTCCATATTTCCAGAAACACATAATAGGAGAGTTTTGAAAGGGCATGTTATTTCATAAAAATATGAAAAAATTAGAAAATGGTAGGAGGATAAGTTAGAAACCCACTATAAAAGTTTCATGTACCCAGAAATTCTGTACTTTCAGATATAAGTCATTTTCTATGCATGTGTAGGCTAGAAGGATGAACATGTACTTTCATATAGTAACCTAAACATGACTATGGGTGTGTTTAAACATCTTAAACTATTAGCAGCATATCTATGAGCATGAGTAACTCATTAGAAGCATGATTATGAGTTTGTTAGCCACACTTAAAATCATGAAAATTATGAGCATCGTGCTAGTAATATCAAGTAAGAATATGTATGCCATGAATTGAAAACAACAGCATTCTGTGAGGTTGGACTTCGGTCCCTTCTGCGGGATGGCGATACGTAATGCCACTGAAGTAAAAGATCCTAGGGGATGGCGATACGTAATGCCCTGGTTTAAAATCATATTGATTCAGTCTTGGGTCCCATTGTGGGGCGGCCTTTGTGGGACGGCGATACATAATGCCACTGGGCCATAAGAATCTAGGTGGGAGTTCGCACTCGGGTCTGCGCAGTACTCTTTCGTTCATTATGTGTGTGGGCCTACTGTGTTTGCGACAGCTGTCTGGTTCCACGAATGAAAATAATATGAACTCTCATAAAATGTGATAATAGGTAATTATTCTTGTGCTGGGGTCGTGCTGCATGCATGGGTGTTCATACACTAGTTAAAGAATATGTACTTTCCCTGTTTGAGTTATTTTAAGTAGATGATATTAAATGAACTATGCTACTGTTAACAACTGAGAAATACATATAAATGATTATATAGATGCAAAGTTAACCCCAGTTTGTTTAGGATGCCTACTGAGCATCACACTCACCCTTGTGACACACGTTTTTCAGGAAATATAGAGGAGGAGGTTGAGGTGGAGGCATCAGCAGAGGAATAGAGTTAGCACAGTCCATCTGGGTATGCTACGGTCAAATGTTTTGCTATATGTAGGTGTGTGGGGTGGAAAGCCCATGTGGGCTCATGTGTAATCTGGAACGTGAACCTGTACTATTTTTGGAGATTATGAATGGTTGAGATGCTTACCTACATTTCTTGTAACCTGTGGTTTCTCTCTCTTGTGAATGTATGCATGATACATAATATTGTGCTTCCACGATATGTACAAAGTGACTGCTTTGGGGTCTGATAAAAAGGAAAAATAATAATCCCCAAAATGTTGGGGATCGGATCCCGGGGCGTTACATTCACGGAAGACATGTTTTAGGAAACCCTAAATCAGACCCATTTGGCACAAGATCCGATACCCAAGCTATAGATCCATTATAGCACGCACATAGAGGGTCCTGAAGTGCGAAGAACGTGGGTTTTCAACAGATTTTGTTGCATCAAATGGAGAAGACCTTCAACCTCTTCATAGAAAAATAGGAGTTTTCTCAGTGGTTCTCCAACTGAATCAACAGATATTCAGAAGGCTTTTCAAAAAATTGAAAATGTGTGGCGGGAAGGCTGAAAAGGAGAAGTAGCAGCAAAGTAAAAAGGTGTGTGGCTGCTGGAAAAGAAGGCTCTGCATCTAGTGAAAAGAAGAAGAGAGAAAGGGCATGTGCGATCCAGATCAAGGAGAAGAAGAAGAGGAAGAAAACAAGAGCAGTAGCAGGAGAAGTAGTAGCAACAGCACTAGATCGGTTGAGGTCTAGCATCAGAGAAGAAGCAGCTGTAGACACTTCACCAAATCAAGGTGAAGATTCTCTCCAGGAAAAAGACCTGAGGGAGATCTAGATCGTGGGAGCTGCAGATCCAGATCTGGAGGAGTTCTCTGGAAGCCAGGCGAACTCCATCTACAGATCAAGATATCCGGCCATCAGGAGAATTCTACACTTGATCTGTGTTTCTACTTTCATTCAATCTTTCATTTTCCTTTTTATTTTGTTAATGAAGCTGTTTGTCAGTGGAGTGTTCAGATCGAGCTGGGGTGCTAGGATCTGGGGTTAATCAAGCTGTGAGTCAGCATAATTTTCAAGCTGTGAGTCAACGGAGTTTTCAAGCTGTGAGTTAGCGAAAGGAAGCCTCACCGGGTTTGGTGAGGGGTAGACGTAGGCAGATTGGGTGTCTGGCCAAACCACCTAAAAATCCCTGTCCCCTTTGTGTGTGATTGTTTGCATTCGCTTGTGACTTCTGCTAGATGCTTGCATAGGACTGTCTATGTTATGCATAGAGTATTCACTTTAATTTTCGCATAAGTCGCATAGTTTAAATTGTTCATATAAGCTTGCAATAGTTTTGAATTTGGGGGTGGATCTATTCACCCCCCCTCTAGACCGCCGTTCCACCTAGACAATAAGTGGTATCAGAGCGGGTGCTCAATTCAATTGGTCCAACGACCAAGAGCTCTTTAGTGGAATGGCTAGCAGGGGACTTATTGCTGAAGGTCATGCAATCACTAGACCACCTTACTTTGATGGATCTGACTATTGTTATTGGAAAAATCGAATGCAGGTTTTTCTCCGAGCACAAGATCATGAAGTTTGGAGAGTGGTGAGCAAAGGCCCGTATGAGCTTCCCGGTGATGAAGACACATGGACAAGAGAGCAGATCCAGAAGTCCAATTTGAATTGGAGAGTGATGAATATGATGCAGTGCGCACTCCACCCTGCAGAATTTTCCAGAGTATCATCCTGCGCAAGTGCCAAAGAGATGTGGGATAAACTTGCGGTAATTTATGAAGGAACATCTCAGGTAAGAGAAACAAAAGCAAATATGCTAATTTCAGAATATAAACTTTTCAAAATGAAATTACATGAATCCATCTCAGATATGTATTCCAGGCAATCTCAGTTGACAAATTGTTTGAAGAGCCTAGGGAAAAGTTACTCAGAGGAAGAACATGCTAGAAAAGTTCTTAGGTCATTAACCCCTTCATGGCATACTAAAGCTACAGTCATAGAGGATTCCAAAGATTTTTCAGTCTTGACTGTTGATGAATTGATAGGTTCTCTTATGGCTTATGAGCTTAATTTGCAAAGAACAGAAGAAGAAGAGCAAAAGAAGAAGCCACTGGGAGTGAAGGCTAATTTAGATAGCTCTGAATCTTCTGAGGAATGTGAGTCATCTAGCTCAGAGATAGATTCAGATGAAGTCTCTTTGATAACAAGAAAGTTTAGAAAATTATTAAGGAAAGAAGGTAAGAATCTTAAGAATCCCAAGAGTCAGGTAAGAAAGTCATCGAAGTTTAAATATCAATCATTTAGGAAAAAATCTAACAAACTTGTTTGTTACAATTGCAGCAAGCCTGGACATATCAAAACTGAATGTCCACAAAATGAGAAGAAAACGTACTCCAAGAGGAAAGACAAGAAGAAAGCTATGATATGCACCTGGAGTGACGATGAGGAAAGTGAAGGGAAGAGTTCATCCAGTGAAACCGATGAAGACTTAGGTCTTATGGCAATAGGACAGTATGAGGTAAGTGAAAACTCTTCTCCATTTGAGCATTTCACTATAGATGATTGGCAAGAAGCATATGTGGAATTGGTTGATAATGTGATATTGTTAGAAAGGAAAACAAAGCCTTGAAAAAGAAAATGAATGCCATGATTCATGATACAACCTCAACTGATAAGAATGTATGCTTGCAAATTGAAGTTTCAAATATGAAGAAACAAGTTCATGACTTAGAGATTTCCAAATCTGAACTAAGAGAATTGGAAGATGAGAATGAAAATCTGAGAGATGAAATTGATGAATTGAGAATGAGAATGTGAAAATCACAATCAAATGAATTAAGAGAAGAAAATGAAAATCTGAAAAACATCATTGATGGCTTGAACCTGAAATTGCAAGACTATGAAAAGGAAACTAGACTGGCTAATGAAAAACACACTGCCGTCAAGGAAGTTAACTGTCAACTTCAGAAGGAGATTGGAAGAATTTAAGAAGAAGTAAAAGACAAACATGATTCTTTGGAAAAATTGATGAATGGAAGAGAAAATCTAGATGTTGTGTTAGGATCTAGAGTGATTTTTCAAAAAGAAGGATTAGGCTACAATCCAACGGCTAAAAAGGAATTTCATTTAAAAATAATCACCTTCGTGGCCGAACAAGATTCAAGAAAGAAAAAGCATCTTGTTAACATGCATGGTCCAGAAAAATTGTATGAGGCTAGCACCTCAACAAAGAACCAATCAACTATAAAATCAAATGACAAGGACCCAAATGGGAAACCGTTAAAACAAGCAAGCAAGTTAAAACTAGATCAAGGGAAACAAAGGCGGCAAGAGCCCAGTCTAGATGGTCCAGGAAAAATAAAATCCAAATCTCATTTCACTCAAAACATGAAGAAGAACAATCCAATTCCACCAAATCAGGCAAACAAGCTAATCAGAAACCATTACACAAGCAACAGAAAAACCTGGAACTAGAGAAGTCAACTTCTGCTCCCTCACAAGTTGACTCTGGGCAGCAACATAAACTTTACAGAATTCTAGCAACATGGAAGTCAACTTAGACATCCTCAAAAGTCAACTTTTGGCTACAGTAGAAGGTACAAAGCCCCTGCAGGTCGATCCATGCCCTTTCATAGGTCGATGCAGTGCTTCAAAGCTCAAAGGTTCATGCCTAGAAATGTCTGGGAAGGTCGACACAGTTGGATGCATAGGTCGATGCATGGGCCTCATGGATTATATTGTCATCAAAAATCTCAATGGGTAGGTAAACCCAGAGTTAATGGTAAGTCCTAATCACCCTCTGCTTATTGGAAAGATAGAAACAAGAATTTTGTAAAGAAGTAAAAATTTGTGAACCACTCTAATGCTTTTGCTACTATTGCTGAGAAGTATTCATGCAGGCCTAATGAGAATCCAACACGAGCAAGGCATCTGTGGATACCGAAAGGCATACAGTCATGTCTTGAAGAGTTAAACACTCAAAAGGGACCCAAAGCTACTTGGGTTCCCAAATTTGCAACTTAATTTGCTTATAGCTAGGCCCTGTAGCCATACACAACAATTGGCTTCACGATAATGGCTGTCCAAGGCATGTCAAAGGGGAACAAATGTAAACTCTTTTATATGATTGAACAGTAAGACTTTGCTTTATTAATTGGCAGGAACAACATGAATAAAGTCATCAAATCAGGTAATCCCTCAAATTGAAATTTATATTCTGCTGTAATTGACTGTTGAAAATTTAATTGCTGCTAAAAATTGCATGGTTGAAGAAGTTGTGATGCTGATGAAATAGTTGATAAAATCTAAATGATGAATTGTTTCGTGAAATTTTGAAGACCACTGCATTTGTCTCTTGATAGATTTTATGATGCTGCTGCAACAATTTTGAGTTCAATTGCTTACTGTATATCACAGTGAGGGGGAGTTGCACTTATGGTATTATGCATGAGTCATGCATCCATTCTCATATTTGAGTATGCCTGTACAGTTGCCATGCATTCATACCATGGACACTTGTGGTATATCAAATGGTGATTGGTTTGAAGGGCAGGTTAAGCTTGTCTGAAAGCCACACTATGCATAGAGGACTTACCTCTGCCAAGTACCAAAGGCCCAAAATTCATTTAGGTAAAAGATTTGGATATGTCAATAGGTGCATTACATTTCATGAATGCATATAGAGTCATCTGATTTGACTGAGGGGGAGCTCAGACCATCATCTTTCACTGATTTTACATTGTTCTTAACTTAAAGTCGACTCTTTTTTCTCAGAAAGTCGACTTATCTTATCGTCTGTTCAGATGTGGTTGCTTTCCACCATCAACAATTGGTATCATCATTCTTGCATCTTTGTTACACTACTTTTATTCTGAATGCTTTCCAACCCATCTGATTTCAACACAGGTTCATAATTTCAAGGGGAGCTATGGGCAAATACTCTTCTAGTTTCTTAGAGAGCTATTGAAATTTGTTGGTCCCAGGGTAGGCGAGCGGGCAAGAAGGGGGGTTTAATTGTCTTCTTACGCAATATGGCAAATTACAAATTATCCGACGGAATTAACAGCTTTAATGATATTGAAGAAAATGAACTAAGCAATATAAGCTAAGTTCTCTCCGACTTTCCGTTCACACATGATCATTCAAGCAATTTAAACAATTAAGCACACATCTACATAGTAAACTACAGGACACGGGGATTTTTAAGGTGGTTCGGGACCACGATGGGCTCCCTACGTCCACCCCTCACCAAACCCGGTAAGGCTTCACTCGAGGATAAATCTCCAACACGGAGGTGACGCTCCAAATACACACACGGGGATAAATCCCCACGAGGAGAACTCTCCTCACGCTGTAGACACAGCAACACGGGGATGATCCCCAAACGCCCTGGATCGTGAATCCAGCAGCACACACACACACATGCTGCAACAAGGGTAGCACAGTAAGCACATGACCATACGCAAACAGTCACACGCACACAATGTATTTTCCAAGTTCAGAAAATCAAAAATAAATATGCTAAATATGCTCAACCTAAATAGAACTCATGAAAAATAGCACAAATGAGCAGATAAACAATGTAGATCATATCGCCCTTGATTTCCAAAGCCAATGGAAGCCGCTTCTTTTTGATGCGTAGTCGGATGGTGACGATTTTGACATCCTCTCGATCTTCTCTTCAAGACGCTCATTTTCTTCTTCTTCGACGATTTCCAAAAACACCTTAGAGTAGATCAAATCCTCTAGGCTTCTTCTCCTTTTCTTCTTCCTCCCTTTCCTTGGCCTACAAGATAGAAAGAATGAGCATTAGTGTATTTTCCATGTCAAATTCTTAGGTCACATATGTGTATATATAGGAGACATGAAAGGACGCATATTGTAACGACCCGGAGATCTGGATATCAGTAAACTGATACGAAGAGCTCGGAGATGCCACCCAAGAGGCTGATGAGGCCCCATAAGGGTTCGGAGGATTGGTTGAGGAGGTGCATAATGAACTGGAATTACACACATAATTATAAAATGACAATTTTAACGGAAGCAATTTATAATATCAGAGTGATATATTTACATAAAATAGTCCAGATCCATATATAACAAGTCCAACACTGCACAAAAGTCAAAATAAACAACTACACGGGGCATATCCCGGCCAAAAGGAAACAAACGACAGACAGACGGACGGGCCACTGCTAGCACCTATGACTTCCCGCCAAAAGCACAAGAAAAGCCTGCGGTCTGCTGCTCCGTCTCACCTGAAAAGGAAGGGTGAGTCTCACAACATAGACTCAGTAGGGTTCACGTGGATCCCTACCTCGCAACTAGACATATAAAGGCATTAATCATGCAATGGCATAAAGAAATGACAGTTAATAAAGTTGTGCAGGCATGCGAACTAATTAAAGACAGCTAACTGAAATGCCATTTGTAATTAACTGAATAATTAAACACGAGGATCATAATCTACCAATAGAATGAAAATTCAACAATTCCAAGTGATAGGAGAGAGAAAGGACCACCAGAAAGAAGACTAGACGCGTCCACTGACGACTTATAATGCGGTTCAAGTATCTACATGAGCCTGGAACGCGACAAGTAAGACACGTAACAGTAACCAAAGTCAAGAACTAGTCAGGGTCACACTCGTCAGTGTCAGTCCAAGCCCCTGACCACGTGTGCACACATAGGCTCAATGCCTTGAGCCAGGCCTCTAGCTAGTTTTCTCCCTCAGTAGGACGCTAATGCCAAGCAAGGGGGCCCACGGAAACTAGCTTACAAATCGTACACAGGGATTACCCCGCCATTTCTCCCAGGTGGGCCAACACTAAAGGTTGTCGGGCTACGACTAGTGCTTCCATCATAAGGAAAGAGAAAATAATTCTATTGGGATCTAAAAACGTGCCACAGTTCATAAAAATATTTAAACATGGCGAACATGCAGTATTAAATGCATAATTAAATGAATAAGGATGAAATTCACATACTGCAGGGCTAAACGGTCTAGCATAGGCCCGCAAGGGCGCGGTAAACGGTTAAATGATTGACCACTAGACCGACCCAAACGGTCCTCTCCATGACCGCTTGGACACGAACATTTCATATAATTAAATGGGATGAAACCTGATCGTAAACAGTCGCGCGACTGACTGATTAGGGACGATAAATGGTCAGGTCAAAGACCGCTAGGCTTACACCGCGTTACTCGGTCAAAGGGACTAAATGGTCACCTACTGGCGCGCTAGGGTCTACAAACGATCGATCGAATGATCGCCTAAGACACTAAACGGTCAAGCGTAAGACCGCTTAGGTCCACCGCCTTACACCGTAATGCAAACGGTCCTTGGAACAACCGTAAGCCGTCCAGAGGACCCGAAATGCGAGAATTCCATTTGGAACCCCTCCCAGTCGATGCAAATCGATGGGAAAACATTGTAAAACCTATTCTAAGCTATCACACACCCATTCCACAATCATTATACATTCAAAAACATAAAGACAATGGCCATGGATGGATTGAAAACATAAATTACAATGTTCTTGCTTTGAAAACATAAATGACGATTTTCATGCATATTGGCCCGATATTAACATGCCAAGGGATGGGGAAACGATCCTAACGAGGCAAGGAAGCCATCCCCCTACTTGGTTTAAGATGAAAATGCCATTTCACGCTCGTTCTACATGAAGGAACCGCGCTCCACACCTAGGGTTTCCCACCCTCACGCTCCACGACTCGCCTCCACGACGACACCGCCACTGCACCGGTGCCCTAGGCTCACCAAGGCTGCCTCCTGCAATCCCTGCAAGGCCTCGGGGTGGTCACACCGCCGAGAACGAGAGAGAGGGAGAGAGACGTGCATGCGGGAGAGAAATAGAGGGTGAGGGGATAGAGAACCCTTCGTGGGTTCACAAAAAACATTTGATATATTATTTTTTTTTTGGTTAAAAAAACTCAAATTGCAATAAGGTCTCAAAAGAAGTAAAATTGCATAAATGCCTTATGTCATTTCTAAAAACTTATATAATTAAATAAGCCCACTAAACTAGGCCTATTAAGCCCATTAAAAGCTCTAAATTCATCAATCTTTTCACACTTCAATACCGATAAGGATCCGCTAAGAATCCATTAACTACCGGGTTCTACAGTCCCTCCCTCATAATAGAAATTCCGTCCTCGAAATTTAAAAGGAAGCACAAGGAGAGAACTGAAGGAACAATATACCTTACTCGAATAAAAATGGAAACTACTGACGCATTTCATCCTCACATTCCCAAGTAGCCTCATTACCGGAGTGACGCTGCCACATTACCTTTACCAGAGGGATTACCTTATTCCTCAGTCGTTGTTCATGATGATCATCAATCTGTATCGGAAACTCCGGCGTGGATAGATCCGCTGTCACATCAGGCCACATTGAGTCATCTAACACGTGAGATGCATCAGGAATATACTTCCTTAACTGAGAAACATGAAACACATTGTGGATTGCTTGCATCGCCGATGGGAACAGAAGTCGATAAGCCACTTGGCCCACACTTTCAAGATAGGAAATAGACCAATATATCGGGGACTAAGCTTTCCACGCTTCCCAAATCTCATCACGCCTTTCATCGGAGATACCTTCACAAAAATAGAATCTCTTGGCTCAAACTGCAATGGTCTTTTACTCTGATTTGCATAGCTTTTCTGTCGACTTTGAGCTGTGAACATCTTCTATCTGATCAGGCGCACCACATCAACACATTGCTGAATCATATCTTGTCATGTCCACATTCGGTCACCAATCTCAAACCAGTCTAATGGTGTATGACAAGGACGCCCATACAAAGCCTCATACGGAGCCATATCAATACTGGAATGATAACTGTTATTATAAGAGAATTCCACCAGTGCATGGCAAGTGTTGACTCCACGAACCAATCCAGACAACACAATCGCAACATATCTTCTAATGTCTGAATAGTCCTCTTGGACTGACCATCAGATTGAGGATGATACGTTGAACTAAATGCCAATTCTGTGCCCAACGCCTTTTGAAAGCTCTGCCAGAAGCCAGAAGTAAAACGTGGGTCACGATCTGACACAATAGATATTGGAATCCCATGCAATGGAATAATTCTTTCAACATAAAGCTCTGCCAACTTCTGAACATTCCACGTCACTTTAATCGGCAACATTCTCACTGTCTTGGTCAAACAATCAACTAACAACCATATACCATCATAGCCTTGTGACGTGCGGGGTAAACCCACAATAAAATCAGTAGTGACATGATCCCACCTCCACATCGGAATCTCCAAGGGTTGAAGCATTCCTCTAGGCCTTTGATGCTCAGCTTTGACTTGTTGACATGTCAAACATTTAGACACAAAGTCAGCTACATCCCTTTTCATACTTGGCCACCAAAATTGCCTTTTGACATTATGATACATTTTCGTGGTGCCGTGATGAATAACATAGCGGGATCCATGCGCTTCTCGTAAAATAACATTCGTCAAAGATTCATCAGCTGGAACATAAAGTCTCCCTCTAAATCTAACAAATGAGTCATCACCAAACTCCACATCTGGCATTAACACAATGCGAGACAACTCGGAATCTGCCTGCTATGTGCCTCCCTGATCTGCTGGTAAATCGCTGGAGTCATCACTAGACTAGCAAACATGGCTACCATCAGATCACGGGGAATTTTCAATCTGAACGTCTCACAAGGAAACTGTTCCCACAACTTCCATTCTCGAATCAATAAATGACTGACCTACACTTTTATGCTCAGTGCATCAGCCACCACATTCATCTTGCCAGGTTGATAAGATAGAGTAAAATCATAATCTTTCATCCACCTGCGCTGACGAAGATTCAAATCTTTTTGAGAAAACACATATTTCATGCTTTGATGATCTGTGAAGATCTCAAATTTCTCGCCATACAAGTAGTGTCTCCATATTTTCAATGCAAAAATCACAGCTGCCAACTCTAAATCATGAGTAGGATAAATTTCTTCCTGCTGCTTTAATTGTCGGGACGCATATGCCACAACCTTGCCATGCTGCATAAGCACTGCACCCAAACCTACGCGAGAAGCATCCGTACACACAACGAAGCCACCCGAGCCAGAAGGTAAAACAAGCACTAGAGAAGTAATGAGCAGCCTTTTCAATTCATTGAAGCTCTATTCACACTTATTCGACCACACAAAAGGCACATCCTTGCGAGTCAACTTAGTCATTGGCGCGGCAATCCGTGCAAAATCTTGAATGAATCTTCTATAATTACCTGTAAGACCCAAAAAACTTCTGATCTCTGTCACAGACGTAGGGCTCTGCCATTGAAGAACAACTTCAATTTTAATAGGATCAACTGCAACTCCATCGCCAGAAATCACATGACCTAGAAAATGAACTTCTCAAAGCCAAAACTCACATTTGCTGAATTTTGCATAGAGCTCGTGATCTCGCAGAGTCTTCAATACTACCCGAAGATGCTAAACATGTTCTTCCTCAGAGGCAGAATAGACCAAAATGTCATCTACAAAGATCACCACAAACTGGTCCAGATATGGACGAAACACACGATGCATTAGGTCCATAAATGCTGCTGGAGCATTGGTTAGCCCAAATGGCATAACCAAAAATTCATAATGACCATACCTCGTACTAAAGGCAGTCTTCTCCACATCAGATTCCCTAATCCACAATTGGTAATAGCCAGATCGAAGATCAATCCGTGAAAAGATGCTTGCCGACTGAAGTTGGTCAAATAAATCATCAATCCTGGGCAAATGATATTTATTCTTAACAGTCATCTGATTTAATTGCCTGTAATCAATACATAGCCTCAGACATCCATCTTTCTTCTTCACAAATAACACAAGGGCATCGCATGTAGAAAAGCTAGGATGGATATAGCCCTTTTCCAGCCATTCTAACAATTGTGCTCTCAATTCCTTCAATTTTGCAGGAGCCATACGGTAAGGTGCTTTTCCTAAAGGTGCCGTACCTGGAATTAGTTCAATTACCATCTCAATCTCTCGCTGTGGGGGTAAGCCTGGCAACTCATTAGGAAACACATCAGGAAATTCATAAACCACAGGAATATCACTTATGTCCTGCTGTGGTGCCTCAACAGCAACCACATAAGCAACGAATCCCTAACAACCTGCATAAGTAATGTACATGCTCGAATAGCAGAAATAAGTAAGCGAGAAGAACGAGATCGAATACCTTGAAAATAGAATGCTAATTTCCCAGATGGCTGAAAATAAACTTTCTTCAATTTACAATCAACCACGGCTCCAAAACTCTCTAACCAATCCATGCCCAGAATAACATCATAGTCTACCAGCTTCAACGCATATAGCCTAGCTGGCAACTGCTGATTCCTAATCACAATTGGAGTCTCATCAAGACAGAAAGGAGTGAACATGAATTCCCCAGAAGGTAATTCAACAATTAACTCACAAGACATCTCTGATGTCGGCTCCTCAATACAAGCAACAAAATCTTCAGAAATAAATGAATGAGAAGCACCTGAGTCAAATAAAACATGAGCTGCATGACCATAAATCATAATGGTACTATAGACATGCCAAAATCGATGCTATGATGAGTAAATCCCATGTCACCACGTGACGCCCCAAAGTGGACTTCAATATTGGCTTAATATGAAGTTTTTCTAATTATTTCATATTTTTCCACAATAAATTGTGATTAACGCCTGGAGGAAGGGCGTCATTTAAATGATGACTTGATTGAAGGCGTGGTTTCATTAATAAATGACTATCCTTTCTTGGATTTTACAAATCCTAATCAAAATAAAATTCAAAGAATTGACGTCCATCTTTGAGGCGTTGATTCTTTGACGCCCATTCAAGAAGGCGTCATTTGTCATTTTTAAATAAAGAAAGTCTTTTATTGCCATAATTAAATTTAGGAATTAACGACTGTGTTGCTATCGTCATTTAAATTAATGCCCCTATCAATGTCGTCATTTTCACTTCTGTCTCCGTTTCGCCTGCTACCTTCCAGTAATCATCCTTTCCCCATTTTACACATTGTGTTCGATTGGAAAGGGGGATCTTTGTTGGAGGATTGATATCTTGGTTTTAATCCTATTAAAACAAGGAGTTTTAGGCCAATAAATACCCCTTGAAACCCTCACGCACGCGAGAGAACAACAACAACAACAACAACAACAACAGAGTTAAGAAGAACACTAAGAGACCCCTTTTACAGAGAGAGAGGGTTTCTTTCTTTCTGCAGGTTCCTCCAGTCGGCGGGTCTTCCTCCACAGGCATCCTTCTTCCAGGCAGTACTCTTCTTCCGTGGGGGATCTTCTTCTTCCTCCGACAACATCTTCACCCATTGATTCTCTATCTGCTGCAGCCGCGGATCTTGTTCCCTCCCTTTACTGCTGCACACACAGCAGAAAGGGCACTCTCCTTTCAATTTTTCTTATTTTTTGTTACTACCATATCATCACCACATGCACCCTTTCTTTCTAGCTCTTTGCAAGATACATTATCACCATATCATATAATTGCTTTGCATATCACTCGTTTGTTTGCATATCATTGCATCCATATTCCAACTGTGTTACTCCTTCTTAAGGGGTTTAAACCAAAACACACAAGGTGTATTCATGCCCAATTTGATTGATTCTATATTTCTAGAGCATTGATACTACACGCTTGGCTAATTTATATCTTTGTTTGTTTTGTGTATTTTGCAAGGGTAATCAAAGTAGAAACCCCCTTCATCGGCCGGCCGGTAGAAGGAGGAAGTAAGAACTTGTAATTTTCCCACTTCATAAAAGGTACACGCGATCATCCTATATTTTTGAGGTAACCCCTCTGGCGATCACCCTCCTTAGAACATCTCATGCTCTTATTTTCCTTATGTCCTACATATATTAGCATCATCTTTACCCATTTTTATCTTTTATTTTAAAATCTTCTCCTTTTCTTTTTAAAATGTCTATGTGACACCGTTGACAAATTGGCGATCACGATGGGACCCTTTATATTTTTAGTTTTATTACCCCTCCCTTTGGCACCCTCGCGTGCCCCTCCCCTTGGCACCCTCGCGTGCCCCTTCCTTTGGCACCCACGTGTGCCCCTCCTTCGTGCTCCACGTAGCACACTCCCCTTGTGCACCACGTGTACACCTCCCCCTGGATTAGCCAATTTTTGAAGTGTCCATAACAATTTTTTTTAGAAAAGAAATTTGATTTCTGTTAGTTATCAGAGCTCTCGATTCTCTGGAACTGAATAGCGCCCTCCCTGCTGCCGTCATTTCTGCATACATCGACCGCTCACAGAGGCGCTATTTTCATTTTTTTCTGCATTTTTATCATTTTTATAATCCACGCCCCTCTCAGAGGCGTCATTTCTTCATTCAATGCCTCACACCAAGGCGTCATTTTCTGATTGTTATTGATTCCGTTTACTATTCTTGATCACTGTTTACTACATTTTTGACGCCCCTTTACAGAGGCATCATCCTTTCATTTCACGCCTCATACCAAGGCATTGTTTTCTAGTTACTGTTGGTTGACTGATATTTGACGTCCCTTCGCAGAGGCGTGTTTCACTAGTTCAGCGCCTTACTCCAAGGCGTCATTTTGATTATCATTATCTTTATTCACATTTCGAGCACTGTTTACTGATATTTGACGCCCCTTCGCAGAAGCATTTTTTATATATACAACGTCTCACTCTAAGGCGCTATTTCACTTTGATTGCTCTCTGCTTCCACTGCTCACAGTGGTTAGCGACTGAGACTCAGTCACTGCTTATTGATATCGCGACCTCCGTGAGGTCGTCATTTTGTTCTGTGCCCACAGAACCTTGATTACTACTATGTTGATTGCTATTATTGCTTATCTGATTATTATCTGATTGATTTATCTACATTAGACTGCATCTTAGGGCATCTAGTTGAGAGACCTCCTCTCTCTACACTCCTAGGATCTCACACCCCTTCTTGGTGAAGGAAGGACCCTCCATTGAGCATTCCGTCTCATTGTACCGAAAATTCCTAAACCAAGCCTCCGTAAGTCTCCGCACCCGTGGATTCTCTCACGGACACTGGGTAGGTTGTACCATTTGAAGTACCCGGAGTATAGTTGACCCATACATTGGTAAGGAGAGAGAAATAACCTAGTTAACCCGGAGATTACACCCAAACTCTCAACTAGGACCCACATTCAAAAGAGAGAATTCATTATACTTTAAAAACTCACCTTAATCTCCAAAGAAAACCTTAAAACTTTGGGTTCATCACAACTTGAGTCTGTATCTTGTTTGAGTGGGTGATTATCTCTTGATTATACTTGTTTATCCGTTCAGATAAAATCATCAATATGGCCAACTACGGGTACACCTATGATGGTTATGAGGAGGGTCAGTCCAACCCATCTTATGAGGTTCCACCTTAGGATCCCATTTACTATGAAGGAAACTATGCTCCCTCTCCCACTCATTATTCCCAGGTTCATATGGTTGACACTACTTCTCAAGAGGTTGAGCCTTCTTCCCAAGCTCAACCTACCTCCTAAAATACTTCTGGGGATGCCTCCCCTTCTTTTAACTTCAATGATTTTCTGAAAGCTTTGACTCAGTTAGATGACTCCCAACGTTAGGCGGTCCAGGCCGCCCTAAAAGTGAAGTCAGTCACATCATCCTCCAATCCTCCCCAAGCCGCGGGTGGCCATTCTTTTAACACTCCCAATGACCAGGCGGTCGCACAAAGGGTGCCTTCGCGCCCACCAACCCCCGTTATGACCACGCCGGCTCAACTGGCAAGTCACTCTGTCGCTAGGCCTCAACAACCCCCAGTTCCACAGTTCTTGAGGAGGCCTATGCCAAATCCTTATTCTTCTAATCTGGCCATAGCCGAGTCCGATACCAAGACCTTACTCGTCCAAAAAAATGCTAGCATGGAGGAGCAACTGAAGAAGGTCACGGCACCAAAGATTGCTCCAGAAGTTACTCTCCCTACCTTGCCAGTTTTTCACTTACTTCCATCCGAGATGCCAAACTTTCGGCGGTACAATGGAACGGGCAATCCGTTCATCCATTTAAAAGACTTTATGTATGAGGCATCTTTCTGGATGGATAACAAGACTTCATTAGCCTATCTTTTTAGGCGAGCTTTAGATGGTCCGGCACTGGAGTGGTTCTACTCCTTAGAGCCGGCTGACGCTGGTGATTTTGATGTGGTTCAGTGGAAATTTCTCCAGAAATACAAGGACCGTGTGGGTCCGTCTTTGTCAGTTACTGATTTGGTTACCGAGAAGATGAAGCCCGAGGAGGACTTCATTTTATTTGCCGATAGGTGGAGAGCTATGGCCGAGAGGCTGAAAGACACACTGTCGAAAACAGAGCAAGTAAAAATGGTCATATCAAACACCACTACATAGTTCCGGCACATTTTAGCCATGAACAAGTTGAGCACAATGGAAGAGCTCTATGAGAGAGCAAGATATATACAGACACAGATGAAAGACTCACCCATCATGGACATGTTCGAGCCGAGGCTGAAAGTAATAAGGAAGAATGTCAATGTTGGAAATAGTGGTGGAACCACCGAAGGCACAGTTACTAACAAGCAGGTGAGCGCGTTTGGCAATTCCACACTTTTCCGCCACCCTCCGAACCAAAGGCCGCCACCACAACAACCCGCCTTCCAAAACCAAGTCCACCATCCAAACAGTAATCCTCCTCAGGCTTTCCAGCCTCTTATACCTCAACAACAACAACCTCCTCTTACACCACAAAATCAACCTCCACAATACCACCAGGTACCCCCACTAGCCAATTATGCACAACAACAGTCACAACAGCCGAGAAGACCACTAGGTCCTAGAATGGCACAATATCCTCCATTGCCCGAAAGTCTACCCGATATTTTCAACGCCCTTATGGCCGCTAATGCGCTCACCTTGCCTAAAGAAAGAATGGTGTGGCCTGCTAATGTAGACACTTCTCGGTATTACGTCTTTCATCGGCAGTAGGGGCACAACATTGATCATTGTTTTCATTTTAAAGATTATATATATGACATGAATGATCAAGGTGGTATTGATTGGGATGATATGAGGAGATTTATTGCTACTTTAATGGCACGAAGGCCTCCTCGGTAGCAACAGGCTCAGCAGCCTGCTCAGCAACCGGCATCACCTCCTCCTCAGCAGCAGCAAGCTCCCGCACAACAACCGAACATGGGGATCATCAATAACCCACTGTCGGAGTATCCACCGAACCAACAGGTAAACCCTGACACCTCATTCCATGAAGTAGAGAGGGGGCAAGGGTGGCACCATGAGAACGCCTCTGTCGGGGCCTTAAACCAAGAACCAATTCAACCACCACATCTATTAAGGACGCCTCATCCAATACCTTCTCACCAACCGCTTCGTCCCCTCTCGCGCCCCACCGGCCAAATACCCTCCACCACCACCACTACAAACCTGTTACCATCTAGGCCTCTCCTCATCTGGCCACCTCCACCTTCCGCACCACAACAAGTTCTTCCCTCTAAAAATCCCTCGCCATCCAGGCCACTCCTCATTCGCCCCTCGCCGACTCCTAACTCACCACTACAATCCATACTCCACCACCTCCCACAAACCCTTCCCTTTTGCCTAGGCCTCTCCTTATTCGGCCTACACCCCCTTCAGCCGTGCAAGCACCTCTCACACCCCCTACCATTACATCGCCAATCACCACCACTCCCCAACCAACGAGGCCCCTCATAAGGGTTCCTCCTTTGGTCACTCCTCTAAACCCCAACTCCAACATTCCATCTACTTCTTCATCCCCCAACCCGACAGAGGCGCAATCATCGCCAATCATGATGCTCCGCAGTGGACGGATGTTCCACCACATTTTTCCTCAAAGGGAGCTAGAGCCCGCACAGGGGCAAGAGGAGCAAGAGCCAGAACAGGAGTCCATACCGGGCACACACTATGACTTGTTAAAGCACTTGGACAAAACCTTGACGAGGATTTCCATTCTGGAGCTGATAAAGAGATCCACTGTTCACCAACAAGTTTTAAAAAAATATTTGCAAAAGGTGATAGTTAATGAAGATATCCCAGCTGAACAGATTACAACAGTCTTAACTCCGGCAGGTGATCAGCCAGCTATTACCTTCCACGAACATGAGTTAGCTCCGAAGCCGGCCAGAAAATATGCATTGTGCATTACCGTCAACATCAACAAAGTGCCAGTCAAACAATGCTTGGTAGATACCGGGGCATCGATTAATGTGTTGCCTCCAAGCACTCTCAAGATATGTGGCATTCTGGACAGTCAGATCCGGCCATCCACTATTACCGTCACGGCCTATGATAACACTAAGAAACCTCCCCTGGGGATGATCACTCTGAAAGTTGGTTTGGGTCCGGTCTCGATCACAGCGGATTTCCACATTTTAGATGTGGATCCGACATTCAATGGCATCCTGGGCCCTCCTTATATTCAAGAGCTTGATGCTGTGCCCTCAACTAATCATCAATGCATAAAGTTTCCACATAAATGGTGCATCGTCAAAGTCACTAGTATGCCCATTTTTTCGACAGAAAATATACATTCTGCAACATCGGTGCCTTCCATATGGCCTTCCAATAGGCCTTTGCTCTTAGTATTAGATGTTGCCGACCCACGGCAGGATTTGTTAAGGTCTCCAGTTGCTAAGCCGGCATCAACTGTAATGACACCCCTACCTTCCTAGGGGAAGAAAAAGAAGACTATGTTAAATACTCCAGGATGGAACATTTTGTTGAAGATGGGGTACAAAACTGGTAAAGGTTTGGGTGATAACCTTCAAGGCAGGGTTAAGCCCATCAGGCACCAGAAGCTGATTCCCCGAGGTGGCCTGGGGTACAAAGGGCCAAGTCAAGATGAAGAAGAGCCATGGGCCGTCATGACTTCAACTCTTAAAATAGACCGGCAACCCCTCACATGGACTCTGCATACACATTTTGTGAAAGGGGGTACTCATAATGAAGGGCAAACCACAATAGTTACTTCCATGCTGGATTGTCAAGATGTGCATGCATGACAGTTTGCTCGCCATATAGCCCCATTGGCCACATATAAAGCTTTGGAGTCTTTAAGGCCCGATAAAAGAAGAAAGTTGGACGACTCGGAATGTGACTGGTACAGATGGTTCGACATGAATTATATTACCATTGCTCTGAGCCATCTATTCATGCCGACTGATCCGGAATGGCCGCCATTGATTCATGAACTGATTGAAAAGCCAACGGTAATCACTGACAAGAGGCAGCTTCTAAGCAATTACACAGATACTGGAGAGCCGGGTGTGCCGTATGAAGATGACTTCACCATAGATAGGCTGTGGGCCGGCCTTTTCTCTCTTAAATCCATCCATCCAACAATTGTTTTCCATTTGCTTGATAAAATGTTTTGTTCAGATATCCCTAGACCGCCCCCGGTCTTGATAACTTTGTCTCCTGAATTATTCCAAACTCCTCCAATTCCTCCATCACTCCTCGAGCAATTCTCTAAACTCTCCATCACGCCCCCGCTTGGGCAATCTCTCATTCAATCTTTTTCAAATCTTTCAATATCAACATCACCTCCTACTCCTCCCTCTCATTGCTTTATTATTGAAAACGAAAAAAAAAGTGCAAAAATCCAAACTTTCCAATCTTCCGTCTCTATTGAAGAGACCTATCTTGCTTCGGAGCGCGCCCCGATCCAAGGGCCGCTCTTTCAAGGTTCATTAGCGGACCTTCTTTTCTCCTCCGATGAGGAGGTTCCCCCTGTATCTCCTCCTGTATCCATTGCGTCTTCATCTTTTTCTTCTCCACCTCATTTAGGTCAGGGTTGTTCGTCTACCTTGGCATCTTGTTCCTCTCCCTCTTCTTCTAATAAGACTTTTGGGGTAGCTTCGCATAAGAAATCCAAGGGTAGGCAGATTCTCAGTAGGTTCTTGCTAGATTTAGATAGAAGATGCTGGGTATGCTTAGCTCTTCCTAAGTTTTTAGAGGATCCCATACTCCTGCAGGATGTAGAATGTGAGGATTTATGCTCTCTAGACGAAGGGTTTGGCGTTTATGAAATTATGAACGATGAAGACCCTATTGAAGAGGGGGATGAAGAATATGAGGATGACGCTGACGCTTTTGCTAGTGGTATGAGGAGATTCGATGAACCGTCAGCCTCAGTAGAAGAACCCACCAAAGAGATCAATCTGGGTACCAAGGAAAACCCTAGGATCGTCCTCATTAGTAAAAATTTGCCACCCTCCAAAGAAGAGGCGCTCATTCAAGTTCTTCAAGAATATAAGGACACGTTTGCATGGAGCTATGAAGACATGCCGGGTCTAGACCCTGCGCTTGTTGACCATCATCTTACACTTAAGCCAGTGTCCGTCCCGGTCAAACAACGGTTAAGACGTTTTCACCCTCACATGGCTTTAAAGATGAAAGAAGAGGTCGACAAGCTTCACAATGCCAGATTCATTAGAGTCGTCCTCTATCCTACTTGGGTGGCTAACATTATCTCGGTTATGAAAAAGGACGGAAGGGTCAGAATTTGCATAGATTTATGGGACCTTAACCGTGCGTGTCCTAAAGATGACTTCCCCCTCCCTCATATAGAAGTGTTAATCAACAATACGGCAGGATTTGAGACCCTTTCTTTTATGGATGGCTTTTCTGGATATAATCAAATTCGCTTGGCTGAGGAAGATCAAGAGAAAATCTCGTTCACTACACCGTGGGGTACTTACTATTACGTGGTCATGCCGTTTGGGCTCAAGAATGCCGGAGCCACCTACCAAAGGGCCATGATGGCTATTTTTCAAGACATGATCCACATTGTTATAGAGGTGTATGTGGATGACCTGGTAGTGAAATCAAGAACGAGGATTGAGCATCCCGGGGTTCTAGCCAAAGTCTTGCAAAGAGCACGGGAGTATCAATTGAAGATGAATCCCAAGAAGTGCGTGTTTGGTGTTTCGTTAGGAAAGTTGCTTGGATTCATTGTCAGTAAAAGGGGTATTGAGATTGATCCCAACAAGGCAAAAGTAATAAGGGACATGCTCCTCCCAGGAATTTGATGGAAGTCCGAGGATTGATTGGGAGGTTGTAATTTATTCGCCGGTTTGTCTCCCAGCATTCACAAAGGTGTAGGCCGTTCTACGAGCTTACTAAGCCGGGAGTCAAGTTTATTTGGGATGACAAGTGTCAGGTAACCTTTGACAGACAAAAGGATTATTTGGCCAATCCTCCTGTCCTGAGGTCACCAATTCCAGGCAAACCGCTTGTTCTCTATATTTCCGTCCTGGATGACTCTGTAGGTGTTGTCCTTGTGCAAGTTGACGAAGAAGGAATGGAGAAGGCAGCCTACTACTTGTCCAAGCTTCTCAACCCATGTGAGCAGAAGTACTCAGCTATAGAGAAGACTTGTGCTGCTTTAGTCTGGGTAGTTCAGAAACTCAAGCATTATTTCATAGCTCACGAGGTTCATCTCATTGCTCGTATGAATCCTATCATGTTTCTCCTTGAAAAATCCATTCTCACTGATCGATTAGCACGATGGCAAAGCTTCCTTTCTCAATTCGACATCATCTACATTCAGCAAAAAGTGATTAAGGGCTATGCCATAGCGGAACATCTCGCTCATTACCCTCTCCCTAGATTTGACCCTGTTCACTCGGAGTTCCAGATGAGGAACTAATGTCCGTCAATCAGCCCGATTCGATGTGGACGTTACATTTTGATGGAACTCGAAATTCAAAAGGGAAGGGGATTGGCATTGTTCTTCTATCACCTGAGGGTATCACTATCCCACTCGCCTCTCAGCTTGCATTTCTAGTTACAAATAGTATAGCTGAGTATGAGGCTCTTCTGGCCGGACTAGAGGCCGCTCATCAATTCGGTGTTACCCAATTACGGATTGTAGGTGATAGTCAGCTTATTCTTCGTCAAGTGCTCACCAAGTGTCGCATGCTCAATCCTAAACTTAAAACCTTATCAGGAACTGACTTCTGCTTATGCCAAGCTTTTCACCACATAAATTTTTGTCCATGTTCCGCGTGATCAGAATATTCTAGCTGATGCACTCCCTTCCCTTGCTTCCTCTTTGGTTTTCCTTCCCAAAAGGGACTTCCATTCGATCATTGTTCACAAGCGTCTCACTCCTGCCATCAATGATCCAGCGTTCCTTAGTGTTAAAGAGGAGGTGCTCAAGAAGTTTAAGGAAGGTGGAATCATCGAGAATAAGGAGATCATGTTGTTAGATCTAGAGGAAGAGATGGCTGACGAAGAGAATCCATGGTATTATGAAATTGCTAAATATTGCCAGGATCAATCTTATCCTGAGGAGGCCACGGCTGAGGAAAAGAAAGCCATTCGAAGAGTTGCTCAGCGATACACTTTAGTTGGAGGTGTGCTTTATAGAAGGGGCCTCACTGGAGTTTTGCTTATATGCCTCGACGATGATGAATCTTGGAAAGTCGTGGAAGAGGCGCATTCAGGAGTGTGTGATGGTCATGTGAATAACCAGATGCTAGCTAAGAAAATCTTTAGATTAGGCTTTTATTGGCCCACTCTAGAAGAGGATTGCTCTATCTATGTTCGAAGGTGTGTCAAGTGCCAACTGCACGCCGATAAAATCCATTCTCCTGCTTCTCCACTCCATCCTATGTCCTCCCCATGGCCTTTCTCCATGTGGGCTTTTGATATCATTGGACCTCTTGGTGATTCGAACCTCCTCACAAAACCAAAATCATTTATACTCACGGCCACGGAGTACTTCACCAAGTTGGCGGAAGCGGAAGCTTATGTGGAGATCAAAGCGTCAACGGTCTGCAAATTTATAATGAAGAACATCATCGCAACATTCAGCATCCCAGTACCACCGTCACAGACAATGGACCACAATTCATCTCTCAAGAACTTCAGGACTTCTGTAACAGGTACAACATTGCATTGCATCATTCATCTCCTTATTATCCGCAAGGCAATGGCCAAGCAGAGGCAACTAATAAAACGTTGATCAAAATTATCAAGAAAATGTGTGAGGCTAATAAATTTACGGATTGGCCAGAAAAGCTGGTTGAAGCTCTTTGGGCCTATCGCACTTCCATTCGTACCCCTACTGGGCAAACCCCTTTCGCCCTCACTTATGGAATGGAGGTGGTAGTCCCTTATGAGATTCTTATCCCTTTTCTTAGGGTACAATTGGACAAGGAGCTCCCCATTGATGAGCGTCGTGAATCTCTCCTTGCTCAATTGGAACTCCTAGATGAGAAGCGTCTGGCCACCGACGAGCATGCGCGTGTTTATCAAAACAGGCTTTCACGTTTTTACCAAAAGAAAGTGATTGAGAGAAAATTTAAAATCGGTGAAATGGTAATCAAATGAATCTTTGTAAAACCGGGTGGACCTCGTTCAAAACTCCAACTGAATTGGAAAGGGTGTTACATAATAAAAAATGTTTATCCTGGCAACGCTTACAAATTGATTAACGCCGAAGGGGAGGAATTGGCTCACCCGTGGAATGGACTTTATTTGAAGAAATATTATCCCTAAGTCTTTGAAAAGAAAAATTTTGGAAAAAAGAAGAAAAAGAAAGAAAAAGAGAAAGAAAAATTTTGAAAATTGCAGGCTGACATAGTTCATAGGCCGCAAACCTTAATAATTAAAATCATTAATTCATTCTTTCAGTCTTGATGGTTTAACTTTGGGGTCAATTCTCGCACACACTACACACTTCACTCATAAACTTGAGCGGTCCAAAATTCAAGGAAAGTCAGACCCAAACTAAGAGTGTAAAAACTTTACCTATTCTCTTCTCTTCGGCTCACGAGGGGGAGTACGAGTCGAGGAATGCTAACCAAACCTGCCTACCGCCCTAGTAGGTGGAAGTCTGGGCCCAAAAGGGAATAAAATGCTTAAAAGCCCATGTACAATTAGGTTTTCATTTATTTACAAAGAAAAAGAAAGGGGAAAGTTACAAAAGCAAAAGCATGTCAAGAGGGCAAAGTCCCCACAGGGAAAACCCTGGTCGTAAGTATGCATCAATAAGGGTAAAAAGAGTAACAAAATTTTCCTAAGCCGAAGATCGAACCCCAACAGGCATTAGGGTAGGGGAGGAAAGTTTCCCGAATCATGAAAACCTCTCATGAGCTTCATCAACTTATTCTTCACTTCTCCCTCCATGGTAGGTTGTAAGCTCAAAGGATGGTGAAGACCTACTAAGAAGGATGGGTCGCGAGAGAATATGAGTAAAGAGCACAAGTCAATAAGCACGTTGTCCCTTTGTTAAATCATTTAAGAAAGATTAATGAATTTAAGATAATGATTGTGTAAGGTTTAAGACCCTTGTACTATGCTCAGCCTCATAAAAAATATGTTTTTAATTAACGCCTTCATACGTAAGCGTCATTTTCGTAGTTAACGACGGTGTCTATGTCGTCATTTTCAAATAAAAAAAATAAAAAAATAAAAAATAGTTTTTCAATTCACGCCCGCTTGAGGGCGGGTCATTTAATCAATTCACGGCTTTGTCAATGTCGTTATTTTAAATAAAATAAATAAAAAATGATGTTTTCAATAAACGCTTGTGTGCGAGGGCGTCATTTTTTAAAAAAAATAGAAAAAAAGGAAAGAAAAAAATGAACAAAAATTAAGCCCACTGCTTCCCACCATTTCATATGCTTGATTGCATTCTTGTGTGGGCATCTTTTATTTTAAGTTTGCATATGTTTGCTTGCATGCTGCATTTCCTTATATATTTTTGTTATCCGCCTTTATTAATTAGAGGCTTGGCCCCTTGACCGGTCAACAAGGTCAAAGTAGTGACGACCCCTTGCTTATTGAGCAAGGGGCCAAGCCGAACAGATGAATTAATATGTTTGCTTAAGTGTGAACTACAGGCACAAGGTAGAAACGAAAAGGAAGAGGAAAAGCAAGTACACAAGTGCTCAACTACTCAAGGTAACTCAGGTAACAAAAATCTCATATATATATTATATATATATATATATATATATATCAATGAATATCTGAGTACAGGTGTGAGGGTGAAAGAGTACAAGTAAGTCTCTCTCTCAGCTCTCGCCTCCACCCTCCTCTCGCCTACTCTCTACCTCACCCTCGTCATCCCGACGAGGTGCCCGTGGAGGGGGCATGGACCCCCGAGAAGTAGCTGGAGCTCGAACCTGCTCCTCTGCCTCGCTCCTCTGTCGGAGAGAGTAACCTGCCACGAAGATACTGCTGGTGAAGGAGTATCCTACAGCTCGCGCCCGCTCCCGACCTCGCTGGAGGCGCTCCTCTATCGCCCGTAGTCGCTCCTGGGTAACGGCTAGCTTGCGGATGGCTAGCTCTGTCCCGGTAAGTGTGGCCTGGGTAAGCGCCTACTGTAGCTCTGTGGTCTGCAATCAATCAAACAAATCATAAGTTTCACTCAATTTCATAAACAACTGAAATGAATTTTTATGAACTTACCCGTGTAGCCATCATGCGTTGTCCTACCTCAATACACGTAAGCGAGGCTCGGAGCTCCTCAGTCTGTAAAACAATTTTTATGAACATACACATAATCATATATAATCAAATGCATTTTTGAGTTTGAGTTTGAGTTTACCCGTGTGGCGAGGTCGCGCTCCGCTGCCTCGGCACGAGCAACCGCTCCGGCCAGCTGCTCTGCTAGTACAGTCATCTCTGTGCTCTATCCCCTCGAGCTGGAGGCTCCTCCGGTCTCTCTCACCGCCGCTCCCTGCTGGGCACGCTGCATTCATTGAGATTTTCAGTGGCTAATAGTTAATAATTCATGAATTCATTTGCATATAGATAATTAAACACTCACCAAGGTCTGTAGGTCTGCCCGTGTGGCAGCCAACTGGGCCTCTAGGCCGTGGAGATGGACCTACATGTCCATCGCTGCTACATCCCATGCATCCTGCATCATCACACATATCAGTCACATGATAGACATATAACATTTGTAATCTATTAAAAGAAAGTACATTCATACGTACCCCTAAGACCCTCATCTGGGGTCGACCGGCGTAAACCTCCCAATAGTGTCGGAGGTACTCGGAGCTGTCTGCCGCCTGGGAAGTGACTCGGGTCCCGCCACGCTGCCAGTCGGCGTACTGGTCTGGGAACCGGACCCTCCAGTCGGTCACCTTCGTGTGACCGTGAGTCTTCTTGCCTATCCCTTTGGGCTCTCCAACCTCGATCCACTCCTGGTGTAGGCCGAGGGTCCTCATGACCAACCTAAGCCGTAACGGCTCGATCTCGTTCAAGCAATGAACCCAAAGCTCATGCCCAAAACGAGGTCGACCCGCTACGACCCAAGGCTGGCCCTCGTCAATCATGCCCTCATAGGGTCTCCACACCACCTGCATTCCCAAACATGCATATCATCACATCATATCATCATATTTCAGAAAGCAGGAAATTGCATCATATTGAACATACATACCAGGGAGGCGGGGTAGTCGTGGAACTCTCTCCATAGCACTCGTAGCTCATAGGCGAGTGGCGCACCGGTCACTAGTGGTAACCAACACCGTGCCAGTGGGAACGCTCCCTCATCCTCGGGTCAAGGGTCGGCACGCCCCATCGGCATGTATAGGTGGCTCCACACCTACATCCATCCATTGCATTAGTAAAGAAAAAAGAAGAAAAAATGCATACCTGAAGAAAAGGTGAGAAGCCACTAATAGTCATCTCCCGACCTGTCCCCGTGGACAGGTCGGCCATCAAGTGCGCCAGCAGAGCGGCTCCCCAAGTGTATCTGTCGACGCTCTCTAAGTCCTCGAGGATCTCCAAGAATCGGCAGTTGATGATGTTGCCCTTCGTGCCGAGCAATAGCCTCCCGAGCATCAAGAATAGGAATCTCCTCAAGTCCCGGTCCACTCTGTCCCTCTGAGCTGGGTCCTGGCAGTAGACGGTCTTAGCTCTCCCAATCAACCTCTGCGAGAACTACTCCAGAGACTCCCTCGAACTCTGTCTTGAATCTCCCAATCCCATAGCTATGGTAAGGTCGGTGCGGTAGATGAACCTACACTCACTAGGCTTCCTCGCTATCGTTTCCAACCCTAGCAGTCTCTGGGCCAACTCACTATAGTCGAGTAGGGTGATCCCGCTCACTGCCTCGCCATCCACCCTCAGCCCGGTAATCCTAGCAACATCCTCCAAACTGGGAACCATATGACCCCATGGCATCAGAAATGCCCGGCTAGTCCTATCCCATCTCTCCCTAAGAACCTTGATCAAGGGTAGGTCGGGGCGGATAGGCTCTATGCTAAGGAAGGGTCCGAACCCCATGGCATCTACCCTATCCTTCTAAAAATCCGGTAGTCCGTGGTAAGCAACTCAAACTTGGACCCAGAAGATCCGAGTCCTCATCAATCCCTACAAACAATAAGAACATTTTGATATGAGTTTTGCATAAGTTTTATGGATATTCATTTGCTATTTAAAATCTGTTCACTGTTTGAAATGGCGACCTATCTATAGTCGCTACTTGGTTAATTGACGCCCTAGTGGGGGACATTACTTTAGAGTGCGGTTCTGGTGATTTTATGCGTAATTTGAATTGACGACCAACATTTGGTCATTATTTGTTTAAGTGACACCCCTGTGGGGGGCGCTGTTTTGAAGGATAGTTTCGGTCCCGAAAATTATAATTGTGAATTTTTTGAATTGACGACCTCCCATGTGGCCGTTGCATGTTTAATTGACGTCTCGATGGGGGGCGTTGTTTTCTAGGGTGTTTTAAAATAAACAGTGCACGAAATAAAAACATAGGTATATATCAATAAAGAAATGGCATGGAAATTAATAGCAAATGATAATTAAACATGATATTTTTTTAAAAAAAATGACGACATGCTGCAGGGCGTGGTTTCATGAATTATCCATTTTCAGAAATTAAAAACAATTTGAATTGACGACCCGAAGTGGGCCGTTGTTTGAATTGACGGCACCCACTGGGGCATCATTTAACTGTGTCACTGACTCAACATCCTTCCCTTCACCGAGGGCTATGGAAAATTGATAAAAATCAAAATAAATTAAAAAAATGGAAGGGTTTGAGGTAGGGGACCTACCTTGCTTCGCTCGGGCGCCATTAGCCCTCCACGGAGGGGCTGACGTGGCTGACGAGACTACCGAGGATGCCGTGGCCGTCGAGGTCTACGGGCCGCCGCCGCCGGTGGTGCGCCTTCTTCTTCTTCCTCTTCTTATTCCTCCTCCTCATCGTCGTCAACGTCCTCGTCATCTTCTTCTTCGTCTTCGCCATCTTCTTCTTCTCCATCATTCCCGTCTCCATCATCTCTTCATCCTTCTTCTGTGTTGGCTTCTTCCTCTCCACCTTGCTCCGTCGCCGGAGCATCTTCGGCCGCCGTAGGGGGAGCTTCCTCCACGGCGTGATCGTCGTCTCCGAGATTCACGACCTCGGGGGCAGAGACCCTTTGGCGCTTGTGAGCACCGCCCGCCATGGGTATAGAGAGAATAGAGAGAGAGATAGAGATGAGGGGGATGGAGGTGGGGCAGTTAGGGATCGTAGCAGAGAGCAGAGAGAAGAAAGGGAAAGCAAACGAAGGAAGGAGAAGAAAGAGGGAAATAGGGTTTAACGTTCGAAATAAATTCACGCCCTAATGGCTGTCGTCACTCGCATAATTGACGCTTTGGATCAAGGCGTGGTTTCATGATCTAACGACATGAGGTCAGTCATCATTTAGTTTGCATTGGAATTTGTAACTGTCGTCAGATGCATTAATGGGAGAATGACCAATGTGATTGGTAGTCATGATTGCGGTTTAGAATTGACGACAACCTAGCAGGCGTCAGTCTGATAAGGCACGGCATTGGTTAAGGCGTTATTTCTAGAAAATCGAGGGAATATTTTGAAGAGAATTTAAATAATTTAAATCAATGAACGCCTTGTGTTGGGACGCTAATTAATGAACGTCAGTTTGAGTGGACATCAATTATGATTTTTATTTATTTTTGAGGAATTTGATTAATAGATATTGACGACATGACCGCGGGCGCTGTTTTGTGAATTGACGCCATTGTTGCTGTCACGGATCAGTACAGAGAACCCGAAACTCAGTTTATTTGAACAGAATCACATAGAGTTGGAAGAATTAATTATGATAAGATGATAAAAAATGTTTTTTTGGCTCAATTAAGGAAAGATCCTTTATTTCATCAAAGAAAATCATTGTTACATCAATGGGTCACCATGGGCCTCAACCTCTTAAGAGCTATTACATAAGATTTGCATTTCTTTTCTTATTCTTCAACATGTGTCTTGGACCTATGAAGAAGTCCAACCTTCCATTGAGCCATGATTGTCTTGATCTCCTCTTGATCCCCACTTGAGCCTAGTTCCCTCTTCTTGAGTGGTGGAAGGTGAGAAGCCTCTTCATATATGTGCCGAGAAAGGCCGAGTTGTGGAAGGCACCGGTGAGCGTTGTATAGCACGAAGTCGGTCCCGCCGATTAGACGTAGCTCTATGCGGGAAGAGAGTCTTGAGTGGAGCTCTTGGGTCTTAAGGAACCCTAGTGTGCAAGTGAAACCATCCTTTGGCATGGTCTTGAAGTAATTCCTCCAATCAACCATTTTCTTGAGCTTTGGTACCCGAATTGTCATCCTCTCACATAAGCCTAGAGAATCCGTCATATACCGGAGGGGGCTCTTAGAAAAGATTTTTGAGGCCGTTTGGGTTTCTTTGCATGGGTCAAATTTTAGGTGGAGGTCCACCCAACAAGAGAGAAGGAGTATTGACCCATAGAGAGGTCGCCCCAAGGAAGCGGAGGTGACCCCATTGTAGAGATTGGCTAGCACCGCCGGCCCTATCCTTTTGCCTTCCCAAATACTAGCAATGGCATTCAAGTGGCACTATTCTAAGTAATCCTTCATTAAAGGGAAGAGGAGAGCTCCTACCAAGCATATAACAAAGCCCTTCATCACTCTCTCCAACAAATCCTCATCTTCTTGAGCTTGGTCCATCCTCTTGTATACCACTGATGCTAGCTTTAAAAGATTAATCCCCTTATTGGCCTTGATTTGGTTTACTAGGTTAGGACTTGGTATGAGGCTAGATAGCATCTCACGAGCATTTATTGGTCTTGCCATGCTAGCCATCTTTGTCTCATCACCTTGTTTCATCATCTTCAACCCAAGGAGTAATTCTACTTCTTCTAGGAGAATGGTGGCTTCGAAGGTAAGAAATAGGAAGGTATGTGTGTTTGGATGCCATAGTTCAACTAGAGCTCCTATTGAGGCCCAATCAACGTGGGTGTCATTGTAATGGGTAGCATGGGTTACAAGGCCAAGAAGGTGCCACCTAGAGAGGAAAGATCTCATGTCTAAAGACAATTTAGAGAGGAGTAGGGGGAGCCATTTGATTTTCAAGAACCTCCTTGGTCCAGGTACATTTGGGTAATCCTGAAAGAAATAAAAAAAAGAGAGAAGAGAAGAGAGTGTGATCAGAATTTTTGAGAGAAGAGAGAAAGGGTAGAATAAAAGCTTAAAATAATGCTTAACTTACTTGGCCCAAGGTTATCCTCCCGCTAATGTGTCCAGTAACTTCAGAAATCCTAGGAAATCCCATCCTAGGCTTCTTTGAAGGCTCCTGCATCAGCATCCTGTCCATCTTTTTCTTCTTCCGATTGATGAAGAGGTCCCTCTGTTCTCTGCTCTTGGTTTGGTGTTGAAGCTCGGTTGCTGTAGTATTCTGATGTCTTCGGTTTAGCAGAAGGTGCATCCTTTTATAAAGTTCGAAGCTTTGGCCGACCATTAAAACAATCACAGTTTGTGTTCAAGGAGAATGAGTCGCTGGAGTTTTGTTTCCGAGCAGGGAACGGAGCGCCAGTGCATATGGTTAATTGACGACAGATATCCTGGTGTCATTTCCTTGATTAGTGACCCACTCGGTGTCATCATTTATTTAGCGCCTCTCGTGCGGGGGTCATTTGCAGTCTGATCCCAAATTGAATAGTAAAAGTAATCAACGACATCATGAGTGTCGTCATTTATTCTTATAACGCTTCCATGCAGAGTCGTCATTTCTTGAGCTTATATTTTTTTATGATTATCATGAACTTAAGTGCTTTATATCTTAATGGAATTAATTATATCATGCACTTATGATCATATTTTGAGCTTTATTGAGTTGATGATTCTTTGTTGAGCTAACGATCTGTGAGCACAGGAGAAGAGAAGGCTATGCAAGACTTCTTCTGCTGGTAACATCATTACATTCTTTGTGATGCGGGACAGACACGCGACATGGGACTCTAGCTCACGATCGTTCCTATGCGAGGGAAGATGTGGGACCGTGCGCGGTTGAGAAACTGGCAGTGAGTCTCGGGTATCGGCCTTTCCGCGTTAACTCGGGTCGAGTCACGGGACGGTCACTAACTCTCGCTCTCGCAGCAGTGATAAAATGATAACCAGCTAGATAATCTATCACTCATGCAGTGGCATATACAAAAATATATGAGTAAAGCAATGCCTATGAGGAGGGTGGCGAGTGTACCTTCATGCTCCGGGCGTGGGGAAGACGTTCTCGGCCAAGTACGGTAACTCCCGGTAACAACAGTAAAAGTTAATTACAATAGTGAATTTTATTGCCCACTCCACGCAGGGAGGTAAAGTGTGATAGGATCGGTGCACTGGATTCAGAGGCGGGGTGAATGAATCCCACCCTTAAAAACTTTTCGCTCAATGAAAACAAGAACACTAACTAGAACAAGATACACAAATTGGATAACTAATCAGAATTTCTTTTGAACCAAAGAACAAACATCTATCTCGCGCCTAGACAATCAACTAGCAGAAGCAGAAGAAGGTAAACAACCTACTGCACAGATAGCAATATGAAAGCTCAGACAACCTGTGAAGGGTGGTAGAAGATATGGAGCTAACGCACAAGGCAAACCACTGCACATATAATTTTTTAGGTGGTTCGGTCAGCAAGACCTACATCCACCCCTCACTCCAAACTAGAGTGAGGCTTCACTAGCTAATGCTAGAACCAGCAAACTCAGTCTGCGAACACTTGCTGCCAAACAGCTTGACCAGGGGAACAGCCTCCCCTCTTCCTCCAAACCGGAGGGACACTCCAAGTGACTCCTAGCCACTTGGAACCAGAGACTAGGTCTCTCTTCCTCCAGACCAGGAGGGAACACCTGGACTTGCAACCCACAAGACCAGAATTGGAGACAAGTCTCCCTTCCTCCAACCCTGAGGGAACCCAACAAGTGACTCCCAGCCACTTGCAACCGGATACACAATGTCTCCCTTATCCTGAGTCCACAGGAGGAACCCGACCTCAATCCAGAGAGTCGGAAGAACAATGATGAACATATAATAAAAGAAAGGAAAAATAAGAAAGGAAAAATACACAGCGATCAGAAAGCTGTAAAGAAAGATAACATAGATATGGCTCCCATGGAGCTGACTGGCCTGGATTTGATCCACGGTCCAGTAGACAGATCTTCAGTCGAGACTTCTTTCTTCTTCTCCACGACCTCTCACTCTCTCTCTTCTCCTTCTCTTTTTCTCTTTCTTTTTCTGATACTCGATCGTGCAGGCTCTCTCTATCTCTTCTTTTCTCTTCTTCTTCTTTTTCCTCTTCTACTGCTCTTTGCCTCACTTCTTCTTCACTCACAGTCTCGATCAGCCCTCTGCTGTTCTTCTCATTTTTTCTTCAGATGGAGGAAGGCTTCTATTTATGGCAGCAGTAACTGGGACGTGTGCTCTCCACATTTTCAGCCCTAAGAATTTGGACCACGTGGCAGCATCCAGCATGTTATCAGTACACGTGTCATCATCTGGGCACTCCCCTTATCCTTGGATCACGTGCCTTCATTAGGCTTCACGAAGGGTGCCTGTCAGACAGAGAATCACATTATCAGTTTAAGTATATGCATTGCAGTGTATAGACTTCGCTGTATAGACTTGTGAAGACGAAGCAAAGTATAGACTTCATGAAGCAGGACAATTGCGTTGTACAGACTATGTGAAGACAAAGCTGTAGCGATGTATAGACTTCATGAATCAGAGCTGAAGCAGTGTATAGAGTTGCTGAAGTGTAATGCAATGTGCAGACATTGTTCAATGTATGGACTTTACATTGCAAACAGCAATGTATAGACATTTCAATCGACAGGCAGACAACGTACATAATTGTACATGCTTCAGGACAAAGTATGGACTTGAATGAACGGGCATGCAATGTATATACTTGCTCAGCCTGAAGTAATGTCTAGACTTTAGCTCAAAGCCAATGTATAGACTTCAAAGTATGCAATGTACATACTCTGAAGAACAGTAGCCAGTGTATGGACTTAGGCAGGCTTCAACTCAATGTATAGACTTCACGACTGATGAATGCAATGAATTGGACAAAGTATAGACTTAATGATGTGCAGACTTGCCAAGACAAATGAGCGATGTACATACTTGCTCGTTTTTCAGACTTCATGGACGATGTACAGACATGCAAAGAGAAAGGCTGTACAGACTTGATGAGCGATGCAAGGCAAAGGAATGTATATACTTCCAATGTATAGACTTGCCAACTGAGCGATGTATAGACTTGAACAAGGAAGCTCTGTAAAGACTTGATCAAGGCAAGGCAATCGAGTGTATAGACTTTCAATGTATAGTCTTGCCAAATGGGCGATGTACAGACTTGAATAAGGAAGCTCTGTACAGACTTGATCAAGGCAAGGAAATCGAGTGTATAGACTTTCAATGTATAGTCTTGCCAAAGGGGCGATGTACAAACTTGAACAAGGCAAAGTCTATACAGACTTTTAGATTCACAATGTATGGACTTTGGCAACCCAACGGCTGTACAGACTTCCACTCAACAGCGTTGTATAGACTTTGATAGCTCGAGACAATGTATAGACTTGAACAGCTTCAAGGCACAATGTGCAGACTTTACCAGTGTATAGACTTGGAGTTCTGAACGTAGGTAAAGACTGGGAATGTATAAACTTTACCTTAGAAATGAATGTATAGACTTTGAGGCATAAGCCAGGCAAACGATGTGTAGACTTGGCCAGAACGTAGGTTAAGATAAGAATGTATAGACTTGAAAAAGCAGACTGGGCAAACTCTGTACAGACTTGCTCAAACAGTCCGATGTATTGACTTGGAATTTCAACAGAAGGATGTATAGACTTTGAATATGAAATCAGGCAAACGGATGTACAGACTTGAAAGTTCACTGATGGATGTATAGACTTCACCTCGAGCATCTACAGTGCAATGTATGGACTTTGAAGAATATGAACATGGCATTGTACAGACTTCAAGTGAAGACCAGTGTACAGACTTCATTCGAAAGCAATGTATAGACTTGACAACCAAAGGGTTGTACAGACTTGAGCAAGACACAGCAATTGAATGTGTAGACATTGCACAGAAGAGTGTATAGACTTAGAACACGTGCAATGCAAAGACAACTCTGTATAGACTTGGAGGATGTGAGTGAGAATGTATAGACATCAGAGATGCGTGCTACAGTCCAATGTATGGACTTCAGTTGAAGCCAAACGAAGAGTGTATAGACTTTATGAATGCATATGCCAAGACCAATATACAGGCTTGAAGAGGATGCAAGCAGTGTATAGACTTAGTCTACGACAACGGACCAATGTACAGACTTAAGGTATCGCATGCAATGCTGTGTGTGAGCTTTGAAGTGCTTACAGCTGTGTAGACTTCAAATGTAGAGACTTGAAGTTGCTGCAGCTATGCAATGTGTAGACTTCCAAAAGCAGAGAGATGCAGCAGATAAAATGACTAAACATGCTTTATGCAGCAGATAAATTGACTGAACATCAAATCCAATGACTCACAGTGTAAGCAGATAAAATGACTGAGCATCTGAAAGACTGAACATATGAATGACTGCTAAACTGAATCAACGAGGTCTTTCATGCACACATGCATATGGTGACTTATAGTGTTTGCTATCATTAAAATCAATCATCAAGACCACAGGGGCACAACAATCTCCCCCTTTTTGATGATGGCAACACTATGAGTCACACTGACTCAAGTCAAAACATTCTCCCCCTTTGACTTCAGCAAAAAGACATTAGTTTGAGAGAGGAAAAATAAGCAGATATGAAACAATTGAATGAACATTTCTCCCTTTAACTACATGGAATCACATTCTCCCCCAAAGAGCAATATGACTCAAATCAATTTCTCCCCTTTTATTTTTTATTTTTTGTTTTAAAACAATCATGCAGAGGTATGAATGCAGAGATGCAGATGCAGCAAGAAATGTAATACCTCCCCCTAAGAATATGAATGCAGGGTCACAATTGATATGAACATGATTCAATATGAGAAGGAAGCTCCCCCTGAATAGATACCAATTGATATGCATCTGTTGCATTTCTCCCAATTGATGTGGTTGAGATGGAGACCACAGTGGCATTCAAGGGTAAGTTCAGGTCAATGAACCAAGGACAGTGAGGAGAAGAGTTTCAAACACAAGAAGTTCAAAACAAGATTTTTAAGGAGATATCAATCTCATAAATCCAAAACATAATTTTTCAAAGTCTTCCATTGTAAGGGCTTATGAATGAATTTTATTGATCAGCATGGTTTAAACATGATGTATGCAAGGTTTATCAATAAAATTCTGTATTGATATCTAAAACCAAGGTTTAATAAAAATGAACCAAGCCCTCATAATTCTATCTTGATTATCCTCTCTTTCTCTTACACAATCAAATTTATTGACTTCTTTCAGAAATACATGCACTAGTATTGAGATCAAACAATTATGAAGTCATGAGATTTTGTCTAGGGTTAAAATAATTTAATTTTTGCATCAATATTCAAATATTGCAATTCGTTCAACAAATTTTCATGCTACAAATTTTACGAGCACTCTAGTTCAGTGTACACTTTGTAACTAGAGGATATACCTTGATCAGAGGCCAATATCCCTAAGCACTTAGTGTGACTAACAGTCATGCTTTATATGAACAGAGGTAGCATTTACACATCATGACACACTACAAATCATTTCTTTGATTAGTGAGTTGTATTTCTCAGCGTGCATGCCATTGCTCTGCCTGATTAACAACCATTCTTGAGCAGAGTTAACTATGGCATCTCATGACACAGTCTTTTGGACATGTGTTTCTCAGTGACCAAGGTCATTGCTCTGACTGAAATTACCCCTTTAGACAATTCAGACAAATTCATTTGCTTCAAGTCAATAATAATTTCATGTATTTAACCAATTAAAGCCATGTATTCAATAGTGTAGTTTTCAGAAGGTTTTACAAGGCACATCATGAAATAGTTGGTTAAGGTTTATTAAACATGATTCAGATATTTTTAAGTGAATTACAGACAATCTCCATGAACACATTAAACTTAAACCACATGAATTATCTCAGACATTCATAAAATCGTATAATAGAAGATTCCTAATTCAAGTGTTTTCAGATTTATGATCGAAATAGTCCCATTGAAATCTTCATGAAGGACTGAAAGAATTCTGATACCAAATGATAGAAGAGATTTTGAGGCTCAAAGTTTTCAGAATATGATCAAGGTTTGTCAACAAAATCAATAAGGAAGGATATGTAATGAATTCTGACAAGTGTATGCATTTGACAACCTACATGCCATGCATTGACTCCCCCTAACAGTATGCATTCAGTCAATCTTTTTGGCATTTTTAATGTAGTGAAATGCAATGCTATTAACTACATATATGCAAAGACATGCAAGGACTCAACATTGATTGCCATGCAAAGACATGTAATTAACTACCCCTGAAAACATGCAATGTTTGCCATGAAAGCTGAACATATGGATTTGTGATTCATGCACATACAGACTACCCTATCAAAGTAAAATGACCCATGGTACTAGGCGGAGCACTTGGTCTAAAAGATCACCTCACATATAGTAAGAACCTCCAGACAGATTTACCTGCCTTTTGGTAGCTTACTATTTATATACCATAGTGGTCAATCATGATAATTCAACATGCAATCCTATAGGCAATCCAGATTATCAGTGAGCTATGCAATAGATAGATTTCAAACAACATTCAGATGTAGTTCAGGTTTTCAGATATTACAAGTTTATTCTCATTTCAATGTCTAAATAGACAATTCAGTATGAGCACATCAAACCAGACAGTTCAGAGAGATTTGAATATTCATAGTGTTCAAAAGATGGCAAATATGCAAGAGCACATCAAACCAGATATGCAATGAATTTTATTATGCAAGAAAAGATTCAAACAGAGTTGTGCAGATGACACATGCAGCTATGTATGCTTAACAGATTATGCAAACATCTGAACCAGATATTTCAGATGGCAAGGTTTAAAAACAAGTTTTCAGAACTGGCCTGAATAGTGCAATCCTAGGGGTTTCATTCTTGAATGCCTTGGTTTATTACCCCTCTTTATCCTTCAGCTTCTAACGCATACCTGTAACACAAAGCTTATTTTGCACAAGTAGGTACCCAAGAGGTCTTGGGTCCTGAATTGATAGTGACATTTCTAGCAGGTTTTCTCAACAAGTTTTTTGCATCAAGGTAATCAAATTTCATTAAATAGCAATTATTCATTGAATGACCAAAGCCACCACAATAACGACATGAAACAAAATTTTTGTTCTCTTTGTACACATTAGCATGATCATGAAATCTATGTGTATGAGAATTAAAGTTTCTATTGTTTGCATGAAGGTTCTGTCCTTTGTTATCATTCAGCCAGCAATTTATAGCTTTGTAGCCAGACTTTTCATATTCAAAATGAGAAGAATGATTTCTTCTATTAAAAGGTGACCAGCACTCTCTAGCCAGATGGCCTGGCTTCCAACAGTTAGAGCGTGCAACAGACTTTCTGTTAAAGACAAATTCAGATCAAAAAAATTTCTATTTACAGGGAATCTACCAGATTTATAGTTAGACTTCCTTCCCTGAGCATGCCAACATTCAATGGCCCTGTGGCCTGTCTTTCCACATTCAAAGCATGAAATAGAATTTCTTCTACCAGCATTCAACCAACATTCAATGGCCCTATGGCCTGTCTTTCCATAGTTGAAGCATGCAGAATAGTTTCTATTTACAGCAAATTTATTCCTATCAACATCATTATGGTTTGCAGGGAATTTAGCATGATGTGAAAAGGACATTTTCTTACCATTTGCAAACCAGCATTGTGCATTGCTGTGTCCTAGTTTGCCACAGGGCAGACATTCAGTTTTCCTTTTCTGAGGTGAAGGATTTTTATCATGAAATCTCCTAGCATTCATATCATCCTTCTCCATCAATTTACAACCATGCATCAAATGACCAAATCTATGACAGTAATGACATATCATTTTCTTCTTAGATGCATGTGAGTGTGTGTGAGGACTGTGATCAACATGCACTGATGTATCCTTTTTATTTATTTTCTGTTTTCTAGTCCTTTTCTGATTTTTATCCTATTTTTCTGTTTTCTTAGCCTTGTACTGAGTTGGAGATGGGGTAGAAGGCTTTTCCTGTTCAGAAGATTTAACAAAAACAGTTTTCAGGTTGGTTCCATCAACCTTCCTCACAACTGGATTGTAACCCAGTCTCTCTTTCTTAAAATTAACCTTCGTTCCCAACATTTTTTGAACAATGGGTTGTTTATCTTTAGAGGTTGTGGCTACATTTGAGGCATTTACAAATGATGTTATCAACTTGCTCTGAAGCTCTTTCTTGTTGATCTTATTGTAGCCCAGCCCTTCCTTCCTAGAGTTGATTTTTATACCTAGTAGCTTGTCTAGGTTTTTCTGCCCATCAACAAACTTTGACAGGGAGTTCCTCAAGTCTTGGATTTCATCTTCTAAATAGGCAATGTGTAACTCGTAACTGGCAATCTCTTGCTCACTGCAATTCATAGCTTCATTCAAAACTTTGTTAGCAGTTTTATATTTCTCAACTTCCTGTTCTAGATTACTCAGTTTATCAGAATCTTCAATGCAAACAGTTTTTCCTCTTTCTAAGGCTAGAAGTCTCTCAGACATAGTGGAGTTCAACACTTTTAACTTCTCATTTTCTTTAACCAAAGTATCATTTTGAATTAACTCATCAAGAAGAATCTGGTCATCTTGAGATACTTTTGGATTATTTGGAGTTTCATACTCCCTTTGCAAGTTTTCAATATTTTTCTGCAACTCCATGTTTACAGATTTTATGGCATCAAAATTTTCAATCAATAATGTGTTCTCCTTTTTAAGTTTCTCTAATTTTTCTTCATTTTCTTTAACAGATTTTCTAAGAGAGTCATTTTCAGATTTTAGCTTGTTTAAATCTGAGTTCACACTTTCGAAAGTTTTCAGCAATTTTTCATACTGGTCATGATAGTTAACAAGAGTCTGATTATCAATATTTGAACTGAGTTTCTCTTTGAGTTCAGATATCTCATTTACATGATCTTGATTCTCAATTTTCAGCAATGAAACTTGTTTTTTCAGCATTTGAAAATCAGACATACAAACATCATGACCATTTTTCAATTCAGTACAATTTTTACATGGAGAACTTGAACTATCTAACCCAGTACCCTTCTTCAATTTTTTATACTGTTTTCTTAACCTCTCATGTGACTCTAACAATTCAGCATATGCATTCTCCCAATCATCTAGATAAAAATTCTCGAAGAGATTTACCTCCTTATCATCATGTTCTTTTTCTTGATTGCTGCTTTGTCCACTTCCTCGAGCCATCATGCAGCTTGTTTGATTTCCTTTCCCAACTCTCTTCATCATCTCCAATATATCACTTGCAGATCTGCAATCAAGAAAACATGAATGAAAAGCTTTGTCAGTGTAGACACGCCAAAAATGACGCTATGTTGATCAAATCTCATGTCACTATGATGACGCCCCAAGTGAACTTCAATATATTCATAATATGAAGTTTTTCTATTTTCTTGTGTGTGGTTTTGATTTATTTTTTGCATTTTGTGATTCACGACCTGAAGAGGGGCGTTATTTAAATGGCGACCTTATCTAGGGCGTTTTCTCAAGAAAGGACGACTAAATGTCAGGGCGTCAATTCCTGGTATTATCCGGTTTTAAAGTAAATTCAAAATCAATTCAATTATTGGTTAACGTCCTTCCTCAGGGCGTGTTTTAAATTAACGCCTCAATCATAGGCGTGTTCTCATAATTTTCAAATAAAGTAAGTTTTATTGCCAAAATTAAATCCAAGAAGTGACGCCCTTGTTAGAGGTCGTGTTTTGAGTAACGTCTTGATGTAGGTCATCAATTCTTGATTTGACGCCCTTCGCAAGGTCGTGTTTCACCTTTCGTGTCCTGCTTTAACTCCTCTTTCCTGTATAGAGTCCTACCTTCAATAGTCTCCTTGCTCGAATTGGAGGTAGAGTCCTGCCTTCTTTGAACATTGCCTATCTTTATCTTACCAAACTCGAGCTTATCTCCCACTGAAATCCTATAAAATCATGATCTGGTCGATCGAGGCAGAGTTTGACGTTTTCAGAGGTTGAAGAGATTAGAAACGTTCAAGAGGTTGAGAGGATTGATGGCTTCCTCTGCTTCCTTTCTGTTGTATGCTCGATTGAAGGACTTCGGCTTCCTCTGCTCCTTCTTCATCCGGTCAACCGTGTCTTCTTGGTTCCCTTTACTGTCGACAGGGACAGCAGGGCTTTCTTTTGTTTGTGTTGATTTGTCTTCATCCACTATTTTCTTCTTCTGCGTCTGCATCAATTCCATCGTCAGTATTGTTCCTTTTCACTTTGCACTAGTTTTTATCACATATCTCCTCTCTCCCTAGTTCCTCTTTAGGGGTTTTAAAACCAAAACAATAAGGTGCGCATGTTGATTTCTTTTCATCATCACATGTTTTATTTGGATTGATACTACTGCACGTTGGCTGAATCCCATCTTTTGCTTTGTTTCATTGTCTTTTTTGCAAGGTAATCAAAAGGAGAACCCTTCTCATCGGCCGGCCGATTGAAGAAGGAGGAAGGAACTTCACATCATCCCGCGTTCCAATCTTCACCAGGTATTCGCGATCTCTTTTTACTATTATTGAGGTAACCCCTATGGCGATCACATCTCCATATTTGCACCACGTGCAAGCTTTTCTTCCCCCTTATTTATGCATTAATCATCATTATTCTCCATGTTTTTTCACATCATTATTCTCTTGTGATTGTGTGGGATTTATGCCCATCCACAAATTGGCAATCACGGTGGGACCTCCACTGTTTTCTTTTTGATTACCATCTCCATTGGCACCCTCGCGTGCCCCTTCCCCTTGGCACCCTCGTGTGCCCTTTCCCCTTTGGCACCCACGCGTGCCCTTTCCCCCTCGGTACCCTTTCCTTTGTGTCCCTCGGGCACCCTCCACTGTGCACACTGCACACTCCGGGATCAGCCAGCTTGCGTTTGCATATTTCCTTGAATTGACGTCTTCCACGAGGGCGCTTTTTAGTTTTAACGCCCTTCACAGGGGCGTGTTTATTTTACTAACGCCTTCATCCAGGGCGTCCAATTTTTATGTTATGTCTGCCGTCAAGACGTCTTTACATCATCTTACTGCTTTAATCATTCTGCCTGTGAATTCACGCCCTGCCCCAGGGCGTTCTTTTATTACATAGCGCCTCACCACAAGGCGCTTCCTCAGATTTGACGCCCTCACGCAGAGGCGTCCCTGTCAGATTTCGCGCCTCTACCAGAGGCGTGTTTCTGTTTCTCGCTGCTGGCTCATAGCCTCTCGCAGTGATTCACGACAGTGACCCTGTCGTTGCTTTGGTTGATAGCGACCTGCCCCAGGTCGTCTCTTTCCTGCGTTTTACAGAACCTTGCTTCCTACTGCTGTCTGTGATAGTTTGTTTGGTTGTCATATTGCTTGCCTATATTGCTTTGATTTGATCATATTACCTTGCATATTGTGGCATTTGGTTGAGAGACCTCCTCTCTCTACACTAGGATTCCACACACCTCTCTTGGAATCGGGACGAACCTCCATTGAGCATTCCGTCTCTTTGGACTGGAAATCCCTTTTCCAAGACCTCCATAAGTCCCCGCACCCGTGGATTCCCTCACGGACGCCGGGCTGGTTGTACCCTCGAAGTACCCGGAGTTTAGAGAACCTATCGTTGGTGAGGAGAGAGAAAGAATCTAGTTGACCCGGAGGTTACACTTGGATCAACTAGGTTTCACATTGCAAACATAAGTGAACTATTCAACAATTCAATCTACTCTAATCTCAAGCGGAACACTAAAACCTTGCGTTCATCTCAACTTGGCTGCATACACTTGCCTGGGTGATTTGACTTGTTTGGATTGAGTGGTTGTTTGTTTGATAGTGCCTTTATAAAATCGTCTCTCCCCTTTAAAGAAAATGAAACTCCGTTTAGGTAAGATCATCAACATGGCAGGCTATGGGTATTCTTATGATGATGAGGACGAGAATGTCTTTGGTCAATATGAGACCCCTCTCCAGGATTCCATCTATTATGAGGGAAATTACCCTCACCCTCAGTCTCATCATCCTCAAATCCATGTGGTTGATACCACTCCTCAAGAGGTTGTGCCCTCTTCTCAGACTTTGCCCTCCAACACTTCGGGGAACCCTTCTCCATCCTTCAATGTCACGGACTTAATTAATGCACTATCTCAGTTGGATGATTCCCAGTGGCAGGCTGTCCAGGCCGCCTTGAAAGGGAACTATGTTCCCTCTTCGTCTTCCAACCCCCCTCCGGCCGAGAGTGGCCATCACCCCGTTAACGACCAGGCGGTCTTGCATAAACCCCCTCTCGTCCACCAACGCCTGTCACGGCCATACCGGCCCAGCAGGCGAGTTATTCTGCAGTTAGGCACCAATTCCCCCAACCTCCTCAGATTCTACGGTCTCCTATACCACATTCTTTTGTTCAGGCCCCAGTTGAGTCCGACTCTAATGCTTTGCTACTTCAGAAGATGGCCCACATGGAAGAACAGCTTAAGAAAGTCACTGCGGCCAAGAATGCACCAGAAATCTCGCTCCCCACTCTGCCAATTTTCCATCTTCCTCCGTCTGAGATGCCGAACTTTCGGCGGTACAATGGAACTGGCAATCCGGTCATTCATTTGAAGGATTTTATGTACGAGACCTCCTTCTGGCAAGGCAACAAGGCTTCTGTGGCCTATTTATTCAGAAGATCTCTAGAGGGGCCAGCCCTCGAATGGTTTTATTCCTTGGAGCCAGCTGATGCCAGTGACTTCGATGTTGTCCAAAGGAAATTCTTGCAAAAGTATAGAGACCGTGTTTGACCCTCTCTGTCCGTTACAGATTTAGTTGCAGAGAAAATGAAGTCTGAGGAGGACTTCATCATATTTGCTGACAGATGGCGGTCGATGGCCGAGAAGCTGAAAGACACATTGTCGGAACAGGAGCAAGTAAAGATGATTATTTCTAATGCAACTCCTCAATTCCGCCATATTTTGGCCATGAACCGGCTGACTACTATGGAAGAGCTCTATGAGAGGGCTCGTTACATCCAGACATAGATGAAGGATTCGCCCATTATGGGTATGTTCGAGCCGAAGCCTCGGCTGTTTAAGAAAACCACCAATGTTAACAGCGGGCCCACAACCGAGGGCACCGTCACAAATGAGCAAGTCGGCGCAGTTGGCAACCCCCACCATCAAGCTAACCCACGTTCACCACCGCCTCTACGACAGAACTCTCATTTTAGCCCTACTCCACAACCCCAATTCGCACCTCAACACTCCTTCGCTCCACCACAAAACCAAGCCCCCCGCGTAGACCCTCCAGCTCCACCACAATACCATCAAATGCCCCCACCTGCCAACTACGGCCAACAACAACAACGGAGACCGCCACTTGGCCCCAAAAGGGACCACTATCCTCCACTTCCCGAAAGTCTCCCCGATATTTTTAATGCTCTGATGGCTGCCAACTTGCTCGCCTTGCCAAGGGAAAGAACTGTGTGGCCCGCTAATGTGGACACATCCCGTTATTGTGCTTTTCATCGTGGCCCTGGTCACAACCTTGATCGTTGCTTCCACTTCAGAGATTACATCTACGATCTAAATGATCAGGGTGACATCAATTGGGATGAGATGAGACAATTCATAGCCGCTATGAAAGAAAGAAGGGCCTCTCGGCAATAGCAAAATCAACAACTTCAGCAACCCGCTCCACAACAAGTTCAACCACAGCAAGCTCCAGCACCCCAGCAGGATATGGGGATTGTCCGTAATCCATTGCCAGAGCACGCCCCTAATCAGCATGTGAACCATGTCACGTCCCTCTACGAAGTGAAGAGAGGACAGGGATGGCACGAAGAAAATGCCTCTGTCGGGGCATTTCATCATGATCCGAATCAAAATCAACCTCCGCGCCTTTTGCGCACCCTTCCTTCTTCTTCTACTCTCCTATCGGGACGTCCTCTTTTACGTCCTGTCAACCCATCTACCTCCACCAGTTCTACAGCCTTGCCGGCCCGCTCTCTTCTTACCCATTTCCCACCTCCACAACCTACCGCACGACGAACCCCACCTTCCACCACCAACTCTATACCTCCGCCGTCCAGGCCACTCCTACTTCGCTCACCGCTAGCACCCGCTACACCCTCTACCACTCCTACACCAGCAAGGGTTCCTCCGCCATCAGTTCCCCCACCTCTCATACCAAGATCTCTTCTTGTTAGACCACCCGCCAAAGCTCCTCGCATTCCGGTTTCCCTTTCTACTTCCACGCCCCCTGAGGGGGCATCTTCGTCAAATCACTCTCCTGCGCCTCCCACGGGGGCATCTTTGCTAAACATTACTCCCACGCCTCCTACGGGGGCACCCCTGTTGTGGAACACTGCCACCGGCATTCCCTCTTCTTCTTCTTCTAATTCTCCTCCCACACTTGCCCCGACAGAGGCTCTACAAGGCGTGGCGCCGCTCCGCAGCGGACGGATTTTCCACCGTATTTTTCCACAAAGAGAGCTAGAGCCCGTGCAGGGGCCGCAAGAGCAAGAACAAGAACAAGGGTCTGTACCGGGCACTGAATATGATTTGTTAAAACATTTGGACCGGACTCCGGCAAGAATTTCGATCCTGGAATTGATCAAACAGTCCACCACTCATCAGCTGGCTCTAAAGGAATATCTGCAGAAGGTAATGGTTAATGAAGACATTCCAGTTGAGCAGATAGTCACGGTGTTAACACCTGCTAGCAGTCAGCCGGCAATTACTTTTCATGAGCACGAGCTGGCACCAATCTCAGCAAGAAAATATGCCTTATGCATCACAGTCGACATCAATAAGGTGGTTGTTAAGTAATGTCTGTTGGACACTGGGGCATCCATCAATGTTTTGCCACCGAGCACCTTGAAGTTATGTGGCATACCAGAAAGCCAGATTCGGCCGTCCACCATAACGGTCACTGCATATGACAATACAAAGAAGCCTCCTCTAGGCATGATCACATTGAAAGTTAGCTTGGGTCCTGCCACCATCACAGCGGATTTTCACATCTTGGACATGGATCCAACATTTAATGGCATTCTTGGCCGCCCGTATATCCAGCAACTTGATGCGGTGCCCTCTACAAATCACCAGTGTCTCAAATTCCCACACAAGGGCCGTATTATCAAGGTGACCAGCATGCCGATTCTGCCCGAGGAAGATATTCATGCGGCTTCATCAGTCCCTTCTATTTGGCCTGCCAATAAGCCACTGTTATCTGTGCTGGACGTCCCCCGTCCACGGCCAATGCCATCTGAAACTGTTACCACGGTTGCTATGACACCCCTGCCTTCTAAGGGGAAGAAGAAAAAGAACATGATTAATACCCCTGGCTGGAACATTCTGTTAAAAATGGGGTATCAAGATGGCAAAGGCCTGGGTGCCAACTGTAAGGGTAGGATTAGGCCCATTAAGCCGCAAAAATTGCTTGTACGAGGCGGTTTAGGCTATAAAGGGCCGAGCAAAAATGAAGAAGAGCCATGGGCATTTATGACTTCTACTTTGAAGACTGATCGCCAGCCACTCTCCTGGACACTGAAGACACATTTTGTTACTGGTGGCGTTCAGAATAATGAGCAGACTACCATAATTACTTCATTGCTTGACTATCAAGATGTTCACGCCAGACAGTTTGCTCGTCACATTGCCCCACTGGTTACCTACAAAGCCCTGGAGTCTTTAAGGCCGGACAAAATAAGGAAAATGGGTGATCCAGAATGTGACTGGTACAGGTGGTTCGACATGAATGACATTGCTATTTCTTTGAGCCGCCTCTTCATGCTGATAGATCCGGAATGGCCACCGCTCATACAGGAATTAATTGAAATGCCAGCAGTGATCACAGACAAGAGGCAGCTGCTGAGTGACTATACGGATACTGGGGAGTTAGATGTCCCCTTCGAAGAAGGTTTCACTGTGGATAGGCTGTGGGCCGGCCTCTTTTCTCGCACTTCGCTACATCCATCTGTGCTTACTTCTCTATATTCCCATTGGTTTGGTCATGTCCCAAGACCGCCTCCGATTATAATCAACTTGTCTCCAGATTCACTCCAAGTTGCTCTCCCGATTCCTCCCTCGCTCCTCGAGCGATTTTCTGAACTCTCCATCTCGCCCCCCCATGGGCCATCATTGATTAAATCTTTCTCTAATCTTGCAATTTCCACTCCTCCTGCTATTCTCCCATCACACTGCTTTCTCCTTGAAAAAGAAAATAAAAATGAAGAAAAAGATAAAACTGAAAAAAAAACGCTGATTTTTCAACTTTCCAATCCTCCATCTCCGTTGAGGAGACTTCTTATCTCTTTCCCGAGTGCGTCCCGACCTAGGGGCCGCTCTTTCAAGATTCCTTGATAGATCTATTTTCCCCCTCCAGCGAGGGGTCTTCTTCTGTATCACCTTTTGTATCCACTTTTTCACCCCCTTCTTTTCTTTCTGATCAGGCTAGTTGCTCCTCCTCTTCTTCTAATAAAATTCATGGGGTAGATTCACATAAGAAATCCAAGGGTAAGGAGATTCCTTGCAGATTTTTGTTGGAGTTGGCTATCAGATGCCAAGCTTGTTTAGCAATCTCTGAGTTTGTGGAAAATCCAATTATCCTGCCAGAGTTAGAATTTGAAGATGCTGCTGCTTCTTATGAGGGTTTGGGCATTTATGAAATTATGAATGATGAAGACCCTATTGAAGAGGGGGATGAAAGTTATGAAGAATATGAGGACGAGGCTGATGCCTTTGCTAGTGGCTTAAGAAAATTTGACGAACCATCAGCCTCAGTAGAAGAACCTACCAAAGAAATTAATCTGGGTACCGAGGAAGACCCTAGGATTGTCCTCATTAGTAAGAATTTGCCGCCCTCCGAAGAGGAGGCGCTCATTGTAGTTCTTCAAGAATACAAGGACACGTTTGCTTGGAGTTATGAGGATATGCCAGGATTAGACCATGCGCTCGTCGAACATCGTCTTACACTTAAGCCAGGGTCTGTGCCGGTCAAACAACGGTTGAGGCGTTTCCACCCTAATATGGCTTTAAAAATGAAAGAAGAGGTCGACAAGCTCCATAAGGCTAGATTTGTTAGAGTTGTCCTCTACCCCAATTGGGTGGCTAACATCGTCCCGGTTATGAAGAAAGATGGAAAAGTTCGGATTTGTATAGACTTCTGGGATCTCAACCGTGCGTGTCCTAAAGATGACTTCCCCCTCTCTCATATTGATGTTCTAATTGATAACACGGCAGGATTTGAGACTCTTTCATTTATGGATGGCTTTTCAGGTTACAATCAAATTCGTTTGTCTGAAGAGGATCAAGAGAAAACATCATTCACTACACCATGGGGTACTTATTACTATGTGGTCATGCCTTTTGGACTTAAGAATGCTGGAGCCACCTACCAGAGGGCTATGATGGCAATTTTTCATGACATGATTCATATTTATATTGAGGTGTATGTGGATGATCTGGTTGTAAAATCAAGGACAAGGATTGAGCATCCTGGGGTTCTGGCTAAGGTTTTACAGAGATCACGAGAATATCAACTGAAAATGAACCCCAAAAAGTGCGTATTTGGCATTTCTTCAGGGAAGTTGCTTGGATTTATTGTCAGCAAGAGGGGAATTGAAGTTGATCCCAACAAGGCAAAGGCCATCAGAGATATGCCTCCTCCCAAGAATTTAAAAGAAGTTCGAGGATTAATCGGGAGGTTGCAATTCATTCGCCGCTTCGTCTCCCAGCATTCACAAAGATGTAGGCCGTTCTACGAGCTTACTAAACCGGGTGTCAAGTTTAATTGGGATGACAAGTGTCAGGCAGCCTTTGACGGGTTGAAGGATTATTTGGCCAATCCTCCTGTCCTGAGGCCGCCAATTCCAGGCAAGCCACTTATTCTTTATGTTTCGGTCCTGGATGACTCCGTAGGTGCTGTCTTGGCTCAAGTGGATGAAGAAAGTAAGGAGAGGGTAGCATACTACTTGTCTAAGCTTCTTAACCCCTGTGAGCAGAGGTACTCAGCCATGGAGAAGACTTGTGCAGCTTTGGTTTGGGTAGTTCAGAAGTTAAAACATTATTTTCTAGCTCATGACGTTCACCTCATTGCTCGCATGAATCCAATTAAATTCCTCCTTGAAAAATCTATCCTCACTGATCGATTAGCACACTGGCAAAGCTTCCTCTCTCAATTTGACATCACTTACATTCAACAGAAAGCTATCAAAGGTTATGCCATTGCCGAGCATCTTGCTCACCACCCTCTTCCCCGATTTGATCCTGTCAATTCGGAGTTTCCAGATGAAGAACTAATGTCCATCAATCAACCCCATGATCCTATGTGGACATTACATTTTGATGGAGCTCTAAATTCTCAAGGAAGAGGGATCGGCATGGTTCTTTTAACACCAGAAGGGGTCACCATTCCATTTGCTGCTCGGCTCACTTTCCCCGTCACCAACAATATAGCTGAGTATGAAGCTCTTTTGGCCGGTCTTCAAACCGCTCATCAATATGGTGTCACTCATTTGAGGATTGTGGGTGACAGTCAGCTCATTCTGCGCCAGGTGCTTGTCAAGTGCCGCACCATCAATCCTAAGCTCAAGCCCTACCAGGAACTCGCTTCAGCTTATGCCAAACTCTTCACTAAATTGATCTTCGTTCATGTCCCTCGCAGCCAGAACATCTTGGCTGACGCTCTCGCCTCTTTGGCTTCTGCTTTAGTCTTCCCTCCTGAGCGTGATTTTCATGTTCCCCTGATTCATCAGCGCGACACACCAGCTATCAAGGATCGCGCATTCCTCGATATTAGGGATCAAGTGCTTGAGAAGGTTAAGCAGAAAGAAGCTCTTAAAGGTAAAGAGGTCATGCTTTTAAACTGGGAAGAAGAATTGGCTGACGAAGAAAAACCTTGGTATTATGAGATTGCCAGATATTGTAATGATCAGTCCTATCCTGAGGAAGCCACTGCTGAAGAAAAGAAAGCAATTAGAAGAGTGGCTCAACGTTATGTTCTGCTTGGAGGTGTGCTCTACAGAAGAGGGCTCACCGGTGTTCTGCTAAGATGCCTCGATGATGGTGAATCGTGGAAGGTTGTGGAAGAGGCGCATTCTGGAGTGTGTGGTGGTCATGTGAATAGCCAGATGCTAGCTAAGAAGATCCTTAGGCTAGGCTTCTATTGACCAACTCTAGAAGAGGATTGTTCCATCTATGTTCGAAGGTGTGTCAAGTGCCAACTGCACGCCGACAAGATTCATTCTCCTGCTTCTTCACTCCATCCCACGTCCTCCCCATGGCCTTTTTCCATGTGGGATTTTGATATCATTGGACCTCTTGGTGATTCGAACCTCCTGACCAAACAAAAATCATTCATCCTCACGGCAACGGAGTACTTCACCAAGTGGGCGAAAGCAGAAGCTTACGTAGAGATCAAAGCATCAACAGTCTGCAAATTCATAATGAAGAACATCATCACGAGGTTCGGCATCCCGAGCACCATCGTCACCGACAATGGACCTCAATTTATCTCTCAGGAAATCAAGGATCTCTGCAACATGTATAACATTGCATTGCATCATTCTTCTCCCTATTATCTGTAGGGCAATGGCCAAGCAGAGGCAACTAATGAAACTTTGATAAAAATTGTCAAAAAGACGTGTGAGGCTAATAAATTTTCGGATTGGCCAGACAAATTAGTTGAAGCTCTCTGGGCCTATCGCACTTCCATTCGCACCCCCACTGGGCAAACCCCTTTCGCTCTTACTTATGGAATGGAGGCGGTAGTCCCTTATGAGATTCTCATTCCCTCTCTGCGAGTACAATTGGATAAGGAATTTTCTATTGATGAACGTCGTGTTTCACTCCTTGCCTAGTTGGAACTCCTAGATGAGAAGCGTCTGGTCGCCGCTGAGCATGCGCGCGTTTATCAAAACAGGCTCTCACATTTTTATCAAAAGAAAGTAATTGAGAGAAAATTTAAAATCGGTGAGATGGTAATTAAGAGAATTTTTGTAAAGCCAGGTGGCCCCCGCTCAAAACTCCAACCCAATTGGGAAGGACCATTTATCATAAAAGAAGTTTATCCTGGCAATGCTTAAAAACTGGTTAATGCTGAAGGGGAAGAGTTAACTCACCCTTGGAATGGTTTGTATCTTAAGAAATACTACCCTTGATTTAGGAAAAAAAAAGAGAAAGAGAGATTCTCCAAAATTGGTGCCATGGCACACGAAGGATCAATGTCCGAAAGGTCAAAATTCAGAATTCATTCATCAGTCTTGTTAATTTAAAAGGGGGGTCGATTCACGCACACACTACACGCTTTATTCTTGAGCTCAAGCAGTGCAAAATCCGATGGAAAGTCAAAAACCTGACTAAAAGTGAAAGACAATACCCGTTCTTTTCTTCTTCGGCCCATAAGGGAGGAAGGGAGACCTCGAGGTAGATATGCCAAGCCTATCCACCGCCCTAGTAGGTGGAAGTCAAGGCCCAAAAGGGAGCAAATGCCACAAAAGCCCAAGTACAATTAGGTTCATTTTCATCAATGCAATCAATTCCAAAGTGAAAGTCAAGTTATGAAAAGAAAAGCATGTCAAGAGGACAAAGTCCCCGCAAGGAAAACCTTGGGCGTATGCGTGCAATATAAATGGGCAAAAAGGCAACAAATTTCCCTACGCCAAAGACCGAACCCCAACAGGCATAGGGTAGGGGAGGTAACTTTGCCTTGAGCATCTCAGAATCCCTTATGGGCTTCCCTTATATTTTCTTCCATCCTTTCCATGCGGTAAAGTCACGAACTGGCCGGATGGTCAAGACGGACTTAAGAAATTACATTGTGCGAAATCTCGAATACAAGTCAACTATGAGCACGTCAACTCCCTTTTAACTACTCAAGAAAGGTTAATGAATTTTAGATGGTGACTATGTAAGACTCATGGTCTTGATAGCCTTGAAGCCCTTTTTGCAGAATAATTCAATTAACGCCTTCGACTAAGGTGCTTTTTATGGAATTAACGTCCTAGATTAGGTCGTCTTCTTCAGAATAACGTCTTTGAGCAGGTCGTTTCTTTTTCAAAAATCAAATTCTTTTTCGAATTCACGCCGTTTCCGTGAGCATCTTTACGCGAATCACGACCCACTCTAAGGCGCGTTTTTCAAGAAAAATAACAAAAAAAAATATAAATGAGAGAAAAGAAAAAAAATGCATTTCTTCACGATGTATGCTTGCATTCTTTTGCGTGGGCATCTTTTATTTATGGTTTGCATATGTGTGCTTTGCATGATGCATCTCCCCGCTATCAGTCATTTTATTTACCTTATTTGATTAAAGGCTTGGCCCCTTGACCCCTCATTAAGGTCAAAATATTGCTACCCCTTGCTTATCGGGCAAGGGGCCAAGTCAAACAGATGAATTAACCTGTTTATTCAAGAGTGAACAGCAGCTACAGAAACAGGGCACAGTAAAACGAACACAAAGAACGTGGAAAGAGGAAAGTATACAAACACAAGGCCACAACCACACAAAGTGCTCAGGTAACAAAGGAATCTCAATATCATATATATATATACATCATGAATGTCTAAGTACAGGTGTGAGGGTGGAGGAGTACAAGTAAGTCTCTCAGCTCTCGCCTCCACCCTCCTCTCTCCTACTCTCAACCTCCTCCTCGCCGTCCCGAGCTGGCGCTGGTGGAGGAGGCATGGGCCCCCGTGAAGAAGCAGGAACCCGAGCGTGTCCCCCTACCTCGCTCCTCTCTCGGAGGGAAGAGCCCGCCACGAAGGTGGAACTGGTGAAGGAGTACCCCGCAGCCCGTGCTCGCTCACGTCCCCGCTGAAGACGCTCCTCGGACACTCGTAGCCGCTCCTGGGAAAGGATCAACTGAGTCCTCGAGTCTGCCAGCTCTCGCTCACGTGCCGCCAGCTGCTCCTGGAACCGGGCACACTCCGCCTGGTGCTCCTCCCGCTCACGAGCCCGCTCCTCGCGCTCCCGGGCATGCTCCCGTCGCTCCAGCTCAAGGGCTACACGCAGCTCGGCCACATCTTGAGGGAGCTCCTCTCGTCGCCTTAGGAACCTCTCAAGCTCTGAGATCCGTTGATCACGGATCGCCAGCTCGGTACGTACCGCCTGAAGCTGAGTCGTCTGCAAGCAGGTAAACAAATCATCAATTCCACAACTAATGCAATGATTCAATTCAAGCAATACGTGATTGAACTACTCACCTGTGCGCTCGTCGTGCGGAAGCCCTCATCTACGCATGTAAGAGCGGCTCGAAGCTCCTCAGTCTGTAAAAATGAATTTTTATCAGTGCACAATTGTATAATCAATATTTGAATGGATTGATGTTTTGGAATTTACCTTTGAGGCGAGGTCACGCTCCGCTGCCTCGGCTCGTGCCACTGCTCCCGCTAACTGCTCTGCCAGTGCAGTCACCTCTGCACTGGGTCCTCTCGAGCTGGAGGCCTCCCTTGGGTCTCTCCTCACTGCTCCCTGCTGGCCACGCTGCATTTCATTGAGATCGTCAGTGGCTAACCATCAATAATTCAACAGAAACAAAAATATATACATTTGCATATAGAAATAATTTAAACACTCACCAGGGTCTCTAGGTCAGCCCGTGTGGCGGCCAGCTGGTCCTCCAGGCTGTGTAGGTGGGCCTGGGCATCTATCGCCGCTATGTCCCGTGCATCCTGCATCCATCACATGTTAGTCGCATGATAGTCACATAAGCATTTGCATTTAATTTAGAATAAGTGCATTCATCATACCCCTAAGACCCTCATCTGGGGTCGGCCGGCGTATACCTCCCAGTAGCGCCGGAGGTACTCGGAGCTGTCAGTCGCCTGGGAGGTGACTCTGGTCCCGCCTCGCTGCCAGTCGGCGTGCTGCTCCTCGAACCGCACCCTCCAGTCGGTCGCCTTTGTACGACCGCGAGTCTTCTTCCCGATGCCCCGCGGCTCGCCTACCTCGATCCACTCCTGGTGAGGCCTAGCGTCCTCATCACCAACCTAAGCCGTAACGGCTCGATCTCGCTCAAGCAGTGAACCCAAAGCTCACGCTCAAAGCGAGGTCGGCCCGCTACGACCCAAGGCTGGCCCTCGTCTGTCATCCCCTCATAGGGTCTCCACTGCACCTGCATTCATAAACATACATGTCATCATTTCATCTTCATCATAATAAAGCAAAAGAAAGATACATAGCATTCATACATACCAGCGAGGGAGGGAAGTCGCGGAGCTCTCTCCGTAGAACCCACAACTCGTAGCCGAGTGGGGCGCCGAAGACGACCGGCACCCAGCGCCGTGCTAGAGGGAAAGCTCCCTCATTCCCAGGCCGTGGGTCAACGCGCCCCATCGGCATGTAGAGGTGACTCCAAACCTGCATCCATGCATTGCATTTGTTAGGCATTCATACGCATATAAAAATATACATAAAAGAAAAAAATGATGAAAAATGCATACCTGAAGAAAAGGTGAGAAGCCACTGACGGTCGTCTCTCGCCCTGTCCCCGTGGACAGGTCGGCCATCAGGTGCGCCAGCAGAGCCGCTCCCCAGGCGTAGCTGCCAACTGCCTCCAGGTCCTCGAGTATCCCTAGAAATCGGCAGTTGATGACGTCGCCCTTTGTCCCGAGCAATAGCCTCCCGAGTAGCAGTAGCAAGAACCTCCTCAAGTCTAGGTCAGCTCTCTCTCTGTCGGCTGGGTCCTGGCAGTAGACTGCCCTAGCCCCGTCTATCAACCTCTGTGAAAACTGCTCTAGGGTCTCTCCTGACCTATGTCTGGCATTCCCTAAACCCATCACTGTAGTGAGGTCGGTGCGGAAGATCGTCCTACACTCGCTAGGCATCTCATAAACCATCTCCAGCCCTAGCAATCTCTGGGCATGCTCAGTGTAGTCTGGATAGGTAATCCCACTCACAGCCTCTCCATCTACCCTTAACCTTGTAATCCTGGCCACGTCCTCCAGGGTAGGAATCATGTGTCCCCAAGGCATCAGGAATGCCCGGCTAGTCCTATCCCATCTCTCCCGTAGAACCTGAATGAGTGGTAGGTCTGGCCTAACTGGCTCTATGCTGAGGAAGGCCCCGAACCCCATCGCATCTACCCTCTCTCTCTGGAACTCGGGGAGGCCGTAGTAAGCTGCCCGGACCATGACCCATGAAATGCGCATCCTCATCAGCCCCTGCATGCATAAAATAAGAATTTTTGGCTTAATTGTTGTGAATATTCATGCTTGTTTCATTTTGATTGCCCCAGGTTGAATGTTGATGTTATTGGAAGTAACGACCTTCCTCAGGTCATTTTTCGTTGAAGTGGCGCCCTTAAGGGGGGCGTGGTTCTGTTTGTGCTTCAAGATAACGACCTGCCCTAGGTCATTTTTCATCTATGAAATGCCTCTGTGTTGGGCATGTGTTTGTGGTTAATTTCTAAAATCCTAAAGGTTTTATCAAATCACGCCCTTGGGATGGGCGTTTTTCAAGTTGGGTTCGTTAATTAATCAAAGAATTAATGAATGGGCGACCGCTGGTTTGGTCGTCTGTTTTGAATTGACGCCCTGGTGGGGGGCGTGGTTTTGAGTTTTTCAGAAAATGGAATAAAAATAACAGCATGCGAAAATTAATAGCAAAATATGTAAATTTAATTGGGCGACATGCTTTAGGGCATGTTCTCATGAGGTTAATTGTTTTTCATGAAAATAATATAATTAACGCCCTTGGGATGGGCGTGTATTTTGAAATCGCGACGCCCGTGAGGGCGCCTTCTTCCTGGGTTGCAGGGTTTATACCCCGAGGGCTATGGAAAATCAGTAAAAATGAAATTAAATAAATAAAAATGGGAATTGGGTTGAGGTTTACCTTCTTGTGCTTGGGTTCCTGTGGCCGTGGCTGCCGTGGCTGCCGGAGTTGGCCGGCACGGGGAGGGGGCATCGCCGCGGGCGGTGGTTCATCACCTTCCTCTCCTCCTTCTCCTTCTTCTTCTTCTTCTTCTCCCCTTTCTTCATCTTCTTGACCTTCTCCGTCTCCTTCGTCTTCCTCGTGGGTCTCTGGGCCTTCGTCGGCCTCACCGTCGGCCGTCGCCGCCGGTTCCTCTTCAACCGCCACGGGAGGGGCTTCCTCCATGGCGTGTTCTCTCTCCGAGATCAACGACCTCCGGTGCGGCCACCCTCTGCCGCTTGACTGATCCTCCTCTGGCCATGGCTAAGGCTAGGGTGAGAGTGTGAGAGAGGGATAGAGGAAGAGAAGAGGGGAGGGCTTCGGTTAGGGTTGCAGAGAAAGAGAGAGGGGGCAAATGGAACGGAGGAAGAAGAAGAAAGGGGAAAAGCCCTTTTAGCATTCGAAAAGAAGTAACGCCCTGAGGAAGGGCGTGTTTCGTTGAACTCGCGACTTCTACAGAAGGCGTTTTTATAAGGTACACGATGTAGCTTGAGGCGTCCATTTATTTTGCATGGTGAATGATAACCGTCGTCAGACGCATTCAATGGGCGTTGAATGATTTGAGAGAAGTAATTATTACCATTTTTGATTAACGCCTATGATTGAGACGTTACCTGATTGAAATGTGGCTTCGATAAGGGCGTTACTTTTGGAATTTCAATGAATATATTTTGGGAATTTGAATCAATTAACGCCCTGTTCTAAGTCGTTATTTAAGTAACGCCTATGGCTGAAGGCGTCAAATGTATGAACAGGAATGTTGAAAACGTCGTTGTCTGAGGCGTCCATTTTGGAATTTGCGTCCTTTCTTGAGGCGCTATTCACAACAGAACGACAGATTATTTGAGGATTTGATCTAAAGCACAGCAGTAAGGCTCAATCAGAAAACAATCATTTTTATTACTTTGAAAAGAGAGATTACAATGCTTGATGAGCCGTCTTGGGTCTTAGCTTTCTCAAAGCTGTTACATAATTTTTCCACTGATCTTTGTCTTCATCTAAGCTTTCTACAGGTTGATGGAGTTTGTTAATCTTCCATAGGGCTTGGATTGTGATAGCCTCTTCTCCGTCTTCATTGCTGCCTAAGTCTCTTGATTTGATTGGAGGGAGATGAGAGACGTCTTCTAGGTGTTGCCTTGGAAGTCCAATTTGAGGAAGGCATCTGTGAGAGTTGTATAGTATGAAGTCCGAAGCACCTATGAGACGAAGGTCCGTCCCGGTGGAGAATCGTGCACGAAGTTCCTGCATTTTGAGTACACCCGGGGCACAAGTGAAGAGGTTCTTTGGCATCACTTTGAGGTGCTCTCTCCATTCCACTCTCTTTTTGATTTGAGGAATCCGGTTCATCACTCTATTGCTTATTCCTAACGAGCCGGTCATGTAAGAGAGTGGGCTTTTTGAAAAGATTCTTGAGGGTTGTTGGGCCTCACCACATGGATCGAACTTGAGGTGTAGATCAACCCAACTAGAGAGTGCTAGCATGCACCCGTATATGGGCCTTCCCATCGCCGCCGAGGTAAGCCCACTATAGAGATAGGCTAGAATAGCCGGTCCAACTCTTTCCTCTTCCCATAAGCTCACCACCGCGCTCAATTGGGCCTCCTCTAGAAAGTCCTCCGTGGATGGAAACAAGAGTGCGCCTGCTAAGCACACCACGAAGGCCTTGGCTATCTTTTCTATCTCCTCCTCTTCCTTAGCTTGATCCGCTCTCTTGAACACCCATGAGGCGAGCTTCAGAGGTTGATTCCTTTAGTGACCTTGATTTGGTTCACTATGTTTGGGCTAGATATCAATGAGGTTAGCAATTCATGAGAAGAGATTGGCCTTGGCATGATGGCCATCTTTTGTTCTTCTCCTTGTTTCATCCTTTTCAAGCCTAATATCAACTCTAGTTCTTCCAATAGGATGGTGGCTTCAAATGTTGAGAAGAGAAAGGTGTGAGTGGAAGGGTGCCATATTTCAACTAGAGCTCCTATGGCTGCCCAATCTAAATGAATTTGGTCATGGTGTTTGGCATGGGTGACTAGGCCCAAAAGGTGCCATCTTGCAAGATAAACCCTCATATCAGAAGAAAATTTGGAAAGGATAAGGGGAAGCCACTTGTTTTTTGAAAATCTCCTAGCTCCTGGCACTAATGGATAGTCCTGTGGAAAACAAAGAACAGAGAAGAATGCACGATTGAGCATGCAGGTGAACAGCAGAACAGTTGAATGTCTTTTGGTTCGGATATGAGCAGAAGAAGAATAGAAGAATTCACTAACCTGATTTAGAGCAATTCGGCTGTAGATATGTCCTTGGATTTCAGTCAACCTGGGGGTAGAAGACCTGGGTCTCTTGATCATCCTCTCCATCCTTTTGCTTTGTAGAAAGAGCTCGGGCAAGTGCCTGCAGGAGAAGAACGAACAGCAAGACAGAGCCGGCTGCAGAGGTTTAGAAGAGTTTGCTTTGATTAAATCTAAGGAAGTGCCTGCCTTTTATAATGATTAGGTTGTTCGGAGTTAGAAGGTTGATGGGTATTAGGATATGGTTTGCCTTCCGGTTCGGAAATGGAAGTTTGCTTAATTAACGCCATTTGTTAGGGCGTCAATTGTTGAATTGACGACATTGCTGAGGTCGTGTTTTGTTTAACGCCCTTGACGGGGGCGTTTTCTTCTTGAACTATCGATGAATGTCACGCCTTAATGAAGGGCGTGTTTCTCTTTTTGACGCCCTCATGTTAAGGCGTTTTTCATAATTTTGACGCCATGGCTTAAGGTGTGTTTTATGAGCTTGATGAACTTAAGTGCTATTATGTCATTGGAATTCTATTTTATTTAGCACTTATGATCATGTCATACTTTGAATTGAAGATTATTGATGTTGAAATTGTGAAGATTGATAAGTTTCAAGTGCAGGAAAGTGCAGGTTTGGAGACGCGTGGGTTGCTCATGGAAGTAACATCGCGTTCATTATCTTGTATTTGTTTGCTGTAAGCATTTTACTATATGGTATTTACGCTATTATAGCATATCAAGGACCTTGTGGTTCTGATGAACCTGGAATTTGAGTTCCCCTTCATCAAAAACTATGATAATTCAGGAGAGTCTTGATCACACGGAGAGGCCGTTGAGTCATTGAAGGTCTGGGACGATGGTTCCACTTTCTGAGTTGATGCGTGGACAAACGGGCTTCGGCTTAGTGTTAGCTCAGAGATCTGGATTCTTGACCAAATCTGGATGGCTTAGCAATATTATCCTTGATTATTTTCTATTTTTAGTTTGTTTTATTCTTTTCTTTCAGCCCAACATGCATCATGTAGGACTTTGAGTTTCATGCTAAAAATCTTCAAATTATGGCAATAATGAAGGTCACTCGCTCTTTATTGAGTTGACATGAGATATTCCACTCCAAATCAAGTACTTTGTTCTATCTGAAGCCGCTCAGGCTGATTCCTTGAAAATGTCCCTTTGTTGGATCTCCATCTCAATTCTCTTTATTTTTCTGCAAATCTACCTTGGTTGTAGCACGTCCACGTTGGCTGGTAACCGCTCTCCAATGGTCTTTCCCTATCGTGCCCGCGCGCACACCTTTTGCCTTACATTTTACTTGTTTAGCTTAGTCTCCTTTATCCAGCAAATTGATGTTTCCTTGGAATTACCCGGGGTTGTTTCGCTCAGAATCTTGGAAAGATTTCCATTGCTTAGTGTCTGAGGCGTGTCACATCACACCTTGGCATCTACTTATCAGTTCGCTCCACTTCATTCCATTTGTTGCACTTTCCTCCATTTCGTCTCACTCCCTTCCAAAGCAGACGCCAAGGCGGGGCAGCTGTAGACACGCCAAAAATGACGCTATGTTGATCAAATCTCATGTCACTATGATGACGTCCCAAGTGAACTTCAATATATTCATAATATGAAGTTTTTCTATTTTCTTGTGTGTGGTTTTGATTTATTTTTTGCATTTTGTGATTCGCGACCTGAAGAGGGGCGTTATTTAAATGGCGACCTTATCTAGGGCGTTTTCTCAAGAAAGGACGACTAAATGTCAGGGCGTCAATTCCTGGTATTGTCCAATTTTAAAGTAAATTCAAATTCAATTCAATTATTGGTTAACGTCCTTCCTCAGGGCGTGTTTTAAATTAACGCCTCAATCATAGGCGTGTTCTCATAATTTTCAAATAAAGTAAGTTTTATTGCCAAAATTAAATCCAAGAAGTGACGCCCTTGTTAGAGGTCGTGTTTTGAGTAACGTCTTGATGTAGGTTGTCAATTCTTGATTTGACGCCCTTCGCAAGGTCGTGTTTCACCTTTCGTGTCCTGCTTTAACTCCTCTTTCCTGTATAGAGTCCTGCCTTCAATAGTCTCCTTGCTCGAATTGGAGGTAGAGTCCTGCCTTCTTTGAACATTGCCTATCCTTATCTTACCAAACTCGAGCTTATCTCCCACTGAAATCCTATAAAATCATGATCTGGTCGATCGAGGCAGAGGTTGACGTTTTCAGAGGTTGAAGAGATTAGAAACGTTCAAGAGGTTGAGAGGATTGACGGCTTCCTCTGCTTCCTTTCTGTTGTATGCTCGATTGAAGGACTTCGGCTTCCTCTGCTCCTTCTTCATCCGGTCAACCGTGTCTTCTTGGTTCCCTTTACTGTCGACAGGGACAGCAGGGCTTTCTTTTGTTTGTGTTGATTTGTCTTCATCCACTATTTTCTTCTTCTGCGTCTGCATCAATTCCATCGTCAGTATTTTTCCTTTTCACTTTGCACTAGTTTTATCACATATCTCCTCTCTCCCTAGTTCCTCTTTAGGGGTTTTAAAACCAAAACAATAAGGTGTGCATGTTGATTTCTTTTCATCATCACATGTTTTATTTGGATTGATACTACTGCACGTTGGCTGAATCCCATCTTTTGCTTTGTTTCATTGTCTTTTTTGCAAGGTAATCAAAAGGAGAACCCTTCTCATCGGCCGGCCGATTGAAGAAGAAGGAAGGAACTTCACATCATCCCGCGTTCCAATCTTCACCAGGTATTCGCGATCTCTTTTTACTATTATTGAGGTAACCCCTCTGGCGATCACATCTCCATATTTGCACCACGTGCAAGCTTTTCTTCCCCCTTATTTATGCATTAATCATCATTATTCTCCATGTTTTTTCACATCATTATTCTCTTGTGATTGTGTGGGATTTCTGCCCATCCACAGTCAGTAGCTACCTTCATCATATTCCAAGCCTTCTGATTTTCTACACACATAGATCGATGCTTATTAGTCCATTTGGACTGATCTTTTGGTAGTCTATGTGGACCATGTGAAATTAGTTTTCATAGATCTGGATCAGTAGTCGTAACAAACATATGCAAGTTTTTAAACCAGACATTAAAGTCCAAACCACTCAAAATCGGTGGATGAGCCATGAAGACCAATCAACAGGCAATTTTGTGAAACAATATGTAGAAGACAATGATGCACCAAACTGGAGTGAGGCTTCACTAGCTAATGCTAGAACCAGCAGAGCCAGTCTACGAACACTTGCTGCCAAACAGCTTGACCAGGGGAACAGCCTCCCCTCTTCCTCCAAACCGGAGGGACACTCCAAGTGACTCCCAACCACTTGGAACCAGAGACTAGGTCTCTCTTCCTCCAGACCAGGAGGGAACACCTGGACTTGCAACCCATAAGACCAGAACCGGAGACAAGTCTCCCTTCCTCCAACCCGGAGGGAACCCAACAAGTGACTCAAGCCACTTGCAACCGGAGACACAATGTCTCCCTTCTCCTGAGTCCACAGGAGGAACCCGAACTCAATCTAGAGAGTTGGAAGAACAATGATGAATAGATAACAAAAGAAAGGAAAAATAAGAAAGGAAAAATACACAGCGATCAGAAAGCTGTAAAGAAAGATAACATAGATATGGCTCCCATGGAGCTGACTGGCCTGGATTTGATCCACGATCCAGTAGACAGATATTCAGTCGAGATTTCTTTCTTCTTCTCCACGACCTCTCACTCTCTCTCTTCTCCTTCTCTTTTTCTCTTTCTTTTTCTGATACTCGATCGTGCAGGCTCTCTCTATCTCTTCTTTTCTCTTCTTCTTCTTTTTCCTCTTCTGCTGCTCTCTATCTCACTTCTTCTTCACTCACAGTCTCGATCAGCCCTCTGCTGTTCTTCTCATTTTTTCTTCAGATGGAGGAAGGCTTCTATTTATGGCAGCAGCAACTGGGACGTGCTCTCCACATTTCCAGCCCTAAGAATTCGGACCACGTGGCAGCATCCAGTAGGCTGTCAGTACACGTGTCATCATCTGGGCACTCCCCTTATCCTCGGATCATGTGCCTTCATTAGGCTTCACGAAGGGTGCCTATTAGACAGAGAATCACATTATCAGTTTAAGTATATGCATTGCAGTGTATAGACTTCGCTGTATAGACTTGTGAAGATGAAGCAATGTATAGACTTCATGAAGCAGGACAATTGCGTTGTACAGACTATGTGAAGATAAAGCTGTAGCGATGTATAGACTTCATGAATCAGAGCTGAAGTAGTGTATAGAGTTGCTGAAGTGTAATGCAATCTGCAGACATTATTCAATGTATGGACTTTACAATGCAAACAGCAATGTATAGACATTTCAATCGACAGGCAGACAACGTACAGACTTGTACATGCTTCAGGACAAAGTATGGACTTGAATGAACGAGCATGCAATGTATAGACTTGCTCAGCCTGAAGAAATGTATAGACTTCAGCTCAAAGCCAATGTATAGACTTCAAAGTATGCAATGTACAGACTCTGAAGAACAGCAGCCAGTGTATGGACTTAGGCAGGCTTCAACTCAATGTATAGACTTCACGACTGATGAATGCAATGCATTGAACAAAGTATAGACTTAACGATGTGCAGACTTGCCAAGACAAATGAGCGATGTACATACTTGCTCGTTGTTCAGACTTCATGGACGATGTACAGACATGCAAAGAGAAAGGCTGTACAGACTTGATGAGCGATGCAAGGCAAAGGAATGTATATACTTCCAATGTATTGACTTGCCAACTGAGCGATGTACAGACTTGAACAAGGAAGCTCTGTACAGACTTGATCAAGGCAAGGCAATCGAGTGTATAGACTTTCAATGTATAGTCTTGCCAAATGGGCGATGTACAGACTTGAACAAGGAAGCTCTGTACAGACTTGATCAAGGCAAGGTAATCGAGTGTATAGACTTCAATGTATAGTCTTGCCAAAGGGGCGATGTACAGACTTGAACAAGGTAAAGTCTGTATAGACTTTGAGATTCACAATGTATGGTCTTTGGCAACCCAACGGCTGTACAGACTTCCACTCAACAGCGTTGTATAGACTTTGAATGCTCAAGACAATGTATAGACTTGAACATCTTTAAGGCACAATGTGCAGACTTTACCAGTGTATAGACTTGGAGTTCTAAACGTAGGTAAAGACTGGAAATGTATAGACTTTGCCTTAGAAACGAATGTATAGACTTTGAGGCAGAAGCCAAGCAAATGATGTGTAGACTTGGCCAGAACGTAGGGAAAGATAAGAATGTATAGACTTGAAAAAGCAGACTGGGCAAACTCTGTACAGACTTGCTCAAACAGTCCGATGTATAGACTTGGAATTTCAACAGAAGGATGTACAGACTTTGAATATGAAATCAGGCAAACGGATGTACATACTTGGAAGTTCACTGATGGATGTATAGACTTCACCTCGAGCATCTACAGTGCAATGTATGGACTTTGAAGAATATGAACATGGCGCTGTACAGACTTCAAGTGAAGACCAGTGTACAGACTTCATTCGAAAGCAATGTATAGACTTGACAACCAAAGGGCTGTACAGACTTGAGCAAGACACAGCAATTGAATGCGTAGACATTGCACAGAAGAGTGTATAGACTTAGAACACGTGCAATGCAAAGACAACTTTGTACAGACTTGGAGGATGTGAGTGAGAATGTATAGACATCAGAGATGCGTGCTACAGTCCAATGTATGGACTTGGAATGCCTACCTGCATGCGATGTACAGACTTTAGTTGAAGCCAACCGAAGAGTGTATAGACTTTATGAATGCATATGCCAAGGCCAATGTACAGGCTTGAAGAGGATGCAAGCAGTGTATAGACTTAGTCTACGAGAACGGACCAATGTACAGACTTAAGGTCTCGCATGCAATGCATTGTGTGAGCTTTGAAGTGCTTACAGCTGTGTAGACTTCAAATGTAGGGACTTGAAGTTGCTGCATCTATGCAATGTGTAGACTTCCACAAGCAGAGAGATGCAGCAGATAAAATGACTGAACATGCTTTATGCAGCAGATAAAATGACTGAACATCAAATGTAATGACTCACAGTGTAAGCAGATAAAATGATTGAGCATCTGAAAGACTGAACATATGAATGACTGCTAAACTGAATCAACAAGGTCTTTCATGCACACATGCATATTGTGACTTATAGTGTTTGCTATCATCAAAACCAATCATCAAGACCACAGGGGCACAACAAAGGGCTACAAGTGGGGCCCAGGAGGATCGACCCTGGGTTGACAGACAGCAATCTGGAGGTACGTACAGCACGAACTCGGCCTACTGGTCCGACTCGGTCCTGTGCCGACTCGGTACTGCGCTGACTCGGTTCTGACTCGCTGGACAGCAAGGAGCGGATTCCAAAGGAATGATGCCCTCCTGAGGTCTTCTGAAGGCGCCACTTGGCTGGGACGATGGCGGGATGTCCTAGATCGACTCCTTGAAGTGGCGGTTCCAGAAGTTGACTTTTGGTATTTTTGCACGAATTATTCCCGGGCTGATTTTTTTGATCTGCACAGAGAACAGGTTTGCGCGCCTCGGCGGCAAGAATTATGATGCTCAGATCGGGAGGCCGATCGAGGCGTGGCGGGTGCGGTTGGAAAAAGCACTCAAAGAACTACAACATATAATTTTCACAGCTCCATCCACCAAACGGATTGAAATTGAGGATGACTGTAACACTGTTTTATTTTCTGACCCGGACTGACAGACACACATAGCATACTATATTTTTTCTGAGACATACCTTTGACCGAAGGGGAAATGATTTTGCTAGACTCCACGAAAATTATGGTGGAAGGGGATATATGTGAGGAACACTGAGGAATTTTTGTGATTTCTTTGGAAATTTATAAGTTGGTGGGAAAAATACAAGAAGGAGACTATGTCCCATAGATCTGCAGAATGACAGATTACAGGAGGGAGAATAATAAATGCGGGAAAAATACCAGATGAAGTCCAAATGACACGAAATTGGAACTGGAGGTTAGGGTGGACAGAACAAACCCTCAAAATTAGGACTCAATCAGACACCAAGAACCAGATATAAAAATCTGGAGATGAGCTTCTGTCCCGATGTATACAGAATCCGGCGATGGTGGCAGTGGCACGACGGCGGTGCGATGGCGGCGGCAGCAGAAATGGAACTCAGAGGGGCTAAGGAGAATGGGCTTCACACCCTGGAGGGCTGGAGGAGGAATAAGAACCATGGAGAGAGGGAGAGGGGCGCACCCTTCCTTGGAGCAAATGCCAATTTTTCACTTCATTAATTCTACATAAAATAGAAATACATGGTATTTATAGAAAAGTAAAAAAAAACCTTAACTACCCTTAGATCTAGGGTTAGGAGGGGGTACATAAGGGATATAACTAATTAGTTCTAATCAATGTATTTTTGAAAAAAAAAAATAAAATTCTAAAGAGAGGGGGGCGCCCCCTTGACCAAGAGGCCATGGTAGGTGGCATCTTGGACCTTTTAGTCCAATTGTCCCCCCATGTGTCTAATTGACATTCAACCCTTCTAGAAGCCACCTAGGTTGGTTGACCAGCCCCACATGGCTTAGGTGGACCAATGGGGAAGGACTGGGGAGCCCATTGCTGGACGTACTACACTTTTGCACAAAAACTCAAAGAATCCTAGGGAATGACAAAGTGGCTTTATAAAGCCTTACAATTACGTACATACTTTCCCAAGGATATAAAAGCAAATTAAAAGGACACAAGTGTAAAATAAAAATATCAGTGCTCGGCGTCAATTCCCATCACTTTGTATTCTCTCCTATATGTATTGTGGTACATACGCTATTATAGCATATCAAGGACCTTGTGGTTCTGATGAACCTAGAATTTGAGTTCCCCTTCATCAAAAACAGTGATAATTCCAGGAGAATCTTGATCGCACGGATAGGCCGTTGAATCATTTAAGGTTTGGGACGGCGGTTCCACTTTCTGAGTTGATGCATGGATAAACAGGCTTTGGCTTAGTGTCAGCTTAGAGATCTGGATTCCTGACCAAGTCTGGATGGTTTAACAGTATTATCCTTGATTATTTTCTATTTTAGTTTGTTTTAATTTTTCTTTTAGCCCAGCATACATCATGTAGGACTTTGAGCTTTAATGATGAAAATCTTCATATTAAGCTAGTAATGAGGTCCGCTTGCTCTTAATTGAGTCAACATGAGATATTCCATTCCCAAATCGAGTATTGTGTTCTCTTTGAAGCCGCTCAGGCTGGTTCCTTGAAAGCATTCATTCGCTGGGTCTTCATCTCAATTCATTTTATTTTTCTGCAAACCCACCTTGGTTGTAGCACGTCCAAATTGGATGGTAACCGCTCTCCAATGGTGTCTTTCCTTCCGTGCCCTCGCGCACGTTTCGTTTATTAGTTTAGTTCTTTCATCCAGCCAATCATTACTTTCTCGTAATCATCCGAGGTTATTTTATTCGGAATCATGGAAAGATTTCTAACACTTAGTATCGGAGGCGTGTCACATCATACCTTGGCATCTACTTATCAGTTCATTCTCACTTCATTTCGCTTGTTGCACTTTCGCTTCATTCTTTCTCACTCCCTTGCAAAGCAGACGCCAAGGCGGGGCAGCTGTAAACACGCCAAAATCGATGCTATGATGAGTAAATCTCATGTCACCACGTGACGCCCCAAAGTGGACTTCAATATTGGCTTAATATGAAGTTTTTCTAATTATTTCATATTTTTCCACAATAAATTGTGATTAACGCCTGGAGGAAGGGCGTCATTTAAATGATGACTTGATTGGGGGCGTGGTTTCATTAATAAACGACTGTCCTTTCCTGGATTTTACGAATCCTAATCAAAATAAAATTCGAAGAATTGACGTCCATCTTTGAGGCGTTGATTATTTGACGCCCATTCAAGCAGGCGTCATTTATCATTTTTAAATAAGGAAAGTCTTTTATTGCCATAATTAAATCCAGGAATTAACGACTGTGTTGCTGTCGTCATTTAAATTAACGCCCCTATCAATGTCGTCATTTTCACTTCGGTCTCCGTTTCGCCTGCTACCTTCCAGTAATCATCCTTTCCCCATTTTACATATTGTGTTCGATTGGAAAGGGGGATCTTCGCTGGAGGATTGATATCTTGGTTTTAATCCTATTAAAACAAGGAGTTTTAGGCCTATAAATACGCCTTGAAACCCTCACGCACGCGAGAGAACAACAACAACAACAACAGAGTTAAGAAGAACACTAAGAGACCCCTTTTACAGAGAGAGAGAGTTTTTTTCTTTCTACTGGTTCCTCTAGTCGGCGGGTCTTCCTCCACATGCATCCCTCTTCCAGGCAGTACTCTTCTTCCATGGGGGATCTTCTTCTTCCTCCGATAGCATCTTCACCCGCTGATTCTCTATCTGCTGCAGCCGCGGATCTTGTTCCCTCCCTTTACTGCTGCACACACAGCAGAAAGGGCCCTCTCCTTTCAATTTTTCTTATTTGTTGTTACTACCATATCATCACCACATGCACCCTTTCTTTCTAGCTCTCTGCTAGAGACGTTATCACCATATCATATAATTGCTTTGCATATCACCCGTTTGTTTGCATATCATTGCATCCATATTCCAACCTTGTTACTCCTTCTTAAGGGGTTTAAACCAAAACACACAAGTGTGTTCATGCCCAATTTGATTGATTCCATATTTCTAGAGCATTGATACTACACACTTGGCTAATCCATATCTTTGTTTGTTTTGTGTGTTTTGCAAGGGTAATCAAAGTAGAAACCCCCTTCATCGGCCGGCCGGTAGAAGGAGGAAGGAAGAACTTGTAATTTCCCCGCTTCATACAAGGTACACGCGATCATCCTATATTTTTGAGGTAACCCCTCTGGTGATCACCCTCCTTAGAACATCTCATGCTCTTCTTTTCCTTATGTACCACATATTTTAGCATCATCTTTACCCATTTTATCTTTTATTTTAAAATCTTTTCCTTTTCTTTTTAAAATGTCTATGTGACACCGTTCACAGGTACCTTCCACGAGATGAGACGCCACTACTTCAGAACAAGTCATATGCGTGACTCTCCCTTTTTGCTTCTTTCCGCCTGCCGTAGACTGCTGTGACGATGATACTGATGCCTGTGAGTACTGTTGTGACTGTGGTGGTGGTGGAGGTCGGAACTGCTGTGGCTGTGAAAATTGAATAGGCTGCTTCGGCCTTAATGGATAGTCACAAACCACGTGACCCACCTGATCACATCTGAAACATACCACGGGCATCGAACATGGTCTCCCCAAATGACTACTGCCACACCTCGGACATGGTCTCGACTGACTAGCAACCGATCCCTATCGCTGAAAAGAAGAGGGTGTTGATTGTTGCATGGTACCAGAGGAAGCTTGCCTATCATACTGCTTCTTGGATTTCCTGAACATCCACTTGAATTTTGATTTCATGGAGGAAGTACCACTGGCAGAAGGAATAGAAGATGGTACCCCCGTCACACTTGGTAGACTACTAGCATGTTGATGCTGTACATTTTTCTACACTGGCTCAACTTGGGCTCGCCATCGGGATCTTGCCATATCCAGTTCCAATGCTGCTACTAACTGATAAGCCACATCTAATTCTGCCACTCGAGTTCCAATCAGAGGCTGCCTCAGCTCCGACTTCAAATCACGCAGAAATTGATTAGTCTTCAGCCCTTCTTCAGTAAGAATATGAGGAGCATACTGACCCAATTCCATAAATTTATTCCGATATTGCAACACTGTCATCTCGCCCTGAGCCAACTCCTTAAACTGGTATATGTTGTCTATTTTGAGATAAGCTGGACTGTATGTACGCTCGAATGAAGTGACAAATTCCTTCCATGTAATCAATCGAAGAGGACGGGACTTGAAAGTCACCTCCCACTCCGTGGTCCACCACACGAGCGCTGCCCCCTGCAACTGAAAAGTAGCTAGCATCACCTTCTCATCTTCAGTGCACTCCAGAGAACGGAACACACGTTCGGTTGCATCCAGCCAAACCCTAGCCGCATCTGGATCAGCTTGTCCTTCATATGTCGGTGGGTGGAATAGAAGAAATTCTTTGAGAACTCGACCACGACCACCTTGAAGTGTTGCATCCCTATGGTTTTGATGATGTCTCACACTATAAATCAATCGGTTTCTATCAATAGTTTAATTCATGCTTCATGTAGGACAGTGCAGTTCATGTGGTTGTCATATAGACATGCATTACTTATTCAAGTCCATACTCTGTCAGCATAGTCTGGACAGTAGTGGGACGACCCATCTAGAGTCTGTACATCGCATTTGTCGAAGGCATTGGAAGTCTATACATTGACTCACTGTTCATGCATTCATCGAACAAGTCTATACACTCATGGCATTTGTGTAACGTTTGTTCTTCAATGTCTGTACATTGGCCTTCACTTGAAGTCTATTCATTGGTCTTCACTTCAAAGTCTACACATTGGTAATGTCTATGCATCATTCACATTGCTTAAAGTCTATTCAGCCTTAGCGAAAGCTCTACAAGTCAATACAGCCATTTCCAAGTCTGTACATTGGATAACCTTCCAAGTCTATACACTGTCCTGTGGCCTTCAAACATTTCAAGTCTGTTCATTGCTGTTTTGGCCAAGTCTGTACATCCGTTTGCCTGACTTCATATTCAAAGTCTGTACATCCTTCTGTTGAAATTCTAAGTCTATACATCGGTCTGTTTGAGCAAGTCTGTACAGCGGTTGCATTCATTGGAAGTCTATACATTGGGGTCCTTTCCTACGTTACACTTCAAAGTCTAGACATTGCACTGCAGGTTGCTTAGTTGAAGTCTATACATTGCTGATCGAACGTAAGTCTATACATTCCAACCTTTTCCTACGTTCGATGCTTTAGCTACACCCTAACTCTCCACATTGGCAAAGTATATACATCGCTTGTGCAAGTCTGTATAGCCAGCGCATTCATTGATATCAAGTCTACACACTGCATATAGGCAAAGTCTGCACATTGGTAGAGTCTGTACATCCTCTAGGAGCCTCAAGTCTATACAGTGGTAAACTCTGCACATTGTGCTTTAAAGATCACCTAGTCTATACATTGCTCACAGCACACACGTTCAAAGCCTGAAGTCTGTACAGCCTTGACAAATGCTCCTAAGTCTATACATCACAAAGTCTGCACATCGCTGTGTTCAAGCCTTTCAAGTCTATACATTGGCTCAAGCGTTCCAAGTCTGTACATTGGTCCTCAAGCTTACCAAGTCTGTACATTGGCCTTCAAGACTCTCAAGTCTGTACAGCCTGACTTGTCGTTCAGAGTTCAAAGTCTATACATAGTGGGCTTTAGTTCTTCAAGTCTGTACATCCTTCAAGGGCCAAGTCCATACAATGTCTGGCTCACATCTTCAAGGGTGATTGAGCTTCGTGAAGTCTATACAGTGACTGAGCATCGTGAAGTCTATTCAGTGGATGAGCATTGTAATGTCTATACATTGGTTAAGCTCCTTCATGCAGCGTTCATCTCAAGTCTGTACACTGCCTTTCACATGCATTCATTCATCAAGTCTGTACAGTCCCTTGGTTGCAAGTCTATACACTCGATTGCTTCATGCATTACCAGAAGTCTACACACCCCCCCTCTGCTATGTAATGCATCAGTTTTGAAGTCCATACACTGAGGACGCAGAAGGCCCTCAAGTGTATACATTCTCACATTGTACACACTTATTCATTTGCTACTTCTAAAGTATATACACTCGTTGTTATAAGCCTGAACTACTATTTCGATTCATTTCCTTTGTCTCTGCCTGCAGGTGACTCAGGTTAATGATTGGGCACGTGAACCGAGGAAGGCCAGAAATTCTATGAGACTGACTTGTTTTCATTGTAACAAACAGGGATACATGAAAGGCGAATGCCCAGATCTCAAGAAGAAGGGTCCCTACTTTCTGAAGAAGAGCTCAAAGGTGTAGAAAAAAAAGAAGCCATAGGCGATGGTCTGCACGTGGAGCGAGGAGGAAGAAGATCCCGAAGACACTTCCTTAGAGGAGTATGAAGAAGGAATTTGCCTTATGGCAAATAGCGAAGAGGAGGTAATAAATGTCTTTGAAATTTTCTCTATTGATGACTGGGAAGATGCTTATGGTGAATTGTTAGACAAGTTTAATTCTCTCAGTAAAGAGCATAGGGTCCTCAAAAGAAAATTTAATACTAATGTTGAAGAACAAACCCAGGTCTGTGAGGAAAATCAGAAACTAAAAGAGCAACTAGAAGAAATGACCTCACTAAGAAAAGAAAATGATAAGCTCAAGGGAGAAAACCAGGAGAGTCACACCCAGCTCAATGAACTGAAAACTAAAATTGAAGAAAGCCTGAATGAAATTAGAGTGAACTCAGAGAAATATGAAGCTGTTAAGATAGTGAATGTTGAACTGTTAAAAAATTCTGAGTCACTGCAAAAAGAGCTAGAAGACAAACAAAAAGTTTTGGAAAGATTTGTTCAGGGAAAAACTAGTCTGGATGCTATTCTAGGGACAAGGGTTAACTTCAATAAGGAGGGTCTAGGCTATGACCCAACTAACAAGAGACCCCTACAATTCAAGACCATCACCTTCTACCCAGAGAAGGGAAAAGAGAAACTGGACACACCATCCAGCTCAAACAGTAGTAAAGGAGCTTAATGTTCGAAGAAAACTTTAAAGAACACTGTTGGTCAACCATTTAAAATGGGAATGAATTTTGTGAATAACTTCACTAAGCCCACTCATCAGAACATAAATGGTAAATGGACCAAGGAAGTGGATCAGAAGAAAAGCTGGAATTACTACAATCAGATGGGTCCAAACAGGACCTACTGGAGAAATAATTATCATCTTCAAAAATCTGTTAATCAACAAGCTCACAGGAGATTTCCTAGGAATGGGAAGCCTAATGAATGGAATAAAGCTTATTTCTCCAGACCAGCTGGACTTAATTTCAGTAAACAGAAGTAAAGGTGCCAGAGAAATCCATGCTGAAGCAAATCTGGATACCTAAACATTTGATCAGAGATTTGAACAATGTCTTTGGACCCAACTCATCTTGGGTTCCAAATCACTTTGATTAATTTTGTTTGTGTAGGTCGGCCTGGCAGCTGAAGACAACAAGTGGTACCTCGACAGTGGCTGCTCCAGGCACATGACAGGAGACCGATCCAAGTTCAGCAAGATAGAGATGAAGGTAGGGGGTCTGGTCAAGTTTGGAGGAAAGAACAAAGGTAAGATAATTGGAGTTGGCACAGTAGGTAAGACTTCCACAAACTCCATTGAAAAAGTTCTACTTGTTGAAGGTCTTCAACACAACCTGATTAGCATTAGTCAGTTATGTGACAAGGGTCACAGGGTTGTGTTTGATGATGATTCATGCAAAATCATAGAAATAAATTCTGATATGGTTAAATTTGTAGCCAACATGATTAATAATGTTTACATGGTAGACTTAGATGAGGAATCTGAATCTAATATCTCTTTTATCTGCCAATTCTGAAAATGATGCTTTTGAATGGCATAGACGTTTAGGCCATGCAAGCTTTCCTACTTTAAATAAATTGGTCAAGCATGATTTAGTTAGAGGAATGCCTAGAATTAAATTCAATTCTATTTCAAAATCATGTGATGCATGTGCTCTAGGCAAATAGACCAGGAATTCTTTCAAGTTAAGATCTTAGCCATTATCCTCTAGACCAATGGAACTTCTCCATATGGACCTTTTCGGTCCTACTAGAACTCAGAGTCTTAATGGGAACAGGTTTGGCTATGTCATCATAGATAACTTCTCTAGATATTCATGGATCTTTTTCTTAGCAAATAAAAGTGATGCATTTCAAAAGTTTAATCAATTTTTTAATAAGGTCAAACAAGAAGGAAAACACAAGATCTATTCTATTCAATCTGACCATCGAGGTGAGTTTGAAAACTCCATGTTTTCTGATCTTTGTGAAAGAGAGGGACTAACACACAGATTTTCTTCTCCCAGGACACCTGAACAGAATGGAATTGTGGAGAGAAGAAATAGAACTGTTGTGGAGATGGCCCGAACCATGCTAATTGAAAGTCAATTACCAAGGAGGTTTTGGGCAGAGGCGGCCAATACAACAACTTACACAATCAACAGGGCCATGGTAAGACCCATTCACAAGAAAACACCCTATGAGCTTCTAAAAGGTAAGAAAGCAAACTTGTTTCATTTCAGAATTTTTGGAGCTAAATGCTTTATTCATAACAATGACAAGAAAGATTTAGAGAAGTTTGAAGCTAAAAGCTCCCCTGGAATATTTTTAGGATACTCTGAAGTGTCTAGGGCATATATGGTCTTTAACATTTCAGACTAGAAAGTTGAAGAGTCTCCACACATCATTTTTAGTGAAAAGAAAGGTGTCACTAACATTGAAAATGTTGACAGGGATTCCAATCATGATGGGGAATTCCTAGAAGACCAAGAAGAAGAGAAGACTCAGCCAAGTGGAATAGCAAATCCTCCCAACCAGGAAGAGCCAAGAGAAACAGGTGAGTCTTCAATAAATGTTAGATTTCTTAAAGATCATCCGATAGATAATGTCTTAGGCAATCCTGAAGATCCTCTTCGGACTAGGTCTCATTTTAGGAATGTGAATAATGAAGACTTAATTGCTTTATTCTAACAAATTGAACCCAAATCAGTAGAAGAGGCCTTAGCTGATCAAGCTTGGGTCAATGCTATGTGTGAGGAATTGGGCCAGCTCGAAAGAAATAATGTCTGGGAACTTGTTCCAAGACATGATAATGTTAATATCATAGGAACTAAGTGGGTGTTCAAAAATAAAATGAATGAAGATGGAATCATTTCTAGGAATAAGACCAGATTAGTAGCCAAGGGCTACTGTCAGGAATTTGGTGTAGATTTCGATGAATACTATGCACCTGTTGTTAGGATGGAAGCTATAAGATTGTTGCTTGCTTTTACATGTTCAAAGAATATAAAACTCCAACAAATGGATGTTAAAAGTGTCTTTTTAAATGGAGTCATTAAAGAAGAGGTTTTTGTTGAACAACCCCCCGGATTTTAATTCTCTCCTCAACCTAACCAAGTTTTCAGGTTAAACAAAGCCTTGTATGGTCTAAAGCAGGCTCCTCGAGCATGGTATGAAAGATTGACTGAATTTCTGATCAGCAAGGGCTACAAAAGAGGTAAAGTTGATCAAAGCTTATTTACCAAGGATACAAATAAAGATCTCATCATAGTTCAGGTATATGTAGATGACATTGTATTTGGATCAACTAAGCATGAACTATGTGATGAATTCTCTAAAATGATGTCTGCTGAATTTGAGATGAGTTTGGTTGGTGAACTAAAGTACTTTCTTGGCTTATAGGTACAACAGTCAGAGGATGGATGCTTCATCAACCAGACCAAATACACAATGGAACTATTCAAGAGGTTTGGTATGGAAAACCTGAAGCACATTACAACACCCATGGGTACCAATACCTCACTAGATACAGATGAGACAGGTAAAGAAGTAAATGCCAAGCTCTATCGAGGTATGATTGGATCTCTTCTTTACTTGACAGCTTCTAGACCTGATATACAGTTCAGTGTAGGAATGTGTGCAAGGTATCAGTCTAGACCTACTGAATTACATTTAGCTGCAGTGAAAAGAATTTTCAGATATTTGTCAGCTACTCATTCTCTTGGTTTATGGTTTCCTGCATCACACACATTTAACTTAGTTGCATACACAGATGCTGATTATGTAGGATGTAAACTAGACAGGAAAAGCACTAGTGGTCATTGTGAATTTTTGGGTGGGTGTTTAGTGTCTTGGGGTTCCAAGAAATAACATTCTGTGGCCCTCTCCACTGCAGAAGCTGAATATGTGGCTGCAGGGAGTTGTGGTACACAAGTCATTTGGATTAAACACCAGCTTCAGGACTACCAAGTAGACTTGGGGTGCACACCTATCTATTGTGATAATATCAGTGCCATTAATCTTGCCAAAAATCATGTTTTGCATTCACGCACAAAACACATAGAGATAAGGCATCATTTCATAAGAGATGAGGTTTCTAAAAATAACTTTGAACTGATTCATGTAGGCACTGATAATCAGATTGCTGACATTTTCACTAAACCTCTGGATAATGAAAAATTCACATCACTGAGAAGAGAATTAGGCTTATACAAATTGTCTTAAATGTGAAGTCTGTTCTTTTTGTGAGGGGGAGTTCTGTATGTCTGTTGGTTAGCTTTCAGGAATGCTTTGAGTGAGGGGGAGCTGGTTGAGCTGTGAGAGGAAGAGTTCTTTGACAGATTCAAAAAGATTGACCAGATGCGTGTAATTGCTGGTTTTCATGACAGATCTAGTGTGGTTCTCTCAGACAGTAGAATGTCACTTGTTTCTTAAGTCTATAAGTCAGTGATACTAAAGTCCTGTTAGAATCTTTCCTCTGGTATTCCTTCAGAGATCTGGATTAATTGTATAAAGTATATCTTCCTACATTGTCAATGATTCTGGTTCAGGCCAAAACCTATATGTCTTGATATCTGACCCAATCAACTTGAAATCTAGACTTCAAGATTCACTTCAAGAAATAGTCCTTCTGGTATTGTTTTTAATCATTCCATCTCTTCAACACAAGGGCTTAACTAAACAAACATGTCTTGTTTTGGTCACTGAGAAACTGGGAGCTTCATCAATGAAATGAAGTTTTATCCTATGTCATGAGGTGTCAAATGCTTAAAATGAACGAAAAGTCATGACAGAGCAATGGTGGCTAGCTGGTGAGTAACTGGGGACTCTGGCCTCTAATCAAGATATTTCCTCATGTCAAAAGCCACAGTTACTAACTCTGTTCCGTTAATAAAAAAAAGGGGAGGACGTAATGAGGTACTCACACTTAGTAATTGGGGATTCAGGCCTCTAATCAAGGTGTCTCCCTAATGTCAAAAGAGTGAATTATCAACTTACTCATTGATCTTCTTGAAAATCATCTCAAAAAAAAAAAAATTTATTGTTGTTATGCAACTAATGGATTGCTTGTCCTCAATACCTTGAGAACACCTCTCTGACTTTGTCTCTTATTGTCATGTGGGATAGTTGACTATTCAGCTATATCTGGCCATACTTGTTAACACCTGCTCTAAATCATACATTATGTATGCTGATAAACTTTTCTATCATTCTATTTCTCTATTGTTTACTGGAGTTCAAGAACCCTCACTTTAGTTTAGCACCTCACTTATTCTCTTAAGACTTGCTCGTGCCTTGCTGCACTAAGAAGTTACTGTACTTCTTCTTCATGTCTCCAGCACTTTCATATATTATGCATTTCCTTTTGCTGATGTCAAAGGGGGAGAGAGGTTCTGCAATATCTGTAAGTCATGTATTGTCATGAGCTTTGGGGGAGTTGTGTTTATGAGCAGTGGGGGAGAATTCATGTCATGGAAATTTCTGAGAATGAGTTGTGAGGGAGCTGAGAGTGTGTTGTAGGGAGTGTTTAAATCATCTACATGAGCATGCCTTGAATTTGCTTTGATTGTTGAAACTGCAGTTAATTTCCTGTTAAGCTTTGATATTGCATGATTCATAGTGTTGCCATCATCAAAAAGGGGGAGATTGTTGCATCCCTATGGTTTTGATGATGTCTCACACTATAAATCAATCGGTTTCTATCAATAGTTTAATTCATGCTTCATGTAGGACAGTGCAGTTCATGTGGTTGTCATATAGACATGCATTACTTGTTCAAGTCCATACTCTGTCAGCATAGTCTGGATAGTAGTGGGACGACCCATCTGGAGTCTGTACATCGCATTTGTCGAAGGCATTGGAAGTCTATACATTGACTCACTGTTCATGCATTCATCGAACAAGTCTATACACTCATGGCATTTGTGTAATGTTCTTCAATGTCTGTACGTTGGCCTTCACTTGAAGTCTATTCATTGGTCTTCATTTCAAAGTCTACACATTGGTAAAGTCTATGCATCGTTCACATTGCTTCAAGTCTATTCAGCCTTAGCGAAAGCTCTGCAAGTCAATACAGCCATTTCCAAGTCTGTACATTGGATAACCTTCCAAGTCTATACACTGTCCTGTGGCCTTCAAACATTTCAAGTCTGTTCATTGCTGTTTTGGCCAAGTCTGTACATCCGTTTGCCTGACTTCATTATCAAAGTCTGTACATCCTTCTGTTGAAATTCTAAGTCTATACATCGGTCTGTTTGAGCAAGTCTGTACAGCGGTTGCATTCATTGGAAGTCTATACATTGGGGTCCTTTCCTACGTTGCACTTCAAAGTCTAGACATTGCACTGTAGGTTGCTTAGTTTAAGTCTATACATTGCTGATCGAACGTAAGTCTATACATTCTAACCTTTTCCTACGTTCGATGCTTTAGCTACACCCTAAGTCTCCACATTGGCAAAGTATATACATCGCTTATGCAAGTCTGTACAGCCAGCGCATTCATTGATGTCAAGTCTACACACTGCATATAGGGAAAGTCTGCACATTGGTAGAGTCTGTACATCCTCTAGGAGCCTCAGGTCTATACAGTGGTAAACTCTGCACATTGTGCTTTAAAGATCACCAAGTCTATACTTTGCTCACAGCACACACGTTCAAAGCCTGAAGTCTGTACAGCCTTGACAAATGCTCCTAAGTCTATACATCGCAAAGTCTACACATCGCTGTGTTCAAGCCTTTCAAGTCTATACATTGGCTCAAGCGTTCCAAGTCTGTACACTGGTCCTCAAGCTTACCAAGTCTGTACATTGGCCTTCAAGACTCTCAAGTCTGTACAGCCTGATTCATCGTTCAGAGTTCAAAGTCTATACATAGCGGGCTTCAGTTCTTCAAGTTTGTACATCCTTCAAGGGCCAAGTCCATACAATGTCTGGCTCACATCTTCAAGGGTGATTGAGCTTCGTGAAGTCTATACATTGGTTAAGCTCGTTCATGGAGCTTTCATCTCAAGTCTGTGCACTGCCTTTCACATGCATTCATCCATCAAGTCTGTACAGTCCCTTGGTTGCAAGTCTATACACTCGATTGCTTCATGCATTACCAGAAGTCTACACACCCCCCCCTCTGCTATGTAATGCATCAGTTTTCAAGTACATACACTGAGGACGCAGAAGACCCTCAAGTGTATACATTCTCACATTGTACACACTTATTCATTTGTTGCTTCTAAAGTATATACACTCGTTGTTATAAGCCTGAACTAACTAATTCGATTCATTTCCTTTGTCTCGGCCCGAAAGTGACTCAGGTTAATGATTGGGCATGTGAACTGAGGACGATGCCTGGCACGTGATCCGAGGATGCTCTAGAAAAGGAGGGAACGAGACCCACTCATGTGAAGTCCTAGAATTCAGGTTGGATGCCATATAAAAGGTGTCTTATGCGAACAGGAGAAGAGAACGAAAAAAAGGAAGGCTAAAGTGAAGAATCCCTGAGCAGAAAGAAAGAAGAGAGAGCCTCCACGTCCCAGAGAAAAGACAGAGAGAAGAATTTGAGAGATACGAATTGAGAGAAAAGTCCTTAAGAGATAGAAGAAATCGTGTTGTGAAGATTTGCTTCTTTGGAAGCTACATTTGTTTTTTGGTTTTTCAGAAACGATTGTCATTCATCGTTGGTCTTGTTTTCATTTCTGTTCTTCATTTCTTCATTTCTGATTCCAAATTGTTACCCTCTAGTGTTTGGAGGAAGGGAGTGTTACTCTAGTTCCCCTCTGGGCTGCAGAGGAAGAGAGATTTGTGATCTCTGGTTTTGCCAGTGACGGACTGTCACTAGTAGGTTCCCTCCGGGTTGGAGGAAGGGAGAGCCATCTCCGATTCTGGTCTTGCTGGTTGCAGGTCCATGTGTCAAGCTCTGTGGGTAGCAGAGTTTGGTTGAGGGATTTGTTTCCCTTGGTTGTTCAAGCTGTGTGGCAGCATCTTGTTCGCAGACTGAGTCTGCAGTTTTCTAGCAGTGGCTAGTGGAATCCTCACTCTAGTTGGAGTGAGGGGTGGATGTAGATTGTGGACTACAATTGAACCACCTTAAAATCTCTTATCTCCTCTATGGTTTGCTGTTATCGGTTGTGCTCTCCATCTGCTTGGCATTGTGTTTGACTGTGGATAGTCTTTTTTTTTTTCAATCGGACCTTCTTATTCTGTCTTAGTTATTCACTGCGTTAGCTATATTATTTTGCTATATCTGAAGGGTCAAAATTCGAAGTAGTGATTTTCCGCTGAAGTTTTCTAAATCGGGAGTGATATATTCATCCCCCCCTTCTATATCACTCTTCGCTGCGCTAACATAAAGCAATCGTTCTTCTCCAGCAGCAAGGTCAACACGGCCTTGCCCTTGAACATTCGTTCGGTGAGGTGAAGTACCGCTCTCTTCCCTTGGAACATCTCGGGGCACATTAATTTGGACACGACATCAACCTCTCCGTCTAGGTAGAATTTAATCTAGAAAAGACACACAACGAGAAATTCATAAGTAATCACATAAAAACAACCTAGGCCAGCATTAGTGGTACCCATGGACTTGTTCTAGACTATTGCAATTTCAATTCCTTATACATCACCCCAACACCGCTCTGATACCAAGTGTAACGACCCAGAGATCTGGATACCGGTAAACCGATACCAAGAGCTCGGAGATGCCACCCAAGAGGCTGATGAGGCCCCGTAAGAGTTGGGAGGATTGGTTGAGGAGGTGCATAATGAACTGGAATTACACGCGCAATTATAAAATGGCAATTTTAACGGAAGCAATTTATAATATCAGAGTGATATATTTACATAAAATAGTCCAGATCCATATATAACAAGTCCAAAACTACACAAAAGTCAAAATAAACAACTACATGTTGAGTAGTGGCTAGCGGATCTAGAGGGGAGGGGTGAATAGATCTGCCCCTCTTTTCGCAGAACACCCCTCTTTAAAGCTAGATAAAGAGAATCGCAGCCGAATATAACTAGCTTAGCGAAGGATAAAACGATTTGCTTAGCATGGTAAATAAGAAATATAGAGATTGAACCTAAGCATGCATCTAGCACAAAGCAATCGCGCAATGAAACCACAACACACGAGATTTTAAGGTGGTTCGGACTGAATCCCCAGTCCTACGTCCACCCCTCACCAAACCCGGTGAGGCTCCACTAGTGCAGCGCACCAAATCGCAGATCGGAAAAACCTCCGATTGCCTTCCTACTAACCACAGGTAGGGACGTCAACACCGCAGATCAAAGAACTTCAGATTACCTTCCTACTAACCACCGGTAGGGACGATCTTCAGTTTCAATGGTTTGAACAAACTGGAAAGAGAACAAGATGAAAATTCTCAAACAAGTTATATAGATATGCTAGAATGAAATAGATCTTGTCTAAAATTGCTGGAGCTTGAATATGATGCTTCAATGGTATCTTCTTCCTTGTGAGATAATCTTCCTTGAATCCCTTTGAGTTGATGGAGAGAGGTTTGGATGTAGCTTTGATCTTCCTTTTGATCCCCTTGAGTTGATGAAGAGGTTTAAGGATGCAGATTTGATCTCCCTTGAGAGCTTGCTTGCTTCTACACTTGCTTGGAGATTGATGACTTCAGATCTTGGCTTGAATCCCTTGGAATGGATGAATAACTCTGCACGAAGTACTGTTCACGGCTACAGTACCTTCCTCCTTGAACAACCTCCACAAGTCTCCCTTGATCTCCTTTGATCCAAATGATCAACTAGAGTTTCTAACCCTCTTCCATGAGTTTTATATCTCTTTGGATGGTCAATAGACACCCCCCAGACCAGATCCACAATCCATGTGAGATTGGGTGACTTTAGGATTAAACAAATACAAGGAAATGGGCTGGTCTCGAGGTGGAAAATAAAGTCAAACATTGCTGCATCAGGGCTGGCGGTCGACCGGTAGAAGCTGGCGGTCGATTTGAATTTTACAGGTTTTGGACATTTGGTTGCTTGGAAAATCGGTTGACCGCCCCTTACTGGGCGGTCGACCGCTGGCTGTCGGTCGACCGATCTTGGACCGGCGATCGACCGCTGGCTGGGGAAATCCTAGGTTTCTCCTCTTTAGTCCCTTAATCCCTTTAGCAGCCCATTCACGTCTATGGCATCAAACTTGGTAGAATCTTGAGGATTTCTACTGAGTCTTTGACCTTATGTTCTCTTGGTATGCTTCATTGTGCATCGACCTTGGCTATGTAACTTGTCTATGCTTCATTATGCATCAACTCTTTTGTACCAAGTGTTGACTCTTCTTGAAGGGATTTTCATGCTTGCTTAGGCACGATCATTAGGCTTTCACTTTTGCCATCTCCACTCCATTCCTTGGCATATCTGTCATGAAATAACATTAAGTATTTCAGTCAAATGAGAGTGGAAAACATCAATGACTTATAGTGTTTAGCCATTATCAAAACCATGAATATCAAATGACCACAGGGGCACAACATTCTCCCCCTTTTTGATGATGGCAACACTGTGAGTCATTATGTCGCAGTAATGTGCAAGATGGCAAATGTTATAACATATGTGGCTCTAGAGCCATGATGATGAAAACATGTGCAGCTCAAGATCCATGATGATGAAAGTATGTGAATGCGGATATATATGCATGGATGATCAGAGCATGTGAATGCTATGCAAATGCGTGCATGAATGTATGCATGAGATGAACAGGATGAGCACGAATTCTCTCTCTCCCATCAGCAACGACAAAAATTATTCTCTCCCATCTCGCACATTATTCTCCCACATCACTCACAAAAAAAATAGTCTCCCCCTGGGACAACTCATAAAGGCAACTCACAAAAATGATTTTCTAGAGTTTCTTCTTCTCCCCCTTTGACAATAGCAAAAAGGAGGGATATGGTAGAGATGGTGACAAATGTCTGAAAGACCAGAGCTGAATAGTAGTTGAGAGCAAACCATTATATGCAAATCGGAAACATGTCATCAGCAATAGACATGGTTCAAAGCTAATGAAATCTGAGATCAATAATAGAGTTTGAAAAGCATCTACATCCATGTTTTAAAAGAAATAAACCATAAGTGCATATCATGGCAGTGTTTAACCTTTCCTTTTCTTATACATCCATATTCAATAACTACAAAGGGAATAGCACAAACTAGTATTGAGTTTAAACAAGCATGACTAAAGCATGGAATTTAATGATTTCAGCATTATTTTGTCTATGATCTTTTGCATTCTAAGGTACAAGACTCATATTTTACGAGCAATCGAGTCTAGTACATACCTCATATCCGTAAGAATACACGTTGTTTAGGCGCCAATATTCCTAGGTATTTGGTAAGACTGACTGTTATGTTTCAGATTGAACAGAGATAGCTTTGTCACCTCATGACATATCTGACCTCGTTTCTTTGATGAGGAGATATATTTCTCAACAACTGTTCCATTGCTCTGCCTAGAGTCCAATATAATCAAGATAGAGATAACAGGGGCACATCATGACATATCATTTGTCACTTGTTTTGATGACGTGACATATTTTTCTGTGCAACAATATCATTGCTCTATCAAATTGACTTACAGGAATTCCAACTCATCAAGGTGTTTAAAAACAATACTTATCTCTAGAGTATCACCAAGATTGTCATGAATTTTAAATTTTCAGAATTCAGGATAGTCATTCAAGGCACAACAAGTAATCTCTAGTTAAGGTCTATTAAAAGCCACCGAACATAGATGATTTCATAACAAATGTTTTAGAACTTGAAGGAAATCATTAAATCTGAACCACTTTCATCGGATGGACAATCATCAGTTCATATAATAGAAAGCTCTTACACCATTGGTCTGTCTGTCTCATGATCTCATTTTCAAACTAGAGGCCATTGAAGTTCAGATTGCAAAAGATTAAGAAAAGTAACAAGACTCCCCCTTAGGATATGCAATGGATGCACTCAAGGAGTTATGTTTGCAATCAAGTGCAATGACAATTGTCAAGGAGAGGTTGACTTGTACCATGCAGGGGTTCACCTGGTCAAACATAAAGTGAGCAGAGATGAAATGCATGACCCAACACATGGTTGTACACTTATTAATGGTAACAGAATGAAGATGAAACACATGCATGAATGCTTCAAAGAGACAACTCCCCCTTACTATATAGCTTATATGCGACAGTGACGCATGGTACTTGGCGGAGGTGAAACCTCACGCATATTGAGTACTTCTATACAAGCATAACCTGTATTTCCATACATCAATATTTAATATACCATGGCCATGCAAGAATGATGCTACATAAACCATGCAATGCATCGTGAACATGAATTCAACTTTATTATGCATCATGACTACATGTAATGCTACACCATATGCAAAATGACATAATTACATATAAACAATACATGGAAACCAATCTGCAAAAACACACAACTAAATTGAACAAGATCATCATTTCATTTTTTAGTAGCTTGACGTCTGCAAAGACCAAGCTCCCTTCTGAGTGTTGTAAACCTGTCATTACAGAAGGGCTTGGTAAAGATATCAATAATCTGATTTAATATATCAACAAAATGTAGTTCAAAGTTCTTCTTAAAGACCTCATCTCTAATGAAGTGATGCCTAATTTCAATATGCTTGGTCCTAGAGTGCTGGACTGAATTTTTTGCAAAGTTGATAGCACTGGTGTTATCACACAAAATCGGGACACAACTAAGATCCAAGAAGTAGTCTTGGAGATGGTGTTTAATCTACAACACTTGGGTGCCACAGCTCCCCGCAGCAACATATTCTGCCTCTACTGTTGAGAGAGAAACCGAGTGTTGTTTCTTGGAGGCCCAAGAAACTAAACACCCGCCCAGAAACTGGCAGTAGCCACTAGTACTCTTGCGATCTAGCTTGCATCCAGCGTAGTCTGCATCAGAATAAGATATAAGAGATAAATCACATGATGACAGATACCACAATCCCAAATCTTGAGTGCCGATAAGATATCTAATGATATGTTTGACGGCAGTCAAGTGGGATTCTCTAGGACTAGCTTGAAATCTAGTAAAGAGGTAAACAATAAACTGGATAGCTGGTCGGGATGCAGTCAAATAAAGCAAAGAGCCAATCATATCTCTATAGATTTTTGCATCCACTAATTTACCATTTTCATCTGAATCCAGTGATATTGTAGTGCTCATAGGAGTTGTAATTATTTTGCTGTTTATCATGTCAAATCTTTTCAGTAGCTTCTTGATATATTTGGCTTGACTTATAAAGGACCCATCTTCTCCTTGGTTGACTTGCAAACCGAGAAAAAACTAGAGTTCTCACATTAGGCTCATCTCGAATTCGCTAGTCATGAGATTAGTAAATTTCTCACACATTTCAGATTTAGTAGAACCAAACACAATATCATCAACATAAATTTGAATAATCAAGATATTCTTACCTTAATTTTTGATGAAAAGTGTTTGATCTACTTTACCTCGTGTGTACCCTTTCTCAATGAGGAACGAGCTTAGTCTCTCATACTAAGCTCTTGGTGCTTGCTTCAATCCATAAAGCGCCATGTCTAGCTTGTATACAAATATTACATAGTTAGTGTTCTCAAAGCCAGGGGGCTGCTCAACATAGACTTCTTCTTTGATCAATCCATTCAAGAAAGCACTTTTTACATCCATTTGGTACAGCTTTATTCTAAGGGAGCATGCAAAGGCAAGTAAAATTCTGATGGCTTCAAGTCTAGCAACTGGGGCATAAGATTCATCAAAGTCTACCCCAAACTCTTGATTATACTCTTGAGCCACCAATCTAGCCTTGTTTCTTATGATCTTGCCATCCTCACTGAGTTTGTTCCTAAAGACCTATTTAGTGCCTATGACAGATTGTGATGATGGTCTAGGAATAAGATGCCAAATTTTATTTCTTTCAAACTGGTTTAACTCGTCTTGCATTGAATTTATCTAGTTTCTATCCTTTAATGCTTCATCAATATTTTTAGGTTCAATCTGGGAGACAAGAGCAAGTTGATCTAATTCTTCCACAATTCTAAAATGTGACCTTGTTCTAGGTGGATCATTCAAGCTACCAATGACATTTTCTAAAGGATGATCCTTAAGAATTATAATGTCTGTAGAATCATTGCCTTCTCCTGGAGCTTGATCCCTTGCATTGCTTGATTCAGCTAGGTCACCATCTTCTCTTGTTTCTTCTTGTGGAGGATCATTCTTTTCCTTCATGCTTAGGAATTCCCCATCTTCATCATTTTTTCTGCAATAGTTATCATTTTTAGAATCATCATGATATTCATCAAAGGAAACATGGGGTGATTCTTCCACAGTTTGACTCTTAACATTGAAAATTCTATAAGCCCTAGATCTATCAGAATATCCAAGGAATATACCTTCATCGCTCTTGGGCTCGAATTTATCTAAATCTCTTTTGTCATTATTGTGGATGAAGCATTTTGACCCAAACACTTTCATATGTGTGAGAGAAGGCTTTTTACCTTTCAGTAACTCATAAGGAGTCTTTTTGGTGTGTCGCCTTACCATAGATCAGTTGATAATGTAACAAGCCGTGTTTACCGCTTTAGCCCAAAACCTCATTGGAAGTTGCCGTTCGACAAGCATTGTTCTTGCCATTTCTATGAGTGTTCGATTCCTTCTTTCAACTATACCATTTTACTCCGGGGTTCTTGGTGATGAAAATCGATGTGAAATGACTTCAGCCCTACAAAGATTATAGAATTTAGTATTTTCAAATTCACCACCATGATCAGATTGAAGCTTGGAGATTTTAAACTCACCGTCTTGCTTTATCTTCATATAGAGTGCTTGAAACTCATCAAAAGCATCATTTTTATATGTGAGAAAGAAAACCCATGTGAACCTAGAGAAATCATCCACCAAGACATATCCATATTTTCTTTCACTTAAACTAGCAGTTCTAGTTGGACCAAACAGGTCCATATGAATTAGCTCGAGTGGTTTGGATGACATATTTTCAGATCTTCCATTGAAGGATTTTCTTGTTTGTTTACCTATGGCACATGCATCATACAATTTGTTTCTTGTTTAAAAGATATTTCAGGCAACACATTCACCATTGAATACTTTAAAAGTTTATGTAAGACATTATAGCTAGCATGTCCTAGTCTACGATGCCATAACCATGCAAGCTCAGATTTTGGTGCAGCAAGATAAAGGTTTAAGTGAGCAGGATCATCTAAGTCAATCATGTAAAAATTGTTGACTCTCTTACCAGAAAATTTTACCTTGTCAGATTTTGGTTCAAGGATTCTACATTCATGAGAGTCAAACAACACTTTGTGACCTTTATCACACAATTGACTTATGCTGAGCAAGTTGTATTTCAAACATTCAACTAGCAACACGTTACAAATGGAGTTGGAGAGGTTCTTACCTACATTACATGTTCCAATGATTCTTCCATTGTTGTCCCCTCCAAATGTGACGTGTCCTCCTTCCTTTTCCATCAAGAAACAGAATTTTGTTATGTCTCCAGTCATGTGTCTTGAACAGCCGCTATCAAGGCACCACCTGTTATGCATGGATGCAAGACACTCCTCAGCTTCTTCGTCACCTCTGGCCATGAGACAAAGATCTTCTTTTTCCTTGTCCGAGGAGCTAGTTCCACCATCACTTTCTTCCTCGTCACTCCATGTGGACACCATGGCCTTGTTCTTCTTCTTGTCCTTCCATTTGTCAACTTTTCTGAATTTTTCAGGACAGTCAGTTTTGAAATTCCCTGGTTTGTTGCAAGAATAACAAATGATTTTGTCAATTTTCTTAAAATTTTTAGAATTAGATTTGAAACTTTTCCTTACCTGTGACCTTCCTCTCATGAAGCTCTTACCTTCTTTTCTCAGAAATTTTCTGAACTAACGTGTGAGCATGGCTACATCATCCTTATCTCGCTCACTTGCAGAAGCCTCACCTTCATCAAAAGTGCTTTGACCACAGGGTCGAGCTTTAAGAGCTAGAGACTTTTTTTTAGGCACCTCATCCTCTTTGTTCTTAAGGTTGATCTCATAGGTCATCAATGACCCAATGAGTTCATCTACCTTTGTAGTTGCGTGATTTCTTGATTCTTCAACCACAATAGCCTTCGTGTGCCATGCGGGAGTCAGTGATCTGAGAATCTTCTTCACAATTTCCTATTCTGAATATTTCTTTCCCAAATCTGTTACACTATTAGTAAGCACGGTTAAGCGAGCATACATGTCTTGAATTGACTCATTAGGCCTCATCCTGAACATTTCATATTCAGAAATTAAAATGTTGGCTTTTGTTTCTCGTACTTGAGAGGTTCCTTCGTAAATTACCTCTAACTTATCCCACATTTGTTTTGTAGTTGCGCAGGTAGCCACTCTTGAGAATTCTACCGGATGGAGTGAGCATTGCATGTTGTGTTTAGCACTCCAATTGATAGTGGATTTTCTTAGTTGTTCTTTGGTCCATAAGTCCTCATCATCCGTAAGCTCATACGGAACTTTGCTGATCACTCGCCAAAGTTCGTAGTCTTGGGTGCGAATGAACACCTGCATGCGATATTTCCAATAAGGATAATTAGTTCCAGTGAAATAAGGAGGCCTATTCACAGAATGTCCTTAAGGTAAAAAACCCTTGGACGCTAATCTACCATTTATCTCAAGGTCGTTGGACCCCATAATGAGAGATTAGGCTCTGATACCACTTGTTGAGTAGTGGATAGCGGATCTAGAGGGGAGGGGTGAATAGATCTGCCCCTCTTTTCACAGAACACCCCTCTTTAAAGCTAGATAAAGAGAATCGCAGCAGAATATAACTAGCTTAGTGAAGGATAAAATGATTTGCTTAGCGTGATGAATAAGCAATATAGAGATTGAACCTAAGCATGCATCTAGCACAAAGTAATCGCACAATCAAACCACAACACATGAGATTTTAAGGTGGTTCGAACTGAATCCTCAGTCCTACGTCCACCCCTCACCAAACCCGGTGAGGCTCCACTAGTGCAGCGCACCAAACCGTAGATCGGAAAAACCTCTGATTGCCTTCTACTAACCACATGTAGGGACATCAACACCGCAGATCGGAGAACTTCCGATTGCCTTCCTACTAACCACCGGTAGGGACGATCTTCAGTTTCAATGGTTTGAACAAACTGGAAAGAGAACAAGATGAAAATGCTCAAACAAGATATAGAGATATGCTAGAATGAAATAGATCTTGTCTGAAATTGCTGGAGCTTGAATCTGATGCTTCAATGGTATCTTCTTCCTTGTGAGATAATCTTCCTTGAATCCCTTTGAGTTGATGGAGAGAGTTTTGGATGTATCTTTGATCTTCTTTTTGATCCCCTTGAGTTGATGAAGAGGTTTAAGGATGGAGATTTGATCTCCCTTGAGAGCTTGCTTGCTTCTACACTTGTTTGGAGATTGATGGCTTCAGATCTTGGCTTGAATCCCTTAGAATGAATGAAGAACTCTACACGAAGTACTATTCACAGCTACAGTACCTTCTTCCTTGAATAGCCTCCACAAGCCTCCCTTGATGTCCTTTGATCCGAACGATCAACTAGGGTTTCTAATCCTCTTGCATGAGTTTTATATCTCTTTGGATGGTCAATAGACACCCCCCAGACCAGATCCACAATCCATGGGAGATTGGGTGACTTTAGGATTAAAGAAATACAAGGAAAGGGGCTGGCCTCGAGGTGGAAAACAAAGTCAAATATTGCTGCATCGGGGCTAGCAGTCGACCGGTTGAAGCTGGCAGTCGATCAAAATTTTACAGGTTTTGGACATTTGGTTGCTGGGAAAATCGGTTGACCGCCCCTTACTGGGCGGTCGACCGCTGGCTGCCGGTCGACCGGTCCTGGACCGACGGTCGAACGTTGGCTGGGGAAATCCCAAGTTTCTCCTCTTCCGTCCCTTAATCCCTTTAGCAGCCCATTCACGTCTGTGGCATCAAACTTGGTAGAATCTTGAGGATTTCTATTGATTCTTTGACCCTGTGTTCTCTTGGCTATGCTTCATTGTGCATCGACCTTGGCTATGTGACTTGTCTATGCTTCATTGTGCATCAACTCTTTTGTACCAAGTGTTGACTCTTCTTGAAGGGATTTTCATCCTTGCTTGGGCGCAATCATTAGGCTTTCACTTTTGCCATCTCCACTCCATTCCTTGGCATATCTGTCATGAAAGAACATCAAGTATTTTAGTCAAATGAGAGTGGAAAACATCAATGACTTATAGTGTTTATCCATTATCAAAACTATGAATATCAAATGACCACAGGGGCACAACACTACACGGGGCATACCCCGGCAAAAAGGAAACAAACGACAGACAGATGGACGAACCACTACTGGCACCTATAACTTCCCACCAAAAGCACGAGAAAAGCCTGCGGTCTGCTGCTCTGTCTCACCTGGAAAGGAAGTGTGAGTCTCACAACATAGACTCAGTAGGGTTCACGTGGATCCCTACCTCTCAACTAAACATATAAAGCAATTAATCATGCAATGGCATAAAGAAATGACAGTTAATAAAGCTATGCAGACATGAGAACTAATTAAAGATAGCTAACTGAAATGCCATCTGTAATTAACTGAATAATTAAAGACGAGGATCATAATCTACCAATAGAATGAAAAATCAACAATTCCATGTGATAGGAGAGAGAAAGGACCACCAGAAAGAAGACCAGACGTGTCCACTGACGACTTATACTGCGTCTCAAGTATCTACACGAGCCTGGAACACGGCAAGTAAGATACGTAACAGTAACCAAAGTCAAGAACTAGTCAGGGTCACACTCGTCAGTGTCAGTCCAAGCCCCTGACCACGTGTGTATGCACATGCTCAATACCTTGAGCTAGGCCTCTAGCTAATTTTCCCCCAGTAGGACGCTACTGCCAAGCAAGGGGGCCCACGAAAACTAGCTTACAAACCGTACGCCAGGATTACCCCGCCACCTCTCCCAGGTGGGCCGACACTAAAGGTCGTCGAGCTACAACTAGTGGTTCCATCACAAGTAAAGAGAAAATAATTCTATTGGGATCTAAAAATGTGCCACAGTTCATAAAAATATTTAAACATGGCGAACATGCAGTATTAAATGCATAATTAAATGAACATGATGAAATTCACATACTGCAGGGCTAAACGGTCTAGCATAGGCCCGCCAGGACACGGTAAACCATCAAACGATTGACTGCTAGACCGACCCAGACAGTCCTCTCCATGAACGCTTGGACATTAACATTTCATATAATTAGACGAGATGAAACCTGATCATAAACGGTCGCGCGACTGACCGCTTAGGGATGATAAGCTGTAAGGTCAAAGACCGCTAGGCTTACACCGCCTTACTCGGTCAAAGGGACTAAACGGTCACCTACTGGCCCGCTAGGGTTTGCAAATGGTCGGTCGAATGACCACCTAAGACACTAAATGGTCAAGCGTAAGACCGCTTAGGTCCACCGCCTTACACCGTAAGGCAAACAGTCCCTGGAACGACCGTAAGCCGTCCAGAGGACCTAAAATGCGGGAATTCCATTTGGAACCCCTCCCAATCGATGCAAATCGATGGGAAAACATTGTAAAACCTATTCTAAGCTATCATACACCCATTCCACAATCATTATACATCCCAAAACATAAAGACAATGGCCATGGATGGATTGAAAACATAAATTACAATGTTCATGCTTTGAAAACATAAATGATGATTTTCATGCATATAGGCCCGATATTAACACGCCAAGGGATGGGGAAACGATCCTAATGAGGCAAGGAAGCCATCCCTCGACTTGGTTTAAGATGAAAACGCCGTTTCACGCTCGTTGTACGTGAAGGAACCGCACTCCACACGCGGGGTTTCCCACCTCCACGCTCTACGGCTCACCTCCACGACGACACCGCCACTGCACCCACGCCCTAGGCTCGCCAAGGCCACCTCCTACAATCCCTGCAACGCCGCGGGGTGGTCACACCGCCGAGAATGAGAGAGAGGGAGAGAGACGTGCATGCAGGAGAGAAAGAGAGGGTGAGGGGAGAGAGAACCCTTCGTGGGTTCACAAAAAACATTTGATATATTATTTTTTTAAAAAAAAACTCAAATTGCAATAAGGCCTCAAAATAAGTAAAATTGCATAAATGCCTTATTTCATTTCTAAAAACTTATATAATTGAATAAACCCACTAAACTAGGCCCATTAAGCCCATTAAAAGCTCCTAATTCATGAACCTTTTCACACTTCAATACTGATAAGGATCCACTAAGAATTCATTAACTACCGGGTCTTACAGTCGAGTGAGAAAAGATTCAGGAATTTAGAGCTTTTAATGGGCTTAATGGGCCTACTTTAGTGGGTTTATTCAATTATATAAGTTTTTATAAATGAAATAAGGCATTTATGCAATTTTACTTATTTTGAGGCCTTATTGCAATTTAAGTTTTTTTAACAAAAAAATATATATATCAAATGTTTTTTGTGAACCCACGAAGGGTTCTCTCTCCCCTCACCCTCTCTTTTTTAACTCAACAGTAATACTTGCAAGGGGGGAATGAGGGAGTCCATTCATCCCTTCATTGCGGAAGGGACATGACGTGCCACCCCGGCCACCAGGCAAGTGACTTTTCATTAAGAAGTGCAGAAAGAACATGAATAGGACATGGGGGATATAAGGGCCAAGCAAGGGCCGGGGGTAGGGGGGGTTCCAATACAACACGGGGCCAAGGCCCAAGAAAGCCAAGAGAGGAACACGAACAAACAACCCAAAGAAGGGACACAACCATCATCTCACGGGGGCAGAGTGGCATGGCTGGGGGAAGTAGAGTGAGTATGGCGTTGAGACCTGCGGGGGGCCATGCCTACAAGCATCCGCTGCGGAACGCTCCCACCGACGAAGTTCACATGGGCAGAGCAGAGGTCGAAGGGGCCGGACCGGTCAATGCTAGGGATGAAGAAAGGCTCGAGGAGGATGGGGAGCTGGAGCCCTTCACCGATAGCAGGGGGCTCGAACACCAGCGAGCACACTAGAGGCCAGACGAAGGAGGAGGAGGGACCATAGTCATCCGGAGGATGACGGTCCGAGCGTTTGACCTAGATGAGCTGAGGGAACTGGATGCCGCCCTCAAGATACGGAGGAGAAGTCTCGTGGGCAGGATGCACGTGAGAAGGAGCTGGTAACGGACCGGGCAGATCCCAGTTGATCTTCTTCTTTAGGGCTTGCGCGAAGGAGAGTCGAGGTGCAGTAGGCGGGGTAGCCAGTGAAGACTGCACAAGCGAGGAGGTTGGAGATCCCACCACGTGAGAATGAGATGGCCGGGCAAGAGGAGGGGACCAGGCAGCAGCAGCAGCGTTGAGACTTGGTCCCAGGACTGTGGTAGGCAGCCCAGCGGGAGAGATAGTGGTTGGCCCAACACCAAGGGTCGGGGCAGGAGGAGCATCAGGAGTGGCCAAGCCCAAAACCACGGGAGCAGAAATCCTTGGCTAACCAAGCAGAGAGGCACAAGGGACGTCCACCTCAGTGGCAATGCCGGAGATAGGAGTGGCCATGGAGCAAGGGAACGCTGCGATCTCTTGGTCAACAGAGGTAGACTGCTGCTCGACAAGGTGAAGTAGAGGGACGCCTGTTGGAGTAGGGGCATTGTCCACTTCGGGGCCTGCCGATGAGTGGTGGGGCAAAGAGGAGGACGGCAGGGGGTTGACACCCGGAAGGAGGGGGGCATCAGCTCTAGCCATTGGGGTAGGTACTTCAGAGGGAAGCAGCTTCTCGACAAGCAAAAGGGGAGAGGCATCATGGAGATGGCCTGAGCAAGATACATCAGTCACAAGATGGCCTTGATCAACAACTGAAGGGGGCTCCCGTGCTCCTAGCGTGGGGGCTTCAAGAGCTTCAGCAGCAGGGAGGAAAGTAGCCCCCCCCCCCACGGTAGCTTCTAGACGGGGGGGAACAACAGTGGTAGAGGGGGGGTCCCCCAGGGAAGACATGTCGCTCGGCAAGGCAAGCAGGGGGGGTGCATGCAAGGCCGCCGCTGGCATAGGAGCAAGAACACCCTGCAGACAGACTGGCCCAAGCATGACCCCAGGACCCGCAGCCGTGCCAGAAGAAGGAAGCAGCTTATGGAGTGGCGAGCAGGCAGGTACGAGGATATCCACTTCAGAGAAGGCTGCGAGAGGAGGAGCCAAGCACATAAGGGGAGGGAGGGTAGCGGGCCGGGGGGTCGGATGGGCTGGGAGAGCCAGCCTGGGTGAGGGGAGCGCTTCCTCGGAGGTCGCAACAGAGATGGCCGAGCACTGTAGTTCCCTGTCATCAAATGCTTAGCGGGCCGGGAGCGTCAAATGCTTAGTGGCAGAAGGAGGCACAGTGGGACCCTCCCTGGTGGAGGGTGTTAGCCCAAAGAGATGGCGGACAAGAAGGGGGGTTGAATTTTCCCCTTACCGAGATGGTGAATTTTAAAAACTTTCTTAACTAAACACAGTGGGATTAAAACTAACAGCGTTAATTACCCTAAACAGTTGTGAGATGAAAAGAGTTCTCTGAAGCTTTCCGATCTCACTCGAATTAACAAAGTAACTAATCAAATAAATCAAGCTCAACATAGATAAATTTATGCTTAACACGGATAACGGAGGTAGCAATGTATGGAGGTGTCGTGAATGAAAATCTACAAGTTGACCTGTGAAGGGAGATAGAAGAAATGGACAAACACACAAGCAATCACAAGAGACACGAGATTTTTAGGTGGTTCAGGATCACGCCGGGCTCCCTACATCCACCCCTCACCGAACCCGGCGAGGCTTTACTCCACACTACGAAACGTAGCAACACGGGGATGAACCCCAACACCGGACATGCTGCTTCTATAGCATGACACACACACGGGGCCTGGCCCCAAGATGCTGCCACTGCAGCACACATACACGCAGTCAGGGAACTCACCCCGGACACAAAAACCACACGGAGAGTCAGCTCCGTTCACCACACACAGATGTTCTTCGATGTTCAGAAAAGTAAGAAGATATACAATATAGCTCCCAGCAGTATGTAAATAGAGAAGACTATCATCAGGAAATGGATAAAAGATGTAGAAAGTTTCCCCTACATTTTTCCACTAGCCGTTAGAAGATCTTTCTTGAAGTTCAGGTTGGAGGAGTTGAATCCACAGGATGTTGGAGCAGCCAGTCCTTCTTCTTGAAGATCCAAGATGTGTTCCTTCAAATCCAAGCTCCAATCGCTCCTACAAACACCGTGAACAGATGAGTCTATCAAAGCCCTCTCCTCACCACCTTGTGGCCGCACTCCTTTCTCCTCCCTACAACAGATAGAACAATATTAGCGTAAGGATTCCACTCCTACGATGGAGATCGCAGGGTATAAATAGGGCTAGAATAAAGATCAAAAGACCACAAAGCCCTTGTAAAAACCCTTCAAATACACACCCAATAGATGGGTGAAACCCTAAGGGTAATATGGTAAAAATAGGAAAAGATCAGTCCAATCGTATCACAAAGTGGGTCTTACGAAACCAATCTGGAAAACACGATCCGGATCTGACTGGGCAAGTGTCGACTCTTGGAGTCGACACATTGTTCAACCAGTTCTGTTCCGGTTGAATAAATCAACGCACAGGCTGAAGTGCACTTGTGTAGAACCAGTGAAGGTCGGTGCATATTTTGTAAAACACAAATACAAAGTCAGTGCACAAGTGGACAAAAGTCATGTGTACAAACAAGGTGTGTGCAAAGAACCCATGGTCGATGCAAGCTGGGTCAGTGCAAGGTTTTGCTACAGAAGGACAGTGCACTTCATGTATAGGGTCGGTGCAAGTTGAAGTCTGTGCATATGAAAAAGGCAGGGTCGGTGCATAGTGCCAACATCTGTGCACATGATGTAGAGGATATGGACGAGGTCTGTGCAAGGTATTGACTAGGTCGGTGCACATATTGAAATGGCCTTGACAGGGTCGGTGCAAAGTTTTGAAGCTCGGTGCAAGTTTTACAAAGCAATGATATAGGTCGGTGCAAACCAGCAAATGCAAGGTCGATGCAAAAGCCAAACGCGGTCGATGCAACTGTGAATTCAACACAAAAATGAGGTCGGTGCAAACACAAACACAGTCAGTGCACATTGTGTGTTAGACCAATAGACAAGGTCGGTGCTAAGTTGCAAAGCACTAAAACAGGTCGGTGCACTTTTGTTAATTGGACCTATAGACAAGGTCGATGCAGTTAAGCACTGTCAGTGCACACAGGAGCAAGTCGGTGCAAGTTTGTAAGACACAAAGACCAGGTCGGTGCAAAAATGAAAAGGTCCGTGCACATCTGAAGAACTCGGTGCAACTTTGAACAAAGGGAAAGGAAAATATTGGCGAGAAAAACAACTCCCAGGGTTGTGACCCTTGGGGTCGACCCATGAAACCAACCAATCATGAAAACAGAGAGACACGAAGGCTCGGGAACTCTCAGGGGTCGACCCATGGGGTCGACCAACGCAGTGAAATCCAGAAACTAAAGATATGCAAAGAATTAAAGACCAAACCAACAGAGGCCTATCTAGGCAATGAGAAACACATTCAAAAATGAAATATTACCATTGATCCAATGGATTGACAGACAACTGAGCCTGCATGTTTAAGAACATCAATTTCATGTCAATACACATAGAGATCACTCAATTCAATGAATCAAAGTCAAGCCATTGAACTTCCATAAAAAAGTATTGAACTACAGCCACATCAAGGGAACTTCAACCCTATTGAGACAATGAACTAGCCAACAGAATAGTATGCAAGTAGGGTCATAAAACCAACACCATAACTTGGATTTATTTAGAAGGAAATTGAACAAGGTGTTGTAAACCACTATCACTAAATAATCGTGAAAAGCAAGCATGAAGTCATATGCAATAAAACAAGTCTTGCCACATTAAGATGCAGTCAATATAAGTCCAAAAACATGAAAGGGCTTTCAACCCCAATCAAGACACTATGAACAAGATTCACATGAATTACTAATTCAGTCCAGTGCAAACTGAACCTTCACAACCATGGACAGCAAAATGTCAAGCATTTATGTCAGTTCATTAAAAACCCCATATAGTATATGCATGAAAGCACCAATAATACAGAGCTACCAAAACATAATGTTTTCACAAGTTAGTTCCAAAGTCTCATCCACAGCACGCATGAGGCAACATCAGAATTATATTCGTGAAGGACCATAAAATTTCAACCTAAAAGGCAAGATATGATTATGTTAGATTGTTTATCATAAATACGTTTTCCACTAAACAAGCACACAATATTTTCACTTTAGAGCAAACATAAAATACACAATATATTGGAATCATCGAAACCATTGTCAAAGATAAAGAGGGGGCGCACGGAATCCAACAATCTCCCCCATTTGATGATGACAATATATTGTGGCCACCAAAACTCTCTCCCCCTTTGACATTATCAAAAAGTGGGGGGGCTAGAGACACGACCAAATGTGAAAATTTTAACATGTGTGGCGTACGAACCCAGCAATAACTCTCCCATGAAAGGAAGGTGTGGAGACCAAGAACCAAGCAGAAATTTGGAATTAGATGTGCAATTAGCAGATGTGTGAAATAAGTGCAAATGCTCAATTTTTATAATTTTTTGCTATATGTATGACTAATTATGCACAAGTAGTATAAAGAAACTATGCTATATGCAGAATGTGAAAACTAAGCTATGTACAAAATGTATTGTGCTCAAGAGCACGTTATTCTCCCCCAATTATCAAGAATAAAAATCAACTGACAATGGGTTATTTAACCTTTTTTTACGAGTATAACCTATAGATGCAAACTATGGAAGGAAATATGATATTATGAACAAACAGATCAAGCATTCAGGCACTCAAGCATGCATAAATAAATATAGACACATGCAAGTCCCTTTGGGTCGGGTGTAAGGATTATGCAATCGATTATAGAACATGATGTGCATGTACAATACTAAGAAGGTCGTGCTTACATAAATAAAGTATTGCATTAACCATGAAAGATGACTGATTCATAAAGGACATTCACACAATCAAACCCAAAGTGTTTAAGTGAAGATTAAGCAATGAATTTCAAACAATATGGATAACCAGATTTTCTAAAGAACACTAAAAAGAACTCATCATCCATATACTTTCATACACGATGCTCGAATATTGGTAGCTTCGTATGACCCCAAATATTTTTTTTTAATTACAATAAATGATGTGACTAACCTTTTGACACGAGTTGTATCTTTTGTCTCAGGGACACTTCCCGGTTACTCAGTTTTGTCACTTATCTTAACTGCGGACTTTGTCACTTTTCGGTTCGAGTTGTATCCTTTATCTCAAGGACACTTCCCGGCTACTCGGTGGCAAATCACGCTTATTTTTAAATGTGGATTAGTTTCACTTTTCGACACGAGTTTCCTCCTTTATTTTAGGGGAGATTCTCGGCTACTCGGATACACGTTCCACTTATATAGAATTTTTGGTGGGGCAAACATCTTTTTCCTCACGAGACATGTGATTTCCATGTAGAGAATTAAGAGTTCTGAAAAGTGTAGAGTAGAAAATAGTAATCCTTATTAGATTATTTTATTATCTCAAAAAGGTGCAATTTATGTGGGTGGTTGTATAGAATGTAAGAAATGAATTAGTCTAATCACAGTAATGTCTCCCCCTAAATGTATGCACGGTTATAAAAAAAAAATATCCCCCCTTAATATATGCCATATAACAAACAAGTCTAAATCAATGCAATTTTATTTAGCATGGGAAGAGTCATAGAAAGAGTCAAAAAGATGGGTGATATTTTATATACAATCAAGCATGCATCGAGATGGATTTATCACACAGGTTGATTACCGGTACGTGGCGGAGATAAAGGTCCAAGGACTCTACTCACGTATAAGGAAAGCTTCCATGTGGATATAATCCACCATTCCACTAACGTCATTTTATATACCGGTCAATCATGGCATTTAAGCACACGAGTATGAAGTATATGCATTTATATGCATAGAAGTGGACAGATAATCAAAGACCTTCCTTATTTACAAGTATGCAAAGATGTGTATGATATGTGCTATATGTATCATGCAAGTGAGTGTGTAAGCGGTACATGCAAAAGTAAACCATTGTTTGTAGGATGTGAGTAAAAGAGTAAAAGACTCTATGCACAGTGTAAAGCATTTAAAAACTAAGATTAATCAGAAGATGTGCAAAGAGAAGTGGTCGAGTCATCTAATCATGAAACTCAGAAATTCTTAACATTTCAGAAGTTGCTAAAATCAATGAAACAGAAATGCAACCATTTCAATTGTAAAAGTTTTCTCCAAACTCAAATTTTACCTTTTCAGATTTTTCAAAATGAACCTAAGCAAAATGAGCTTCAAATCCAAACCATTTTTCTTTCTCACCTTGAGAGCCATTTATTTATTAACTTTCCTTGGCCTCAAGGCCCCCTGTAAAATAACTTCTCATTTTGGACATTTGGGTACCCAAGCCATCGTGGGTCTCGAGGGGTTAGTTCTAGCATGCGGAGATGTATTCTTATATCTCCTAGAACACCAATCATCATCATATTTCATTGTGGAACAATCATCCATAGAATGACCATCTCACCACAGTAATAGCAATAGGAAGATTTTCTTTTCAAAAACTATTTTTCATCATTTTTTATTGAAAAGTAATTATTCATTACATGTCCAAAACTGCCACAATAATGATATGAAAAATTCTTTTTAACAAACCAATCATCATCATTTTTCTTTATAAAATAATCTTCAAACACATGACCATGTAGCCCACAGTAGTAGCAATGAACATTGAAGTTTTTCTTCATATATTTTTCATGATTTTTAGATTCATCAACAATTTTCAATTTTGACTTCAATGCCTCAATATCATCAAAATTCATCAAGGAACAATCATACATATCATGACCAAATTTCTCGTTATAATAACGTGAAACATTCCATCTATTACTTGTTGCATGATTATGTTTGACAATAGGGGATTTTACATGCACACAAGAGCAATCAACAATATTTTTCTGTTTTTTATTTTATTTTACATATGTGGACATGAGTTCATTCAAACTTTTTATTTGACTTTCTAAAGATAAGATATGCAGTCCAGAGCTAGCCAATTCTTCTTCACAAGATGCAATCTTCTCATTTAACAAGGAATTAACAATTTTGTGACTTTCAATTTCTTTTTCAAGAATATACAAATTGTCACAATCATTAATGATCACACATTTTTCTTTCTCAATATTTTCAAGACTTTTCAATTTACTTTCAAGCAATGAAATCTGAATTAGCAAAGCATTATTTTCATTTTGGAGCTTGTCAAATGAATTTTTATTCATGGAAGTGTGTTCAAGTACTTTCATTTGAAAACTCACATTTTCATCAACCATTTTATTCATGGTTTCATTGCATTCAAATTTATCATTCATATTCCTGAAGCTTTCTATTCCATTGCTCAGTTCCTTCAGCTTTTCAGACTTGTCAACATTCATAGTAGCTTTCCCTTTTTCAAAAAGAATCAGTTTTTCAGATATGGCGGTATTCAACATTTTTAGCTTTCATTATCTTTTTCTATTTGTTAAAGTTCTGAAATTTTATCCAATAAAGATTTGTTTTGAGATCTAAGATTTACAATTATCTCTTTGTGTTCTTCATCATCAAGCATGTGAGATTCAACTAATCTTTCAAGTTCGGTGCATTTTCCACATGAAGAATTGTCATGTTTCTTTTTCAATCTTTTATTTTCAGATTTTATTGATTTATATCTAGCAAACAGTTAATCATAAGCATTTAGCAATTCATCATAGCTCAATTCATCATAATCATCAGAATCGGAATTTCCCTTGGAGTTTTCCTCGCTTTGACATTCATTTTCTTTGTTTTCCATGAGGCACTCATCATTGTTGCAGCTTCCTTTTTGGGCCTTACTTAGCCCATCCAAGATATCTTTGGCTGACCTACATGATGAAACGAACGGATATACGTTAGTGTTCACTGTAGCCTTAAGAATATTCAAAATAAAAAGATTATCAGAATCCTTTTTCTTGTGCTCATCGGTCCACTTTGACTTATCTTTTGATAGAGCATGAAGACCATTAGTCATTAAGTTCAAAAGTCTCGGATTAGTACTAGAAATCCAAACACAATTTTCCAAGCCATGATGTGAAATCAAAACCATCAAAGACAGGAAGCACTTTTACACAAGCCATCATGAAACAATCATTTCTCCTAGACCGTGAGGTCCACTAAAAAATCAGAGACTGGGCTCTGATACCAATTGTTGGCCTAGAGAGATGGCGGACAAGAAGGGGGGTTAAACTGTCCCCTTGTCAAGATGGAGGATTTTAAAAACTTTCTTAACTAAACACAATGGAATTAAAACTAATAGCGTTAATTACCCTAAACAGATGTGAGATTAAAAGAGTTCTCTCAAGCTTTCTGATCTCACTCGAATTAACAAAGCAACTAATCAAATAAATCAAGCTCAACACAGATAAATTTATGCTTAACATGGATAATGGAGGTAACAATGTGTGGAGGAGTTGTGAATAAAAATCTACAAGTTGACCTATGAAGGGAGATAGAAGAAATGGACAAACAAACAGGCAATCGCACGAGACACAGAGATTTTTAGGTGATTCGGGACCACGATGGGCTCCCTACGTCCACCCCTCACCGAACCCGGTGAGGCTTCACTCCACGCTACAAAACGTAGCAACACGGGGACGAACCCCAACACCACACACGCTGCCTCTGCAGCAAGACACACACACAGGGCCTGGCCCCAAGATGTTGCCACCGCAGCACACACACACGCAGTCAGGGAACTCCCCCCTGACGCAAAAACCACACGGAGACTCAGCTCCGTTGACCACACACAGATGTTCTTCGATGTTCAGAAAAGTAAGAAGATATACAATATAGCTCCCAGCAGTATGTAAATAGAGAAGACTATCATCAGGAAATGGATAAAAGATGTAGAAAGTTTCCCCTTCATTTTTCCACTGGCCGTTAGAAGATCTTTCTTGAAGTTCAGGTTGGACGAGTTGAATCCGCAGGATGTTGGAGCAGCCAGTCATTCTTCTTGAAGATCCAAGATGTGTTCCTTCAAATCCAAGCTCCAATCGCTCCTACAAACACCGTGAACAGATGAGTCTATCAAAGCCCTCTCCTCTCCACTTTGTGGCCGCACTCCTTTCTTCTCCCTACAATAGATAGAACAATATTAGCGCAAGGATTCCAATCCTACGATGGAGATCACAGGGTATAAATAGGGCTAGAATAAAGAACAAAAGACCACAAAGCCCTTGTAAAAACCCTTCAAATACACACCCAATAGATGGGTGAAACCCTAAGGGTAATATGGTAAAAATAGTAAAAGATCAGTCCAATCGTATCACAAAGTGGGTCTTACGAAACCAATCTGGAAAACACGATCCGGATCCGACTGGGCAAGTGTCGACTCTTGGAGTCAACACATTGTTCAGCCAGTTCTGTTCTGGTTGAATAAATCAACGCACAGGCTGAAGTGCACTTGTGTAGAACCAGTTACGGTCGGTGAATATTGTGTAAAACACAAATACAAAGTCAGTGCACAAGTGGACAAAAGTCATGTGTACAGACAAGGTGTGTGCAAAGAACCCATGGTCGATGCAAGCTGGGTCGGTGCAAGGTTTTGCTAAAGAAGGTCAGTGCACTTCATGTATAGGGTCGGTGCAAGTAGAAGTATGTGCATATGAAAAAGGCAGGGTCGGTGCATAATGCCAACGTATGTGCACATGATGTAGAGGATATGGACGAGGTCTGTGCAAGGTATTGACTAGGTCAGTGCACATATTGAAATGGCCTTGACAAGGTCGGTGCAATGTTTTGAAGCTTGGTGCAAGTTTTACAAAGCAATGATATAGGTCGGTGCAAACCAGCAAATTCAACGTCGGTGCAAAAGCTGAACGCGGTCGGTGCAACTGTGAATTCAACACAAAAATGAGGTTGGTGCAAACACAAACACAGTCGGTGCACATTGTGTGTTAGACCAATACACAAGGTCGGTGCTAAGTTGCAAAGCACTAAAACAGGTCGGTGAACTTTTGTGAATTGGACCTATAGACAAGGTCGGTGCAGTTAAGCACGGTCAGTGCACACAGGAGCAAGTCGATGCAAGTTTGTAAGACACAAAGACTAGGTCGGTGCACAAATGAAAAGGTCCGTGCACATCTGAAGAACTCGGTGCAAGTTTGAACAGAGGGATCGAAAAATATTGGCGAGAAAAACAACTCCCAGGGTTGTGACCCTTGGGGTAGACCCATGAAACCAACCAATCATGAAAATAGAGAGACATGAAGGCTCGGGAACTCTCAGGGGTCGACCCATGGGGTCGAACGACGCAGTGAAATCCAGAAACTAAAGATATGCAAAGAATTAAAGACCAAACCAGCAGGGGCCTATCTAGGCAATGAGAAACACATTCAAACATGAAATATTACCATTGATCCAATGGATTGAGAGACAACTGAGCCTGCATGTTTAAGAACATCAATTTCATGTCAATACACATAGAGATCACTCAATCAATGAATCAAAGTCAAGCCATTGAACTTCCATAAAAAAGTATTGAACCACAGCCACATCAAGGGAACTTCAACCCCATTGAGACAATGAACTAGCCAACAGAATAGTATGCAAGTCGGGTCATAAAACCAAAACCATAACTTGGATTTATTTAGAACGAAATTGAACAAGGTGTTGCAAACCACTATCACTAAATAATCATGAAAAGCAAGCATGGTGTCATATGTAATAAAACAAGTCTTGCCACATTGAGATGCAGTCAATATAAGTCCAAAAACATGAAAGGGCTTTCAACCCCAATCAAGACACTATGAACAAGATTCACATGAATTACTAATTCAGTCCAGTGCAAACTGAACCTTCACAACCATGGACAGTAAAATGTCAAGCATTTATGTCAGTTCATTAAAAACCCCATATAGGATATGCATGAAAGCACCAATAATACAGAGCTACCAAAACACAATGTTTTCACAAGTTAGTTCCAAAGTCTCATGCACAGCACGCATGAGGCAACATCAGAATTGTATTCATGAAGGACCATAAAATTTCAACCTGCAAGGTAAGATATCATCATGTTAGCTTGTTTATCATGAATACGTTTTCCACTAAACAAGCACACAATATTTTCACTTTAGAGCAAACATAAAACACACAATATATTAGAATCATCAAAACCATTGTCAAAGACAAAGAGGGGGCGTATAGAACCCAATAGAGGGAGTAGCAGGCGGCGGAGGAAGAGCATTAGCCAAGGGGACCCTCCCCAGGGGCAGAGGCACACGAGCAGGCCGGGCAAGCTTGGACGGACCAAAAGCAGATGGGCCGACAGGATGCCCTTTGCATAAGGGGGCGGTGTGACCCAAATGCCTGCAGGAGGAGCAGAACAGGGGGAGGCTCGGATAGTGCAGCGGCTGCTAGAATCCCCAACCTCCACAGTTGATCCAAACCCGTGCCGGAGGCTTCTTAGAGGCATCCATCTGGACACACACCCGGGTGTCGACCAATCGGGTAAGGCAGAGGGAGTTACGGTCCACCTTGAGGGGATTGCCGACGGTCCCTGCGATAGAGAGAAGCATAGGCTCATTGTAGAAGTTAGCCGGGATGGACGGCATCTCCACCCAGATGGGAACGATAGGCGAATCCTCCTCGGAGAGAACATAATGTGCCACTTGGAGAAGAAGAAGGGCCGGCCCTTGACAAAGAGGAGTTCTTTGAGCAGGACTAGCAAGAAGTCCTCCTAATTCTGGAAGTGTAGGAGCATATGTCGGTTGTCTAGAGCACTGAGGTAGAAGTCTTGCTTGAACAGAAACCTATTAGTGAGATGGGCTCTAATTTCCTGGAACGGCGTCCGACCTTTGGGCGTCCGGGCTACGATCGCAAAGGCCAGTGGCTGGCAGGAGATGTGGAGATCCTCAGGGGTGAAAAAGATGGTAGGTTCTCCAGAGTTAGTGGAGGTGGGGGAGCGGACGGGCAGGGGAAGAGAGGGTGGGGTGATAGAGTGAAGGACCGCCTGAGCGAAGGATGGGCAAACAGTGGCAAGGGGTGGAAAGGCATCCAGCACTTGGCTACCATCACGATCTCCACCACGAGCAGTAGGGTTCTATGGAGAGATGGCCGGTAGGGGAGCATGAATAGCAGAGGGTGACGGCCCACCACGCGGGCCACGATCCTGAGAGGGCTGACCATCGACAGGTGCAACACCGGCAGCAGGGATACTAGCGGGGGCCGAAACCTCGGCCAAGGAAGAAGACGGCAGAGGCAAGGCCAAGAGGGGTGGAAGGAGTCCATTGCCAAGGTGAGTCGCTGTTGCGGAGGGGCACCAACCGAGCGGCCATCACTGGATGCAGCCGTGGCCGGTGGAGGATCACCAACTGAAGGTAGGCCGGGGAGATAGGAAAACAGAGCACCATTTTTGGGAAGGGTCCCATTGCGGTCAACAGTAGTCAACGGGAACGGAGGGGCGGACATGGAAGCCGTGGGGAGAGGGGAGGTTGTAGAGGTCTGTGAAGAGGTGACCTCCAAGGAGGGAGGGGTGCCGTGGAGGCCAACGGCAAGCTGAGCGTTGTGGGGGCCGGATGGCACCGATGAAGATGGCAGGGCACCGACGGAGGGGCTTAATGGGGCTACAGGAGCAACTTGGGTGACGTGGAGAGGCTCATCGCGATCGGGAGGGGAGGAGGGGTGAGTCACGGGGGGTTGCGTGAGAAGGGTGCCAAATACGTGTCGGACGGCAAGCGACTGGGAGACGCCTGTGGAAGCGGCAACCACATCGGCGTAAGCACTAGAGGGGGTCGGCAGGTGAGCGAAGACACTAGCGGGGTCAGGCGAAGGCACCAGCCCGACGATGGCCACAGGAGGCTGGATGACAGTACCGCAGGTGGCAGAGACGGGGCGCGAAGCGTGAGATGGCACCGCTATGGCAGGGCCGTAAATGCCACCAGCGAGAGACCAGGTGAGGAAGGGGGAGGCGCAAGGCCTCCCCCCCACAGCCGGCCATGACCGGAGCTTAGGCAAGGCCCAGGGGAGACCACGCCTCAAGGGGGAGAAGGTCGCGCCAGGCTGAGAGCAGATGGGGGGGAAACGGGAAGAGAGAGAAATGCAACCGGAGAATCCCTTCACTCTCTCTTTCTCTCCCGCACGCACATCTCTCTCCCTCTCTCTCGTTCTCGACGGTGTGACCACCCTGGGGCCTTGCAGGGTTGCAGGAGGTGGCCTTGGCGAGCCTAAGGCGTGGGTGCAGTGGCGGTGTCGTCGTGGAGGTGAGCCGTGGAGCGGGGAGGCGGGAAACCCCCCGTGTGGAGCGCGGTTCCTTCGCGTAGAACGAGCGTGAAACGACGTTTTCATCTTAAACCAAGTAGGGGGTGTTGCATTCCTACATTTGAATGATGTCTCACACTATAAATAAAATTCTTTTTTATCTCTACATTAACTCATGCATTTTCTCTCATGTCTATACATCTCCATCTGTTCATGCACTTGTACTAGTCTACACATCCTGTCTGGTCGCACTTCAAAGTCTACACATTGCACAGCTACAGGCTCTTCAAAGTATGTACACTGCACAGCACGCAAGACTTCAGAGTCTATACATCGCACAGCATGCAGTCCTCGAAGTCTATACATTGCATAGCAAGCAGGCGTTCAAAGTGTGTACATTGCATAGAATGAAGGCGCCACTAAGTCTGTACATCGCACGCATAGCATGCACACTGTAAAGTCTATACACTGCTGATCGAACGGAAGCCTATACATTCCAACCTTTTCCTACGTTCGTTGCTTTAGCTACACACTAAGTCTACACATTACAATCATTACCTACGTCCAAGTCTGTACAACGTCTGACAGCGTCTTATGCATCGTCTCGACCAAGTCTGTACAGCGTCTGCCTTGTCTCGCCATGCATAACCAAGTCTGTACAGCGTCTGCCTTGTCTCGCATACACGACCAAGTCTGTATAGCATTCAATTGCAAGAGCTCAAGTCTGTACATGCCTCATTTCATCAAGTTTGCACATTCATAGCAAAGCCTTGCTGCTGGGAAGTCTATACATTGCATGGCACAGCATGCGTCCAAGTCTGTACATTGCATAATGCATGTGTTCAAGTCTATACACTGTTGAATGTAAGTCTGTACATTATCACTTGTACCTACGTTGTGTGAACGCAAGTCTATACATTGCGGTCTACACCTACGTTCAAGTCTGTACAGCGTTCACTTAGAGTCCATACAGCAGTGTCTATACATTGGCTTGCTTCTTCATGCATTTGCTAGTCTATACAGCCACATCAAGTCTATACATTCTTTTAAGCTCGAAATCTGACGCCCACCAATAGTGGCGTCACTTCTGAAATAAATGCCTAGGAAAGAGGCGTCTTTTTCCATTGTGCATACTTTGATAGACGTAGAGTCTATACATCCCCCATAGCAAGCATAGCATGTCTGAACATCGGTTGCACAGCAACTAAGCCTATACATTGTGTTGCATTGCATGCATTACCTAAAGTCTATACATCTGGTTTGCCTTTTGTCATGCACACATTTACAGCTAGTCTGAACATTACTTTCTTAAAGCACGCTGCTTACATCAAGTCTATACATAGTCTTCTCGCGTGCACACTTGATCCATAGTCATTGTGCATACTTCTCTATGTGCTAGTGTTCATCTCTCTGAATCAAGTCTGTACATCCTTATTGCTTCAAACTAAACTCTATACATTCACTGCTGAATCATGTCTGTACACCTGAACTAATTCTATACATTCATTGCTGAATCATGTCTGTATACCTGAACTAACTCGATACATCCTCTTGTCCGCCTGTAGAATGTTTCAAACTGATGATTGGACACGTCTTCCGAGGTGATACCTGGCACGTGATCCGAGGTGCTCTCTGGGCGGGAACCTGAAGGACACATGCCCAACATCTGCTATATATATGGAGCATCTTCTTTTAGTAGTTCAGTGATCGTGAAAGAAAGAGCAGAAGGCATTCTTGTGAGGCTACACGATCCAGAAAAGAGAGAGAGTAGAGAATTCCATTTCATCCAGATCTGAGAGAAATATATTTGAGAGAGAGAAAGCAGTGTCTGTGGCTTGAAGATTTGCTTCTTCGGAAGCTACATTGTTTCTTGTTTTCAGAGAGGATTTTTGTGCTTTGATTTTCGTGTTTTCTTTTTTCATTTCATCTTCCTTATCGAATATTGTTACCCTCCAGTGATCGGAGGAAGGGAGGATTGATCCTCCAGTTTGCAAGTGACAAGGAGTCGCTTGAGGGTTCCCTCCTGGGTGGAGGAAGAGAGACCTCGGTCTCTAATTTGCTAGTGACTGTTGTCACTGGTTGTATCCCTCCGGTGTGGAGGAAGAGGGGAGGCTGTTACCCTGGTCAAGCTGTGTGGTAGCAATTGTCTACAGACTGAGTCTGCTGTTCTAGCATTAGCTAGTGGAATCCTCACTCTGGTTTGGAGTGAGGGGTGGATGTAGATTGCGGACTGCAATCGAACCACCTAAAAACTGCCTGCCTCTTCTGTGGTTTGCATGTCATTGTTGTGTTGCTCTCCTTCTGCTTGGTATTTTGTTTCACTGTGAACAGATCTCGATCTTTCTTCTATCTTCTGTCTTGGTTATTGATTGTCTTAGGTATCCCTCTCGCAGTATCTGAAGGGTTGAGAATTCGAATTATTGAATTAATTTTGAATTAGTATTTTTTGGGAGTGATCTATTCATCCCCCCCTTCTATATCACTCTTCTCTGCACTAACATTTGGTATCATAGTAGGTTGGCATCATGTGGGCCAACGGTCAGGGTAATCCTACTGGTCCTCGAAGCTTCATGGCTGAGGGACAATCCATTAGTCACCCTCCATTCTTTGATGGTAATAACTATCTCTTCTAGAAAAATAGGATGGAGGTGTTCATCAGGGCGCAGAGCCACAAGCTGTGGAGGGTAATTACTACAGGGCCGTATGATCTGCCACCGAACGAGGATGCATGGATAGATGATCATGTCAAGTTGTCTTCACTCAACTGGAGGGCCCTGAACATAATCCAGTGCGCTGTTCACCCAGAAGAATATGCCCGCATATCAGCCTATAGGACGGCCAAACGAATGTGGGATGAGCGGGAACTAATCTACAAAGGTACAGCTCAAGTGAAAGTCTCAAAGGTAAATCTCTTCACCTCTGAGTATGAACTGTTTAGGATGAAACCAGAGGAGAATGTCACAGAAATGTATGCTAGGTTGTCTTTGATCACGAACTCTCTTAAGGGGCTAGGGAAAAAGCTAGCAAAGGCAGATATAGTCAGGAAGATTCTTAGGTCTCTAACCCCAGCATGGCACACTAAGGCCATTGTGATAGAGGAGTCAAAGGATTTGTCGACTATGACAGTGAATGAACTCATAGGATCCCTCATGACCTATGATATGAACTTTAAAAGAGGAGATGAAGGAAGTGACAGGAAGGGAAAGAATGTTGCTCTCAAGGCATCCCGCAACAAGGATAGCAGTAGCGGGAGCAGTAGCCCCCAGTCCGGTTGTTTTTCCGATCTCGACCAGGAGGAGCAAGCAATGCTCACTCGACAGTTCAAGAAAATTTTAAGTACTAAGTGGAAGACCTTTAGGAGGAAGAAGCTATACTCCTTCAATAAGAACGTTGAGTCTAGCAATAACAAGGATAGAAATACTAAGAGAATGACTTGTTTTCATTGCAACAGACAGGGACACATGAAAGGGGACTGCCCAGATCTCCAGAAGAAGGGTCCCTACTTCCAGAAGAAGAGCTCAAAGGTGCAGAAGAAGAAGAAGCCACAGGCAATGGTCTGCACGTGGAGCTAAGAGGAAGAAGATCCGGAAAGCACCTCCTCGGAGGAAGATGAAGAAGGAATTTGCCTAATGGCAAATAGCGAAGAGGAGGTAATAAATGTCTTTGAAAATTTCTCTATTGATGATTCGGAAGATGCTTGTGGTGAATTGTTAGACAAGTTCAATTCTCTCAGTAAAGAGCATAGGGTCCTCAAGAGAAAATTCAATACTAATATTGAAGAACTAACCCAAATCAGTGAGGAAAGACTAACATTAAAGAAAGACTTAGAAGAAATGACATCCTTGAGAAAAGAAAATGAAAAGCACAAGGTAGAATACCAGGAGAGTCAAACCCAGCTCAATGAACTCAAAATGAAAATGGAAGAAAGCCTGAAAGAAAATAGAGTAACCTCAGAGAAGTATGAAGCTGTTAAGAAAGTGAATGCTGAACTCTTAAAAAACTCTGAGTCTCTGCAAAAAGAGCTGGAAGACAAACAGAAGGTCTTTGAAAAATTTGTTCAAGGAAAAACAAGTCTAGATGCTATACTAGGAACAAGGGTTAACTTCAATAGGGAAGGTCTAGGCTATGACCCAACTAACAAGAAACCCTTTCAATTCAAAACCACCACCTTCTGCCCAGAGAAGGGAAAAGAGAAGCTGGACATACCATCCAGCTCAAATAGCAGTCAAGGAGCTCAACGTCCAAAAGAAAATTTATCAAACAGTGCTGGTCAACCAATTAAAAAGGGAATGAACATTGTGAAGAACTTCACTAAGCCCACTCACCAGAATATAAATGGTAAATGGACCAAGCAAATAGATCAGGATAGAAAATGGAATTACTACAAATAGATGGGTCCAAACAGAAACTACTGGAGAAACAACTATCATTCTCAAAAATCTGTTAATCAACAGGCTCACAGGAGATATCCCAGGAATGGGAAGCCCAATGACTGGAATAGAGCTTTCTTCCCCAGACCAGCTGGACACAACCCCAGTTATAATTTCAATAAACTAGAAGTAAAGGTGCCAGAGAAAACAATGTTGAAGCAAATCTGGATTATTAAACATTTGATTAGAGATTTGAATAATGTCTTTGGACCCAACTCATCTTGGGTTCCAAATCACTTTGCCTGATTTTTAATTGTGTAGGTCGGCCTGGCAGCTGAAGACAACAAGTGGTACCTCGACAGTGGCTGCTCCAGGCACATGACAGGAGACCAATCCAAGTTCAGCAAGTTAGAGATGAAGGTTGGGGGACTGGTCAAATTTGGAGGAAAGAACAGAGGTAAAATCATTGGAGTTGGCACAGTAGGTAAGTCTTCCACAAATTCCATTGAAAAAGTTCTACTTGTGGAAGGTCTTCAACACAACCTGATTAGCATTAGTCAATTATGTGACAAGGGTCATAGGGTTGTGTTTGATAATGATTCATGCAAAATTTTTGAAATAAATTCTGATGTGATTAAGTTTGTAGCCAACAAGACTAATAATGTCTACATGATAGACTTAGATGATGAATCTGAATCTAATCTTTGTTTATCTGCTGATTCTGAAAGTGATGCCTTTGAATGGCATAGATGACTAGGCCATGCTAGTTTCCATACTCTAAATAAATTGGTCAAGCATGATTTAGTTAGAGGCATGCCTAGGATCAAGTTCAATTCCATTTCAAAATCCTGTGATGCCTGTGCTCTAGGCAAATAGACCAGAAATTCTTTCAATCTAAGATCTGAGCCATTGTCCTCTAGACCAATGGAACTACTTCATATGGACCTATTTGGTCCTACCAGGACTCAAAGTCTTAATGGGAATAGGTTTGGCTATGTGATCATTGATGACCACTCTAGGTTTTCTTGGATCTTTTTCTTAGCCAGTAAAAGTGATGCTTTTCAAAAGTTTAACCAGTTTTTCAATAAGGTCAAACAAGAAGGAAAATACAGCATTTGTACAATTCAATCTGACCAAGGGGGTGAATTTGAAAACTCCATGTTTTTTAAGCTTTGCGAAAAAGAGGGACTAACCCACATGTTTTCTTCTCCCAAGACACCTGAACAGAATGGAGTTGTAGAGAGAAGAAATAGGACTGTTGTGGAGATGGCCCGAACCATGCTGATTGAGAGTCAATTACCAATGAGGTTCTGGGTAGAGGCGGCCAATACAACAACTTATATAATCAACAGGGCTATGGTAAGACCTATTCACAAGAAAACACCCTATGAGCTACTAAAAGGTAAGAAACCAAACTTGGTTCATTTCAGAATTTTTGGAGCTAAATGCTTTATTCATAATAATGACAAGAAAGACTTAGATAAGTTTGAAGCTAAAAGCTCCCTTGGAATATTCTTAGGATACTCTGAAGTGTCAAGGGCATATAAGGTCTTTAATATAACAGACTAGAAAGTTGAAGTGTCTCCACACATTCTTTTTAGTGATAATAAAGGTGTTGTTAACATTGAAAATATTGACAGGGATTCCAATCATGATGGGGACTTCCTAGAAGACCAAGAAGGAGAGAAGACTCAGCTAAGTGGTACAACAAATCCTCCCAATCAGGAAGGGGCAAGAGAAATAGGTGAGTTTTCAATAAACATTAGATTCCTCAAAGATCACCCAATAGATAAAGTCATAGGCAACCCTGAAGATCCTCTTCGGACTAGGTCTCATTTTAAGAATGTTAATAATCAAGACCTAATTGCTTTGGTCTCACAAATTGAACCCAAATCAGTAGAAGAGGCCTTGGCTGATCAATCTTGGGTCAATGCTATGTGTGAGGAATTAGATCAGTTCGAAAGAAATAATGTCTGGGAGCTTGTTCCGAGACCAGAAAGTGTTAATATCATAGGAACTAAATGGGTGTTTAAAAATAAAATGAATGAAGATGGAATCATTTCCAGGAATAAGGCCAGACTAGTAGCCAGGGGCTACTGTCAGGAATTTGGTGTAGACTTCGATGAATCCTATGCACCTGTTGCTAGGATGGAGGCAATAAGAATATTGCTTGCATTTGCATGCTCTAAGGACATAAAACTCCAGCAAATGGATGTGAAGAGTGCCTTTTTTAATGGCATCATCAAGGAAGAAGTGTTTGTTGAACAACCCCCAGGTTTTCAGTTTTCTCCTCAATCTAACCAAGTTTTCAGGTTAAACAAAGCCTTGTTTGGTCTAAAGTAAGCCCCTCGAGCTTGGTATGAAAGACTGACTGAATTTCTGATCAACAAGGGCTACAGGAGAGGTAAAGTTGATCAAACCTTATTTACCAAGAGTACAAATACCGATCTCATCATAGCTCAGGTATATGTAGATGACATTATGTTTGGATCAACTAGCTGTGAATTATGTGCTGAATTCTCTAAAATGATGTCTGCTGAATTTGAGATGAGTTTGGTAGGTGAACTAAAGTATTTTCTTGGCTTACAGATACAACAATTGGAGGATGGATGCTTCATCAACCAGATCAAATACACAATGGAACTATTCAAGAGGTTTGGTATGATCAACCTGAAGCATATAACAACACCTATGAGTACCAACACCTCACTAGATGCAGATGAGACAGGTAAAGAAGTAAATGCCAAACTCTATCGATGTATGATTGGTTCTTCACTCTACTTGACAGCTTCTAGACCTGATATACAGTTCATTGTAGGAATGTGTGCAAGGTATCAGTCTAGACCCACTGAATCACACTTAGCTGCAGTGAAAAGAATTTTTAGATATTTGTCAGCTACACCCTCACTTGGTCTATGGTTTCCTGCTACACACTCACTAGATTTAATTGCATACACAGATGCAGATTATGCAGGATGTAAAGTAGACCGAAAAAGCACTAGTGGTCACTGTGAATTTTTAGGTCGGTGTTTAGTCTCTTGGGGATCCAAGAAACAACACTCTGTGGCCCTCTCCACTACTGAGGCTGAATATGTGGCTGTAGGGAGTTGTGGTACACAAGTCATTTGGATTAAACACCAGCTACAGGACTACCAAGTAGACCTGGGTTGCACACCTATATATTGTGATAATACTAGTGCCATCAATCTAGCCAAGAACCCTGTGTTGCATTCCCGAACCAAACACATTGAGATAAGGCATCATTTCTTAAGAGATGAGGTGTCTAAGAATAATTTTGAACTGATTCATGCAGGCACTGCTAATCAGATTGCTGACATCTTCACCAAATCTCTGGACAGTGAAAAATTTTCTACTCTAAGAAGAGAATTAGGTTTATTCAAGCTGTCTTAAGAGTGAAGGGTGTTCCTGTTGTGAGAGGGAGTTTTGTGTGTCAACTGGGTAGCCTTCAGTAATGCTTTGATTAAGGGGGAGCTGGTTGAGCTGTGAAAGAGGGGGAGTTCTTTGACTGGATCAAAAGATTAACTACATATGTGTCATTGCTGGTTCTCAGGACTGAAAAAGTGCGGTTCTCTCAGACAGTAGAATCACACTCATCTCTTAAGTCTATAAGTCAGCCTTACTAAATTCCAGCTAGAATCTTCCCTCTCGTAGTCTATCAGAGATCTGGATTAATTGTTTAAAGTATATCTTCCTACATTGTCAGTGATTCCTGTTCAGGCCAAAACTTGTATGACTTGATATCTGACCAAAACAACTTGAAATCTAAACTTCGAGAGTCACTTCAAGAGATAGTTCCTCTGATACTGTTTTCAATCATTCCAAACAAAAATCTTGATTTGATCACTGAGAAACTGGGAGCCTCATCAGTGAAATGAAGTGTTTCCTATGTCATGAGGTGTCAAATGAGTAACAAAAAATTGAAAAGAAATGACATTCATATTTTGACCATCACAGAGCAATGGTGGCTAACTGGTGAGTAACTGGGGACTCTGGCCTCTAATCAAGGTGTTTCCCTAATGTCAAAAGCCACAGTTACTAACTCTGTTCCTTAAAAAAAAGGGGGGGGGGAGGTAATGAGGTACTCACACTTAGTAACTGGGGATTCAGGCCTCTAATCAAGGTGTCTCCTTAATGTCAAAAGTGTGAATTACCAATTTACTCATTGGTCTTCTTGAAAAACTCAACAAAATCCCTTGTCTTTATCAAATAAAATGGATTGGTTGTCTTCAATTCATGAGAATATCTTCCTTGACTTGATATCTTGTTGGTTTCTGGATAGTTGCAAGTTTAGCTTTGTCCTGCCATACTTGGTAACTCCTGCTCTAAATCATACACTCTGTATGTTGATAAACTTTACTATCATTCAAGCTCTCTATAGTTTACACGATTTCAAGAATCTACGCTTGAGTTTAGCACTCCACTTATTCTCTTAAGACTTGCTAGTGGCTTTCTACACTAAGAAGTTACTGTACTTCTTCCTCATGTCTCCAGCACTTTCATATATCCTTCTTTTTCTTTTGATGATGTCAAAGGGGGAGAGAGTTTATGCAATGTAATTTCTGACAGTAGGTCATCTGGCATTTTCAGAAAGAGGTTATGCAAAGCAATATCTGAAAGTAGGTCATCTGGCTCATGGGAATTTCTAAGAGTGAGTTGTGGGGGAGTGGCTTTAGTGAGAGATGTGTTTCAAAATGTGTGCTCAGTTTGTCTGCATGATGCGCTTAACATTGCATATTTTAATGCTCTCATATTGTTTGATTCATAGTGTTGCCATCATCAAAAAGGGGGAGATTATTGCATTCCTATGTTTTGATGATGTCTCACACTATAAATCAAACTATTTTTTATCTCTAGATTAACTCATGCATTTTCTCTCATGTCTATACATCTCCATCTGTTCATGCACTTGTACTAGTCTACACATCCTGTCTGGTCGCACTTCAAAGTCTTCACATTGCACAGATGCAGGCTCTTCAAAGTCTGTACACTGCACAGCATGCAAGACTTCAGAGTCTATACATCACACAGCATGCAGTCCTCGAAGTCTATACATTGCATAGCATGCAGGCATTCAAAGTGTGTACATTGAATAGAATGAAGGCGCCACTAAGTCTGTACATCGCAGACATAACGCCACTAAGTCTGTACATCGCACGCATAGAATGCACACTGTAAAGTCTATACACTGCTGATCGAACATAAGTCTATACATTCCAACCTTTTCCTACGTTCGCTGCTTTAGCTACACACTAAGTATACACATTACAATCATTACCTACGTCCAAGTCTGTACAGCGTCTGGCAGCGTCTCGACCAAGTCTGTACAGCGTCTGCCTTGTCTCGCATACACGACCAAGTCTGTACAGCCTTCAATTGCAAGAGTTCGAGTCTGTACATGCCACATTTCATCAAGTCTGCACATTCATAGCAAAGCCTTACTGTTGGGAAGTCTATACAACGCATGGCACAGCATGCGTCCAAGTCTGTACATTGCATAATGCATGTGTTCAAGTCTATAAACTGCTGAATGTAAGTCTGTACATTCTCACATGTACCTACGTTGTGTGAACGCAAGTCTATACATTACGGTCTACACTTACATTCAAGTCTGTACAGCGTTCGCTTAGAGTCCATACAGCAGTGTCTATACATTGGCTTGCTTCTTCATGCATTTGCTAGTCTATACAGCCACATCAAGTCTATACATTCTTTTAAGCTCGAAATCTGACGCCCACCAATAGTGGCGTCACTTCTGAAATAAATGCCTAGGAAAGAGGCGTCTTTTTCATTGTGCATACTTTGATAGACGCAGAGTCTATACATCCCCCACAACAAGCATATCATGTCTGAACATCGGTTGCACAGCAACTAAGTCTATACATTGTGTTGCATTGCATGCATTACCTAAAGTCTATACATCTGGTTTGCCTTTTGTCATGCACGCATTTATAGCTAGTCTGAACATTGCTTTCTTAAAGCACGCTGCTTACATCAAGTCTATACATAGTCTTCTCGCGTGCACACTTGATCCATAGTCATTGTGCATACTTCTCTATGTGCTAGTGTTCATCTCTCTGAATCAAGTCTGTACATCCTTATTGCTTCAAACTAAACTCTATACATTCACTGCTGAATCATGTCTGTACGCCTGAACTAACTCTATACATTCATTGCTGAATCATGTCTGTATACGTGAACTAACTCGATACATCCTCTTGTCCCCCTGTAGAATGTTTCAAACTGATGATTGGACACGTAATCCGAGGTGGTACCTGGCACGTGATCCGAGGTGCTCTCTGGGCAGGAACCTGAAGGACACATGCCCAACATCTGCTATATATATGGAGCATCTTCTTTCAGTAGTTCAGTGATCGTGAAAGAAAGAGCAGAAGGCATTCTTGTGAGGCTGCACGATCCAGAAAAGAGAGAGAGCAGAGAATTCCATTTCATCCAGATTTGAGAGAAATATATTTGAGAGAGAGAAAGCAGTGTCTGTGGCTTGATGATTTGCTTCTTCGGAAGCTACATTATTTCTTGTTTTCAGAGAGGATTTTTGTGCTTTGATTTTCGTGTTTTCTTTTTTCATTTCATCTTCCTTATCGAATATTGTTACCCTCCATTGATCGGAGGAAGGGTGGATTGATCCTCCAGTTTGCAAGTGACATGGAGTCGCTTGTGGGTTCCCTCCTGGGTGGATGAAGAGAGACCTTGGTCTCTAGTTTGCTAGTGACTGTTGTCACTGGTTGTATCCCTCTGGTGTGGAGGAAGAGGGGAGGCTGTTCCCCTGGTCAAGCTGTGTGGCAGCAATTGTCTGCAGACTGGGTCTGCTGTTCTAGCATTAGCTAGTGGAATCCTCACTCTGGTTTGGAGTGAGGGATGGATGTAGATTGCGGACTGCAATCGAACCACCTAAAAGCTGTCTGCCTCTTCTGTGGTTTGCATGTCATTGTTGTGTTGCTCTCTTTCTGCTTGGTATTTTGTTTCACTGTGAACATATCTCGATCTTTCTTCTATCTTCTGTCTTGGTTATTGATTATCTTAGCTGTCCCTCTCTATGTATCTGAAGGGTTGAGAATTCAAATTATTGAATTAATTTTGAATTAGTATTTTTAGGGAGTGATCTATTCATCCCCCCCTTCTATATCACTCTTCGCTACGCTAATAGGGGGATGGCTTCCTTGCCTCGTTAGGATCGTTTCCCCATCCCTTGAAGTGTTAATATCGGGCCTATATGCATGAAAATCATCATTTATGTTTTCAAAGCTTGAACATTGTAATTTATGTTTTCAATCCATCCATGGCCATTGTCTTTATGTTTTCAGATGTATAATGATTGTGGAATGGGTGTGTGATAGCTTAGAACCGGTTTTACAATGTTTTCCCATCGATTTGCATCGATTGGGAGGGGTTCCAAATGGAATTCCCACATTTCTGGTCCTTCGGACGACTTACGGTCGTTCCAGGGATCGTTTGCGTTACGGTGTAAGGCGGTGGACATAAGCGGTCTTACGCTTCACCGTTTAGTGTCTTAGGCGGTCAGTCGACCGACCGTTTGCAGACCCTAGTGGGCCAGTAGGTGACCGTTTAGTCCCTTTGACCAAGTAAGGCGGTGTAAGCCTAGCTATCTTTGACCTGACCGTTTATCATCCCTAAGCGGTCAGTCGCGCGACCGTTTACGATCAGGTTTCATCCCGTTTAATTATATGAAATGTTCGTGTCCAAGCGGTCATGGAGAGGACCGTCTGGGTCGGTCTAGCGGTCAATTATTTGACCGTTTACCGTGTCCTTGCGGGCCTATGCTAGACCATTTAGCCCTACAGTATGTGAATTTCATCCTATTCATTTAATTATGCATTTAATACTGCATGTTCGCCATGTTTAAATATTTTTATGAACTATGGCACATTTTTCAATCCCAATAGAATTATTTTCTCTTTCCTTGTGATGGAACCACTAGTCGTAGCATGATGACCTTTAGTGTCGACCCACCTGGGAGAGGTGGCGGGGTAATCCCGGCGTACGGTTTGTAAGCTAGTTTCTGTGGGCCCCCTTGCTTGGCAGTAGCATCCTACTAGGGGGGAAAACTAGCTAGAGGCCTGGCTCAAGGCATTGAGCCTGTGTGTGCACACGTGGTCAGGGGCTTGGACTGACACTGATGAGTGTGACCCTGACTAGTTCTTAACTTTGGTTACTGTTACGTGTCTCACTTGCCGCGTTCCAGGCTCGTGTAGATACTTGAGACGCAGTATAAGTCGTCAGTGGACGCGTCTGGTCTTCTTTCTGGTGGTCCTTTCTCTCTCCTGTCACTTGGAATTGTTGAATTTTCATTCTATTGGTAGATTATGATCCTCGTGTTTAATTATTTGGTTAATTACAAATGGCATTTCAGTTAGCTGTCTTTAATTAGTTCGCATGCCTGCACAGCTTTATTAACCGTCATTTCTTTATGCCATTGCATGATTAATTGATTTATATGTTTAGTTACGAGGTAGGGATCCACGTGAACCCAACTGAGTCTATGTTGTGAGACTCACCCTTCCTTTTCAGGTGAGACGGAGCAGCAGACTGTAGGCTTTTCTCGTGCTTTTGGCGGGAAGTCATAGGTGCCAATAGTGGTCCGTCCGTCTGTTTGTCGTTTGTTTCCTTTTGGCCGGGGTATGCCCAGTGTAGTTGTTTATTTTGACTTTTGTGCAGTGTTGGACTTGTTATATATGGATCTGGACTATTTTCTGTAAATATATCACTCTGATATTGTAAATTGCTTCCGTTAAAATTACCATTTTATAATTACGCGTGTAATTCCAGTTCATTATGCACCTCCTCAACCAATCCTCCCAACCCTTACGGGGCCTCATCAGCCTCTTGGGTGGCATCTCCCAGCTTTTGGTATCGGTTTACCGATATCCGGATCTCCGAGTTGTTACAGTTGGTATCAAGCCGTCCAGAGGACCCGAAATGTGGGAATTCCATTTGGAACCCCTCCCAATCAATGCAAATCGATGGGAAAACATTGTAAAACCTATTCTAAGCTATCACACACCCATTCCACAATCATTATACATCCGAAAACATAAAGACAATGGCCATGGATGGATTGAAAACACAAATTACAATGTTCATGCTTTGAAAACATAAATGATGATTTTCATGCATATAGGCCCGATATTAACACGCCAAGGGATGGGGAAGCGATCCTAACGAGGCAAGGAAGCCATCCCCCTACTTGGTTTAAGACGAAAACGTTGTTTCATGATCGTTCTACGTGAAGGAACCGGGCTCCACACGTGGGGTTTCCCGCCTCCACGCTCCACGGCTCGCCTCAACGACGACACCGCCACTGCACCCGCACCCTAGGCTCACTAAGGCCACCTCCTGCAATCCCTACAAGGCCCCGGGGTGGTCACACCGTCGAGAATGAGAGAGAGGGAGAGAGACGTACGTGCGGGAGAGAAAAAGAGGGTGAGGGGAGAGAGAACCCTTCGTGGGTTCATAAAAAACATTTGATATATTATTATTTTTTTGCTAAAAAAATTCAAATTGCAATAAGGCCTCAAAATAAGTAAAATTGCATAAATGCCTTATTTCATTTCTAAAAACTTATATAATTGAATAAACCCACTAAACTAGGCCCATTAAGCCCATTAAAAGCTCTAAATTCATGAATCTTTTCACACTTCAATACCGATAATGATCCGCTAAGAATGCATTAACTACCGGGTCTTACACATATAACCCTTCTAGAACCTCCAAAAAGACCCTTATATGACTTCTAAGAACCTAGGGGCAAAAGGGTAAAGGTTGGAGCAAATGGATTGGGTTTAGATGGGTTTCGGATCCTCATTTTTGGGTTTATGCCGTGTTCGGTTGACCTAAACATTGGGGTGGTCGACCTAACTTTTACAGACAAAAAACCTTCCCACTATGGGGATTTCGGTCGACCTAAGCATGTGGGTTGGTCGACCTAAACTTTCTGCATTTTTAGATTTTGTGAAAGTTTAGATTTAAGAGTTAAAACGCATTGACAAGTGTTCAAACTTCATGAATGAAAAACTAAGACTTAAACCCAATCAACCCAAGTTCAAAATCTATGAAACACACTCATGAAAAACACATTAATCAAGGAGGATAAAAACTCATTCTTAAAGTTAATCATCCACACCAAAAGATCAAGTTCATATGACAATGAATTTAAACCACATGAATGATCATCATGTAACCAAAACCTCCAAGTAAAATATCCATGAAACACACTCATGAAAACTCAATAACAAGGAGGATATAAACACTTGTCAAGTCATGCTTAACCAAAAATCAACACCATATAGCCATGGAGATATGCAAGTTGAATGAGCATCATGAAGCCAAATCTTCCAAAAATGATGTGAGCATTGAGAAACTAAGTATCATGGATCATGAAAACATCATTCACTCATATATATCAAGATTTGCATGAGGTGTTCATTAACACTTTGCTAGCTTATAAAGCCTTAGAAAAATATGCAGAAAGTACATTCATCAACCTTAAGAGCTAATGAAAGATATGCATGAAAATCTTGAACATTCATTTGTATTGCCAAGACCAAGAACAAATGTATGAAATCTCACCCATAGAACATTAAAATGGGCATTATTCAACAAAGATATCAACCTTCTTGAGAAAGATTCATAAAATCATTAGATGATCTCAGTTTGAGGGCTCAACACAAACACACTATAAGATGTCAAAGTTGATAGCTCATTCAATACAAAACCATTGAGACCATTATTCAACCAAATCACAACTTCAAGCACATACTAAGCACATTCACTTGAGTTGCCAAAACCAAATGACCAGGAGTCCATATAATGAGTGAGTACCATTAAAGTCACATTCATCAAATTTCAAGTTAATAGGTTGAGGATATTTCAAGCCCAAAAACCTCATTTGGAAAATGCATGAAAATGCCCAACCAAGACTTTGAAAACCTATTTGATAAAATACATGAAACATGGAAGGAGTCAACGTAATGCGATGAGTGAGTCAACTCCCTTTTGGAATAAGAACTTCATTGATGTACTCCTTTGAATTCCAAAACATGAGTCATGGATTTTGATCCTGCAAGCCAAGATAAATATAGCATGAGTTCCTTAAACAACAATCATTCATATGACTTCCAAGTGAGAACCTTGAAGTCATCTTTTCACTCATCAATCAAGATATAAACATGTTGCTCAATGAAATACATACACACACAAGCACAATCATTTTGATATCATTGAAACCAAACACTAATATCAACTAGGGGATGCAACAATCTCCCCCATTTTGATGATGACAAAATGATGTGTGTGATAGAACAGTTTTGCAAACATCTTTATGAAAGAGCAAGCATTAAGCACTACGCATTGACATTGACATTGAGCACATACACCAATTCTCCCCCAAAACAACTCTTTCTCATTTAGCACAAACCATAAAGCATTCATAAAGCATTGAGCACACACAACCTATTAGGGTGCTAGGCCTGGATACAGAGGGGGGTGAAGATATCCCTCTAGAAAATATGGCCCATTTTAAAAAACTAAAGCTCAGATATGCGGAATAAAAACTAATGAGCTTTCCAAGATGAAATGATAAGGCAATCAAATGAACAAACAGTTGGACTGCAATAATGCAGCCACCTGATCAACCAGAAACGAATGCAGAGTAAAACAACCCAAACACACTTAGCAGAATATAATGCTCAAAAATAACTCTCTAGATAATGCAACAGGCCAAACATGCACAACCTGTGAATGGGAGGTAGAAGATATGGAGCTAATGCAAGGCAAACCACTGCACAAATAATTTTTAGGTGGTTCGGTCCACCAGACCTACATCCACCCCTCACTCCCAACCGGAGTGAGGCTTCCACTAGTAACACTGGCACAGCAGACTCAGTCTGCAACAAATGCTGCCAAACAGCTTGACCAGGGGAACAACCTCCCCTCTTCCTCCCAACCGGAGAGAACCCACAAGCAGCACCCAGCTACTTGCAACCGGAGATCAAATCTCCCTTCTCCTGACCCACCAGGAGGAATCCACAAGTAGCATCCAGCTACTTTCAACCGAAGATCAAATCTCCCTTCTCCTGACCCACCAGGAGGAATCCACAAGTAGCACCCAGCTACTTGCAACCGGAGATCAAATCTCCCTTCTCCTGACCCGCCAGGAGGAATCCAATCCCTAACAGGGCAATCGGAAGAATCACAAGGAAATGTAAACGAAACTAAGAAAAGGAAAATATAGTAATCAGAAAACTGTAGCTATGGTAGCACAACAGTGGCTCTCAACTAGAGCTAACTGGGATGGATATGATCCACGGTACAGCAGAAACAAATATTCAAGTAGCTTTGCTTCTCTTCTCACTCTCCTCGAGCTCTCTATCTCTTTCTTTCTCTCTTCTTTCTCTTATGCTTCTTCTCTTCTCTCTCTTTTCTTTTCCTTTCTTCTTCTGGATCGTGGAAACTCTCACTCTTCCTCTGCTTCAGTCGATCACGATCAGTCTCATTCAGACAGAGGAGTCTTCCTTATATATCAGCAGCATTTAGGGCGACATGCGCTCTCCATGATTCCCGCCAAGAGGCCTCAGTCCACGTGTCAACATCCTGGTACCTCGTCCATCCTGGGATCACGAGCCAGTCACCTCGGATCACTTGCCCTTCATTAGCACGTTCAGCAACTACAGTCTGGTGGCGTCAACTCACTTGCTCCAAAAGGTTGACGTAGCCTTCAAGGGCATTCTACCAGCAAGACTTAAGTCTGCTGCGTTGACTCCATCAGCCTGCTGCGTTGACGCATTGATACATTCCAGCGAGCAACCAGCCTAGCCTTTTTAACTGCTGCGTCGACGCTTCCAACCCGTGGCGTTGACGCATTGATGATCCAGTGATCAAGTCTTCAGCAGATGGGCGTGCTGCGTCGACGCTCTCATCATGCTGCGTTGACGCATTGTGCAGCTGCGTCCACCCTCTGGTCACCTTGTCGATCCATCAAGCTGCTGCGTCGACCCAACGAGCTGCAGCGTCGACGCTGCCAAGGTACTCCAGAGGTTGCAAGAAGATACTTGAACTGCTGCGTCCACGCTGCCAGTGGGTGGCGTTGACACACGGACATGTACATTAAGGCCTTTCTTGCCTTGAATATTGGCATCTCTTAAGCCGCTGCATCGACGCTGCTTGTTGATGGCGTTGACGCATTGAGCACCCTGCATCCTTTTGTTCCTGCTAAACATTCATTAAAACTTAAGTATCTATATCACTTATCTTACCGTTGTCATCATCAAAACCAGGAGTACAACAATCTCCCCCTTTTTGATGATGGCAACTCTGGATTATTTTAAGGATGAGGTATCAAACAAATGCATGGTTATCTGTCAATCAGAAGTACAAGTATTTGTAATTCACGAAGCTATATTGTATTCAAGTATCTGTAATTCATGAAGCTACATTGTGATGTATGCTTAATTACAAAAAGAACCATATGCTATCATTTGAACTCATGCTTTGAACTCATGCTGCTCTCCCCCTTTGACATCATCATGAAGGGGGCAATACGTGATCTGGTACGAGGCCTCAATTGAAAAATCTGCCATAACTGGAAGAAGATCTGCGAGCCCTTGGTGGTTGACTTGGAGTAGAGTGAGATCGTGGAGTAATAGATTGATCTCTGCCCAGCAACGTGTGAATGTCTTGAGATATAGCAGCTAAGTCATGTTGCAGTGTGGTCCTCACATGTGCAATAGCAGAGGACATATCATCATGGACATTTTTGGTGTTCTTCAGTTGATTTCCAAGAGAGTTAAGCGTGTCTATCACAGTGTCAATCTTGCCTAAAATAGCTTTGATGCATTGGGGAAGAGCATTAACAGGACCCTTGATGGTTTCAACAGCAATCCTCACATCAAAACAAAGATCAGTAATCTTGGCAAGGGATTGACAAAATGAAGATTGATTGTTGTGTATGTCGGTCACCAATGTTGATAGTTTGTCAAGTAGAGATGATAGGTTTTTCAAGACGGACCTTGTAGCTTGGTCAGATAGCATCTTGGAGAGTAAGAATTTTTGCCACTCGGATAAGACAGAGACTTCAAATTGTATAACCCGAGCAGTCAGTTTGTTGAGATGATAATTTGTAAACTCCATTAGCTTGTCCATCTTTGCATCCTGACGCTGCAGCATCATAGACATGTGAGCAAACATCTCTTCAACAGTGGCTGGTGGTGGAGCTGCATCAGAAGTTGGAAAAGGCCTCCTATAAACACCAATTTCCATTGTAGGTGTAGAGCCACTGGGTTCCCCAGTTTCCAACTGAGGGCTTGATGATCTCACAAATGTTTCTTCAACCTCATGCTCTCCTCTTGCTGAACTACCCTCTGGTCTGCCTTCTCTCACCACAGGTGGAATTGGTATCTCTGTCTTGTTCACTTGACTATCATCCACAGTGACTGTTCTTGATGCATGTCCTGTCTCTGATTGAGCTGATTTCTGACTGGGAAGGATTCTAACAGCCTTACCATCAATGACTTGGAAGCCGATAAATCTCTGAACGTAAGACGTGGAATATATGTTTTCTTTGGGGATAACATGTTTCTTTTCAGTTCCAAAATCCACTCCTACCTTTTTGAAAATTGATGTGAGGTGTGCTGCATAAGGTAGTGTTCTAGAGTGGTGAAGACAAGTTCCAATTGTCTGAACTACAACATCAGTTAAAGAAATCCTAACTTCCTTTAGCATGCAGTACAACAGGAATCGCTGCATATCTGTGACTCTTTCTCTACCACTGCTTTGAGGTGTGATGATAGACGTGCATATGTGATGAAGTAGTCTGACAGATGGTATAAATCTATTAGCTTTCAGACTGGACAGGTATGTCTGTTTCACGTCAGAGGGGTCTTTGGTTAACCCAGTCAAAACAGCAAACGCCTCATGTTCATCTAGCTCATACGAATGAAGCTTTGCTCCTCCCATTGGTATTTTCCAAACTCGAGCAAGCAGGGCACTAGTTAACTCAAAATGAACATTTCTAACAGTGGAGGACAATTTGGGAATCTTCGGTTCATATTTCAAATTCTAATAAAATTCCCTAACGAGAGTAGGATAGTAAACAGTGTGCTTCGTCACAAACTTCCACCAGCCTTGAAATTCTAATGCAGGCCGTACCTCAGGAAATGCAGTCAGTAGCTTTTCATCGGAACTTACAATGTACCTGGGGATAAGAACCTTGAGAGGTTCTTCTATATTGATGACAACAGAAGACCTAGATTTCTTCTTCCCCGTTATACCAGAAGAGGTGCGTGGTTCAGCTGATATCGATTTTGAGGACTTTCTTCTCTTGACCGGCGGACTAGGGCTCCGAGGACGTCTCTCCTTCTCCTTTCCTTTGCGCTTCCTGGAAATAGCTGTAGATGGTGTCGCTTCTGGAGGGTTGGCCACTGGAGCATCAAGCGCATCCTCTGTGAGTGAGTCCATCGTCAACTGTGTCACACTCGAATCCCTCAAGTTCTGCTCCATCAACAGCTTTCCCGACTGAGCACCCTTGCCGAAGATGATCGGAGACAAGAAATGGTGTGGGAGGGTGTTTGGAGAACACGAAAGGTAAACCGTCTAAGGGTTTCGAATGGAGTGGAGACGAGTGGCGGTCAAGCTACTCTTTTAAAGAGACTACGAAGACCCTTTTAGTGAACGGTTCAGCCGGTTCAAGTCAGTGAACCGGGTTGAAGAAAGTTGCATTAGAGGCAATGCGTGGACGCCAAGGGGACATTGCGTCTACGCAGTGAGGCATATGTGAGCAGAAAACACAAGACAAGTAGTCAGAAAGACACAAGGCGTGGACGCCAAGGGACATTGCGTCTATGCAGTGAGGCTGATGTGAACAGAAGAAGCAAGACAAGTAGCCAGAGGGACATCCGTTCAAGGGATTTTCTTAAGGTACTAAGATAGTGAGATAATCAGGCTTATATTCAAGGAATTTTAAGTGTTGCAGATCGAGTTCCCATGAGAGAGATGTAAGTAAATAGGCTCTAATTCATTTAATGATAAAGAGAAGAAATAATCTTAAAACATTGAATTAGAGGCCATGAACCACTAAAGCCACCTGCCTGGAGAAAAAATAGAACTCTTTTCACACTAGAACCATTTTCATTTCTGTCCCTTATATCTTTCAATTTTAAGAAGCCTTTCAGATAGAGAGAAATTTAACTGGCATTGAAGATAGACTCAGTTGAATAAGAAGCATCAGATCAACCAAACTCACATGTTTTAATTGTTTTCACATTTTCAGCATTTTCAACATCTTTTTACATTTTCATTTGCAGTCAAGTATTGCTAGCATTTTGACACGGGTACACATGTTTATCAGACACCCGAGTCCCCGGTTACTCAGCATAGCAAACTATTCTGCATTGACTAACCAGAGGTGGCAACTGACTTCATGACATGCCTATCAGCACTTCATAAGTGCTTGAAGGTAGTTTCTCAGTTGATAGTTACCATTACTCTGGAATGATTTGTTTTTCTCTTGAAGACAGAGATAGTAGCGCACCTCATGACTTGCTCTTCAGCACTTCTTTGGTGCATAGGGCTAATTTCTCAGTAAACAACTACCATTGCTCTGCATTATATTACATGTGAATAGATTGCATCTTTAGCGTTTATAAATAATTTCTGAGTTCATCATCAATACAATTATTAAATTCCTCTACACACATTGGTTTCTATACTTTTGAACAATAAGGATCGAGAGATGATGAGGTCCTGGTTTTATTAAATTATTCAGCTTTTGCTCCATACATAGTGCATAAATGGGTTCAAAAGTTCTTGAATTCAAACATCATAAGAATTATGGATCTCCTATCATTAACATATCATAGAGCAATTTAGAAAATATCTCATATTTCACAGGGATTATCACTGTAACTCCCCCTGAATTTAAGACATCATCTACATATCTCAGTGCTCTAGAGATTTTTCCCATACACAGATGTCAAGGAAGCTTTATTGTGGGATAAGAACGGAAAGGACAAGATATATGGACAGAGCAAGTTGATGTGAGAAGGAAGTTTCCAAAAGAGGAAGATGTAACCCTGAGATTCCAATAAGGCACATCTGCGTTAACTCACCCTCTTCACTACGTCAACTCATCCATCTAGACATCACAACCATTTGTTCAATTTCAGAACCCAGTTGCCCACAGCGTTAACTCAGGTTCACCATAGCGTCAACTCACTCCACCAGCCACAGACACTCCACATCAAGGTTCTCAAAGAGTAAGCTGTCTGGTGCGTTAACTCTATTTCCACACTGAGTTAACTCAGTCCTCCAACTAGCAGTAACAGCTCTATACTTTATTCAGCATTTTGTCACCAAGAATTTTATCTTAAGCTAACTCCCCCTTAGATCATGCAATGTTTGCCATGCAAACTGAATCTATGAAATTGTGATACATGCACATTCAGACTGCCCTAATAAGCAAAGTGACCCATGATACTAGGCGGAGCACTTGGCCTAAAAGACCACTTCACACATAGTAAGAACCTCCAGACAGATCTCCCTGCCTTTTGGTAGCTTACTATTTAATATACCACAGAGGTCAATCATAATAATTCAACATGCAGTTCTGATTTCCAATCAATTCTCAATCTGAATTATGCACTGATATCTCAACATGTGCTCATGAGAAACAAGGCAGATTTTTAAATGTGAGCATGCATGCATGGATCAATTTTCAGCTTTTCAGATTTTTCAGAATGCAAGTTTATTCTCTTTTCAATGTCTAAACAGACAATTAAGTATGAGCATTGAGAGACATGAATGTTCATAGTGTTCAATAGATGACAAGTGTGCAAGAACACATCAAACAAGATATGCAGTGAATTTCATTATAGGAAATGCAGAGAATTTACCTAAAAATTTCAGTCCTAGGGGTTTTCTTCTTGAGTGCCTTGGTTTATTACCCCTCTTTATTCTTCAGCTTCCAAGGCACACCTGCAGGTAAGTAAACTATTTTGCACAGATAGGCACCCAAGAAGTCTTGGGTCCTGACATGACAGTATTACTCCTAGCAGGTTTTCTCAGCACATTTCTAGCAGCATGGTCATCAGATTTCATCAAGTAGCAATTGTTCATTGAATGACCAATTTGTCTACAATAATGGCATGGATTAGCAGATTTTAAATTCTTTTTATGCACATTACTGTTGTCATGAAATTTATTGACAGAGAAAAAGGTTTGTTTACTGAAGCCGGCCAGCCAACATTCAGCAACTCTATGACCTAGCTTCCCACAGTGATAGCATGCAAAAGAATTTTTGCTAATGGCAGGGAATTTATCAGTTTTAGAATTGAATTTTCTACCTTGAGCATGCCAGCATTCAATGGTCCTGTGTCCTGTCTTCCCACAGTTGACACATGCAGAATATTTTCTATTTGCAGCAATTTTATTCCTATCAACATCATTACAGTTTGCAGGGGATTTAGCATGATGTGAGAAAGACATTTTCTTACCATCTTTAAACCAGCATTGTGCAATGTTGTGTCCTAGTTTGCCACAGTGCAGACATTCAACTTTCTTTTTCTGGAATGAAGATTTTTTATCATGAAGTTTCTCAGCATTAATTATTTCAGCATTCAAATCATCCGGTTCTTTTAATTCACACTCATGCATCAAATGACCAATTCTATGGCAGTAATAACATGACATTTTCTTTTTCTGAACCTCATGATTTCTGATATGAGTTTTCCTAACATGCATTTCACTGGCATTCATGTCGTCTTTTCCTTTCAATTTGCATTCATGCATTTGATGACCAGCTTTATGACAATTAAGGCATGACATGAGTTTCCTGTTAGCATGAGATTTAAAAACAGGATGCATGTAAGTAGTAGAAGCCATTTTGTTCTTTCCCTTTTGTTTTTCAGTTGGCATGAAATTCTTTGAGCAGCAAATTGAAACACTGAAGGATTGGCTGAACTAGTAGAGGCAACATTTGGAACAGTTGAAGTTTGAATCTTATTTTCAAAATTCTTTTTCTTGGTTGGATTATAGCCCAACCCTTCTTTTTGAAAATTGACTTTAACACCTAGCAGTTTATCTAGATTTTCTTGACCATGAACAAATTTGGACAAGGAATTTTTTAAGTCATGAATTTCATTTTCCAAGGCGGTGATTTGTAACTCATAGCTGGCGATTTCTTACTCACTGCAATTCACACATTCAGTTAACACCTTGTTAGCAGTTTTATATTTTTTCAATTTCTTGTTCCAGATTGCTCAATTTTTCAAGAATTTCAACACAGCCCGTTTTTCCTTTTTCTAAGGTTAGAAGTCTCTCAGATATTGCACTGTTTAACAGCTTCAATTTTTTAATTTCTTCTTTGAGCTTATCATTTTGAACCAATTCATTTATTAGAAGCTGGTCTTCTGAATTGACTTCATACTTTCTTCCATTTTCAATTTGTTTCATTTCTCTTTGTTGTGTTTCACACTCTTTCTATAATTCTATGTTTACAGATTTTATGACATTTATTTTTTCAATCAGCAAATCATTCTCTTGTTTGAGTTTCTTAAATTATTTATCATTTCCTTTAGCAGATTGTTTTAGAGAGTCATTTTCAGATTTTAGCTTGCTTAGTTCTGAGTTAACAGAATCTTGATTCTTTTTCCTTAGCAATTTAACTTGACTCTCAAGCTCACGAATTTCAGATATACAATCATCATTTGTTTGTTTCAATTTTAAACAATTTTGACATGATGAGGAATTTACACTGTTTAACCTAATACCCTTTTTCAGTTTCTTATGTTCCCTTTTTAATTTTTCATATAGCCCAACAAGTCAGCATAAGTATTTTCCCAATCATCTGAAGTATAGTTCTCAAAGGGATTTACCTCATTATCATCATCATCTTCATCTTGACTGCTGCCTTGATTATATCTGTCAGCCATCATGCAGCTGTCCTCATTTGCCCTGTGAATTTTCTTCAGCATATCCAAGATGTCTTTAGCGGACCTGCAATCATGAAAGCAAGACCATAAAGCTCTGTCAGTAGCTGCTTTCATCAGATTAAAGGCTTCCTGATTTTCTCCGTCCTTTCATCTGTGTCTGTCAGTCCATTTGGACACTTTCGTAGGTAAGGTGTGAGGACCTTGTGAAATTAATTTCCACAGATCAGGATTAACAGTATTAACATAAGCATGGAGAGCAGTGTGCCACTGATTAAAATCAGAACCACTAAAGACGGGTGGAGGAGCCATTGAAACAAATAGAAGGTAGATTTAATGCAACATGAATAATGATGCATAGAAACAAATTAGCACCTAAGACAGCAAGATCGGATCTGCAGGTCGCTGGACCTTCTAAGCAGACACCGCTCTGATACCAATTGTTAGGGTGCTAGGCCTGGATACAGAGGGGGGTGAATGTATCCCTCTAGAAAATATGGCCCATTTTAAAAAACTAAAGCTCAGATATGCGGAATAAAAACTAATGAGCTTTCCAAGATGAAATGAGAAGGCAATCAAATGAACAAACAGTTGGGCTACAACAATGCAGCCACCTGATCAACCAGAAACGAATGCAGAGTAAAACAACCCAAACACACTTAGCAGAATATAATGCTAAAAAATAACTCTCTAGATAATGCAACAGGCCAAACATGCACAACCTGTGAATGGGAGGTAGAAGATATGGAGCTAATGCAAGGCAAACCACTGCACAAATAATTTTTAGGTGGTTCGGTCCTCCAGACCTACATCCACCCCTCACTCCCAACCGGAGTGAGGCTTCCACTAGTAACACTGGCACCGCAGACTCAGTCTGCAACAAATGCTGCCAAACAGCTTGACCAGGGGAACAACCTCCCCTCTTCCTCCCAACCGGAGGGAACCCACAAGCAGCACCCAGCTACTTGCAACCGGAGATCAAATCTCCCTTATCCTGACCCACCAGGAGGAATCCACAAGTAGCATCCAGCTACTTTCAACCGAAGATCAAATCTCCCTTCTCCTGACCCACCAGGAGGAATCCACAAGTAGCACCCAGCTACTTGCAACCGGAGATCAAATCTCCCTTCTCCTGACCCACCAGGAGGAATCCAATCCCCAACAGGGCAATCGGAAGAATCACAAGGAAATGTAAATGAAACTAAGAAAAGGAAAATACAGTAATCATAAAACTGTAGCTATGGTAGCACAACAGTGGCTCTCAACTAGAGCTAACTGGGATGGATATGATCCACGGTACAGCAGGAACAAATAGTCAAGTAGCTTTGCTTCTCTTCTCACTCTGCTCGAGCTCTCTATCTCTTTCTTTCTCTCTTCTTTCTCTTATGCTTCTTCTCTTCTCTCTCTTTTCTTTTCCTTTCTTCTTCTGGATCGTGGAAACTCTCACTCTTCCTCTACTTCAGTCGATCACGATCAGTCTCATTCAGACAGAGGAGTCTTCCTTATATATCAGCAGCATTTAGGGTGACATGCGCTCTCCACGATTCCCGACAAGAGGCCTCAGTCCACGTGTCAGCATCCTGGTATCTCGTCCATCCTGGGATCACGAGCCAGTCACCTCAGATCGCGTGCCCTTCATTAGCACGTTCAGCAACTACAGTCTGGTGGCATCAACTCACTTGCTCCAAAAGGTTGACGCAGCCTTCAAGGGCATTCTACCAGCAAGACTTAAGTCTGCCGCGTTGACTCCATCAGCCTGCTGCGTTGACGCATTGATACATTCCAGCGAGCAACCAGCCTAGCCTTTTTAACTGCTGCGTCGATGCTTCCAACCCGTGGCGTTGACGCATTGATGATCCAGTGATCAAGTCTTCAGCAGATGGGCGTGCTGCGTCGACGCTCTCATCATGATGCGTTGACGCATTGGTGTGTTCCAGCAGCTGAAATTGGATGGCTTCAGCCTTCTTGCGTCAAGGAGTGCGTTGACGCATTGTGCAGCTGCGTCCACCCTCTGGTCACCTTGTCGGTCCATCAAGCTACTGCGTCGACCCAACGAGCTGCAGCGTCGACGCTACCAAGGTACTCCAGAGGTTGCAAGGAGATACTTGAACTGCTACGTCCACGCTGCCAGTGGGTGGCGTTGACGCACGGACATGTACATTAAGGCCTTTCTTGCCTTGAATATTGGCATCTCTTAAGGCGCTGCGTCGACGCTGCTTGTTGATGGCGTTGACGCATTGAGCACCATGCATCCTTTTGTTCATGTTAAACATTCATTAAAACTTAAGTGTCTATATCACTTATCTTACTGTTGTCATCATCAAAACCAGGAGTACAACACAACCAACATTCTCCTCCTTTTTATCATCTACAAAAAGATAGGGGTGTTATATGGCCTGATATGAACATGGCATGCCAGAAGATAAGATACCTATTCGAATACCAATGGATGCTAACTAAAGGCCCAAAGATATGCAATTTCAATTCTTGAAGTGTTGGCCCCGAAGATATGCTAATTGATACTGATGTTTATGTCAAATGATAGTAATTGTTGGCCCAAAGATATGATACCAAATATTGTTCAAATTTTTAGAAGAACTCATTTTAGTATTTATGCAACATGGGGTGTTCAAAATGATGTATTTCAAAATGGAGTATACCAATTGTTAGAAAATATGAATTGTTCAAGATGATATCATGTATGAACTATATGCATGCTGAAAATGCCAAATATGCAAATATGCACATGATGAGCTTCATCTTTTAAATGTAAGGTTTATGCTCAGAATTAGACCTAATGGGAATGCATGAACATGCAAGCACACAAGCACAACCATCATGCACATAAATATTACATATAGTAACTCCCCCTAAATGAGACATGGGTTAACAAAAGAGCATGTGATTCCAATTTAAGAATGTAAGACATGAAGCATAACTAAGAGATTTATGCATACACAACTAGAAGTACTACATAAACCATGAATGTGAACAAATTCATAGGATACATACATCATAAAAATGCCCATGTGAAATGTGATGCAATGAATAATGAGCTTGAAAATATATAGATTTTTAGATTTCTAAAGAACACTAGAAGGTAATCTCCTCTCTACACTTTCACTTTAGATTCTCTACTTTCGGTAGCTTCGCATAACCCCGATTTTATTTCTTTTAATGGACTTCACCGTATGACGCGAGTTTCCTCATTTGTCTCAATGGGGATTCCCGGCTACTTGGTTTGACATACCACTTATTGAATTTTGTGGGGTAGATAACTTTTTTCTCACGATTACTCTTTAATGTCCATGTAGAGATTCAAGTTCCCTTTGAAGTGTTGAAAGGAATTTCTTAAATCTTTATCAAGTAAAGTCATTAAATTCATTATGTGTAAGAGTGTGGAGGTAAAGTTTTGTTTCGCATGTATAAAATGAATTTGACATGACATGGCTATGACTCCTCCTAAATGTATGCACGGTCAGAAACAAATCCTCCCCCTTAATATATGACATGTATCACATATGAATAAAATCAATACATTATTATTTAGGAAGGAGGTGAGGTCTTAGAATTTTTCATGAAAGATTTTATGAAATACGTACATGCAATCAAGCAAGGTTATGAAAATATGCTTACACAAGTTGATTTTCGGTACGTGGCGGAGGTGTGAGTCCGAAGACTCTACTCATGCATAGAGAGTGTTTCCAAGTGGACATAATCCATCCTTCCACAAACGTCATTTGATATACCAAAAAATCATGGCATTAAGGCACGCAAGTATGCAAAGTATGTAGAGGCATATGCATGAGACTCATATTCACTGTGTATGCATGATCTATGAATGATATGCAAATATGCCAATGCATTGTTTTTATGCAAGTTTTCAGTTTTTACAATTTTGAATATTTAAGTAAGCATGAAACCAATGAATTCAGAAGATGAATTTTTCATTGAATCTAAAACTAAATCATGAGCATTTTATTTCAGATTTCATCATGAAAAGTCATATTCTTTAGAACCCAAATGCTCAAGCATGATGCATAGAATTTGTTAATCGAACAAGATAAGTGTTTGAACATCTATTACCAAGATGAAGATTTTTGAACATGTCAAACAACTTATCACCATTTCAAAGCAACCATACAAAGTCAATGAGCTTTAAACTGACCCATGGTCATCATTCAATACCAATTGTTACATTTGATCAAGCAATTTCACTGTTCAGAATATTTTGCATACTTGAAACAAAATGTATTTTTAGATTCAATTTGAAAGCTATGCAAAACAAAGAGCAAATTGATTTCATTTCAAAAACATGTTTCTTCATAAGCCAATCAATTCAATTTCTGAATTTTGGTACAAGACAGAGAACTTTGATCCGAGGATCAACTCACGCATAGTGTTAGCTTCCTGACAGACTTAATCTGTCATTTCACATAACAGTATTTGATATATCAAATATTCATTCAATGAGAGCATGAATGGCTTGTAAAGAAATGCAATTCAAACATAACAAAGTAAGAAGAAGTAAAATATAAAAAATACCAATTTGATAATTAAGAAGTAAAGTTGGGGTTTTACCAAATGAGTGTATCTTGTTCCCTTTTATTGGAATCCCTTTCATTCTTTATTTACCTCAAGGCACACCTCCATCAAGATCAACTCATTTGATAGATTTTGGCACCCAAGCCTTCTTAGGTCCTTGGAAGTTTGTAGCATTTCTTTCATAAGTTTTCCTTGACATTTTTATTTTCACCATATCATCATTCTTCATGATCCTACAGTCCTCAATGACATGTCCTCGGTTTCCACAATAAAAGCATTGAGGGTGGCATTTCTAGCAAAAGATTTCCTTTTAGCATGATCACAAGAGTTTTCAAAAATATTCCTTCATCTATTTTTAAAAAGTCTAGGTTTAACAAAATTAAACCTAGCATTCATTCTAGAAGCATAAAATTTATTAATTTTTAAAAACCAACACTCTTTCATAACATACCCGTACTTCCCAAAATGATAGTAACAAGGAGAAGTAGTTCTAACAAATGATTTTTCATTATAAGCATAAGTTTTTTCAAAGAACTTTCCATTGTTAGATGAAAACCTTTGAGCACGATAAACATGTTTGTCACTGAATTTTCTTTGAAAGTTTGATTGTGCATTCATGGCATGAAAATCATCATTTTGTTTCACAAAGTAATTATACATCACATGGCCAAGTTTGTGATAATAGAAGCAAGAAAAATTCATTTTTATCTTGAAAGCATAGTGTTCATCTTTCTTCATGACAACACATTCATCCATGACATGTCCAAACATACCACAATAGAAACATTCAACATTCGACTTTGATTTTTGAAATCTATTTGACATAGAAGGCCTTTTGTTGACATTTTTCTTTTTCGCAAAATCATTTTCAAAAAAGTTCTTTTGAAAAGTTTTGGAAGTGCTAGGAATGTCGGAGGCATGAACAAAAGAGGTTTTCAATTTTGATTCAAAATACTTTTTGTTGACGGGATTGTATCCAAGACCCTCTTTTTTAAAAATTCACCTTAACACCTAGTATATTATCTAAGCTCTCATTCCTTTTGACAAATCTAGACAAGTAATTTTTCAATTTTTGCACCTCATCTTCTAGAGTAGAAATATTCAATTCGGCACTCGTCATTTCTTCCTCACATGTCAAAAGTTTATCATTCAACAAGCAATTCATAGATTTGAAATTTTTATTTTCTTCCTTGAGTTCTTTATTTTTATCATTTATACAATGTACTTTTTCAGTCAATTTCTCAAGGACTCTCTCAGTTTCAGCAAACTTTGAAATCTTAAAAAGAAATTGTTCATTCTCAGATTTCAACAAGGAATTTTCTTTTTCAAGCTTATCAAAACATTTCAATCTACCTTCAAGCAAAGAATTCTGGATTAGTATGGCACCATTTTTCTTTTTAAGATCTTCATTTTCAGTCAGATAAAGAAGCTAACTTGTTCTTAAGACATTCTTCATTTTTCTCAAGCATTAAAATTTTAAACAACAAGGTTTCATTTTGGTCACGTAAATCATGACAATAATTTTAAAGATTCAAAGATCTATCAGATTTTGAAACCAAGGTGTGTTTTTTATGCATGTCAAAAATTTCTTTATCAAGCTCATCTATTCTAGATTCCATATCACCATTTTGTCTTTCTATACATTCATTTTCGGACTTCAAAGCTTTATTTTCCTTTTTCAGTATTTTACAGTTTTCATAAGAAGGATTTGCATGCTCATCTTCACATGAAGCAGAAGTACTCACAACATCTTCAATTTTCTTTGTCAATTTCTTATTTTCAGATTTGACCTTTTTTATATCTACCTAACAATTCCTCATAAAGCTCCATTAACTCTTCAAAGGAAATTTTCTCACATTCACATCCTACCTCCGAGCTTTCTTTGCTTTCTTCATCATTAGCCATCAAGCTTGAGCCGACTTGGGAATTTTCCGCATTTGCCTCAAACCTAACCAATTTTTTCCATACTTCTCTGGCTGACCTGCAAGGAGAAATTCGAGAAAGAACATTAGACTCTATGCAATTTCTCATAAAATTCAAGGCCTTAATATTGATTTCATTTTTCTTTTCATGCTTTGCACTCCATTCTCTTTCATTTGATGGAAGTTTATGTGGACCGTTACATATAACTTCCCAAATTTCAAGCTCATTAAAACCAAGATAAGCACACATGCTATTTCTCTAAGAAATATAGTTATTTACATTATAAATAGAAGGAAGAGTAAAACTAGACATGTTGCTAAATGAAACTCGCTGAGGGATCACTCTAAAGGTCGTTAGACCCAAAAAAATAGAGCTATGGCTCTGATACCAATTGTTGGTCCCTGGGTAGGCGAATGGACAATAAGGGGGGTTGAATTGTCCCCTTACGCAATATGGCAAATTACAAACTATCCGGCGAAATTAACAGCTTTAGTGATATTGAAGAAAATGAACTAAGCAATATAAGCTAAGGTCTCTCAGACTTTCCATTCACACATGATCATTCCAGCAATTTTAACAATTAAGCACACATCTACAGAGCAAACCACAAGACACGGGGATTTTTAAGGTGGTTCGGGACCACGACGGGCTCCCTATGTCCACCCCTCACCAAACCCGGTGATGCTTCACTCAGGGATAAATCCCTAACACGGGGGCGATGCTCCAAACACACACACGGGGATAAATCCCCACAAGGAGAAGTCTCCTAACGCTGTAGACACAGCAACACGGGGACGAGCCCCAAACGCCCTGGATCGTGAATCCAGTAGCACACACACACACACACTACAACAAGGGCAGCACAATAAGCACACGACCATACGCAGACGGTCACACACACACAATGTATTTTCCAAGTTCAGAAAATCAAAAACAAATATGCTAGATATGCTCAACCGAAATAGAACTCATGACAAACACCACAAATGAGCAGATAAACAATGTAGATCATATCCCCCTTGATTTCCAAAGCCAATGGAAGCCGCTTCTTTTTGATGCATAGTCGGATGGTGACGATTTTGACATCCTCTCGATCTTCTCTTCAAGACGCTCCTTTTCTTCTTCTTCAACGATCTCCAAAAACACCTTGGAGTAGATCAAATCTCTAGGCTTCTTCTCCTTTTCTTCTTCCTCCTTTTCCTTGACCTACAAGATAGAAAGAATGAGCATTAGTGTTTTTTCCATGTCAAATTAGTAGGTCACATATGTGTATATATAAGAGACATGAAAGGACACATATAACCCTTCTAGAACCCACCAAATAGACCCTTATATGACTCCTAAGAACCTAAGGGCAAAAGGGTAAAGGTTGGAGCATAAATGGATTGGGTTTAGATGGGTTTCGGATCCTCGTTTTTGGGTTTACGCCATGTTCGGTCGACCTAAACATTGGGGCGGTCGACCTAACTTTTACAGACAAAAAACCTAACACTAGGACCACTCACGAGGGAGGAAGCCCTCACTAACACAAAAGTCTGGCGCCCAAAAGAAAAGGTGTTTATCTCCCAGCAGCCTGCGTTGCAAACTCATAGTAATTCTGAGGCTATTCCACAACCTCAAGAAATCCGCAGTAGTGGCCAAGAGATGGAGGCTCAGGGCATCTACCTGTCTAACAACAATCACAGGAATGAGCAAAACACATATTACTCTACATCTTCTACCGTCCTTCCTGATGGGGTGGATGAGTGCTACGTAGGGCCTCCGCACCCACCGACCAGTCAAGTGCATGATGTGCATGACACTACTCAACTGCATGACACTATTCACCGACTGCACGGTCCTGCTGTTACTCAGGGGACTACAACCACGCCGGTGGTGGGCGATGTCACCGGAATTCCGGATACTATCCTAACAAAGCCGATGCAATCGTTGCTGCAAAAGGCAGCTGATCTGGCAAATCACGAGAATATTTTCATGCCAAATGTTGTTATCACAACTACGGAAGGTTCCTCGCCGATTGTTGGCGTCCGTACCAGAGCTCAGCGGAAAGCTGGGGCCGATCACTATGACAGTATGTCGTCATGATCCTCCCTATCCTTTTCTGGAATGTTAGAGGTATTGGAAACTTACCCACTAAACGGGCGTTGAGGCGTACGGTTAAGAAATTTCAAATTCCTATTATGGCAATCTCTAAACCAAAAATCCCTTTGGCTGATGCTGGTGCTATTTGCCATTATTTGCACATGCATACTTTTGCTGGAAATGGAGGAGACAGATCTAAGATCTGGCTGATGTGGCAGGATAACTTTAACATCACTATTCTTACTTCGTCCCCTCAACATATTACTGTTCTTATTCGGAAGGGCGATTCTCCTTTCTATTATTTGACTAACGTTTATGCTGATTGTGATATGCGGACCCGTAGAGAACTCTTTGATAACCTTTTGGATTTCTCCAGCCAGGCGGATCTCCCGTGGGTCATTGGAGGTGACTTCAACTGTATTGCGTGTCCCTCGGAGAAATCTGGTGGGCTTTTCTCAAATGTTCAATCAATGCTGGACCTGAACGCTTTCACCTCCGCGGCGGGTCTCTTGGACATCGGTTATAGAGGTTCTCAGTTCACCTGGACTAATAACCGACTGGGTAGCGCAGCTATTAAGGCTAGGCTCGACCGAGTATTGGCTAACTCACATATGCAACTTGCTCTCCTTGGCCTTTACGTCCATCATTTGAACAAGGGGCTTTCTGATCATGCACCCTTGCTTCTCAATGTGGACAATGCCCCCCGACCTCCCTCGAGGTTTATCTTCCAGTCTATGTGGACTACCCATGACTCCTTCAACAACGTTGTCTCCCATGCCTGGCGAGCGTCTGATGTCCAACATCCCAACCCCTTTGTGGTTCTTCAAGCAAAGCTGAAAGCTGTTAAGAAAGCATTGCACACCTGGAACAAGGAGGTCTTTGGAGAACTGAACTCTAACATACGAAAGGCTGAGCTTGATGTTGCTTCTCAACAAGAGCTCCATGACAATGAACCTACTGCCGCTACCAGATCTGCTCTGAATGAAGCAAATGCTCGCCTCCGACAGGCCCTACACTGTGAGGAACTCTTCTGGGCCCAAAAGGCGCGAATGGAGTGGCTCAATAATGGGGATAGGAGCAATGCCTTTTACCATGCGGTTGTCCAGGGTAACCGACGCAGGAACTACATCGACCGTCTAAAGATTGGCGAGGACTGGTGCCATGATCAAGAGATGCTCAGGAAGGAGGCGGCTAATTTCTTCCAAGGTCTGCTCACTTCCGGTGACCACTGTCTTGATGATTCCCTCCTGGATGTCATCCCACCCATCATCACTGGGGAGCAGAATGCTATGCTTTGCACGACCCCCACGATGGAGGAAATCCAGCGGGCTGTCTGGAATATGAATGGAAGTGGTGCTCCAGGCCCGGATGGCTTCACAGGCCTCTTCTATACCAGCTGCTGGGACATAATTGCTGAAGATGTGGCTGCTGCAGTTCAAGGTTTCTTTAACGGGTTTCCTCTCCCCAGGGGCACCACTTCTACTCTTATTGCCCTCATCCCCAAGGTGGCTAGCCCTACTACTTTTGGTGATTTTCGGCCGATTAGCCTGTGCAACTTCTGCTATAAAATTGTCTCCAAGATTTTCTCAGACCGGCTCACTGAATTCCTTCCCACGCTTATCTCTGATGAACAGGGGGCATTTGTTAAAGGGAGGTTCATCATTGATAATGCCTCTTTGGCAAGACAGCTGGTTGGCGATCTTGGTAGGAAAACTAGAGGTCACAATGTAATCCTTAAGCTGGACATGATGAAAGCCTATGATCGGGTGGAATGGGACTGTTTATTCGCTGTCCTTCGATGATTTGGATTCTCCTCTCGCTTCACTTCTTACATGGCTATGCTGTGTGCGAATTGCTGGTTCTCCATTAATTTTAACGGGATATCTGCTGGCTTTTTCAAATCTACCTGGGGGCTACGGCAGGGCGATCCGATCGCTCCTGCTCTATTCATCATCATGGAGGAAATTCTCAGCAGGGGCCTCTCACGCTTGCACAACACCGGCGCCCTCCGCCCTTTCTCCGGACCCAGAAACTGCCCCAGGATATCGCACCTGCTATATGCTGATGATACATTAATCTTTGTCAATGGGCAAGCAAACAATCTCACTCGGCTTAGGCAATTTCTACGGTCCTACGAGAGATGCTCCAGGCAGAAGATAAATGCATCAAAAAGTTCTTTTATGGTATCCCAGAAGGCACCTGCCCGCCTATCTAACAACATCAAAGACATTACAGGATTCCAAAGACAGGTTGGTGCCATGTCTTACCTTGGCGTCCCACTCAGGCCGGGTCGCATTCTTATAGCTGATTACAAGCATCTGGTGGATAAGATACACTCCAAAATGCATTCCTAGAAATCCAGATTCCTCTCTCAGGCCGGGAGGGTGACCCTCATCAACTCAGTGCTGAATTCCATCCCGGTCTATCTTGCTGCTTCCTCTTCTATCCCCAAGATGATGATCAACCACTTGGATAAAGTCATGGCTGCTTTCTTCTGGAATGGTATGGACGATGTGCGACATCGACACTGGATATCCTGGGATGCAATTAAAAGACCGAAACCGGAGGGTGGCCTGGGCGTTAAAAGTCTATACCATGTTCAATTAGCCTTGGCAGCGAAGCAGATATGGTCAGTCTATAATGGCAATTCCCTGTGGGCTAGATATGCCTGAAATCGATATAAGGTTGGCTCTCTGTCCTCCCCCACCCCTTTCCCTAGGGGCATCTCCAATACGGTGTTCATGAAAGCTCTCACTACTGTTCAAGGTCATTCGCGTTGGATTGTTGGAAGGGGCTCACAAGTTAACTTTCTTGATGATGTCTGGGTGGGGGTTCACCCGCTCCGGAATTACCTTTCCGCACCCTATAATGGCCCTGCCGCCACTGTTCAGCATGTGGTTCAGTCCCCAGACCACCCCATCCGCAGTTTCCTCCTTTCCACCTCTTTCTTGGAAGGTCTGGAACTCAACGAAGTCGATGACACCTGTGTCTGGACGGGCTCCCCGACTGGGGTGTTCACCACTAAATCTGCGTATGACTTTCTCCGCCCCAGGGGACATCACCGGCCGCTGCTGAATCGGATCTGGCACTCTTCTTTTCACCGCAGAGCCTCCATCTTTGGTTGGCGGCTTCTTCACTGAGCTGTATCTGTGGATGAGTGCGTTGTAAATTGTGGGATCAGTCTGGCCTCCAAGTGTTCCTGCTGTACATCCCCACACACTGAAGAACTCAACCACCTCTTTATCTCCGGAGAGCTGGCCTCTCAGCTTTGGGGCTGGATAATGCCCCTTGTTGGAAATCGCACTGTGCTCCATGATCAGATTACTACTAGGCTTTGGTCCTTCATTGCAACCTGCAACACCCAGTCACCATTTGGCTTTATCTCGCTGTATAGTTGCCTGCTGTTGCTCTGGGAGATCTGGAAGGCCAGATGTAGCATGCGTCATCAATTGACCAGGGTGCCAGCCAGGAGGATCATTTCCAATATACAATCCTCCGTCCAGTTCGCTCTGAGCAATACTACTTTCAAGCTCTTCCCTTCTGACCAAGAACTCTCTGCCATGTCTTCTTTCGGCTATCGCCCTACTATTAAGAAGAAAATGCTAAAGCTTGTACGGTGGATCCCTCCTCTCGGAGGATATTGCCTTAACGTAGATGGCGCCAGCAAGGGCAACCCTGGTGCATGTGAAGGGGGAGGTTGCATCAGAGACGCCGCTGGGAACCTTGTTATTGCCTTCGCTCACTCTTACAGCACGGGGAATAGCTTGATTGCTGAAGTACGGGCTCTGTGCGATGGGCTCCGTCTAGCGGTGAATAATGGTTACACCCTGGACAACATACAGTCAGACTCTGCCCTACTAGTGCAATCCATTCGCAGCAACACTCCGCTTTCTTGGGATACTATCCGGTGGTGGCAGGCGGTGATCGACCTCCTGAAATCCCACACTGCCCCAGTCACGCATGTCTATAGAGAAGCTAACCGGTTAGCCGACAGCCAAGCATCCTATGCCTGCTCTTCCTCTACTAATGTTGTGTTTATATCCGTCGCTAGCATGCCTCGCGCCTGCAGGGGTAATTTCACCCTTGACAAAGCCCGGCTGTCTAGTGTTCGACTTGTCCAACTCCCCTAATGTCGCCTATTGCCGGGGTATGCCCCGCTCGCCTCTCTTGTATCTCTACTTTTCATTATGAATATAAGTTTGGTGATAGTTGGTCGCCTGGGGGAGTGGCTTTCCCTCCTCTGCTGGAGGTGGGTGCACTCGACTGGTGCTGACCCTATCATCTTTTGACTTAAAAAAAAAACTATAGGGATCTTGGTCGATCTAAGCATGTGGGTCGGTCGACCTAAACTTTCTGCATTTCCAGATTTTGTGAAAGTTTAGATTTAAGAGTTAAAACCCATTGATAAGTGTTCAAACTTCATGAATGAAAAACTAAGACTTAAACCCAATCAACCCAAGTTCAAAATGTATGAAACACACTCATGAAAAACACATTAATCAAGGAGGATAAAAACTCATTCTTAAAGTTAATCATCCACACCAAAAGATCAAGTTCATATGACAATGAATTTAAACCACATGAATGATCATCATGTAACCAAAACCTCCAAGTAAAATATCCATGAAACACACTCATGAAAACTCAATAACAAGGAGGATATAAACACTTGTCAAGTCATGCTTTACCAAAAATCAACACCATATAGACATGGGGATATGCAAGTTGAATGAGCAACATGAAGTCAAACCTTCCAAGAATGATGTGAGCATTGAGAAACTAAGTATCATGGATCATGAAAACATCATTCACTCATATATATCAAGATTTGCATGAGGTGTTCATTAACACTTTGCTAGCTTATAAAGCCTTAGAAAAATATGCAGAAAGTACATTCATCAACCTTAAGAGCTAATGAAGAGATATGCATGAAAATCTTGAACATTCATTTGTATTGCCAAGACCAAGAACAAATGTATGAAATCTCACCCATAGAACATTAAAATGGGCATTATTCAACAAAGATATCAACCTTCTTGAGCAAGATTCACAAAATCATTAGATGATCTCAGTTTGAGGGCTCAACACAAACACACTATAAGATGTCAAAGTTGATAGCTCATTCAATACAAAACCATTGAGACTATTATTCAACCAAATCATAACTTTAAGAACATACTAAGCACATTCACTTGAGTTGCCAAAATCAAATGACCATGAGTCCATATAATGAGTGAGCATCATTAAAGTCACATTTATCAAATTTCAAGTTAATATGTTGAGGATATTTCAAGCCCAAAAATCTCATGAGGAAAATGCATGAAAATGCCCAACCAAGACTTTGAAAACCTATTTGATGAAATGCATGAAACATGGAAGGAGTCAATGCAATGCGATGAGTGAGTCAACTCCCTTTTGGAATAAGAACCTCATTGATGCACTCCTTTCAGTTCCAAAACATGAGCCATGGATTTTGATCATGCAAGCCAAGATAAATATAGCATGACTTCCTTAAACAACAATCATTCATATGACTTCCAAGTGAGAACCTTGAGGTCATCTTTTCACTCATCAATCAAGATATAAACATGTTGCTCAATGAAATACATACACACACAAGCACAATCGTTTTGATATCACTGAAACCAAACACCAATATCAACTAGGGGATGCAACAAAGTTGACCTATGAAAATAAGCTAATGGTTTGGGGTCTATAAACCTCTGAAATTTGAAATTAAACGCCTATGAAAATTCTTGCCTTTAGTCATATAACTGTTTTAAATCAGCCTTAGAGAACTGTGTCCTCACCTTCTCTTGAGATTGAATTTTTGATAGTAGTGAGGCCAATCTAGTTGAAAGGTTTTAACTTAGTATTGTTTTTAAACCTGTATCTTGAAAAAGCCAAAAGGGAATACGCCATTAAATTTCTGCAAGATATTCTAAATGTAATAAAAGAAAATGCAGAGCAATGGCATATTTCATTGAGAAATCAAATCCCTGCACCAATGAAGTGTATTTGTGAGTTATGGCTTGTATGAGATTGTAATTGTGTATTTTCTTTCTTTTGGGCTCCTTGTAAGGCTTATATCAAGCCAATGGGCCATTTGTTATGTCAAGTCCAAGGCTAGGTTGCCTTTAGTAGAGTCCATTAAGAGTGTTACTTCATATTGGGTCATTAGGTGTCTAATGGGTCACTAATGCACTTAAGGCCCAAATTGGGTTACACTCCCTCATGGGCCAACTAAGTGGGAAGGGTCCAAGTCTAGCATGGGCTTGTGGATGTTTCATGGCCCATGAAGAGGTCCTTGGCCCATGAAGGGGGGCGCCCCCTCTTTTGGCCTTATTAGGCATGGTTGGTGTGTATTAGGTGGTGTTTGAATGGATCTAGTCCAAGGTAGAATAAGCATGGTCAAATTCGATTAAACTAATGTATTTAATGTGTGATTCACATTGTATCCCAGCCCTTCAATCCAAACCCCTAGATCCAAGGGTTGAGGGTGAGTTTGGTTGGCATCCTATATAAGGTTGTATTTTTCATATTGAATGAATTAATGAAGGAAAAAAGGGCATTTGCCCCCAAGGAAGCTTGCGCCCCTCCCCTCTCTCTCCCTGGTTCCTCCACCCCCTCTCCCCTTTCTAGAGTGTAATCTCTTCCCCCTTGATCCCCTCCAGCATCTGAAGCAACTCCGGTGATCGCCGCCGCCATCGACTCGCCGCCGACGCGTCGTTGCCAACGGTTTCGGTGTTCTGTCCACTCAGGATAGATCCTTCTTCTCTGAATTTCTGCTATCACTCCCTTCATCTTATGAAGCTCAAAATTTCAGGGTTGGTTCCCCTCTAGAACCCTTATCCCCACAAAAAAAATCACGTCAAAATTCATCCTTTAGCTATGTTTTGATTTTCGTCCAAGTCCAAGTTCCAGATCTGTCCTGGTTCTGTTTACTCTTCATCAGCTCTGAGTTTACCCCATTCGAACCATCTTTTTATTTTTGTTGGGTCGCCAAAATTTATTGGGAGTTCTGTCCACATCCCTCTACCACCAGGAATTTTCTTAATTTTTGGTTCACCATCCAAGTTCTCAAGAACAGTCTGCCCACAGTTTCCCAGATCCGACCCAGGTCTAGTTAAATTATCCCAGAAAATCCATTTATTCTCCAATCAAAAAACCAAAAATAGTCCAGGATTCCTCTCTCAGAGACCTTCAACTTTACTGAAGAAATCATTTCCAGATTCGGAGGTCTTCTCCCCGGTCAACGTCAATCTTCAGAGAAGTCAGAACCTGCCCCTGCAGTTCTGGCCAGATTCCAGCAAGCTTGTAAAATACATGATCAGAAATATAGATCTGATTATTTTTTTGAAGACCCCTACGTCGAAGTATTCTGAGTCAGCTTTCCAACGACGCTAATCTCGTCGCATTCCGACGACAGGGCTGATCGCAGCAGCAGTTTTCTCCGAGTCCGCGCCTGCAAACAGAACTTTCAGGTTCGTGGCCGAGTTCCCAGCGAGCGTCGTCCGAGGGCCGCCCGGCGTCCGGCGGTCGTTCCAGCAGCTCGCCATCCCAGGGGAACGCTTTCCAAGTGTCTCCACAACAGAGGAGTCATCAGGCCCCACACAACCCCTCCGGTCAATACGTGGGCCCCCACTAGCACGAGTACGCGTGAAGCCGAAGCATTGCCCGAAACCGCCCGTCAACCCGAAACTGGTCCTCCCGGGCCCGCTTGTGTCGCCCTTTACCTCCCTGCGTGGAGTGGGCTTAGTTGCATTGTTGTAACCATAATGTATTAAGTTCCCGGGGGTACGAGTTCCGGCCGGGTCCCATCTTCGCCACGCCGAGAGCGTGGAGGTATCGCCTTCACCCTTACACTTGGCATTAGCTCAATTCTTTATATGCTTTATATGCCGCTGCTAGAGAGCATGTGTAGGGATACCTAGTCCGCTTTGAATTTATAATATCACTGCTGCGAGAGAGAGCGAAGCCGTCCCGTGACCCGATCCGGGCGCAAAAGAGAGCCGACCACCCTAGCTCACAGTCGGTTTCTCAACCGCGCACATCCGACGCTTCCCTCGTTAAGGGACGATCGCGAGCTTGTCGTGTCCGTGGTCCCGTCCCGCATCAATTTGGTATCAGAGCCAGGTTGAGTCTACGGTGTCTAAAGTCAAAAAGAAAGAAAGAAGAGTGTCATTTACGTCTAGTCATTAGTCGGTTTAAGTCGAGTCTAGGATCATCATATTTTCAAAACAACAAAAAGAGTCATTTTTGGGTCGCATACATCCCTTTACTCGGTATATAAAAAGGTGTTGTCCGACCGTTAGGTTACGCCTATCGGGAAGGCCGCACACTTGTGCGAGTGACCTTCGGGTCGATTGTCTCCGCCGCGTACCGAGTTTTGGTTAAGTCTAGGTGCATCATTTTGCATTAGTGTGTTTTGCTTTAGTCGGTGTCTTCTAGTCGGTGTGTTTGCATGCCCACTCGTCGGGGTACTCAGTACTCACCCCCACCACCCCCACCTATGGCCAACCCACGGATACCTCGGGAGACTTCCACTCCCTACAAGAGGCGATGATGGCCATTATGACTAGGTTGGACCAATCCGATGCTAACTTTCGGACTTTCTCCGATAATATGGATGGTCACCTTAGGGCCATGGAGGGACGCATGGAGAACTCCGATAGGTCGGTCCAAGACCTCGTTGGGCGGTTAGATAGGATGTCACACGGAGACCCTCTTGGGGCAGCCCAAGGTCCACCCGCACCTCCTCCCGCGGGGGCCCAAGTCCAACCCGCTCCCATGGCCCAAGTCCAGGCCGCTCCCGTGGCCCAAAACCAGCCACCACTGGTTCCTCCACCCGCCCCTCCTCGGGTTCCCCAACTACCACACCGTGACCTTGGTCTCGAGGACTATGGGTCCGACAATGCCTACGAGGGGTATGGTCAACGCCGTCGTGGTTTTCAGCCACAACGAGATGAGGATGATGATCGGGTCCTTAAGACCGTGCGAGCGGATCCTCCCGCTTTTTACGGGTCTTTGGATCCGAAAGTCTACCTAGATTGGGAGTTTGGCATGGACCGTTATTTTCAATGGTATGATATGTCGGAGCGTCGAAGGGTCTGATTTGCCACCATGAAACTCATGGGGCAGGCACAAACCTATTGGAAGAATGTGGAGAGCCTGTTACTTCAGCGGCTAGAACCCCTGATCGACACATGGGCCGAGATGAAGAATAAACTTCGGCAAAAGTACCTTCCTCCCACATACCGCCAGCGACTCATCGATAGATGGCAAAGTCTTAGCCAGGGAGACCGGTCCGTCTCCGAATACATCGCGGAGTTTGATGAGTACTTTCTACGATGTGGTGTCACGGAGGAGAGTACCATGCCCGTGTCCCGCTTTCGACGTGGTTTGCGGCCACACTACCAGTATGAGCTTTTCCGCCGCAATGCCAAGACGTTGGAAGAGGCATACCAGGTTGCTCTCGAGATGGAGCAATTTGAGGGAGAGTTCGAGTCTAGCCATCGGTTGGGCCCCACCCCTCTCCGTAGTACCGAGCCCCGTCACTCTATAAGCCCACATCAGCGGCCTCCCATGGCTCGACCTCAGGAGCCCACCCGTCAGGAGCACTTCGCTCCACGGCCTCGCCCTCCTCCACCCCGGGATCTATTTCCATCCCAACCACCGGCACCCTTTGCCCGTCCCCCAGCTCCTATAGCCCGTCCTCTGGCACCGGCACCCCCTCCACTCTTGTCCAAGGCACCTACACCTCCCCCATTGTTGCCTACACCCCCTACCCGGCGGGATGATAAGGGTAAGGCCCCTCTTATCGGGGAGAGAAGTCGATCGCGAATACAGTGTTTCCACTGTCACGGGTATGGCCACATTGCTAGTGAGTGTCCCGCTCGGACCACCCTAGCCTTAGGTGTTGGCGGATCCGCACCTCCCGAGCTTGAGCATGTCAATTACGAGGCCGATGAGGCACTGGCCGATGAATACTATGCCATGGGGGAAGAGCTGGGTGACCCTTCGGCCGCCCAGGATGTCGCCACCTAGTGGGCTTGATGCTACCACCTTAGTCTAGAGTCGTGCATGAGTCGGTGTGTTTTCTTTATGTGGTTTGTTTGTGTGGTGATTTTGAGTCAATTGTTTGCGTGGTTTGCATTCGTATGTCTGTGCATGGTGAGTCTGCATGTGTCTTGTGCAAGCTCATTGTCGGTCTCTTACGAGTAAGAGGCGAGTGGACTCACTTGATGAGTATGGGATCGGTTTTACTTCTATATCCGGATCAGTCACCTATAGGGACTCAGCGGTGATTGCTAGTGAGTCTTCGAGCTGTCTCCTTCCTTTTGAGAGTGTCCCTTCAGAGTGACCACCTTTAGCCATAGCAGTGCGCATATCGAGTATATATGGAATGAGCAGGTGCCGATCACTTGGAGTGGAGCATACCCGTGCTACTTAGCACGGTTACGGATCCGCCGGAGTACCAGAGCAGCCATACCCCTACTCGACGGGGTCGAGTTCCTCCCACCCGGGGAGAATTGATGGGACATCAAAGGCGATTTCCATACACGGGTGAAGTGTATTTGTGAGTTATGGCTTGTATGAGATTGTAATTGTGTATTTTCTTTCTTTTGGGCTCCTTGTAAGGCTTATATCAAGCCAATGGGCCATTTGTTATGTCAAGTCCAAGGCTAGGTTGCCTTTAGTAGAGTCCATTAAGAGTGTTACTTCATATTGGGTCATTAGGTGTCTAATGGGTCACTAATGCACTTAAGGCCCAAATTGGGTTACACTCCCTCATGGGCCAACTAAGTGGGAAGGGTCCAAGTCTAGCATGGGCTTGTGGATGTTTCATGGCCCATGAAGAGGCCCTTGGCCCATGAAGGGGGGTGCCCCCTCTTTTGGCCTTATTAGGCATGGTTGGTGTGTATTAGGTGGTGTTTGAATGGATCTAGTCCAAGGTAGAATAAGCATGGTCAAATTAGATTAAACTAATGTATTTAATGTGTGATTCACATTGTATCCCAGCCCTTCAATCCAAACCCCTAGATCCAAGGGTTGAGGGTGAGTTTGGTTGGCATCCTATATAAGGTTGTATTTTTCATATTGAATGAATTAATGAAGGAAAAAAAGGCATTTGCCCCCAAGGAAGCTTGCGCCCCTCCCCTCTCTCTCCCTGGTTCCTCCACCCCCTCTCCCCTTTCTAGAGTGTAATCCCTTCCCCCTTGATCCCCTCCAGCATCTGAAGCAACTCCGGTGATCGCCGCCGCCATCGACTCGCCGCCGACACGTCGTTGCCAACGGTTTCGGTGTTCTGTCCACTCAGGATAGATCCTTCTTCTCCGAATTCCTGCTGTCACTCCCTTCGTCTTCTGAAGCTCAAAATTTCAGGGTTGGTTCCCCTCTAGAACCCTTATCCCCAAAAAAAAAATCACATCAAAATTCATCCTTTAGCTATGTTATGATTTTCGTCCAAGTCCAAGTTCCAGATCTGTCCTGGTTCTATTTACTGTTCATCAGCTCTGAGTTTACCCCATTCGAACCATCTTTTTATTTTTTTTGGGTCGCCAAAATTTATTGGGAGTTCTCTCCACATCCCTCTACCACCAGGAATTTTCTTAATTTTTGGTTCACCATCCAAGTATTTTACAAAAACCGTCCAAGTTCCCAAGAACAGTCTGCCCACAGTTTCCCAGATCCGACCCAGGTCTAGTTAACAAATCCCAGAAAATCCATTTCTTCTCCAATCAAAAAACCAAAAATAGTCCCGGCTTCCTCTCTCAGAGACCTTCAACTTTGCTGAAGAAATCATTTCCAGATTCGGAGGTCTTCTCCGCGGTCAACATTGATCTTCAGAGAAGTCAGAACCTGCCCCTGCAGTTCTGGCCAGATTCCAACAAGCTTGTAAAATACATGATCAGAAATACAGATCTGATTATTTTTTTTGAAGACCCCTACGTCAAAGTATTCTGAGTCAGCTTTCCAACGGCGCTAATCTCGTCGCATTCCAACGACGGGGCTGATCGCAGCAGCAGTTTTCTCCGAGTCGCGCGCCTGCAAACAGAACTTTCAGGTTCGTGGCCGAGTTCCCAGCGAGCGTCGTCCGAGGGCCGCCCGGCGTCCGGCGGTCGTTCCAGCAGCTCGCCATCCCAGGGGAACGCTTTCCAGGTGTCTCCACAACAGAGGAGTCATCAGGCCCCACACGACCTCTCTGGTCAATACGTGGGCCCCCACTAGCACGAGTACGCGTGAAGCCGAAGCATTGCCCGAAACCGCCCGTCAACCCGAAACTGGTCCTCCCGGGCCCGCTTGTGTCGCCCTTTACCTCCCTGCGTGGAGTGGGCTTAGTTGCATTGCTGTAACCATAATGTATTAAGTTCCCGGGGGTACGAGTTCCGGCCGGGTCCCATCTTCGCCACGCCGAGAGCGTGGAGGTATCGCCTTCACCCTTACACTTGGCATTAGCTCAATTCTTTATATGCTTTATATGCCGCTGCTAGAGAGCATGTGTAGGGATACCTAGCCCGCTTTCAATTTATAATATCACTGCTGCGAGAGAGAGCGAAGCCGTCCCGTGACCCGATCCGGGCGCAAAAGAGAGCCGACCACCCTAGCTCACAGCCGGTTTCTCAACCACGCACATCCGACGCTTCCCTCGTTAAGGGACGATCGCGAGCTTGTCGTGTCCGTGGTCCCGTCCCGCATCAGAAATGCTAACTCTATCCAATAGGAGGCAAAATGGACAGCTGTGCGAAGTAACCGGGGACTCTGGTGTCTGATAAACATGTTTCCTCACACTGAAAAGCCAAGCTGAACCTGATTGCTCATTAGAGTATACAAAAAAAGAACAAATTGTAAAATTGGTTGACCTAAGGCAAATATAAAAAATTGTGTAGGTTTAACCTCAATACTAGCAAAAGCCCTTCCTGAAGGTGTTTAATGAAATCATTCTGACGATCAAAAGAGCTTGGAAGGGAACTAGTTTGAAAAGGTTGCTTTAACACTGTTATATGTTCTAGATTGGAATTGCTCTTGGTTTTTAACTTCAGATTTAAGGCTTATATGTCTTAAACCATTGGCAACAATAAGGTCATTTATCTTAGCATTTAAGAAAATTGACGAGTGTTTCTTAATTTCTACCCTCAAGTGAAATTATCATATGAACCATGTTGAATAGTTTCGTTCATGCCATTTTTTTTCTCTCATCCCCAAAAGTTCGTTCATTCCTTCTCTTCTCAACACTTGGTATTATTCTTATCTCTCATCCTCTCCACTCCCCAGTCTTGTTTTGATGATGTCAAAGGGGGAGAGAGTGTCAAGTCATTGTGAGAGAGTGACAACAAATCACTGTACTGCATACACCTGTAGAGATTGATATAAGGAGGAGAGAGTGTCAAGTCACTGTCAGAAAGTGACAAGGAAAGAGTATCAAGTCGGGAGAGATTGATATGCTTGTCTATCCGTTCACAATCACTTATTCATCATAATGACTTATTTATATTGAATACTCTTCATCCATAGTTCACAATGACTTATAGTTGCCATCATCAAAAAGAGGGAGAATATTGTACACCTCTTGTTTTGATGATGACAAACTATAAGTCCTTACATCCAATAACTCATTGAATTCAGCTCTTATGCATTGTATAAATGTGAAATGCAGGTGTAAAGGTCAAAGTAATTCAAGAAAAGAGAAGAGAAGCAGTTAAAAGTCTCAAAAGAACAAGGTTTTCAGCACCCATGGTGCAGAAGTTGTCACGCCCCGTACTCTATACCGTCGAGGTATTGTCCGCTTTGGCCTGTCGGCCTCACGGTTTTATCCCTTTCTAACGGTGATCGACTCCAGAATGGAGGACTTCCCGAGCAGGTCACCCATCCCAGTACTGCTCCCCATTAAGCACGCTTAACTTCGGAGTTCTTTACAAGAACTGAGCCGATACTTGAAAAGGAGCCTCGATGATATAGAGTACAACTTAGCTATATTTGAGGGTGTTACAGAAGTCGACTTCCTATGAAGCAGAAGTCGACTTCCACCTGGCAGATAAAATCAAGCCTTTCTGGGATGGTGCAAAAGTTGACATCCTATGAAGCAGAAGTTGACTTCCACTTGGCAGACAGAACCAAGCCTTTCTGGGATGGTGCAAAAGTTGACTTTCTATGAAGCAGAAGTCGACTTCTTACTTCCACCTGGCAGACAGAACCAAGTCTTTCTGGGATGGTGCAGAAGTCGACTTCCGCTTGGTAGACAGAACCAAGGCTTTCTGGGATCATTCAGAAGTCAACTTTGAAGGCTCCAGAAGTCGACTTTCACGGAAGACATGTTTTGGGAAACCCTAAATCAGACCCGTTTGGCACAAGATCCAGTACCCAAGTTATAGATCCATTATGGCACACACATAGAAGGTCCAGAAGTGCGAAGAACGTGGGTTTTCAACAGATTTTGTTGCATCAAATGGACAAGACCTGGTCTTCAACCTCTTCGCAGAAAAATATGAGTTTTCTCAACGATTCTCCAACTGAATCAGCTGTTGGGTCCCGCGAGGTGTAAACAGATCTAGAAGGGGGGGTTGAATAGATCCTATCACAAGTTATGGCCTATTTAAAACTCTTAGCTATCGGAAGCATGAACCACTCCTATAAAGTGAATGAATCACTTAGACACAATGCACAGCGGAATTAAGTAGAGTGGCACATAGCATGCAATAGCTTGCAACAACCATACGTGTGTGTATGCTATGTTGATCACTCAAAGTTCATATGTGTGTGAATGTAGTGGTGATCAACTAAGGTGCATATAAAACCGAAGGTGCAAATATGAGTGCTTGAGTGTGTAAACAAGATTACCAAGTATGGAACCACACGAACCTGTGAATGGGGGTAGAAGAGATAGAGCAATCACACACGAAGAACAACCCACAACACAGGGATTTTTAAGGTGATTCGGTGGCAACCCCGCAACCTACGTCCAGCCCTTACCAAAACCCGGTGAGGCTTCCTTGCTGACTCACAGCTTGACTGGGGACATGCCCCAAACCACAGAACAGAGAAAACCCTCTTTCTATCTTCCTACACACAAATCCGACAGGGACGGCTACACCGCAGATCGGAGAACTCCCGATTACCTTCCTACTAACCACCGGTAGGGACGATCTTCAGTTTCAATAGATTGAATGAAATGAAGAAAGAAACAAGATGAAAATGCTCAAACAAGATATGAAGATATGCTAGAATGAACTAGATCTTGTCTGAGATTGTTGGATCTTGAATCTGTTAAGGATTTGATGTTCCTTTGATCCTTTTGAGTTGATGGAGCAGATATAGGATGTAGCTTGATCTTTCGTTTGAATCTCCTTGAGTTGATGAAGAAGAATATTGGATGTAGCTTGATCTTTTCTTGAATCTCCTTGAGTTGATGAAGAGGTGTATGGATGTAGCTTTGATCACCTTTGAGAGCCTTGAATGCTTCTTGCTTGCTTGGAGGTTGCTTGGCTTCAAATCTGAGCTTGAATCACCTTGAAAGGATGAAGAACTCCAGCCCAAAGTACTGTTCACGCAGGTGCTACAGTACTCTCGAAATGGCCTCACTTGAGCTCTCTTTGATTCACTTCATCAACTACATCAACTCGGGTTTCTAACCCTCTTGTATTAGTTTTATAGACTTTGAATGGTCTATAGACAAGCTCCAGACCAGATCCACAAATCATGGGTGATTAGGTGACTTTTGGATTAAACAAATTCATGTTGAATGGCCCTTTTCGAAGTGGAAAACAAAGTCAACATTGGTTGGCTCGGGGCTGGCGGTCGACCTGTGGTAGGTGGCGGTCGACCTCTGCTGAGAAATACTATAGATTGGTGAGACCTGGAATTTTTGGTCGACCGCTACTGGCTGGCGGTCGACCTGCAGCTGAAACTCATGCAAGCTGGCATCTGCTGGCTGGGGCGGTCGACTGCCCCTGTGCTGGCGGTCGACCGCTAGCTGGGCAGAACCCGGGCTTGCCCGAGTCGGTCCGTTATCCGCTTCAGCTCCGTCGTTCAACTCCATTAGCAGCCCGTGCATGTTTGTGGCATCACCCTTGATAGTATAGAAGCTATCAACTGAGTCTTTAACCTTGGATTCTCTTCTTGTTCAGTGACCTTGGCTCTTTGAATGAAGCTTGTAGTTGTTGTATAGACTTTGCATCAAGGCTTGGACGTGTAGACTTTGTGTGCATGTATGAACTCTGTATAGACTTTATACCTTGATCATGCATGAGCCTGTACAGCCTTGCTTCATGAGCGTACAAACTTGGTAACTTGATGCACGAACACAACAAAATGCAATGTATAGACTTTGCATATGAAGCAGCCGGCCAATGTATAGACTTGTGTTGCAGCCATCAACCAACGTACAGACTTGGAGTTGTGCTAGCAGCCAATGTACAGACTTGGAGTTGTGCTAGCGGCCAACGTACAGACTTTGTCTTGTGCAACATACAGACTTTGAGTTGTGCATGCAGCCAATGTACAGACTTCATCTGCAGCAACGTATAGACTTCATCTGCCGCAACGTACAGACTTCATCTGCCGCAGCGTACAGACTTTGTGTTGTGCATGCAGCCAACGTACAGACTTCATCTTGTTGGATGTATAGACTTGATGAATCTGAGTGTACAGACTTTGTTGGATGTATAGACTTGATGAATCTGAGTGTACATACTTTGTTGGATGTATAGACTTGCTGAAGCCGAGTGTATGGACTTTATTGGATGTATAGACTTGCTGAAGCCGAGTGTATGGACTTGCTGATGTATAGACTTGCTAAACCCAAGTGTATGGACTTTGTTGGATGTATAGACTTGCTGAACCATGTCTCGTGATCTTGATCGTCTGCACTGGAGGTATAATGACCTTATATGTATGAATATTACCATTATCAAGTGTAGGTATAGCTCATTAATGACTACAGAGGTAGACATCATCAAAACCATAAAAGAAATCATGTTGCACACATGTTCAACATTCTCCCCCTTTTTGATGATGGCAACTATGAGTCATTCTGATCTATGGGTCATTACAGATTCACATGCATTAGTAATTCACATGACAACTATGAGTCAACAACATTCATCTTGTGGCAATGACTCACATGGTTCTTACTATATCCCCTTTTGACAATGACGCACATGGTTCTTACCACATCCTTTTTGATGAATGACTCACATAATCTTCTCCCCGTTTGACAACATCAAAAGATCCAGAAAAGAGAACGAGGGACTCGAGACTTGGCGAAGACAATGTAAGTGTGAGAGGTGGAGCCACAGCAGCATGATTCAATCCCTTAAATAGTGGAGATGGATAGAGTAGCCAAAGATCAAATTTTTTATTTCAAATTTTGTAGATTTTTAGTGGTTTTCCAATATTCAGATTTTGTTTGGATTTTCTATGCAATGCATGGAAATGATCAAATTTTGATGCAAGCTACAATTGTATGAAGTCAAGACATGCATGCCACCCTAATGCATGAAAACATGATGACAATGATGCTAGGACTTATGCCAAATGCCAATGAATGAGAAAGTAATGTGATATCATTTGATAGAGGACACCAATGATTTTGGAGACGACTTAAAAGGTGCATCAAGATGATACCACTTGTTAGATTATACCACTTGTGTAGTATGGTGATGTAATTGGGGCAGACTGAATGATTTATGTAGATAAGGCAGATGAATGCAAACAACAAGGAGCATCAATCTGAAACCAAGTTCATAAATCAGAGTTATGGATTTTTCAGAATTTTCAGTTATAGAACCCAAATGTACCAGCTCTTACATTCAGATTGGTTTAATGCTAATGAGTTTTGGCCTACTCAGTAGAATCACATGAAATATTTGCATGCAAGTTTAATAGTAGTGAACTAGAAATTCATGTCAAAACCAGATTAACCTTCTCTTATCTTACTCATTCAGTTTCATTGGTTCCCTTGAGAGTGACCACAATAAGTATTGAGGCTAAACACTTAGATGACTTTGATTTGATTCATGAGAGTTACACATTCAGATTTTTCTTTTGAAATCATTTGAAAGATGATTGCTATCATTTTACGAGCAGTCAAGTGTAGCAACCACATTTTGATGTGAGTGTGCACATTTACCAGACGCAAGCACCCCCAGTTACTCAGTGTAGCTCACGATTTTGCTTCACTTAGAACAGAGATAGCATAGTCACCTCATGACATATCGAACCTCATTTTCTTTGATGAGAAGATATATTTCTCAGCAACAGTGCCATTGCTTTACCTTGAGCTTACTTTAAGTATAGCCACTTTTTGAAATAAACAGATTCAACAAATGTTTAAAAATAATACTTAGCTGAAGTTTCTCGATCAAGGATGCCTTTGTACTCAAAAAGTTTTCAGATTCAAGATGGCATAACAAGTCAAAACACGAGAGACTAGTTTAAGTTTATTAAACCCGATCATAAACATGTTCAAGACCATCAAACTTCAAGACTCAAGAAATCATTAATGTTAAACCAAAATCATTCATGTTCAAGGCAATCACAAGACTCTATAAGAGAAAATTCTTCTTGAAGATTTACTCTGATAAACAACCTCAATAATAGATTGGGAATCCTCCAAGAAGTTCAAGGCACTTTGAATCCAAGTTGAACCACAAAAGGATTAAGCAATATCATGCAGTGGCTTGGTTTAAGAAGAGAGTGTTGCATAACTGGTAGGCAAGAATAGATGAAGCAAGAATAGATGAAGAACACTCCCCTTGAGGTTATGCACTGAGCTTAGACAAAAGTAATTTTTAGACAGAAAGAAATGTGGGGTCGACCTGTCAAAGGAGTGAGGTCGACCGGCAGAATTTTGACTGGATTTTCATGATGAACAAGCTCCCCCTGAGAAGATGCATTCTATGCCATGATGTCAACAGAATGAAGATGAAACATACGCATGAATGCTGCAAAGCGATAGCTCCCCCTTACTATATGGCCTATATGCGACATTGACGCATGGTACATGGTGGAGGTGAAACCTCACGCATATTGAGTGCTTCTAGGCAAGCATAACCTGCCTTTCCATACATCAATATTTGATATACCATGGCCATGCAAGAATGATGCTATACAAACCATGCAATGTATCATGAACATGAATTCAACTTTATTATGCATGGATTGGCAATGAATTATGCAGCCTAAGTCTTATGTGAATGCTCAAAGCAATGAAGATGCTGCAAGATGATTGCTCATTCTAGATGCATGCTTAGGTTCAAACATTTTTTCTTGTTTTCCTAAACATGATTTGCATTAAAATAGTATGAGATCACAAGATGATGCAAACACAAATCATTCACAATTGATTTTGAACTGAATGTAACATGATGATATCAATTGCTAGACTCCGCCTTTTGAGCAATGCTAACATGAATAACGAGTTGAGAATGCAGCCATGGTATGCATCATCAAAACCAAAGTCCAAGCATTTCATGTAGCTGTTAGCAAGACTTAATCAACTCATCATCACATCAACTTCATCAGTATAACAAGTTTTTCATGAATTAAATAGCTGAAATCAAGCATGGTGTGAGCAAGTTATCAAGCTCAAAAGTTCATCTCACACCTTGGGGGTTTTACATTTCAAAGAGCAATTCAAGTTGCAGAATCTAAAGACATTGGGCAGACGTATGATGCACTATCTACATGTCAAGACTAAACATGCAAGATGTCTAAACTTAAAGGTTTATTTACATACCTGTGCCTTGAGCTTTTATTTATCTTATGATCCTTTGTTCAACTCCAAGGCATCCTGCACCCAAAATTCTCATTTGGAATTTTTAGGTACCGTAACTTGCTTGGGTCCTTGTGGGTTAGCAACATGTTTAACATATTGGCCCATCTTTTTCAGGGTAATCACATCATCCTCCCTCATTGTGAGGCAATCATATATCTCATGCCCATTTTTCCCACAATAGAAACAACACACAAAAGATTGATTTTTCTTTTTATGTTCATGTGCGTGTGCATGTGGACTATGCTTTTGTGGGCGAGCATAATTTTTACCTTTCATGGTATGAGGGTGATGTCTTTCTTTCAAATACCAGCATTTCTGGTCAGTGTGACTAGTCTTACCACAATGAAAGCAGCAAAGAGAGGCATTTCTATTAAAGGCCATGGGGAGTGTCGACCTGTCTGGATAGGAATGTCGACACTTCTGATTCTCCATGTGATTCTGTTGAGCAAGCCCTCTGCCTGTGTTGACCTATTTCTTTCCTTGCCCTTTCACTTGCTGTCCTGCTCTAAGCTCATCCTTTCTCAAGATAAAACAATCATGCATAGTGTGACCATGTTTACCACAATAATAACAATTGACATTCATTTTGTGGAAGGCATGATATTTAGCATTAGACATGTTGTGGTGCATGTTTGGATGAGCATGCTGAATTTTACTTTTCTTTCGAGCAGTGTGCCCTTTTTGGTGACCACAGGAAGTGGTGGCTTCCAGTGAGCCAGAATCTTGGATTTGGGCAAACATTGACAGGAAATCATTCAAACTTGAATTTCATTTTCAAGTGAGGATATGTACTGTTTAGATTCAACAAGGCCCTCTTCGCATGCTGCCAATTGCTCATTGAGCATGGCATTTACTGCTTTAAGATTTTTATTTTGTTGTTCTGAAGCATGCAAAGTTTCAGAGTGATCTTCAATGACAGATTTGCCTTTTTCATGTGCAGCCAATTTTTCATGCAATTCTTCTTCAGCTTGTTCAAGTTCAATTTTCTTTTCCAACAACTCTCTATTCTCTTCTTTTAGAGAATCAATCAGTTTTTGTTGCCATTCAAGATCATCATGGAGACCAACATTTATATTTCTCAAGAATGAACATTTTTCACATACAAAATTAGCAGAGCATGAAATAGAATTTTTATTTCCTTCAATCAACTTCTCATGATAGATTAGCCCATCGGCTATAGTTTGATCATTGGAGATTGACTTAGGTTGGTTTTGGAGTTTTATTACAGTTTCTTCCAACCTAGTGATTTCATCATGAAGATTTTCATTTTCATCCTTTAGACATGCAGTGTTTTGTTTATGCGTATCTAGATCAACTGAGAGAGTATCGTTAAGCTCTTTAAAAATAGAACACTTTTTACAAATCGAGCTTTCATTTTGGTTAATTTTCTTGAGATCCTTTTTCAAATTTTTGTTTTCTATTTTTACCCTTTTGTATTGTGTGATCAATTCATCATAGGCTTCTATAAGCTCTTCAAAAGTGAATTCCTCGGAGTTAGAGTTTACCTGTGATGAGGATGTATTGCTAGACTATTCTGCACGGTCGGTCATGAAGCATTCTTGTTCTTGTACCTTCCCTTCATGGATTTTCACCAACTTATCCAATACTTGCTTGGCTGTGCTGCAAGAGGACACAAGATGAGTTAGTCTTAGATCAACTGCAGCTGTAATTAAGTTATATGCAAGATGATTATCATTGTGTTTGGTCTCATGTTCGGCTAACCAATCAATTGAAGTTGATGGCAGCTCATGAGGACCATTGTATATATGAGTCCACAATTGTGGATCTATGGAGCTAACATAGATGAACATTCTTCCAACCTATGTAGAAAAATCTGAACCATCATAAATGGGTGGAGAAGCCATCGAAGCAAGTGTAGCATGTGAATCTAGCTTAATAACAAACACCGAGATCTTTCCCTGTAGATCGTTGGATCTGGGAATGACAGAGCCTCGCTCCGATACCACTTGTTGGGTCCCGCGAGGTGTAAACGGATCTAGAAGGGGGGTTGAATAGATCCTATCACAAGTTATGGCCCATTTAAAACTCTTAGATATCGGAAGCATGAACCACTCCTATAAAGTGAATGAATCACTTAGACATAATGCACATCGTAATTAAGTAGAGTGGCACAGAGCATGAAATAGCTTGCAACAACCGTACGTGTGTGTATGCTATGTTGATCACTCAAACTTCATATGTGTGTGAATGCAGTGGTGATCAACTAAGGTCCAAATAAAACCGAATGTGCAAATCTGAGTGCTTGAGTGTGTAAACAAGATTACCAAGTATGGAACCACACGAACCTGTGAATGGGGGTAGAAGAGATAGAGCAATCACACACGAAGAACAACCCACAACACAGGGATTTTTAAGGTGGTTCGGTTGCAACCCTGCAACCTACGTCCACCCCTCACCAAAACCCGGTGAGGCTTCCTTGCTGACTCACAGCTTGACGGGGACACGCCCCAAACCACAGAACAGAGAAAACCCTCTTTCTATCTTCCTCTACACAAAGCCGGCAGGGACGGCTACACTGCAGATCGGAGAACTCCCGATTGCCTTCCTACTAACCACCGGTAGGGATGATCTTCAGTTTCAATAGATTGAATAAAATGAAGAAAGAAACAAGATGAAAATACTCAAACAAGATATGAAGATATGCTAGAATGAACTAGATCTTGTCTGAGATTGTTGGATCTTGAATCTGTTGAGGATTTGATGTTCCTTTGATCCTTTTGAGTTGATGGAGCAGATATAGGATGTAGCTTGATCTTTCCTTTGAATCTCCTTGAGTTGATGAAGAAGAATATTGGATGTAGCTTGATCATTTCTTGAATCTCCTTGAGTTGATGAAGAGGTGTATGGATGTAGCTTTGATCACCTTTGAGAGCCTTGAATGCTTCTTGCTTGCTTGGAGGTTGCTTGGCTTCAGATCTGAGCTTGAATCACCTTGGAAGGATGAAGAACTCCAACCCGAAGTATTGTTCACACAGGTGCTACAGTACCCTCGAAATGGCATCCCTTGAGCTCTCTTTGATTCACTTCATCAACTACATCAACTCAGGTTTCTAACCCTCTTGTATTGATTTTATAGACTTTGAATGGTCTATAGACAAGCCCTAGACCAGATCCACAAATCATGGGTAATTAGGTGACTTTTGGATTAAACAAATCCATGTTGAATTGCCCTTTTCGAAGTGGAAAACAAAGTCAACATTGGTTGGCTCGGGGCTGGCGGTCGACCTGTGGTAGGTGGCGGTCGACCTCTACTAAGAAATACTGTAGATTGGTGAGCCCTGGAATTTTTGGTCGACCGCTACTGGCTAGCGGTCGACCTGCAGCTGAAACTCATGCAAGCTGGCATCTGCTGGCTGGGGCAGTCGACTGCCCCTGTGTTGGCGGTCGACCGCCAGCTGGGCAGAACCTGGGCTTGCCCGGGTCGGTCCATTATCCGCTTCAGCTCCGTCGTTCAACTCCATTAGCAGCCCGTGCATGTTTGTGGCATCACCCTTGACAGTATAGAAGGTATCAACTGAGTCTTTAACCTTGGATTCTCTTCTTGTTCAGTGACCTTGGCTCTTTGAATGAAGCTTGTAGTTGTTGTATAGACTTTGCATCAAGGCTTGGACGTGTAGACTTTGTGTGCATGTATGAACTCTGTATAGACTTTATACCTTGATCATGCATGAGCCTATATAGCCTTGCTTCATGAGCGTACAAACTTGGTAACTTGATGCACGAACACAACAAAATGTAATGTATAGACTTTGCATGTGAAGCAGCCGGCCAATGTATAGACTTGTGTTGCAGCCATCAACCAACGTACAGACTTGGAGTTGTGCTAGCAGCCAACGTACAGACTTGGAGTTGTGCTAGCAGCCAACGTACAGACTTGGAGTTGTGCTAGCAGCCAACGTACAGACTTCATCTACAGCAACGTATAGACTTCATCTGCCGCAACGTACAGACTTCATCTACTGCAACGTACAGACTTTATGTTGTGCATGCAGCCAACATATAGACTTCATTTTGTTGGATCTATGGACTTGATGAATCTGAGTGTACAGACTTTGTTGGATGTATAGACTTGATGAATCTGAGTGTACAGACTTTGTTGGATGTATAGACTTGCTGAAGCCGAGTGTATGGACTTTGTTGGATGTATAGACTTGCTGAAGCCGAGTGTATGGACTTGCTGATGTACAGACTTGCTGAACCCAAGTGTATGGACTTTATTGGATGTATAGACTTGCTGAACCATGTCTCGTGATCTTGATCGTCTGCAATGGAGGTATAAAGACCTGAAATGTATGAATATTAACATTATCAAGTGCAGGTATAGCTCATTAATGACTACAGAGGCAGACATCATCAAAACCATAAAAGTAATCATGCTGCACACATGTTCAACATCAGCAGATATTCAGGAGGCTTTTCAAAACATTGAAAATGTGTGGTAGGAAGGCTAAAAAGGAGAAGTAGCAGCAAAGTAAAAAGGTGTGTGGCTACTGGAAAAGAAGGCTCTGCATCTAGTGAAAAGAAGAAGAAAGAAAGGGCATGTGCAATCCAGATCAAGGAGAAGAAGAAGAGGAAGAAAAGAAGATATTGATTAGATAAGGCCTGTGTGATCCACATCAAGGGGGAAATCTATTTCATGCTTCTTTTGATCTATTTGTGGCATAGTGTATTCATCGAAACTGATATTGATTAGAACTCAAGGAATTTCTTGTGTGTGTGTCGGAAGACTTTGTCTCCATGTGTGGGCGCCGTTTGATGCTTGAGCATCGGCACGTGTGTTTTTGGGAACTCAACCCTGTGTATGTGTCTTTGCTGCATTTTTGCAGCATGGTGATAGTGGAATCCTCTCGAGTTGAGAGGGGTGGACATAGGATCCCACTTGGGTGCATCTGAACCACCTAAAAAATCCTTGTCTCTTGTGGTTTGGCTCTCTATGTGATTGCTTGCTAAATTTGTTTGATGTGTGGTGCACTCTCATATTATTATGTTCATCTTGTTCATCCTCCGCTTGGATGTGATTTCATTTTCTGTGTTCAAGCTTGAGTGCTATTTTCATCACCTGTCTATCAGCGCATTCATTGGGCAGAGTGGTTATCTAAGATATTTTAATTTGTCTATCATCCATATTATTTTTATTTGGTGGCAACCAATTCACCCCCCTCTTGCTTGCCAATCCATTGGGACAGTAAGGAGGAATGCCTATTTGCCATCCTCTAGAAAGTATCGTGTCGTGTACACCTGTGGGGTGATCGATGGTTCACCATGATTCTTCTAAGGAGGAGTAAAGTGGGCTATGAAATGACCAGTCCCAGTTTCTGAGGGGCATGTCTAGCTCTCTCATGAAGAGGAGGAATGCTCGATTTCTGTCCTCTAGGAAGTACCATGAAGGGTACACCTATGAAATAGTCGGTTGTCCACTATCGTACTCATGACTAGTGGGACCATGAAATGATCGGATCTTTTTCGAGAGGAGTTAGTCTCTCATTAAAAGGAGGAGACATCTCGCCTCTTGGAAGCTAAAAAAGTCACCCTTAGGATTTTCGAGGGGAGTCTGCATCTTTCTCTTCAGGTGGGGAGGGACACTACAAACCTCTTGGAAGCTATAAAAATGACCCTTAAGATTTTCGAGTGGAGTGTACGTCTTTCTCCTATAGTGGAGAGGAGCACTGCTCACCTCTTGGAAGCTAAAAAACTACCAATGTCCTTGTGAGTACTAGAGACGAGATGAAATGGCGAAGGATTGTAATCCAATATACTCCTTCATTGGAAGAAGGCTTTGAGATTTACAGAGTTCCAAATGCGGGGGATCTCCTAGCCCTCAAGGTATGACTGCTTGTATGCTCCCTTTCCGAGCACTTCTGTCACACAATATAGGCCTTCCCAATTTGGAGCCAGTTTTCCTACGACTACTCAGGGATCAACGATGCTGGCAGGACGTAGCACGAGGTCTCCAGGGAAGAAGAGATGCTCTTTGACCCAAGCATTGTACTATTGGGCCAATCGCTACTAATAAGTAGTTAGTCAGGTTTGAGCGTGATCTCTATCTTCTGTCAACAGATCCAGGTTTTCTCGCTGTGCCTGGTTGTTTCGTGCTTCGTCGAACTGGTTGACTCTGAGAGTTGGATTGGATATCTCGGCCGGTATGACTGCCTCAACTCTGTACACCAGATAGAATGGAGTCTCTCTTGTGGCTGCTCGAGTAGTACTACAGTGTGCCTACAAGAAGCTTGGAATGGTGTCCACCCACGACTGGCCAACTTGATGCAGGCGGGTCTTGATGTTGTGTAGGACAGTCCTATTAGCATTCTCTACTAGACCGTTGGCATGAGGATGTCCTACCAAGGTGTAGTGATTCCAGATCCCAAGTTCTGAACACTTCTCTTGGAAGACAACACTATCGAACTGAATGTCATTGTGTGTTGTGAGGATGTGTGGGATCCCAAATCGGGATATGATATTTCGCAAGATGACCTTCCAGGATGCCTCTCCTGTGATCTTCCTGAGAGGTTCCACTTCGACCTATTTGGTGAAGTAGTCGATGGCGATGATGAGGAATTTCTTCCTCCCACAAGCTTCTGGAAAGAGACCCAGGATATATACCCCCACCGAGCAAATGGATGAGGCTCCATCAGGGTGTGGATTTACGTTGCTGGTTGATGATGTAGATGTGTGTACTTCTGACATTGAGTGAAGCTTCACACATATTCAAGATAATCCTACTCTAAGGTGGGCCACCAATATCCCTGGCTGAGTAAGCTTCTCGCGAGTGCCCACCCCCCGACATGGCTGCCACAGAGTCCTTCTTGGACCTCATGGATGGCTTACCTGGCTTCAATGGGGAACAAGCATTTCAGGAGTAGTGAAGATAGTGAAAATCTGAAGAGGCATGCATTAACCAACGTGAAATGTGTCGCTCGATCCTGTACTCGCCTGGCCTCTGAACGATCGTCAGGCAGATGCTGACGAAGAAGATTAGTCGAGGATGGGGTCCATCCACGACGGTTCGTAGTCGATGGCATTGACTTGGGGCTCGGGCTCCTTGATGCTTTATTATTGGAGCTCTTCAATCAACATCGACCGAGAGCTTACCATCATCATAGATGAGGCCAGGCGGGAGAGGGTGTCTACTCAGGTGTTCTCTACTCTCAGAATATGTACTACGTCGAAAGGAGAGAGATCTGAAGAGGCCTCTAGTCTTTTGGAGGTACTTTATCATGGCAGATTCTCGAGCTTCGTACTCTCTATGAACCTGGTTGGTGACCAGCAAAGAATCATTATATGCATAGAGGTGGAGGGCTTCGAGGTGTTTTGCCATACGGATGCCAAATAATAGTGCTTCATACTCGGCCATGTTGTTCGTGGTTGGGAAATTGAAGTGCAAGGCGTACTGCAGCTCGACTCCATCAGGTGATACGAGAACAAACCCTACCCTGCTTCTTGTGTAGGAGGATCCGTCCACGTAAAGCTTCTAGGTAGGTCTAGAGGAGTGCGTTGTTCCTTCCTCATCGGGGAATTGTGCACTTGACAACGAAGTCAGCCAAGGCATGTGCCTTGATGGCAATCCTCAGGTGAAAGCTGATATTGAACTCTCCCAACTCTATGACCCACTTCACCAGTCTCCCCGAGGCGTCAGGGTTCTGGAGGATCTGACGTAGGGGCTTGTAAGTTAAGACCATGATAACATGGGAGATGAAATACGATCGCAACTTGCGTATGGCCATGACTAGGGCTAATGCAAACTTTTTGGTCCACGAATACCGAAACTTTGCCCCTTGGAGAGCCTTGCTTACATAGTAGATAGGCTTCATGCTCCTCTCATCCTCTCTGGCAAGCACAGTGCTGAGCGTGCTCAGCATCATAAACAAGTAGAGGAGTAGTTGTTCATCGGAGAGGGGTTTAGAGAGTATCAGTAGCGATGAAAGGAACCTTTTGAGGTCCTCGAAGGCTCTTTCGCACTCCTGGTCCCAGTCGACGTGTCCTCTCTTTTTCGGAAACTTGTTGGCTTATTTGAATAACCAAAAGAATGGGAGGCACCTTTTAGTCACTCTAGATAAGAACTGCGTAAGGGCGGCAATGTGGCCGGTGAGGCACAGTACGTCCCTCACATGTTGTGGATGCACTAAAATTCGTTTGGTTTTTTTATTTGTTTATTCATATGTTCGTTCGTTTGTTCAATTTATTAGTGCGAGGGCATGCCAGTCACAAAGTGACGATTTATTCGAGCTTCATGGAAGCCCATGGTGCGCATGATCTGATTAATCAGATGATTGTGTGGTTCGGGTCGGGACCAAAATCCGCCGTGCCATAAAGGCCACGGCGTTATTTACATCCCCCATACGGGGGAACACCCTTGATTGATTGTCGGGAATAAGGGCCCTACGGCTTGAAATTCATGGTAACAAAGTGAGAGCAAAGGTCTCGGATCACGTTTAAACAAACCCACATTGGGATGTAAATGTTCATAGATACATATATGTCGGTCACCCATGGACCGTTTCATCTCCGAACAGAAGTCCGTGTTTGTAGCGTAAAAGACGGTGACAAAATCGTGCAGATGTTTGCCATGAACATGGCAAGTTTAATGAGAACGCGGGATTGGATCCCGGTAGGGACGAGTCAAGTTTGACTAACTATTGGCCTGAGATGGTTTCGGACTATGGCCATAACGGGGTTCCCACGGTCCACGTCCGGTGCCATGGGGCGTCATTGCTTTTCTCTTCACGCATAGTCCAGGGAAGTGAATCGTAAAGTGTGATGCCCAAACTCGCCAACGTGCGCCCTCGCACGCGGATCGACCTGCGCGGTCAGGTCGCGGGGTTCTTCTTTTTTTTATCATTAGCCTTTTATTATTATTTTTTTGCTTTAGACTTTTCTATTTTTTTTTGCTGCTTATTCCCTCTTTTGTTAAGGAGGCGCGCCGACATTGGGTGAAGGGGGAGTAGGAGCGCGCCGTTTTAGGACATGCAAGGGGAGAGGGGTGCGCCGTGTATGTGGTTTGGAATGGAAATGGGCGCATCGTTTTAGGATATAAAGAGGGCACCGGATTAGGGATGGCAAGGGAGCGCGCCGGGTATGGAGTGAGCAAGGGACGGCGTGCCATTTTAGCATTCAAAGAAGGAGATGGGGGCTTTTGTGAGGAGGGTTAAAACGACACAGTGGAACAGTGGCCGCGCCATTTTAACTCACACCGGAATAGCTATATGGGGTTGTTTCAATGCTCTGTTTACTGTGTTTTCATTTTTCTTTCACCCGTAGGTTGATTCAAGGGTTGATTTGCTCGCTCTGTTGATAGATCAAGCTGGTAATGAGGAGGTTTTAAGAGTTTTAACCATTTTAATCGTTTATTAAGATGAAACAACATGAACGTCTAAGTGTTTTATTCAGGTAGTTTGCTCACAAAGGCCTCAGTTTGTTCTTCATTAGTTCAACTCGTTCACCTGTTGTTGTGCGTTCTTAGCCCTGGCGAAAATCGGGCAGCACCTCCCCTGGACCGGGACTTGCCAAAGATAATAGAAGGCCTTGTTGTGTAGTGGACAGCGGATCTAGAGGGGAGGGGTGAATAGATCTGCCCCTCTTCTCGAAATGCAATCCTCCATATAGCTAGTTAAAAATAATTGCAGCGGAATACAACTAGCTTAGCGACGTATAAAACGATTTGCTTAGAAATATGATTTCACAATATGGAGATTGAACCTAAGCATGTATCTAAAATAAATCAACTGCACAATCAAATCACAACACAAAGGATTTTAAGGTGGTTCGGACTGAATCCCCAGTCCTACGTCCACCCCTTACCAAATCCGGTGAGGCTCCACTAGTGCCACGCACTGAACTGTAAATCGGAAAGACCTCTGATTGCCTTCCTACAAACCGCAGGTAGGGACGTCAACACCGCAGATCGGAAAACTTCCGATTGCCTTCCTACTAACCACCGGTAGAGATGATCTTCAGTTTCAATCGTTTGTATGAAATGAAAAAGAACAAATATGAAAACACTCAATCATCAAACAAGATATAGAATATGCTCATGAAGAAAAATATTGTCTGAGATTGCTGGAGCTTGAGTTGGATTCTTCAACGGTGTCTTCTTCCTTGAGAGATGATCTTCCTTGAGTTGATGAAGAAGACTATGGATGTAGCTTTGATCTTCCTTTTGATCTCCTTGAGTTGATGAGAGTTTGATGCAGCTTAGATCACCCTTGAGAGCCTTGATTGCTTCTTGCTTCCTTGGAGGTTGAGATGGCTTCAGATCTAGGCTTGAATCCCTTGAATGGATGAAGAACTTCTTCCCGGAGTACTGTTCACAGCTACAGTACTCGAACTCCTCTCACCCTTGTAGCCTCCTTTGATCTCCCTTGGATTCACAAATGATCAACTAGGGTTTCTAACCCTCTTGTATGTGTTTTATAACCTTTGAATGGTCCTTGGACATCCCCTGGACCAGATCCACAATCTATGGGAGATTGGGTGACTTTGGGGTTAAACAAATACAAGAAAAGAGGCTTGCCTCGAGGTGAAAATCGAAGTCAAACATGGTTGGCTCGGGGCTGGCGGTCGACCGGAAGGCATGGGGCGGTCGACCAGAATTTTACAGTCGGTTGATTTTTCATCTCTGGCAAAACCGGTCGACCGGACGCCTAGGGGCGGTCGACCGAAACCTGTAAAATCTTGAGTTGTTCATTTCTGGAAGAACCGGTCGACCGGAAAAGTACGGGCAGTCGACCGAAACCTGTAAAAAAATTGGATTATTAGGTTCTGGCAATTCTGGTCGACCGCCCAAGGTGTGTTGGTCAACCGGAAAGACTTATACCTGCAAAAATGAAGTGTTAGCTCAAGGAAACATATCCATAAGTCAAGATATTCATGTCCTTATCAATTCCATGCATTTTTGGGTTTTGTTTATGCCTTAGACCATTTGTGATGGGGACATCACCCAGGGTTCCCTATGGCTCGACACCTCTCTCCCTCCCGGAGACGGGTAGGATGCGGCTTCACGACTTGATGGGTCCACGACGACACCCGGGCTTACTACTTGGATCATATTGATGTATTTTCCCCTTTTCTTGAGTCATTTTGATGTATTTGCCTTTATTTTGTGTCATGTCCCTAGGTCATCATGTTATTTACCTATGTTTTTATCCTCATGTTAGGCTAGAGTGTCATATGGGCCCAATTAGAAGGGCCTGGCCCAGGGGCGCCCTCTCCCTTCCCCACCCCCTTGCTTATTTGCTTTTGGCACTTATCTCAGGGACTTCTATGTAATTGTTGGGATCCCTATAAATAGGACCCCAACTCCACTTGAGATGGTTAATGAAAGTTTGATAGAATTTGAGCATTAGTGCACCTCTCCCTCTCTCTCTTGCTCTCCCTCTCTCTTCTTCTCTCTCTCACTAAAGGGGGCGAACCCCTCTCTCTCTCCTCCCCCCCCTCTCTCTCTCCCTTGGGAGAACCTGCCCTTTCTCCTTCCCATTCCCCATACACCTTCTCCACCTCCAAGGCACCCTTCCCTCTCCCCCAAGCAACCATTCCACTCCCCTACACCCCCATTCATATCCCTAGGGGAACTAAACCCCATTCCCTCCACAAGTTGTGCATCCCCCTCCCCCACCTAACCCATCTCCTTGCCTTGGCCGACCCCCTCCATTATCCCTCTCCTAGCTGCGGCCCTCCCACCCCTCCACCCTCTTAGACCTCCTCATCCCCTGCTCCATCCCTCTCACCATTCCTGGACATCCCTCCCCCATCTACCATCACACCACCATTCCCACTATTGCTAACCTCCACTTCTAATAACCTAGTTCCACCACCATCCTTTCCACTTTGCCCAAGTCTGCAGGTGGCAGAGAAAGGGTCGACTTGCAGAAGCATTCACGGATTCATACGGAGACGTCTGAAGGCGTACCATACCTTTATGGAAAGGTCGTTAAATCATCTTTGCAGGTGAGGTGATCCCATCCCGTTCTGAGTTTGGGGCTGTCCGGGAGAACAATTCTCCCCCGACTACGCTGGGCTCCCTCTACAGCGTACCTGAACCCGGTTAGGAGCTGTACCACAACAAACGGCGGAAGACTCAGGCCAAGAGCCCTTCTACAAAGTTATTCCTCCTCCAGTCCTCTATCAAAATCAAGAAGCAGAACCACGTTCGGCGTCGGATGCCAAAGTTACCATTTTTCTCCCTCGGCTGCGCGAGTCTGCCTCCCACAGTCTGTAACGACCTTCCTCCACACTTCTGGACCCCCAGTCCTCTCCGACATCAGACGGCTTCCCCGCCAGTTTTTCTGCAAAGAGGGCTCGTCCACAGTTCCATAAACTTTGGCGGTTCGTGATTCGGAGTCCAGAAGCGGCCGGGGCACTCTCTGCAACCTGCTGCATAAGAATAGAAGCTGCCAGTCCCAGATTCTGTTGCCCTGTTCGAACCTCCTCCGCGGCCAGCAACGACATCATAAGAATTCAACATAATTCTGAGGCGTTCAGGTTCCTTGTACGAGAAGATCCCCACTTGTCTCGTCATCGGCAAAACTCCTGATTGGGATCTACGGCTGCTACACCGACTGACTGTCACCTTTCACAGCAAGCAAGTTGAATTGGCAGCGGTTCCTTCTCTCGGGTTTCTCAGGGAATCATCCCTCCCCGCCTGGCTGGCTTAACGCCCCTCCCTGCGTGGAGGTAGTGTTTGATTGTATCAGTAAAAACCCCACCCCAAGTCCACCCTCCTGTGTGAGGCGTAGTGATTGTAACCTTTTAAAACAGGTCAAGTTTCATCGGCGCAGTGTGTGGGGAGCCCACACTTCCCCGCTCGCCCTCGTCTCCGAACGGGGTTGGTTTCTTCAAACCAACCAGGGTAAGCTCTGACCTTTGTTCCATATTTTGGTGCTTGTTCATTTAATATCCGTAGAAATCGCTCCGTTGAGCAAGAGAGAGAGCGTCCGACCCCGCGTGCTCCCCTTACGAGCGGTCACCGTGGGCTGTGAGAGGGAGGGACCTAGTGCCCCAATTGGCACCGGCCAGCCCCATAAGTGTGGGCCTCGTACCTTCGGGAGGACAACCCTAGCCCTGCTGGCACTCTACCAGCAAGGGTCTTGATCCATCACCTCCCCTTAGCATCACTTAGTCACCCTGGGCTCATGTGTGTGCGACGGTGAATCGGCCCAAATCTAGGACTTTGTTGCTGTGTGATTGTGTTTGCGGAATAGGTCCTAAGGATCCGTTTGTTTGCTGCATGCCCCTTAGTGGTGGCACATCAGTTGGTATCAGAGCAAGTTCACAACTTGTCTCTCTACAAGTTGGTCCTAGGGTGCATTCACATTTAGAGTCATCATCGGGCCACCCAGTGCATCATCATGTATACTCCCCATTGGTTAAGTCCCCCCAACACGACCTTCCACAAGAGTCCGGTTGACCCTCTCCTCATGGACATCATCCTAGAAGGGGACCTTAGTTTTGACGGATCTAGTCCTAATGCCTACCTAAAGTGGGAAGCTACCATGGATAAACACTTTGATAGGACTAGGGTCTATGGACATGATAGGGTCCGCAGGGCCACAGGGTGGCTTCGGAGACAAGCCAAGAAGGAGTGGGAACGCATAGTGAGCTTAGGAAGGATTTGGAGGCAAGAACCCATAGGATCATGGGAAGAGATGAAGATTGAGCTTAGGAAGATCTACGCTCCCCGACCCTCCCACTCCTACCTTGAGCTTAGGAAGAACTATGCTCCCCGACCTTCCCACTCCTACCTTGAGAACCATAACCCGAGGAGCACTCCCACTCCCCCTTTCCCTCCCAGTCAACCCAAGACCTCCCTTAGGGCCCAATCTCCACCACCCCAAATGATTCCAATCCCGATCACCACCACCATTCAAACCAAATTGGCCACCACCCAACCCAACATTCCCCATCAAACCCACACCCCAAAAGCTTCCACAAATCCTCATCCCACCCATTTCCAAAAGGAACTTACGGAGGTTACCGAAGACTATGAGGCTCCCCTAGATTGGGAGGAAGAATATGAAGCCCAATGCCAAGGGTTGGGTTAAGAAGGCTCATCTTTATCCAAAGGGACCACAACGAGCCTAACTAGAAACATCATCCCCCTAGAGTTGCTAGATGACCAACCAAGTCCCCCCACCCCTCCTTCCATGAGAATTGTGATTTTAGGGGAACCCCTCATTGAGTGGCTAAAGCAAGACCTCCTCCTCCACATCATGCACCCCCCTATGGAAAATCATTACCCAATTGTGCCCACCTCTCCATTCCACACAACCTTCCAATCGTTCTCCTTTGTAAGAGCCATGAGGGACTTGGTTAGGAATGTACTTTCGCAAATAGAGGTGACAAACATGTTGGACTTAGAAGCGAGCAACATGGGGTACCTTAGTTTCTTACACCCCTCTAATGGGACCATCACCTCCATTTACACCAAGGGTCCTTGCACGAGTAAGCTCTTGTTGTTTCTACCCGAGCCTAATGAGTTTTACATCACCCCCTTGCCCTCCTACAAGGAGCCTTACGTTGGGCCCCACCAGGATCATGATTTCAACTTCCCTATGTGTGCTAGGGACCCTAGGGCGGTCACTTGGATTGAAATCCACCTCCACGTCACTCACTCCTTAACCCATCTTGATCTGTTTGGCCACTTCCTATGGGCTTCCAAGAACTCCTCACTCACCACCCACTCCCTCCTACCCTCACCCACCATGTCAGACCTAACTCACCCATTCCAAAATTCAGCCCACACTATAAGAGTCAAGGACAAGGGTGACATCCACCTTGGAAATAAAGGAGTGACCCATCCCAAGTTGTCCCCCTCTTGGGACCACTTCGACCCCCATGAGTGGAAACCCCCAAATCTCAAAGATGGGACCATCTTGATAGGAATACATTTTTCACAACCTTTTGCATCATGTGGTCAGGCTAGTCACGTCATTTGTGTCACTCACACACTAGGACCGAGGCACGATAGGTTTACATCTGGGTGTCCAAGACCCCCTTTAGCAGTCAACCTTGTTAGGAAACCCTCACATGTCAGAATCCCATTTGGATGTCCAGGCCCCCCTAGGTCAATCAGTATGAAGTCAAAACATGAAGGGAGCATTCATGGATGTCCCGGACCCCCAAACACCCCTTTGCATGATGGTTTCATCTATGGATGCCCCGGCCCTCTTAGGACCATCAAAATCAACATGACACTCGATAAGGCCAAATATGGTTGTCCAGACCCTTCCTTCATCACTAGAGGATCATTCACAACTCTGCATGGTAACATCCGCAAACACGTCAACAAAAGCAATGAGGCGTATAAGAAATTGGCTGATTCCCACCGATGCCACCAGGAGTTTCGCGTGGGTGACTTTGTGATGGTGAGAACTGAGAGACTTTTCCCTGGGAATGTCTCCAAACTGAGGTCGCGTGGATCAGGCCCCTTCCAGGTTCTGAGGAGGATCGGCACAAATGCTTACGTGTTGGACCTCCCCGAGGAGTACGGAGTAAGTCCCACATTCAATGTGGCTGACTTGGTGCCATACAGGGGTCCCACGGTGACACCTAGTGAGGAATTCGAGCCTGTTCCACCTCTTGAGAGAGCCACCACCCATGAGAGAGTTCCACCAGTCCAGAGGGGCCAACGGGAGCAAATAGAGTGGATATTGGATGAACAGGTCACTGTCACCCGGAGCAAAGCATACGAGCGATACTTGGTCAGGTGGAAGGGCCGACCCCCTTAAGATGATTCATGGGTGAGCAGGGAGGATCTTCAGCAGCTAGACCCCGACCTCCTGGAGCATTATCGCAGTCGAGTGGACCCTTTCTCGACAGAGTCGAGCTCTTCACAGCCCGGGGGAGTTGATGGGGACATCACCCAGGGTTCCCTCTGGCTAGACACATCTCTCCCTCCCGGAGACGGGTAGGATGCGGCTTCACGACTTGATGGGTCCACGACGACACCTGGGCTTACTACTTGGATCATATTGGTGTATTTTCCCCTTTTCATGAGTAATTTTGATGTATTTGCCTTTATTTTGTGTCATGTCCTTAGGTCATCATGTTATTTACCTATGTTTTTATCCTCATGTTAGGCTATAGTGTCATATGGGCCCAATTAGAAGGGCCTGGCCCAGGGGCGCCCTCTCCCTTCCCCACCCCCTTGCTTATTTACTTTTGGCACTTATCTCAGGGACTTCTATGTAATTGTTAGGATCCCTATAAATAGGACCCCAACTCCACTTGAGATGGTTAATGAAAGTTTGATAGAATTTGAGCATTAGTGCACCTCTCCCTCTCTATCTAGCTCTCCCTCTCTCTTCTTCTCTCTCTCACTAAAGGGGGCGAACGCCTCTCTCTCTCCTCCCCCCTCTCTCTCTCTCCCTTGGGCGAACCTGCCCTTTCCCCTCCCCCCCTTGTCACATCATCAGCCAACTCACCTCCCCACCCTTTCGCCTCCCCAAGAACTATAACTCTCATCAATACCTCCACTTCCCCAAGCAACCCTTCCCATTCCCCATACACCTTCTCCACCTCCAAGGCACCCTTCCCTCTCCCCCAAGCAACCACTCCACTCCCCCACACCCCCATTCATATCCCTAGGGGAACTAAACCCCATTCCCTCCACAAGTTGCGCATCCCCCTCCCCCACCTAACCCATATCCTTGCCTTGGCCGACCCCCTACATCATCCCTCTCCTAGCTGCGGCCCTCCCACCCCTCCACCCTCTTAGACCTCCTCATCCCCTGCTCCACCCCTCTCACCATTCCTGGACATCCCTCCCCCATCTACCATCACAGCACCATTCCCACTATTGCTAACCTCCACTTCCAATAACCTAGTTCCACCACCATCCTTTCCACTTTGCCCAAGTCTGCAGGTGGCAGAGAAAGGGTCGACTTGCAGAAGCATTCACGGATTCATACGGCGACGTCTGAAGGCGTACAATACCTTTATGGAAAGGTCGTCCAATCAGCTTTGCAGGCGAGGTGATCCCATCCAGTTCTGAGTTTGGGGCTGTCCGGGAGAACAACTCTCCCCTGACTGCGCTGGGCTCCCTCTGCAGCGTACCTGAACCCGGTTAGGAGCTGTACCACGACAAACGGAGGAAGACTCAGGCCAAGAGCCCTTCTACAAAGTTATTCCTCCTCCAGTCCTCTGTCAGAATCAAGAAGCAGAACCGTGTTCGGCGTCCGGATGCCAAAGTTACCATTTTTCTCCCTCGGCTGCGCGAGTCTGTATCCCACAGTATGCAACGACCTTCCTCCACTCTTATGGACCCCCCAATCCTCTCCGACATCAGACGGCTTCCCATTCAGTTTTGCTGCAAATAGGGCTCGTCCACGGTTCAGAAACTCCGGCGGTTTGTGATTCAGAGTCCAGAAGCGGCCGGGGCGCTCTCTGCAACCTGTTGCGTAAGAATAGAAGCTGCCAGTCCCAGATTCTGTCGCCCTGTTCGAACCTCTGCCGCGGACAGCAATGACATCAGAAGAATTCAACATAATTTTGAGGCGTTCGGATTCCTTTTACAAGAAGATCCCCTCTAGTCTTGTCATCGGAAAAATTCCTGATTGGGATCTACGGCTGCGACACCGACTGACTGTCACCTTTCACAGCAAGCAAGTCGAATTGGCAGCGGTTCCTTCTCTCGGGTTTCTCAGCGAATCTTCCCTCCCTGCCTGGCTGGCTTAACGCCCCTCCCTGCGTGGAGATTGTGTTTGATTGTATCAGTAAAAACCCCACCCCAAGTCCACCCTCCTGTGTGAGGCGTAGTGATTGTAACCTTTTAAAACAGGTCAAGCTTCATCGGCGCAGTGTGCGGGGAACCCACACTTCCCCGCTCGCCCTCGTCTCCGAACGGGGTTAGTTTCTTTAAACCAACCAGGGTAAGCTCTGACCTTTGTTCCATATTTTGGTGCTTGTTCATTTAATATCCGTAGAAATCGCTCCGTTGAGCAAGAGAGAGAGAGTCCGACCCCGCGTGCTCCCCTTACGAGCGGTCACCGTGGGCTGTGAGAGAGAGGGACCTAGTGCCCCAATTGGCACCGGCCAGCACCTTAAGTGTGGGCCTCGTACCTTCGGGAGGGCAACCCTAGCCCTGCTGGCACTCTACCAGCAAGGGTCTTGATCCATCACCTCCCCTTAGCATCACTTAGTCACCCCGGGCTCGTGTGTGTGCGATGGCGAATCGGCCCCAATCTAGGACTTTGTTGCTGTGTGATTGTGTTTGCGGAATAGGTCCTATGGATCCATTTTTTTGCTGCATGCCCCTTAGTGGTGTCACATCAATTTGAGCATTTCTAAATTTTGTTCCGGGGGTCGATCCGCGTGGAGAGGGCACAATCATTGAGCTTTCACTTTTGCCATCTCCACTCCATTCCTTGTCCATTCATTGGCTTACCTGTCATGAACAAAGTATCACGTATGTCAGTCATATGAGAGTGGAAAAACATCAATGACTTATAGTGTTTAGCCATTGTCAAAACCAAGAATATCAAATAACTCAAATGACCACAGGGGCACAACAAAGGCCACCAATCGGATTGCTCCGGGGTGACCCTCAAAATTCGGAATGGCCTCACGGTGGTCCGATAACCCAAATGTGAGTGTGGAATACTCGAGGGCTAGCCTTGAAGAGCGACCACGACTCACGGGCGATGATGCTTCGACAAGGGGCAAATGTTCACCACGGCAGGGCAAGAAATATCCATCCGTTGGCGGGTACCTTTGAGGGTCATCCCATGGAGAGGCAACCCTCAAGGGCCCTGGATGATTGGCGGATGGAGAGTGGGAACCGAGATAGCAACAGAGAAAGCTTGATTTGCAAAAGGGTTTTGTCTTCTTTTATTCATCCTCACAAAATGGGGAAGAGCTTTTTACAAAAAGAGTTCATCCTAGGATGAAAGTAGAATACATTGTAAATGGGGGAGGAGGAAGACACAGACGAGAAGGGGGAAAGAGAGCATAGAACGCTCTTTCTTCCCGCTCACCTTCCACTGATGGGGACATCCCTAGCCACTTCACTTTTTAGGATACTCTTGTTGCTCGCCATCAGCACATCATCATTTGTGGCCGTTAATCTTGAGTCATAGCATGTAATTTTTATTTCATTTGAGTCATGTATGTGTAATCTTTCTTTATTTGAGTCAGTTAATAGGTTAATGGGTCAGTTTGTTAGTCAAGTGGGCCCAACTAGTGGGCTAGGCCCAAGGGTGCCCCTCCCTTGGAGTTATTGGTCATTTACTTGTTTGTCAAGGTTATTTTGGTCTTAGGAAAAGTATGGAGTCTATAAATGGTCCCTCCCCTCTCTCATTTGTAACAACCTTTTATGATCAATTTAAATCAAGTGAGTTCTAGTGTCATATTAGAGTGGATTCTCCAAACCTCTCTCTCTCTCTCTCTCTCTCTCTCTATTGGGGTGGATTCCCCTTCTCTCTCTATCTCACTTCTCTCTCTTCTCTCTCTCTTCAAGGAGGAGGGCGCCCCTTTCTCTCTCCTCCCCTCCCTCTCTCTCCTCCACATCATCAACCCTTCCCCTCCCCTCATTACTCATCCTCCCAACTACCCCAACCCTCATTACTTCACCCCTAGTCCCAAGAGACCATCCACCAATCCATACTCCACCACCCAACCACCAACTACCCAATCCCCTTCCCTAAGCACCCTCTCATCTCCCAAGGGAGAATTCCCCACTCCCCAAGCACCTCTTCCCTTTCCCAACACAACCCTTCCCATCCCTAAAGCCTCATTAACCACATTGGTCCATTTTCAAATTTTACAGAGCGATCTCTCCTTCTCTCTCCCCCACCCATCCCAAATTCGCAGCTCCCCTCTCACCCACTCCAAACACCACCTTTCAGACCCCATTCTCTCCCATCCACACCTTAGAACACCCCCTCCTAGACCCCCTCACAGCCAGGGCTCTCCCCACACTCATCCTCCCCCACTTCCCCTCCCATATACCCCAATTCCCCCCACCATCTTCAACCTACAGTTTTCAGTTCGCAGGCAGTAGAGGAGTGCCCAGTTGCAGAGGCTGCCACATCTTCACATGGAAGCTTCAGAGGGCATACGATATATTGTTGGAAGCGTCTCCCAGTCAGCTTTCCAACGATGGTGGTTCCGGAAACTTCCAAGATCGGAGCTGCTCGAAGGAGGCGATCTACTACGACTGCGCAAGACTTCTCAGGCAGAGGACTTGAGCCGGAGTAGAAGGTCGACTGCGATGATCCTGTTGAGAATCAGATCGAGAGTTCTTATTCAAAAATCTTCTACTACGAGCCTTCTATTATCTCCAAGAAGCAGATCCCCGTTTGGTGAATGGACCTGAAAGTTATCAATTTTTTTCCCTGGGTACGTGGTTCTGCTTCCACTCAATCTGCACCGACCCTCCATCAGTGTTCAGAGTCTATCGGCAGACCCCGACAACAGTTGGCATTCCCGTTGGTCTTGATTCGAAGAGGACTTGTCAACGGTTCCAACGACTCTAGGAGCACCTAATTCTGAGCTTGGGAGCGATCGTGGAACCTTCTTCTTCCTGCTATTAGGAACCTAAAGCTGTCAGATCCAAGGTTATGCCACCCTGTTCTAGCCCCTACTCCGACCAGCAGCGGTGCTCAAAGAAATCAAAAAAATTCTAGCATCATCCCCATCCAGATACGAAGAATCTCCAATTGGTCTCGTCTACAAAAAAATTCGGGGCTGGCCACAGCGTCCAAATACCTGACCGTCTATCCTGAGACACAGGCAGCAGGAAGAACCGGCTTCGGTGTCTTTCTTTGCTCATAGTTCAAGTTCCCCTCCCCGCTTGGCCGGCTGAAGGCCCCTTCCCTGCGTGGAGGTCATTTGAGTGTTATATTAATTAACCCCCACCCCGATATCTCCCCTCCTGCGAGAGGTGTAGTTTTGTAAACGTTTGAGCAGGTTGAAGCTTCACCGGCGCGGCGTTCGGGTGCATACCCACGCCTCCCCGGTCGCCATCGTCTCCGGCCGGGATCGGCGTCTTCACGCTGATCAGGTGAGCTCCTGAACACCTTTCATTGCTTAGATTTAATTGCTTAGTTTAGTATTGCTTTTAGTTGCTCCATCGGCGGTGAGAGAGTGTCCGGTCTCAAATTGCCATCAAATTGAGTGACCACTGCGGGGCGAGTTGTGAGAGCGACCACTTAACCCATGCCCTTGGCATACCGGCCGCCCATGAATTGGGCATCCCTTGCCCATTTGGGGTCCTCCATAAGCTAGCCAACCATTGGAGTATCAAGGTCCCGACTCGGACCCTCTCTGTCATCGCTAAGTCACCTACGGGCACTAGTGTGTGCTTCGCGATCGTGTTCACTAATGTGAGTCCGCTGCTCAATTTGATTGCTTGCAATATAGGTCCATAGGTGGTTTCACATCAAGTGGTATCAGAGCAAGTTCACAACTTGTCTCTATCAAGTTGGTCCTAGGGCATGTTTATGCATTTAGAGTCCTCGGTTGCATCTCTTTGTCCACTAGTATGGCCACCTCTTACCGACCTTACCAATCGGCCCTCTCCATAAGTCCAAACCACCAAAGGATGCCTACCCCTAACACACATGACCTCCCTGGCCATGTCAACTACATCATGAAGGCCTTGACCTATGCCAATGAGCGGCTTAATAACATATCGGGTCGACTTAACCAACTTGGAGAAAATGGGCCCGCCCCAAAGACTGATGATAGAAGGACATGTCCCCCACCTCCCACTTTTGATGGAACTCATCTTAATGACTATTTAGATTGGGAGGCATCAATGGTCCATTACTTTGAGAGGAATTCCATGTCCGAGGATAGGAAGGTTCGATGTGCGAAAATGCAACTAACCAAAAGGGCTCAAACTCATTGGTTGAAAATTTAAGGCTTAAGGGTAATTAGAAGGGAAGCTCCCCTCACAACATGGGGGGACATGAAGGAACAACTTAGGGCTAGATATATTTTCCCCTCCCATTCCAAACACCGAGTCCCAAAGAGCATTTCAACTCCTTCATTTCCCCTTGGCCAACCCAAGACCTTAATCACGCATTCCCCACCATTTCCCACCTCTCCTACTCCAACCACAACATCTACACCCTACCTACAAGTCCTCACCACAACCATAGCTCCACAAACCCAATTGGGCCCCATGACCACCCCTCCACCTAGGCCCATGACGACCACCACCCCCCAACCCAAATTTCCCCACCAAACCCATATCCCACAAGCCCCCTTGAACCCCACCACTATCCCTCCATCACCCCCAAAGAAAGATGCACCTCCCAAGGCCAACCAACCTAAACCCCCTCACCCAACCCACCTCCCGCTTCCTAAACTAATCTTTCCCCAACCTAGGCCTCCACTACTTCCCCTTCCTATCCCAACCCAAGTCCACCCTTGCCCACCACCCCGAGTGCGTCATGCGTCGGCTTTCACAAAATCACCCACCATAGATCCTCATACCCCATTAGCATTAGAAGTTGTGGCCCACACACACACTCAAGTAGAGAAGGATGTCAATCCGGATCCACCTCCCACCATTGTGGAAATTCAAGAGCCCCCAATCCCACCATTCTTCCCTAGTCCAACTCCTCAAGAGTCACACATCCACACACTTGGCACCCCCACCGTGAATGAGGCCATACTGTAATGGCTCAAACAAGGACCCACCCTTCCTAGCTCACCCCCACCTCTCTCACCTTTGGGATATCCATCCCAAATTGTCCCCCTCCACTCCTACCACACCACAATCCAATCCTATTATAAGGTAGAAGGTTGGGATGATCTCCTCAAAGGTCTAGAGTGGCAATTAGACTTGACTTCTTTGTTGACCCTAGGGGCGGCCGACCCAAGAGCCTTGACCAAATCCATCCATGCATTGGGTCTATCACCTCGGTTTGTACTATTAGTTGCTACACTAGTGACCTCCTTTTCCTTCTCCCCATAGTGGAAGAGCCCATCCCGGTCCACTCCCCTACCATTATGATTCCTAGAACCTTGACCAACCAACCCACCCCATACACCGGCCCAACCATTTCACTAGAAGAGGGCGACTCACCACCATATGAGGATCTTGAGGACATGGAGTACCCCTATCTAGGTGACCCTTACCATGATCCCTTCGACCCTTTCCTATGGGAACCTAGATCTCCATGTAACCCACTCACCTTATTCACCACCCACCTTACCCTACCCTTACCGCCCATGTTAACCCAAACCCCTCCCTTCCTAGAATCGGGTTACACTAAGGGAGCCTTGACCATAGGAAACATATACCTTGGGATTGATGAATTGCCTCACTCCATGATGTCCCCCTTCTTAGATCCCTTTGATGCATACGAGTGGAAGCTCAAGGGCCACCCCACATCCATGCACATGGAAGTCATCTCTAGGATAGAAATGCATGTGCCTGGGCATACCGCATCACTTGACATGATTCATAAGTCGGGTCTATTCATTCATATCACCTACATGTCAAGTAAGAAGCATGAGTGGTCCATATTTGGGTGTAATGGCCCTCCTTCATTCATCATGAGTCTTAAGCATGTTAGGAGTATTCATGGATGTCCGGGTCCTCTGGCACTTATCACACCCACGCATGAGAGGGACACCTATGGATGCCCCGGTCCTCCCAAATCATTCAATGTCCTCATAACATCAATGCACGATAGGTCTATATGTGGTTGCCCGGGACCACCTTTGCACACCACACATTGCCCACTCACACCGCATCATTGTGCATGGCATATAAGCAAGTATCAAGCAACAAGCGGTGAGATTCACAAGAAGCGAGCACAAACTCGTAAGCGCCACTTGGAATTCTAAGTTGGCAACTTGGCGATGATGGCTTTAGGATGGGTCTACCTTAGGGTCACCTCCAAATTGAGGGCACGAGGACTTGGACCTTGTCAAGTTCCGAATGGCTTTGGCAACCCGGCTTATGGGTTGGACTTTCGAATGGGTTTTGGGATTCACCCCACTTCCCACGTGGCGGATCCGGTACCCTATAAGGGCACCGTGGTGGATCCTAGTGAGTGCCTTGAGATTACACTTATCCTTGCGAGAGACACCCTCGGAGTGCCACCCCAAATTATCCTGAGAGTCCGACGTAAGCACACGGCGGCAATACTAGGCAAGCAAGATCTCATTGCCAGCATGAGAGTGTGTCCGAGCCACATTGAAAAGCTGAAGCGCCATTCCCCGGCTACGGACGCGGGTTGAGTCCGGAGATCGTGGCACGCTTGGAGCTGCATTTGGTACACTACTTCCCCGGTGGACCCATACTCGACGGGGTCGAGTTTTCCGCACCCCGGGGGTATGATGGGGACATCCCCAGCCACTTCACTTTTTGGGATACTCTTGTTGCTCGCCATCAGCACATCATCATTTGTGGTCGTTAATCTTGAGTCATAGCATGTAATTTTTATTTCATTTGAGTCATGTATGTGTAATCTTTCTTTATTTGAGTCAGTTAATAGGTTAATGGGTCAGCTTGTTAGTCAATTGGGCCCAACTAGTGGGCTAGGCCCAAGGGTGCCCCTCCCTTGGAGTTATTGGTCATTTACTTGTTTGTCAAGGTTATTTTGGTCTTAGGAAAAGTATGGAGTCTATAAATAGTCCCTCCCCTCTCTCATTTGTAACAACTTTTTATGATCAATTTAAATCAAATGAGTTCTAGTGTCATATTGGAGTGGATTCTCCAAACCTCTCTCTCTCTATTGGGGTGGATTCCCCTTCTCTCTCTATCTCACTTCTCTCTCTTCTCTTTCTCTCTTCAAGGAGGAGGGCACCCCTTTCTCTCTCCTCCCCTCCCTCTCTCTCCTCCACATCATCAACCCTTCCCCTCCCATCATTACTCATCCTCCCAACTACCCCAACCCTCATTACTTCACCCCTAGTCCCAAGAGACCATCCACCAATCCATACTCCACCACCCAACCACCAACTACCCAATCCCCTTCCCTAAGCACCCTCTCATCTCCCAAGGGAGAATTCCCCACTCCCCTTTTACATTCAGTAGAGGAGTGCCCAGTTACAGAGGCTGACACGTCTTCACCTGGAAGCTTCAGAGGGCATACCATATATTTTTGGAAGCGACTCCCAGTCAGCTTTCCAACGGTGGTGGTCCCGGCAACTTCCAAGATCGGAGCTGCTCGGAGGAGGCGATCTACTACGACTGCGCAAGACTTCTCAGGCAGAAGACCTGAGACGGAGTGGAAGCTCGACTGTGATGATCCTGTTGGGAATATGATCGAGAGTTCTTCTTAAAAAATATTCTACTACGAGCCTTCTATCATCTCCAAGAAGCAGAGCCCCGTTTGATGACCGGACCCGAAAGTTATAAATTTTCTTCCCCGAGTACGCGGTTCTGCTTCCACTCAGTCTGCACCGACCCTCCATCAGTGTTCAGAGTCTACTGGTCGACACCGACAACAGTTGACATCCCCGTTTGTCTTGCTTCGAAGAGGACTTGTCAACGGTTCCAACGACTCTAGCGGCACCTAATTCTGAGCTCAGGACCGATCGTGGCACCTTCTTCTTCCTACTGTTGGGAACCTGAAGCTGTCAGAGCCAAGGTTATGCCACCCTGTTCTAGCCCCTACTCCGACCAGCAGCGGTGCTCAAAGAAATCTACAAAATTCTAGCGTCATCCCCATCCAGATACGAAGAATCTCCAATTGGTCTCGTCTGCAACAAAATTCAGGACTGGGCACAGCGTCCAAATACCTGACCGTCTGTCCTGAGACATAGGTAGCAGGCAGAACCGGCTTTGGTGTCTTTCTTTGCTCATAGTTCAAGTTCCCCTCCCCGCTTGGCCAGCTGAAGGCCCCTTCCCTGCGTGGAGGTCATTTGAGTGTTATATTAATTAACCCCCACCCCGAGATCCCCCCTCCTGCGAGAGGTGTAGTTTTGTAAACGTTTGAGCAGGTTGAAGCTTCACCGGTGCGACGTTCGGGTGCATACCCACGCCTCCCCGCTTGCCATCGTCTCCGGCCGGGATCGGCGTCTTCACGCTGATCAGGTGAGCTCCTGAACACCTTTCATTGCTTAGATTTAATTGCTTTGTTTAGTATTGCTTTTAGTTGCTCCGTCGGCGGTGAGAGAGTGTCCGGTCTTAAATTGCCATCAAATTGAGTGACCACCGCGGGGCGAGTTGTGAGAGCGACCACTTAACCCACGCCTTTGGCGTACCGGCCGCCCATGAATTGGGCATCCCTGGCCCATTTGGGGTCCTCCATAAGCTAGCCAACCATTGGAGTATCAAGGTCCCGACTCGGACCCTCTCCGTCATCACTAAGTCACCTACGGGCACTAGTGTGTGCTTCGCGATCGTGTTCACTAATGTGAGTCCACTGCTCAATTTGATTGCTTGCAATATAGGTCCATATGTGGTTTCACATCACCCACACTCCCCTCTCTTTACCTCTCCGACGTGAGGACGGGCTTGATACACTCTTCGGGCGGGCTCTCCTTCACTCAGAAGCTCCCTCCCCCCCTTCTTTCTTCTCTTCCTACACACAGTCGAGACCCTCACCACTCAGCCGAGAGAAAGCCCCTGAGAGAGAAAACCCCAGCCATCGTCCTCCCCTATTTTCTCTTTTTTTTCTTCACAATGCTGCCTCTTTTATAGAATGGCTAGCCTGGGAGCGTTCCTACCACTTCCACCTCGTCCACAACGAAGTTGGGAGTTGACTCGATGTGATGGATGATGCTGGTTCGCGCCGTACGCTGCCGTTCATCCGAGGATGGGATGTTCACAGGTCTGGCCAGGGGTTACTTCGCCATTGCCGCTTTCGTTCTGCCGAACGGAGGTAGAAACAGAGCTATGGGCATTGAATGTTCTCTGTGCGTCGCATTTATGCCGAACAGAGCATCGGTCAACGAACGGGACAAGATGAGGTTAAACTCTTTTGCATTTGGCGCGCCTTATTAAGAAGAGGATATTGTGATCGCTTCTCCAAAAGTAGTGCACCGTATTAAGTTTTTGGCCTTCAAAAAAAAGATGCCCATGCCGTTTTAGTATTTGAAGGAGAAGCTTTTAAAATGGGCATGACGGGTACTTTGGCTAAAATGGCGCGGCCGGGGGCACGCCGGATTAAATCTTTGCAAAGTGGCGCAATATTAGAGCATAAAGGGGGGCGTGCCGTAAAAGCAAGGGGCGCGTCGGTTTAAGGCGCGCTGTTTTAAGGCCCTTCTACACTGTTTTAAGCACTGATTGGATTCTTTTCGAAGTCGCGGCCATTTATATGAACATTGGCATTCTCGGAATGTTTTAGTTGCGATGCATGGCCTCCTTAATGTTCCGTTCGTAGCTTCTAGTGCTCGGTCCAGACTTTGCGTGACTTTCGGTGCATACTGGGATGTGTCCGAGTTCCTGACTTTTCTTTGATTTAGCTCTCGGCACAGCCGGTTGTAGAGTTGTGGCCGTATCTTCTACCCCGGGGCTTCCTTAACGGATGGCGGACCACCAAGTGAGTTCTCGTCTTGGTTGGGCGAGGTATGGGTTTGTTCGGCCCTCCCGTCTTCGACTTGCGCTTGAACGCGTAGACGCGAGTGTGGTATGATCATCATCGTCATTTTTGACGTCCACACATGTTCCGGTCATTTCATCTCCAATACAACTTTGATTTGATCGAGGTTAGCTTCAATGCCTCGATGGGTTATCAGGTGCCCCAAGAACTTGCATGACTTCACCCAAATGCACACTTGTTCAGGTTGAGTTTCATGTTGTACCATCGTAAAGTGGTGAACGTCTCTGCTAGATCCTCCAAGTGGTTGGTCGCATGCAGACTTTTGACGAGCATGTCGTCGATATATATCTCCATATTACGGCTGATCTGGGAGTCGAACTTGTGATTGACGAGATGCTGGTACATAGCTCCTGTGTTTTTTAACCCGAATGGCATTCTTGTGTAGCAATATAAGCCGTGGTCGGTTATGAAAGCCACTTTGTCTTGGTCGGGCCCCTGCATACTGATCAAGTGGTATCCGGAGTAGCCATGTAGAAAACTCAGCAACTCATGCCCGGCCATCGCGTCGACGAGTTGGTCGATCCACGACATGGGAAGGCTATCCTAAGGAGTGGCCTTGTTAAGGTTAGTGTAGTCAACCCACATGTGCCACTTCCCGCCGCTCTTGGGGGCCAATACTAGATTGGTGACCTAGTCTGGATATTGGGTTGGTCGAAGTAGTCCGAAGCATAGTTTCTCACTCGCTTGTTTCTGAATGATCGCCTATCATTGTAGACACGCTAAAATTGACATTAAATTGAGTTAAATCTCATGTCACCTTATAATGCCCCAAAGTGGACCCCATTATTGGCTTAGTTTTTTCTATTTTCATGGATTTTTAGAATTCATGCATTTGGAGTGGGCGTTATTTCTTTGAAATGGCGTCTTTCCGGAGAGTCACCAATTTAATTGTCATCGATGGACTAGTCGCATATTCCCTTACATTTTTGGAATTTTGCTTTGAATTAAAAATTCATATTTCAGGGAAACAACGCCCCTTCAGAGGGTTGCCAATTTAACTGGCATCTCCCTCTTAGACGATGATTTCTATTTTTATTTTTAGGAAATATTTTTCTTTCCTTATTTTATTCCATAATTGACGTCTTCTTCCTGGATGCTAATTCAATTAGCGTCATCTGCACTCGACGTCATTTTGCTCCATCTCAAACTCCAATTCTTGCTTCCTTTTATGGAGCAATCCGATCAGGTGGGGCTCCGACGGCCTTCGGTGGCAAGAAGGGTGTGTTATGGAAGGTTTTCCATGCTTAGAGTTCGATTAGAACATGATTTAATCCCCTATAAATACCCTAGTCTTCTGAGATCAGAGGGACTTTTGGGACTCTCTTTTGGGCAAAAGCTAAAAATAGAGAATCTTGGCAATAGGAATCCCTTTCGGTGATAGCATCAAGAACTCTTCTTTTCCTTCTCTCCAATGGGAAGATTTTTGCAAAGGGGTGTTGCGCTTTTCTTTCAAAGTCAGGAGCCCATGTTTCTTGAAGTCCCTGCAGTGAAGAAAGCCGCCAGAGCTCCCCTGCTTCACTGTTTGGAGGACCAACCTCCTTCTTCTCTCCCTTGCCTTCTCTCTTAATTTGGACTTTGCTTTCATTAGGTCATGCCGCATCATTCATCATCTCTTAATCCTCTCTTGAGGATTTTCACGGTGTTCTACACACTTTGCTTCTTTGCATAAGCATTCATTCATACATCTCATCCCTTTTCTTTAAGCGGTTTAAAAAGACACACAAGGTGTATTCTTTTCCATGATCTTTGATTTATGTTGCATTAAGAACTTGATACTATACGGCAAGATCACTAATCCACTTCTCTTTTACTGTTTGGTCTGTCTTTTTTAGGGTAATCAAAGTAGACCCTCTTCATTGGTCGGATGATTGGAAGATGAAGTGTAATCTACATCTCCCATCTCAAGGTAACTACACGATCATCTCTTTTCTTTTGAGGTTTTCACCTCTGGAGATCACACTCCCTTAGCACTTATGTGCTCCTTTCCTCAATGCACACTTAATTTTAATTTCAATAGTATTTATTCTTTCTTATTTTCTTTATTTTTGTTCTTTTTTGTGACATCCACAAATTGACGATCATAGTGGGACACTTTTTATTTTTATTTTGATTACCCTCTCCATTGGCACCCACACGCTACCCTCCTTTCGGCACCCACATATGCCCCTCCTTAGTGCTCCGCATAGCATGTTTTTTTCCTTTTACTCCCTTGTGCACCACATGCACTCTTTTTCCATCAAATTGCCAATTTGAGTTTGTTTCAAAAAAAGCACAAAAAAGAGAGAGAACATATACTAAAATCTTCCTTACTATAGTTATTTTCACTCCCTAAAGTTATTTTGCTTGTTAAGTTCTTTGAGTTGTTGAGTCATGGTTGCAATTATCTACGGTTTGTTGAGTTTTTGTTTATCTGCTTGAATTTGTGTCTGCTCAGGCAGGCGCTGATTTTTAATATAGTGTCTAACCCTAAAATGCCATTTTCTTCCTGACTTACTATTGCATCTAAATTAGCGTCTCTCCGAGAAGGCGCTATTAACTATTTTGCATCCACTATTCAGACGCCATTTCTCTACTTTTTGCAGAACTGTTGCTCTCCTGCTCTCTTTGCCTATATCTGTTGTTGCTATATTGCTCTCTTGTTTATATTCACATTAGATTGCATTTCACTGCATCTTAGTTGAGAGACCTCTCTCTACACTTTTAGGACTCCCCACACTTTCTTGGGAAAGGAAGGACCCTTCGATTGAGTATTCCTCTCATCGGATTGGAAGCTCTTTGACCAAGACCTCCATAAGTCCCCGACATCGAAGGATTCCCTCTTCGATCACTGGGATGGTTGTACCTTTGAAGCACCTTGGAATTTAGTTGGCCTATTCATTGTGAGGAGAGAGAAAACCTAGTTGTCCTGAAGATTAAACCAAATTGAAACTAGGTCCTACCTTGTAGAGAGAACTTAAATCCCTTAAAATATATTTACCTTCATGAGAAACTTGAACATTGCATAATCATCTGCTTGTTTGCTTAATTCATTGTTTGATCTATCCTTGCAAACTTGGGTGAGTAGTTATTCGATTAAATTTTCATCTTGATGCTTCGTTCAAGAAAAATTGTTAGAATGACAAACTATGGCTATACTTATGATGGTTATGAGGATGGTTAATTCGACCAATCTTATGCTTTTCCTCAAGAATCTCTCCAATATGAGGGACACTACCATCCATATCCCTCTTAATTCAATGATTCTCAAGTCTATGTTGTGGACACCAACCAAGTGGTTGATCCCTCTCCTCAGGTTCAACCCCAAACTCAAGCCACTTTTTGGGAAGCTTCCCCTTCCTTCGATTTTTCTGCTCTCATTGATGTTTTGTCCAACCTTGATCCCCAACAACTCTAAGAGAATCAAGCTGCTCTCAAGGGGAAGTCCATCCCCTCCTCCTATCAAGATCCTCCTCAGGCCACAGGTGGCCTTGATGTCAACACCTCTCAAGAGCAAGTGGCCCAACACCAACCACCTTCATGCCATCCATCACGCCCACAAACCCCTATTGTTCCCCCTGCACCAACTCATTCGTCGAGTCACTCTATTGTTAGGCCTCAATATCTATCTCTGTCTCATGCTTCAAGAAGGCCTATTTTCTCTACTCATTCGGCCCCCAATGATTCTATTACCCAAGCCCTCCTCAACAAGGTCACTCAAATGGAGGAGCAGCTCAAGAAAGTCTCTGGCACCAAAGATGCTCTGAAAGTCACTTTGCCTACTCTCCTGGCCTTCCACTTGCCTTTTTTGGAGATGCCCAACTTTCGACGCTATAATGGCATGAGCAATCCATTTATTCACTTGAAAGACTTCATGTATGAGTCCTCCTTTTGGCAAAATAATAAATGATCTTTGGCCTATTTGTTTAGGAGGTCATTAGATGATCTGACGCTTGAATGGTTCTATTCTTTGGAACCAAGTGAGGCCAATGATTTTGACATAGTCAAGAGAAATTCTTGTAAAAGTATAAAGACTAAGTGTGATGTGAAACAGAGGACGGGGATCACTGTAGATCTTCAGCCGCTGGAGCTCGGAGCAGAGGCCAAGTCGCGGTCGCCTGGGTGCTGTGACCTGGAGGCCGTGGACTTGCGACAGGTGCAACACCCGAGGGCTGCCAAAATGATACTCTGTTTTCTACTCCACACCATGGATGTCCGAGGGGGCTTCAAAAAGGACTTCCAGGGGTGGTAAAGGATGCGAGAAGGGTAATGGAGAATGGGTAGTAGGTTTATAAATTAGTTTTAGCTAAATTAAGGGGCTAGGGGAGGGTGGAATGGGGGAAATAGAGGTGGAGTGATAGAGCTCTATTTTTGGGATTTTCTGTGTGGAGGCGACCGTGGGCGGTGGCGGGGTGGCCAGAGGCGAAGGGGGAGCTCAACCAGGGCATCTCGCCCGTCCCCATCTTAGAGATGTTGTAGTTGCGCTCCTCCATTCTTCTCGGCGGCGGTGGTAGCGGGATTTGGAGTGGATGACGGGGGCGGAGGTGAAGATGAATGGCCATGACGGATGGGGAAGGAGGACAAACATGGAGCTTCGGTTGGGGCCTCTCGCTCGACTCCATTGCAGTGCCGGTGCTCCCGGAGCTTCACGTGCTTCCTTCATAGAGGGGGCGGATGTGGGTTTTGGGCCTCTCACTCGTGGGGTTCCAGAAATTGGAGATAACATAGCAGGCCATGGCTAAAACATCGTTTCTATTCCATTGCATTTCATAACAAGAGAGGGGATACATATAGGGGGGGAGGGGAAAGGGAAGGGACGTGGAGGGTGCTACAATAAAGGCCCTCAAAGTCCAAAGCATTGGTAGTTGACAGTTCGCAGGCGGGAGTTACTGCACTGAGGTAGCGGTCCCCTGGGAACCGCTATCTTCAGGCTATCTTTAGGTCGCGGTCCTTAGGGGACCGCTACGAGCTTGGAAGTCTGAAGGTCAGCTGGGGGACTTCTAAACTAAGATAGCGATCTCCAGGGGACCCCTATCTTTAGGTAGCGGTCCTCAGGAGACCGCTATCTGCTTCTCTTCTACTACCGTATGCCGCTTCACGATCCCATCAAGGTGGGCCCTTCTTTGTCTGTCGCCGATCTGGTTGCTAAAAAGATGAAACTGGAAGAAGATTTTGTCCAGTATGCCGATAGATGAAGGTTGATGGCTGAAAGGTTGCGAGACACTTTTTCGGAATAAAAATAAGTAAAGATGATTGTGTCTAATGCCACTCTGCAATTTAGACACATATTAGCAATGAACAAGCTTACCACTATGGAGGTGCTTTATGAAAAGGCAAGATATATTCAAACTCAACTTATAGACTCGCCTATAATGAATATGTTTGAACAAAAGTCAAGAGTGGTAAGGAAGAACAATACTAATGCCAATAATGGTGAAACAACCGAGGGCATGGTGACCAATGAGCAAGTGGGCGCAGTTGGCAACCCCGCACCTTTCTGTAATCCTGGCATCAACCAAAGAGCCCCCCTATAACAAGCCCCCTTTAATCCTCAGCCAGTCCACCATACAAATAGCCCTCCACAGCCATTCCAGCTGCCACAAAATCAGCCACCTCCATAGCAAAATCCACAAAATCCTCCCCAATACCACCAAGTGCCTCCATCTACTAATTATGCTCCTCAGCAGCCAAGAAGACCACCGGGCCCCAAAAGAGCTCAATACCTTTTGAAGAGGTGACATCTCGTGCAAAGCTATAGACCGTCGGATCTAGGGCAATCGCGGGATGTAGCCACCTCAGAATGAAGCTTTGCAAAGGGAAAGAAAGCGATTAGGGGGCCCGGGGCTATGATTCTAGGGAAAACCCTCCAATGCTTAAGTCAGCAAACAGTATGAGCGAGGTGCAGAAGGGAGGCAACAGAGGTGTAGGGCATGAGGCTTCTCTTCAACAGTTGAAGTGGTTAGAAGTAGACTTACCTTTCTGGAGGGGTTCCCTAGGTTTATATAGCTAGCTACTCCCTTTCTTGAGTAAGGGAAGTGGGAGAATTTGGGGGTGTTACGTCCTTAATAAGAACTCTCACCGTTCAGGGACTCTCACCCTACCCCTATCCCCTTAAACTTCCCCTCTCTGAAGACAGTGTAGCACCTGCTGAGATAATGAGGGATAAGTGCCCATCCGCGAGAATTTTGCTCCGGCTCATTCTGGAGTCTACAGGACGGACTAATCTGTTCATGGATATCCCATGTCTGGGTCAGGATTCTGAGGCTTGGGCACTCCCCGCGGGAGCATTCATCTACCTTTCGGTCGCTCGATCGATTGCTGGCCAGACTTTGCCCGAGCGCCGGGAGGGGAGGCCATCGGTTGGGTGCTCGAGCCAAGGGTTGGTGGGCCATCACCAATCTTCTTTGCCAAAGTCCCGTGATTAGTGGGCCCTGCTGGGGCTATCACTTATTGGGCTATGCAGACCTAAATGGGCCATTGGGCAGGGTAAATATTGGGCGGCGAATCTGCCCTCTCCACTTGCCCCCTACTCCCGAGCCAAGAATAGGTTCAAAGAGTAAGGAATATACTTTGGGGTTTTCGGCAAAGGTGGGTGTAGACACGTCATTCCTGACGTCTCCTTAGAAAGTCTCATATTACTATACGACGCCCCGCGACGGCTTACGCATTTTGAATCGCTCGAGTGCTTCCTTTTCTTGAGTCTTCTTCCGCCCTTCTCAGCATCCAGAATCGTCTCGTCACGGCATTCGGACGGCATCAACACCAGTCGGACGCATCAGAGGTTCCGAAACCAGGAAGGGTGTCTGCCGGGCGGCCGCCAACGCCTGAACTGAGGAGCCGGGTGGGTCTTTATGGGGGCGTCCAGGCCCATGGACGCCCCCATTCTTTTAATTTATTTTTTAAAGCCCAAAATCAAATAAAAAATAATATATTAATGCAGGCGTCCAGGCCCCTGGACGCCTCCATAAAAACAAATATAAAAAATACAAAATGCCAGTTGGCATAAAAGACAAAACACAAAAAATAAAATATATTTTGTTGGAGGCGTCCAGGACCCTGGACGCCTCCATCAACTCCCTCACGGCGCCGGCCACCGAACGACGGTTTATCGTGTGTGAAAAAATCTAAATTGTGGAGACGTCCAGGCAGCTGGACGCGCCCATTTCAAAATCACGAGGCGCCGCTCACAAAACCACGCGTTGTGCCAAACCGCGTGCGGCCGTCGGTGGGGTTCGGTGGACCTGTTTGAGGCGTCCGGGGCCCTAGACGCCTACACAAAAATATTTGGAAAAAATAAATAAAAATAGAATAAATTATTAGTTCAGCCCTGATGGAGGTGTCCAGGGTCCTGGACGCCTCCACCCTCCGGAGCCCTATAAATAGAGGCCCACCCCCTCAGTTCTGGGGGAGCTTCTAAGAGATCTGATAGGCTGCCGGAGCCTAGAGGCTACCGGAGTCATTTCTAACCCGTGGGGTCTTTTGTAGGTGGAGGTTCTATCGGCTTCTCAGGTGTCCAGGCTCGCGAGAGGAAGGCTATCTTCGTCCACCGCGCTTCCACGTCGTCCCTACGCTACCGGAGCTCCGCCGGATCTCACCTTCGGCTCATCCAATAAGCATTTTCTTCCCCTTTTTCTCCATAGTTCTTTACATTCATCATACTGCATCCTCTATCTCCCTACATAAGGGCGCCGTCTCTTGCATACTTCTTGCATTCATCATCGCATTTTCCTCCTACTCGAGTCTGAGAGGGGTTTAAAACCACACCAACCAGGTGTGTGTCAGGTCACGATCTTGTTACTTTTATTGCAAGGAATTGTTACTACACTGCCATTTTCTAATTCTGTTCGTTTATTGTCTACTATTTTGCAAGGGTACCCAAGGAAAGCCCTCTCCATCGGCCGGCCGAAGGGGGAGGAAGAAGTAACCCGCCATCTCCCGCTCTTGAGGTAGGCGCGATCACTTTCTTTATTTTGGGGTCTTTTGGCCCCTGGCGATCACATCTTATTCTCGAGGCCGCGGCGAGTCACTTCCCCAATGGCCATTTAAATTCTCGTTCTTATATTCTCTTTATATTCTGTTGTATTCTGCTCATATTCTCGAGGCCACGGTGAGTCACTTCCCCAATGGCCGTTTAAATTCCCGTTCTTATATGTTATATTCTTATCTATTCATATTCTCGAGGCCGCGGCGAGTCACTTCCCCAATGGCCGTTTAAATTCCCGTTCTTATATATTATATTCTTATCTATTCATGTTCTCGAGGCCGCGGCGAGTCACTTCCCTAATGGCCGTTTAAATTCCCGCTCTTTATATTCTCCTTATATTCTGTTATATTCTTATCTGCTCATATTCTCGAGGCTGTGGCGAGTCACTTCCCCAATGGCCGTTTCAATTCTTGCTATTTAATTTCTACACCATTCCCGTCCCCCCGAGGTCGCGGCGAGTCACTTCCCGCTATGGCCGTTTAACCCCCATATCTTGCTATATTACATTTGTCCCGCTCGCCCCGCCGGAGCAATCTCCCGTGGTGGCCCCTTCTCTTTTCTTTTATTTCTGTGTTGCAGCAAACAAAAGAGGAGCCCGCGCGCTCCGCGTCCTCTTCGCACCCCAAACCGCGTGACGTCGCTCACAGATTGGCGATCATAGTGGGACCTCTACTGCTTCCTTTCGGCTACCCTTGCAAGTTCGGCACCATCCGTGCCTCTCCACCTTGGCGCCCGCGCGCGCCCCCGTTGTGCTCACGGCAGCACTGTCAGTTTTGATTGGTTGTTTGTTTATTATATGTCTGTTACTTCTGTTATTTTCTCACTCCATATCTCTGTCAGCATTTCATTGCATGCATCCATCCCTCTTTTCTATCCTTTCTTCATTTTTTTGGGGATCACCCTTTCCCGGTGAAGGAAGGACTCTCCGTTTGGGAATTCCTCTCAACGGACTAGAATCTCCTACACTGGAACCTCCGTAAGTCCCCGACATCGAAGAATCTCCTCTTCGTTCACTAGGTCGGTTGTACCATTGAAGTTCCCCGGAGTTAGTCATTTCATTCGTGGTGAGACGAGAGACCCTAGCTGACACGGCGGTGAAACAAAAATAAACTAGGGTCTTTATTTTGTGTGAACTTCGGATCTCGCTAAAAACACAAAAAAATCATCAAAATCAAAACACAAAAAAGGCGTAAAGGCATCCACTTGTTTGATAATATCTGCTACCTGCTTGCTAGTGCATGTTTTTGCGTTCTGGGAAAACTGTGAGCATGGCTCACGAGTCTTTTGAGGAGAACCACCCTAGTCGTGGTTTGTCAGCCGACCCGCGAGTCTATGCTATGGACTCGGGTCCTTCTCATGAGCCCTCGCATGAGGTGCAGGTTATTGCCGGGGACACATCCCCACCACAGGATATCTCTTCCTTACTGGGCGTCCTCGCCAACACGGAGCTTACCTCTGAACAGCTCCGGGCCTTCCAGGCCATTCTGAAGGGGAAATCAGTTTCCCCCACACCCCAGGAATCAACTCCGGCCATCGCACCTCTCCAAGAGTCCGTGCAGGCCATTCCATCTCCTTCATTAGCACAATCCATCTAGTCTCCCTTGCTTCAAGGACAAGCGAGCCAACAACCACCCTCATTCCAGTTCCCGTCACAATCTCAAACTCCCGTTGTTCCCCATACACCGCTTCAGCCAGGGCCAACTGTCGGCAGTCCGACAGCTCCCTCTCATTCCGGGTTCCCCCCTCAAGTCTCCGGGAGACAGTTTCTCCCCCAGTGGCAAGTGCCACCTTCACCTCCAGAGGAGCTCGCCCAATCACTCCTCAACAGGTTCAATCGCATGGACGAGCAGTTTCAAAATCTGAGAAGGATGGTAGACGTGAAAGCCACCCCGGAGGTTGCTTTGCCAATCCTTCCCGTCATTCATCTTCCTCTCTCCGAAATGCCCACGTACCGCAAATACAATGGTACCGGCAACCCCTTTATTCACCTCAAGGATTTCATGTATGAATCCTCCTATTGGCAAAAGGATCCGAGGTCCCTGGCATACCTCTTTCGGAGATCATTGGATGGTCCCGCGCTAGAGTGGTTCTATTCTTTGGAGCCCCGCGAGGCCGAGAATTTTGAAATAGTCTAGAGAAGGTTCTTGCAGAAATATAGGGATAGGGTCGGTCCCTCACTCTCCATTACCGACCTAGTGGCCGAAAAGATGAAGCCCGACTAAGATTTTGTCCGCTATGCTGATAGATGGAGGTCTCTGGCGGAAAGAATAAGGGATACCCTCTCCGAGCCCGAACAAGTGAAGATGATTGTATCTAATGCAACCCCACAGTTCAGACACGTCCTGGCCATGAATAAACTTACTACAATGGAGGAACTCTATGAAAGGGCCCGGTACATCTAAACCCAGTTAAAAGACTCCCCCATTATGAACATGTTTGAGTCACCGAAGCCCAAAGTGGTCAGAAAAATAGGCGCTGGTGTCCCGGGCGGAGCCACAGAGGGGGTCGTGACAAATGAGCAAGTGGGTGCGGTCAACAATGCCAACTATGCAGTCAACCCAAGGCCTCCACAAATGCCCCGACTTCCCCTCCAACCAGGTCCTTTCCCTCTTCATCCTCCACCCCAAAATAATCCACCCCAGGATAATATGCCCCCATTACGTCAACCCCAGCAACAACAACCACAACCTCAGCAACAACAACCACCGCTTCAGTACAACCAAGTTTCACCCCCGGGGAACTATGGTCCCCAACAGCAACAAAGGAGGCCGCTCGGTCCCAAGAGAGCCTACTATCCACCATTGCCAGAAACCTTAGCAGACATTTTTAATGCCCTCATGGCATCAAACCAACTCGCCCTACCCAGAGAAAGGCCTGTGTGGCCCCCAAATATTGATACCTCCAAATACTGCGTCTACCACAGGCAGCCAGGACACACAGTAGATTACTGCTTCCATTTCAAAGATTACATCCACGATATGAATGATGAACATCAAATAGATTGGGATGAAATGAGACGATACGTCGCCGCTCTTATGGCTAGGAGACCTCCTCATAGGCCACAGCAGCAGTTACAACAGCAGCAGCAGCAGCAACCACAACAACAACAACAACCTCAGCAGGCCCTACAACAACAGCTCGACATGGGCATAATCCAGAATCCATTACCGGAGCACCAACAGCCCAATCATCAGGTTAACCCCATCTCCTCCTTCCCCGAAGTCGGGAGAGAGCAGGTGTGGCACCAGGAAAGTACCTCCATTCTTTCTACCGCCAATCCTATCATCACGTAACACCCTTGCCTTGCCTGGGTAGCACCTCTCTCTCATCAACCTGCGTCAGTATCGCCTTCACCATTTCCACTACCATTACGCCCTCTCATCCGTACCCCGATCCCCTATCAACCGACACTCTCCACTACGCCTTCACACCCTCTCATCTTCTCCCACTCCCCCACTTTACCATCCACCTCTACCACATTTACCCCTACGCCTTCTAAACCCCTTATCATCCGTCAACCATACATAACCCCGTCTTTCTCCACCGTATCACCACTAATGCCTTCAAAACCACTCATTACCCATCACCCACCTCCAAATCATTGCCCACTTCAAGCCCTACCCACTTCTACTTCGTCTCCACCTCTGCCTTCCAGACCCCTTATCCTTCATAATCCACGCGATATCCCCTCTACCTCCACCATGCCTCCACCTACCAAACCCCTCATCAGAATCCCTGCTCCCGTCGTCACCCCTGCTTCATCAACCATTCCTCCACTGCTACCCCTCAAATCCCTGTTAAAACCCACTGCTACCCCCACAGAGGTACAAAAGCCGCAGGCAATGGTGCTCCGGAGTGGAAGGATTTTCCACAGGGTTTTCCCCCACAATAGTCAGAATCCTGAGCAATCTCAGCCAGAGAAGGATGATGGAGAACAACCAGAAAGAGCTATCCTTGGAACACAATATGATCTATTGAAACACTTGGACAAGACACCTGCTCGGATCTCCATCCTGGAGCTACTTCAAAGATCCACATCCCACCAGGCGGCCTTGATGGAATACCTTCAAAAAGTCATGGTTAATGAGGACCTCCCCATAGAGAAGATTTCGACCGTCCTGACCCCAACAGACACACAACCGGCCATCATGTTCCACAACTACGAGCTCGCTCCCAAGGAAGCTCAGAAATATGCATTGTGCATTTCAATAAAAATTAATAAGGTATCCATAAACCCGTGTCTTGTGGACACGGGTGCGTCCATAAATGTGATCTCCATGGACACCCTTCAGTTGTGTGGGGTCAACGAGGAACAAATAAGACCTTCCTCGATCACGGTCACGGCTTATGACAATAGCAAAAGGCCGCCACAGGGGATGATTATTCTGAAGGCAGAACTAGGCCCCATGTCAATTCTCACGGAATTCCATGTCCTCGACATGGACCCCACATTCAAGACTATACTCGGTCGCCCTTACATCGAAGCCATGGACGCTGTGCCTTCCACCAACCATCAGTGCCTGAAGTTTCCTTACAATGGGAGGATTATTAAAGTGGTCAGTACACCTGTCCTTCACACAGTGGATGCTATCAACACCTCTCTGCCCTCTGTGTGGCCATCTCATCGGCCCATATTGTCATTGCTGGACGTGCGTGATCTATCTCACGTTCCACTAGCACCAAAGGAGCCGGTCAGGACAACCGCAACATCATGTCTCCCTTTTCACTCCAAAGGTTGGGAGATTATGAGGAACATCGGCTATCAACAAGGTAAAGGTCTGGGCGCACAATTACAGGGTATGCTCAAACCGCCAAAGGAAATTAGGCCAAACCATAGGTTTGGCCTAGGCTTCAAAGGACCGTTCAAGGCGGATTGGAAGCCCCTCACATGGACTCTATCAAACCACTTCAACAGAGGGCCCGTTGTTCAGATGGGAGATTACCCACGAGAAGCATATGGGGGATCACATGCTGTATATTTGGCTGAAAAATGTCCGAGGATCACCAAAAGAGGCAAGATCAAAGATCCGGAATGCGGGTGGAACAAATGGTTCGACATACGGGACATTTTCGTTGCACTGGAAAGGATGTTCTCGTCTCCGCAGCTTGAAGGACCACCATTGATCTCTGGAATACCAGAGAATATTACCACTCTTGCCAAGGTTCCAAACTATCCTCGTCCTCGCCAGAAGGACCCTGTCATCGACGGATCTTCATCCGTCCTCAACATTGCCATCGACGGCTCATTAGCCGCCATCTTCTCCATCCACTCATCTCAGCCTTTGCTGATATCTTCTTCCTGGGCCAGACAGTTGTCTGATGATCTTCCCAGGTCCCCTTCTTTGCTTACATACCTACGCGGGCTTCTTAACCCGCGCCAGGCTTTCAATCATGATATGCTCTACGAGCCTCCCAATCCTCTAGCCATAACCACTTTTCTCTCTCCTCCGATCTCTTTTCGCTGTTTTGTCATAAAAAATGAAAACAAAAAAAAACGTCAATTTTCAAACTCCCCAACAACACATCCTCGTTGAGGAAACCTCCTACATCTCTCACGGGTGCGTACCGCCCTGCGGACCACCCGTCCATGGTCCGATGAGCGACCTTTTCTACCCCTCCTCTGAGGGGTCTTCTCCTATACATTCTACACCATCCCCTTCGTCTTCCTCTTCTTCTGTAAATATTGTCAGTCAATCTAGGAATGATGGGCCAAGGGTAGTACCTAGGAAGAAATCCAAGGGTAGGCAGATCCCTCGTCGATTCCTTTTGAATTTAGCCGCCAGGTGTCAGGCCCTTCTTGCCATCCCCCAGTTGTTAGAAAATTCCATCCAGCTACCGGAAATAGAATGTGAGGGCGACTGTGCATTTGATGAAGGGTATGGAGTCTACGAGATCACGGATGAAGAACGCCCCACTGAAGATGAGGGTGAAGAATATGAGGATGCGGCGGGCGCATACGCTAGTGGAATGAGGAGATTCGACGAGCCGTCAACCGCCGTAGAAGAATCCACCAAAGAAGTCAACTTGGGAACTGAGGAAGACCCTAGGATCATCCTCATAAGTGACAACCTACCACCCTCTGAAGAAGAGGCATTAATTGAGGTTCTCAAGGAATATAAGGACACGTTTGCATGGAGCTACGAGGATATGCCGGGGGTAGATTCAACCTTGGTCGAACACCGTTTAACCCTAAAACCAAGGTCCGTCTCGGTAAAACAAAGGTTAAGGCGTTTCCACCCTCAAATGGCTTTGAAAATGAAAGAAGAGGTTTGATGAGGGCATCCCTTGCCCCTCCACATTTTCTCCGCACTCGGATTGTTCCTCGACAAGCGCCATTATGTTAGTCATGTATTTTTGAGTCTAGTCATGTAATCTTCACATTTTATTTGAGTCAATATCATGTAATTTTCCCTTTATTTGAGTCATGTACCTAGGTTAGTGAGTCATTTTCCTAAGTATTGTGTCATTAGGTTGGTTTGTTAGGCTAGTGGGCCCAATTCATTGGGCTTGGCCCAAGGGCACCCCTATCCCTTCGGTTATTTGTCATTGAGTCAAATGTCAGGGATTTTAGTAGAAATGTGGGTTGCCTATATATAGGACCCCATTCCCCTCATTTTGAAGTAATGAACAATTGAATGAAAATTGAAATCCACTTCCAAATCCCACTAGATCTCTCTCTCTCTCTCACTCTCTCTCTCTAAGGGGTCCCCCCCTCTCTCTCTCTCTCTCTCCCTCCACCCCAATTTTTGGAATTTTCTCTCTCCTCCCCATTCACCCCTCATTAAGACCTCTCCCCTTCCCCATACACCCATTTAACTCCCCCCAACCCAAGGTGGCATCCTCCAATCCACACCCCACCTCCCAACCCCCAACTACCCAACACCACTTCCTAAGCACCCCTTCCTCTCCCCAAGGTCGAAGGGGCTCTTCCCTAAGCCCAAATTCAAATTTCCCTCTCCCTAGGGTAGTGCCCTTCCATCTCCCCACCTCCCAAACCACCCAAAGTCGCAGCCCCCCTTCCCCATACCAGCCAAGTTCACCCTCCACCTCTTACTCTCTTGGCCATCCCCTTCCCTACCCCCTCATCTTCTTCTCATTCAGCCTCTGTTTCAGGCAGCAGAGTTGCAGCGACTTGAAGAGGCAGCTACGACCGTCTCTCAAAAATTCAGATGGCAAGGCCTACATTGCTGGAATCATCATCGAGATAGCTTTCCAACGGTGGTGGTCTCGCCGGCTTCCGAGTTCGGAGCTGTCCGGAGGAGCGTCATCTTCAACGACTGCGCAATCTGTCCCAGACTGAAGACCAGAGCGATCTTGGAAGCTGTTCTGCGGTCAACCTTGGAGGAATTAGAGCACACTTCCTTCTACAAAATTCTTCTTCGTCTAGTCCTCCATCAGTAGCAGAAAGAACCACGCCAATCGCCTGCCCGAGCTATTTGTTCTGAATTATTTCGTCAAAGTGTGCAGTCTGCCACCAGTGGACTCAGGTTTAACCTGTCTTCATTTATCTGGACACCATTCTCATCTCCGACCTCATATTGTGGCCCCGTCAACTTCTGCTCGAAGCTACTCCGACCACGATCGCGTCACCACCAGTTTTGTTCATTTTGAAGTTCGGGAACGACCGCAGAGCCTTCTGCAATCCATTGCATCAGTTCTGCATCAGTCCGAAGCAGAGTGTTGCTGTCCTGCTCCAGTCACCAGTCCGATCAGCCCCAAGGTCCAGAGCTTCCTAAAAAAATCAGGCATCATCCCCTGTCAGTTGGGAAACTTTTGGCACAGGTTTCGTCAAGATCTGAGCTTTGTGGAATTTGTGGCAGTGACATCACCGCCCCCCTGTCCAACAATTCTGAAGGTTGGCAGAACCGGCGGGGATCGGCAAATCGGGTTTCCTTAGCATAAGTCCCCACCCCGCTTGGCCGGCTGAAGGCCCCTCCCTGTGTGGAGGTAGTATTGGATGTAATAAGATTAATCCCTACCCCAAGATCACCACTCCTGCGAGAGGTGTAGTGGTGTAATCTTTCCATTTCAGGTTGAAGCGACACCAACGTGGCGTGCGGGTGCATACCCTCGCCTCCCCGCTCGCCCCCGTCTCCGGCCGGAGTCGGCGTCTTCACGCCGGCTAGGTGAGCTCCTGAACATCTCTCATTGCTGTAATGGACTTGCTTAGCTTAGTATTGCTATAGTTACTCCGTCGGCGGTAAGAGAGTGTCCGATTTTAAATTGCTACCCAAATTTAGTGACCACCGCGGGCGAGTTGTGAGAGCATCCACTTAACCCACACCCTTGGTGTATTGGCCGCCCATGATTTGGGAATCCTAGGCCCATTTGGGGTTCTCCCCAAGCTAGCCAACCATTGGAGCCTCAAGGTCTCGCCTCGGACCCTCTCCAACATCGCCTAGTTGCCATCGGGCACTAGTGTGCGCCATACGGGTGAGCTCGCTAGTGTGAGTCCGCTGCTCAAACTTGAATGCTTGCAAAATAGGTCCAAGGTTGGTTTTACATCAAGGTTGATAAGCTCCATAAAGCCAGGTTCATTAGAGTCGTTCTTTATCCTCAATGGGTGGCGAACATTGTCCTGGTCATGAAGAAAGATGGGAAAGTCAGGATTTGCATCGACTTCCGGGACCTTAACCGTGCGTGTCCAAAGGATGATTTTTCCTTGCCTCACATTGATGTGTTGATCGATAACACAGTAGGATATGAGACCCTCTCATTCATGGATGGATTTTCAGGATATAATCAAATTCGTTTGGCAGAAGAGGATCAGGAAAAGACGTCATTCAATACCCCTTGGGGAACATATTGTTACGTGGTCATGCCGTTCGGATTAAAGAATGCTGGAGCTACTTACCAAAGAGCGATGATGGCCATATTTCATGACATGATGCACATATATCTGGAAGTGTATGTGGATGACTTATTGGTGAAATCAAGGACCAGGATGGAACATCCAGAAGTTTTGGCTAAGGTCTTGCAGAGGTCAAGGGAGTTCCAATTGAAAATGAACCCGAAAAAATGTGTGTTTGGTGTGTCGTCGGGTAAATTGCTGGGGTTCATTGTGAGTAAGAGAGGGATCGAGATAGATCCCGACAAAGCCAAGGCTATCAGGGATATGCCGCCTCCCAAGAATTTGAGGGAAGTCCGAGGTTTAATCGGGAGGTTGCAATTTATTCATCGGTTTGTGTCCCAACATTCACAAAGGTGTAGACCTCTCTACGAGTTGACCAAGCCAGGAGTAGAATTCTACTGAAATTCTAAATGTCAGGAAGCTTTTGAAGGGTTGAAGGAATATCTGGCTAGTCCACCCGTTCTCATTCCACCTAAACCAGAAAAACCTCTGATCCTTTACGTCTCAGTCTTGGATGACTCCGTGGGAGCAGTCCTCGCACAAGTTGATGAAGAAGGCAAGGAACGGGCAACCTATTACTTGTCCAAACTTCTCAATCCCTGTGAGCAGAAGTACACCGTCATGGAGAAAACCTGTGCTGCCCTCGTTTGGGTAGTGCAAAAATTGAAGCACTACTTCTTGGCTCATGAGGTCCATTTGATTGCTCGAATGAATCCTATCAAATTCCTTCTGGAGAAATCCGTCCTTACGGATAGGCTAGCACGCTGGCAAAGTTTTCTCTCTCAGTTCGACATCACCTACATCCAGCAAAAGGTGATTAAAGGCTATGCCATAGCTGAGCATCTCGCTCACCATCCTCTTCCCAAGTTCGATCCCGTCCAATCAGAGTTTCCAGATGAGGAACTAATGTCCGTCAACCAATCAGAGGAGCCAATGTGGATGCTATATTTTGATGGAGCTCTGAATTCTCAAGGGAGAGGAATCGGCATCGCCCTCCTGTCGCCTGAAGGCCTCACATTCCCATTGGCATAACAGCTCAAATTTCCAGTCACCAACAATATAGCCGAATATGAAGCCCTTCTAGCTGGCCTAGAACTCACCCATTCTTTTCGTATCACTGAGTTGCGAGTCGTAGGTGATAGTCAACTCATCCTTCGCCAGGTGCTCACTAAATATCGCACTCGCGATCCCAAACTCAAGCCATACCAAGAACTCACTGCTGCCTTTGCCAAACTGTGCACAAAACTGATCTTTGTTCATGTCCCTCGTCATCAGAATATTCTCGCCGATGCCCTCGCCTCGTTGGCATCATCCATAAGGTTCCCTCTAGGAAGATGGTTTAAGTCCATTTCCATCTACAAACTTCACGCCCCTGCAATTGATGATGCTTCCTACGTAAATATCAAAGACAGGATAGCAAGAAAAATCCTGCAGGAAGATATCCTTGAGAAGAAGGAGATCATGTTGGCAGAGGCCGAAGAAGAACTGGCTAATGAAGAGAAACCATGGTTCTATGAAATCGTCAAATACTGCCAAGATCAGTCTTATCCTGAAGGGGCCACCACAGAGGACAAGAAAGCCATAAGAAGGGTGGCTCAGAAATATACATTGGTTGGAGGTCTACTCTATAGGAGGAGCCTTACTGGTATTCTGTTAAGATGTCTTGGTGACGATGAGGTTTGGAAATGTGTAGAGGAGACGCACTCGGGTGTGTGCGGTGGCCACGTGAATAGTCAGATGCTCGCCAAGAAGATCATTCGGCAAGGCTTTTATTGGCCCACTATGGAAGAGGATTGTGCTGTCTATGTCCGTAGGTGTGTCAAGTGTCAACTTCACGCCGATAAAATCCATTCACCATCTTCCTCACTTCATCCAATATCCTCCTCATGGCCTTTCTCCATGTGGGCATTCGACATCATTGGTCCCCTAGGTGATCCCAATTCCCTCACCAAGCAGAAATCTTTCATCCTTACTGCGATGAAATACTTCACCAAATGGGCCGAAGCCGAAGCTTACGCGGAAATCAAGGCGTCAACAGTCTGCAAGTTCATCATGAAGAACATCCTCGCCAGATTCGGCGTCCCAAGCACAATTGTCACCGAAAATGGGCCACAGTTCATTTCTCAGGACCTACAGGACCTCTGCAAAAGGTACGCAATTGCATTGCATCATTCATCGCCTTATTACCCACAAGGTAACGGCCAAGCGGAGGCCACCAATAAAACATTGCTCAAAATCATCAAAAAAACCTGCGAGTCTGGTAAGTTTTCTGATTGGCCAGAAAAACTTATCGAAGCCCTATGGGCCTATCGCACTTCAATCCGTACCTCCATCGGGCAGACTCCATTTGCCCTTACTTATGGCATGGAAGCGGTAGTCCCGTACGAGACTCTGATCCCTTCTCTCAGGGTACAATTGGATGAGGAATTTCCCCTCGACGATCGTCGTAATTCACTCCTCGCCCAGTTGGAACTCTTGGATGAGAAGCGGCTGGCCGCCGCCGAACACGCGCGTGTGTATCAAAATAGACTCGCTCGCTTTTACCAAAAGAAAGTCGTTGAGAGAAAATTCAAAGTCGGTGAGATGGTCGTAAAAAGAATTTTTGTCAAACCTAGAGGGCCGCGTTCTAAGCTCCAACCCAATTGGGAAGGACCATTTGTAATTCAAGCTGTGTACCCTGGCAACGCCTACAAGCTAATCAACGTCGAAGGGACCGAGTTATCCCACCCTTGGAATGGGCTTTATCTTAAGAAATACTACCCTTAGCATAAAACAAACAAAAAAAATGATGATGAAAAGATAGAAAACATTAAAAACAAAGAAATACCAAAAAACACTAAAAATATGGAAAATTCAAAATGCCGATGCCTGGCAGTCACCATGTAGTTAAGTCCCTGCATCTAACCTTCATGTTAGGATAGGGCCCATTAAAGCTTGGTAGGCACCGGGTCTTGATTTGCCAGAACCGTGGAGATCCCTGTCTGGCCACGTCGGCCTATGCTCGCTCGAAGGAAGCTAACATGTGCTCACTTATGTATTTTATTCAAAAAAGTCGGTAGCATCACCTACGGTGGGGCCCCACCCAGAAGATCTCCGGAAGCTGTAATCTTTATTCTTTTCTCTTCGACCAAATGAGACAGTCGGCGCCCTTAAAACGCTGAGCATGAGAAACCGAAACTCAAACCCTAAAGGTAAGAGTAGGATCCATTTCCTCGAGCATCGATCAGAGCACGAGAAGAGGGCAGTGTCTCCGCAGGCATACAAAAAGGGAGCCCACAAACGTCAAACGACTATATCTCCCTCACAAAAAGAAATACAAAATCAAAATCAAGAGAAAAGCTTGGTCGTGACCGTGCCTGTTGCGATAAACGGAACCCCTCAAAGCAAAAGTCTGAATCCACAAAAGGGGCTGTGGAATGTAAATGCTCGAGATTTGGTCCGAAGTTGTCCGAAAGGAAAGAGTTAATGAGCCCTTATTCGCTCACCGGGTTAACGGTTTTGCCGATCCTCTCAAGATGTTTATCCCCCACGCTCTTCCTTCTTCCTCTAAAGATGAAGGTTCGATGGAGTTTCTGAAGGGTGAAAACTACCCAAGGTCTGCGACCTTATTTTAATATACACATATGGTTGCCTACTTTGAAAAGCAAAAGCTATCGCTGCAAAGGAGTCTCCATGTTTCTGGCTGGTCAAGACCCCTGTTTACCGCCTTGATGTCTTCTTGTTTAACCTCGGGCTTAGGCCAATGCAAGCGCGTCACCTATGGGTGCGACGGCGTCTGATTCCGGGTCAGCGTCGCGCGGTTGGTCCTTAGGGTTCCAGGGTGTTCCATCATATACCATCTAGAGTTGTGAGGAAACAGACCCGGGTCGGGCAAATCATTTACCTCATACATCTTTTAGGTGAATCCTTGTGGTCGGAAGCGATTGGGAGCCTAAGCATGGCATGACGGTATTATCATCAGGGTAAGTCTTAGCCGGCGGGATCATCATTCGAGGGGTCTAGAGGCGCAAATCAACCTAGATGTGCACTTAGGATACTTGGGAGGTTAGTAAGAAACCCCTGTCTCACGTAGGTTAGGTGCCATTTGGGTGCTTGCCAAGCGTTAGAAAAAAAAAATTGAAATGATAAAAATAACAAAAGATAGAAAAGAGAAAATGTACATATTTGCAAACAAAAAAAAAATTTTATGATAAAACAAAAAAAATGTCAAATATAAAAAAGAAAACAAATCAATTTTGCATGATTACATTTGCGTGCAGCATCTCACTTTTAATACCGCTTGCATTCGTGTGCTTACCTATCGCATTTATCATCACCGCATCTTTCCCTTGCCTTCGCTAAATAAAGGCTTGGCCCCTTGACCAGTTATCAAGAACAGTCACAGTGACCATTTGCTTATTGAGCAAGGGGCCAAGTCAGAACAGAAATTCTGATTTGTTTGTTTCAGTGATGTGTGCAGGGATTCAGGCAACAGAAGCAAAGGTGAAAAATAAACAAACCGAACCTTGTATTTTATTCCAAAAATACTAAAAAAATTACATCAAGTTTCGCCCTCTCTCTCTGCATTACTCGTCCCACTACTCTCCGGGTACAACGCTCTCAAAGATGCTACCCAACTAAGAAAAGCGGTACTCCTACCGCTCTATATTCCCCTTCCTATTCCCACACCCCGGCATTGATCCACGGAAGCAGCAGAGAAGCTACCAACACGAAAGCCACGCTCTCGTGCTCTTCGGTAGCGCTCCTCACCATCTCTCAGCCACTGTTCAGCAAGACCAAGACTGATTCGGAGTTCGAATAGTTGGGCCTCCATGGCCCTTCGTTCCTCCCTTTCAGTCAATCTGTTGGCTCTTTCTCTCTCTGCGTCTCTTTCTTTCTCTGCACGTTCTCACTCGCGGTCTTCCCTCTCCAACTGGAGAGTGATCCTCAGTTCCACGGCATCCCTAGAGGAGTCATCATCAGGATGACGCCGCAGTTCCCTCTCCAGTTCTGCTATCCTAGTCTCCTTCTGCGCAGCCGTGGCAAGCGCTTCTTCCGTCTCCTTTTCCTGCCGAGTGTACCATCTCAGATACGCGATAAGGCGTAAATAAAGAGAACTCAACACTGAAACTTTTACCTGTATACAGAGCATCCCTTCTGTCTCCGCAGCACGCTACGTGGCGTGAGCAAGTTGCTCATGAAGCAAGTCGAGTTCTGAGGTGGGAATCCACAAGCTGGAAGAGGCACCACCTACTCCCATCGCTGGGGAAGCCACGCCAATCTGGGCATACTACGACCGTGTGAATTAGCAGCCAACATCTGGAATCTGAGGTTTTAATTAGGAACACATTGTACACCTACCAAGACACTCGTAGCTCCGCGGGCATCACCCAACTGTTGCTCCATCTCTGCCAAGCGAGTTCATAAATTCGCTATCATGGCATCACGGATATCCTGCAGCCATACGAGTCAGCATTTCCACCAGAAAACCAAAAAAGGGAGAAAGAAGAAAAGAGAAAAAGGGGAGACCTACCTCCGCAAGTCCCCGGGGTTGGAACCGCTCTGCGTACCTTGTCTTGTATAGACGCAGGTAATCCTCGCGATCCCGTGCCTGCGATTCTACAATCGTGCCACACCGTTGCCAGTCTTCATACTATTCGGGGAACCACACGTGCCAGTCAATGCAGGTCGCCGGTCCTCGCGTCTCTCTCCCAACGCGAGGTGGCGCAGCTGAATCCACCCATTCTTGAGGCAGTTCTAAAGACCTCATAACCAATCGTAGCCGAAGCGGCTCGATTTCATTCAGGCAGTGCATCCACAGTTCCCGTCCAAATCGGGCACGACTTGCTAGAACCCACGGCTGGTCGGCATCGACCATGTCTGAGTAGGGTCTCCAGTTTACCATCGCTGCAGGGAACTCCTGTAGCTCTCGCCTTAGCACCATCAGTTGGTAGGTTAGGGGTGCCGCACTCATGATGGGTTCCCACCGCCTGACTAGCGGCACCATCACGGGTCGCCAATGCCGAGCTCTCCCCCTGGGGAGGTAATAATAGCTCCACAGCTGCTCGGCGCAGGTCATCAGTACCTTGCAAAAACAAGAAAAATATATAAAACAACCAAAACCAAAAATACCTGGATGAATGGTGTAAAACCACTCACAGCCATCTCACGATCCACTTCTTAGAATAGGCCTACAAACAAGTGTGCCAGCATGGCAGCTCCCCAGGCGTAGTATCATACTCTTTCAAGGTCTGACAGCAGCTCCAGCAAGCGACATTGGATACCGTCCCCTTTCGAGCTCAGTACCAATCTCCCCAAAAGGAAGAGGAGAAATCTTCTCAAATCTATGTTGCATCTTTCCCAGTTGCCGAAATCTGTGCAGTACACGGCACGGCATCCTACTTCCATCCTTTCCATGAACTCTTCTGAGGATTCATCATCCCGCCGACGAGTGTCGGTGAGCCCTAACGCATCCATGAGGGACGCCCTAGCTACCGACCTGTTTTTCTGACCATCTAGGTCCAAACCCAGTAGCTTCCGAGCACCTTCTCGGTAATCCGCATCAGTGACCCCGGTCACTGCCTCGCCCTCCACCTTCAGGCTTGTGATCTGGACCACGTCCTCCAAGCTGGGCACCATGTGCCCCCAGGGCATCAGGAATGCCCGACTCACTAGGTCCCATCTCTCACACAAGGCTTGGATCAGGACCAGGTCGAGCTGGATCGGCTGGATCCGAAGAAAGGTGCCAAAACCCATCACGTCTAGCCTGGCCTTCTGAAAATCTGGGAGACCTCGGTATGCTGCCACTACCAACTCCCATGAGATCTATGATTTCATCACACTCTACGCATACATGGAATGGAGAGGAGGTTTGGTCAGAAAGAAAGGAAGAAAAAAGAATGGAAAAAAGGGCAAGAAAGCTCAGGTTACAAGTTGTGATTGGGCCCTTTCGCTGAAGTGCCCTTCGAGGTCCTAAAGTCTCCTGGAACTACTACCACTGGATCTGCTTCTCTTCGAGCAGTGGGAAGATTCGCCCTCCATCCAACTCTCGTAATTTTGAACTCCTCCGCTCCCGTGAGAACTTGTGCTCCTTGAGTTAGCTCTCGATATACCTGGGAGGATAAAAGGGACAAGAATTTATAGAAATGGAAGGAGTGTGGGCCAAGATTGCCTCCATCACCTTTTAATGATAGCCCTCGCAATGAGGCACCGACCATCGGTCCCGTGTGTCACTTCACCGCTCGCACAGGGTGATTGATTGGACGAAGAATATGACGACTAGCACCCTATGTTGTCTAGGGATACCCTATCATGTTTTGAAGGACGTCCACAAAATTTGACGCAACATCCGGGAGAAGGAACTAGGGCCGTCATTATTGACTTCGACGACAGATTCCCGTGGAAAATGGTCACAACATGACGCGATTCTCTGCTTGGGGTGGAGTCTCGGCAGACCCATCACATGGGAACAGTGCAAAGGAGAGGAAGTGTAGGGAAGAAGGAATGCACAAGAGAACAAACGAGCAGCAGAAAATCAAATCACTCCATTCATAATTCTACATAAGCTGTCATAAACACTACAATCATAGAGAGGTGGCGAGTCCACTAGCTCGCCAACTCTTGCCATTATCTTCATGCTCGTCCCTCTAGGCGTCCCTCTCCTCTCCCCTGAGGTGAGGGTCCCTCAGAAGCCTCCTGGATCCCCGTGCAGCAGCACCCGCCCCGCCTCATGGCGCCGGCTCCACAGCAATGACCCGCTGCTCCTCCCCTGGCGTGGCAAAGAAGCCACTAGCGGCAAAGCGACCAGACTGGCGTAGTCGCTCCCCGAACTCTCGCACTCTCTCGTAGCGCGTCTCCATCCATCCTAGCCTCTGCACGATGGCCTAAAGGCCTAGCTGGAGCTCCCTCACTTGGGCCTCCAAGGCCCTCCTCTCGGTCTGATCCCGCTGTCACTTGGACCTTCTCTCGGCTTTCTCTCTCTCTGCCTCTCTCCTCATCATCTGCAGAAGAACCCTTAACTCCAGGATGTCTGGAGAAGGTCTCTCCTCACCGCGATGTCGCAGCTCTGCTATAGTCGCCACCCAGGCATCACGCTCCTCTTCCGCCCGAGCAGCCCGAGCCACCGCACCACCAAGTTGCTCCCGAAGGGAGGCAATCTCGAGAAAAGGGGCCGAGGAACTGGAAGATGCGCCGCCAATCACTCCCACCATCGCTGTCTGCTGGGCACGCTGAAACGAACAAACAACAGCCGTCAGCTAAGCTCCACATTTAAAAATAGAAAATGCAGCACTTAGCCTACCAAGAGCGATAGTTCCTGTTGAGTGGCGGCCAGCTGCCGCCTGACCTCGGCTAATTGAGCACGTAACCCGTCGACATCGCACATATCCCCAGCTTGGGGAAGCCCCGCATAACTCTCTCTCTGCCGCCGCAGGAAGTCGGCACTATCCTGCACCAGTACGCTCCCTTGCTGCCTAGGGAGACGTATGCGCCAGTCTTCAAGCTTCGCCTTGCCGCGACTCTCCTTCCTAACGCGGCTTGGCTCGTCTGCACTCACCCACTCATCGGCCAGGCCCAGGGTCCTCGCCATGTCATGCACCAAGAAAGAAGGGCCTCGCATCATAACAAAGAACGGTCCCCTATCTAGGACGCGTCCATCATTTGAGTGCAACACTCGCCGAACCCTTTCCCCCCTCGCGCGGCTCGCTTCAAAACTCAAAATGGATCAAAAGAGGAAGAGATCGGAGGACCTACCAGACTGTGTTCACCTCCCTCCGCGACATCGGGCCCCTCAGGTCCCTCGGGGGCCCGAAGCGGCCCTTCCTCTTTCATGGACGCCGTTCCGTGTTCTTGCGTGTCCCTCCTCGGGCGAGGAGTTCCTCGTCCCTCTCCACCTTCACCATGGTCGGGCCCACCAAACTCCATCGATCAAAAGAGGAGGAAGACGAAAAAGGGGGCAAGCAAGTTTCGGCGGAAGGCGGGCTCGTTTGCGGGTAAGGCACGGGAGAAGAAAGGCCACCCGACGCTTTAAATTTGAATTCAAGGATTAAGACGCGTCCTCGCGCCTGGACGCGCCCAAAAAGGGAGAAAGGAACATAATCCCCCCATGCAAAGTAGTTCTCTTCTGTCCAGGGCAAAAGTCTCGTGAAGCGTAAACAACGTGGTGCAAAAGAAAGTGCGGGAAAGAAAAAGGCACGCCACACGAAATCTATTTCATATAATAGTCAAAGTACATCATACAGTGAGAAGGGTGACGTGTACAAGCAACCCTCTAACTCTTGCTGCCACCCTCCTGGTCATCTCTCTCCTCCCTCCTCTACCGGGGATCCCTAGGGGGCCTCTGCGAACCCTGAGAAGCCGTGCTCGCCTCGCCCTGTGGTGGCACTCTAGCCTCGAATGCGCGACGACGCTCCTCGGCCGAAGAAACCAGATAGCTACCCATGGAAAAAGAACCAGACTGACGAAGTTGCGCCCCGCGTTCCTTCGCCCTCTGGTACCTCTCCTCGCTCTCCCGAAGCCTCCCCTCCGCCGTGCGGAGACTCAATCGGAGCTCCATCAGCTGGGCCTCCAGAGCCCTCCTCTCGTCCCAGTCTTGCAGTCGCTCCGCCCTCCTGTCCTCTCTCTCTCTCTCTCTGTCCTCTCTCTCTCTCTGCCCTCTCTCTCCCTCTCCCTCCCCTCTCTCTCTCGCGTCGCCTCCCTCCTCGACAGCTCGAGGGCGATCCGAAGATCCAGCACGTCACGAGGGAGCTCCTCAGCCTCCCGTCGATGCTCCTCCTCCAGCTCCACAATCCGGGAGTCACGCTCCGCCACCCGAGCGTCGCGCTCCTGCTCGGCACGAACAGCACGCGCCAGGGCCTCTCGGATCTCGGCCACCTGTCAAAATACGCGTGCATCGTAAGAGAGAGGTGAAGGATGAAAGAGTGACTAGAAGAGGGTCAGGGCCAAGTAGGCACTCACTCGAGCCTCGCGGTCACGCTCGGCCTCCTCAGCTCGAGCCACCGCATACGCTAGCTGCTCCTGAAGGGCAGAGATCTCCGGGGGAGGGCCCCGCGAACTGGAACCCGCTCCATCGGCCATCCCGGCTGCCGCTGTCTGGTGGGCCCGCTGAAACACAGAGCAAACGACAGTTAGAGGCCAAGCATCAAAAATCCAGGTCACAAAAAATGCATCGCATAAACTCACCAGGATCTCCAACTCCTGTCGGATGGCCACCAACTGCCGCCTGGCGTCCGCCAACTGGGCCCGCAGGTCGGCGATCATGTTGTCACGAGCATCCTGCATTGCACATGAGTTAGTGCCACATGCATATACATATAGAAGGGTGAAGCATTTTCATTTCACTTACCCCTGCCATACCACCAAGGAAGAGGCGGTCCCCGTACGTAGCCCGTTACCGTCTCAGGTAATCAGTACTGTCCTGTACATGGGACACCACTGGGACCCTGCCCTGCTGCCAATCCTGGTACTGTGCTGGGAAGCACGTACGCCAGTCCACAATCTTCACCTTCCCCTTGGTCTTCCGCCCGATGCGGACCAGCTCGTCTACATCGACCCACTTCTGGGCTAGCCCCAATGTCCTCATAACCAGCCTCAGCCGAAGCGGCTCGATCTCGTTCAGGCAATGGACCCACACGTCCCGCCTGAAACAAGGAAGACCTGCTACAACCCAAGGCTGGCCAGCGTCGCCCATGCCCAGGTAAGGTCTCCACACCACCTGCATCACCATACATACATCATGATAGTTACCATCCAGACACATACATAAAAAACATAAAAAATATAAAAAAATCATGCGCATCAGACCATGGCCTCGGGATACTCGCTCAGCTTCCGACGAAGTGACGCCAGCAGGTAGCTGTGTGGTGCCGCTACCACAACCGGCCTCCACTGTCGCGCTAGAGGAACGGCTCTCCTGTTCCCCTGTCTGGCTCTTCCCATCGGGAAGTAGTAGTAGCTCCACACCTGCATCCATCATACATCATTAGCACGAGTAATTGCATATTTAACTACGGTAAAATGCATAAACAAATTGTGTACCTGGAGAAAAGGTGTGAAGCCACTGACTATCGTCTCCCTCTCTGAAGTCTGGGAGAGATCGGCAATCAAATGGGCAAGCAGAGCCGCTCCCCACGCGTAGTGCCCCACTCTGTCAAGGTCCGCCAGGATCCCGAGGAAACGGTAGTGGATGCCATCCCCCTTCGTCCCCAGCAGAAGGCGGCCCAAGAAGAAGAAAAGAAACCTCCGGAGGTCTAGGTCCACCAGCTCCCGCTCGCTCGGGTCCTGGGTGAAAGCTGTACGGGCATCTCCCTCCAGTCGTGCTAGAAACTCCGCTCCAGTCTCGCTAACCCGCTGGCGCGGGTCGACGAATCCGAGCGCCTCCATAATCTCCACTCGGCCAACTACCCTACTGTCTCTATCAGTCACGCTCGTCTCTAACCACAGTAGGTCCAGGGCACTCTCTCGGTAGTCGGGGTAGGTGACCCCACTCACCGCCTCTCCGTCCACCTGTAGCCCGGTGATCCGAGCCACGTCCTCCAGTGACGGCACCATGTGCCCCCAGGGCATCAGAAACGCCCAGCTCGGCGCGTGCCACCTCAATGCCTGGATAAGAGGAAGGTCGAGCCGAAAGGGCTCGATCCTAAGGAAAGCTCCAAAGCCCATGGCGTCCACACGCGCCCTCTGAAAGTCTGGCAGCCCACGGTATGCTGCCACTACTAGGGACCAGCTGATCCGGCCCTTCATCACGCCCTGCACACCACAAAACCAACAAAAGAACACATCAGCATCATGGATAGTAATAAACAATAACATTGTATATGCTACTTAGTTATTTTATTTTTATTTTTTTTAAAAAGTATTTTTGTTTTTTTGGAGGCGTCCAACTCCTTGGACGCCGGACGCCTCCTTTTTATTTTCTTCATTTTATTTTTAGAAAAACCCAAAATCAAAAACAAAAATAAATAAAAAATAGATATATTATTTTGGAGGCGTCCTACGTCCTGGACGCCTCCTTATTTTTAAATCCTATTTTATTATTTTATGTAAATGAATAAATAAATAAAAAGAAAAAAGAAAATGTGGAGGCGTCCAGGCCCCTGGACGCCTCCATCCCTCACTCACCGGTCCTCACCGCATGGCCTCTCGTCCGCCTATCCAGCCTATTAAACCAACAGATTGAAGTTCCGAAGAGCTTACCGGGTCGTGATCGTCCTCTCCCGCGTCGCCAGCATCCATTGCAGCCTCCACGGCCAAAGGAGGAGCCTCCTCCTCCGCGGCAATCTCCTCTGCCGCAGCAACCTCCTCGGCATCGTCCCTCAGCCTCCTCGGACGACGAGCCCGTCGTTTGCGCTTCTCTCCACCCTGGCTCGGGCCTCCTTGCTCCATTGGGACTAAGAATGGGTCGTCTGGATTGACTGGGTCATTTGAATGAATAGTAAATGAGCAAAGGGGGGAGGCCCCCCCCATATATATAGAATCCACTTTATTTGGGGCGTCCAGGCGCCTGGACGCCCCCACCTTTTTTTTATTTTTTTCAAAATTCAAAAACTTAGGGGCATCCAGGCGCCTAGACGCCCCCAAAACAAAAAACCCCCAAAAAATAAAAAATAAAAAATTAGGGGCGTCCAGGACCCTGGACGCCCCCAAAACAAAAAACTAAAAAAATTATAAATAAAAAATTAGGGGTGTCCAGGCCCCTAGACGCCCCCATAATAAAAATTTCAAAAATATATAATAAAAGAAAAAAAAAGATAAGAGTATGTATATAATCCAAACAAAAGAAAAAAGCACAAAGAAAAAGAAAAACCACAAAAAAAGATAATTAAGGGGACGGGGGTCCAAAACATCCATGCCAGATTTTATTCCATCAGAGAAGCAGAATAGGCTACATCAGGGGTTTAGGCGCCTTAGGCCTTTTTTTCGGGAGAAGGCCTCATGAGGAGATCAAGCGAAAGCAAACATGCCGGTGCGCAAGTGAAAAGCTTTGTGTCACGATGCGGAAGTGGGACCGCCAGTCTTCACGTTTCTTTAGCCACGGAACACGGTTCGCTACAGTGCCACCAAAGCCTAACATGTCGGCTATGTGATGAAGCGGGCTTTATTGGAAGAGCTTCGAAGCGGTTGGCATTCCCTCACGGTGATCAAACTTGAAATGCAAATCCAGCCAGCAATTCAGGACAAGTGCGCTACCAAAAGGAGGCTTACCCAGGCTCGAGGCAGTAAGGCCATTATATAGGTAGGCAAGGACAGCGGGTCCCACCCTCTTTCCACGCCAGATCCCGCAGATAGCACTCAGTTGGTCTTCCTCCACCATGTTGTCGGTATAAGGAAACAAGAGAGCACCCGCCAGACAAATGGTGAACCCTTTCATGATTCCCTCCAAATAGTCATCGTCTGGTAACCCTCTCAGGGCCTCCATGACCCATTCCCCGAGCTTTTGCAAATCAATTCCCTTTTGAGTACGGGCGGCATGAAGCTTCCAAGGACGCTTTCGGAAGTCCCCCGTGTCAGCATCCGCATAGCCTTCACCTTCCTGTCACTCTTGAATTTCTTCAATCCGAGCAGAAGTTCCACCTCCTCGAGGAGGATGGTCGCCTCGAAGGTCGGGAAGATAAAAGTGTGGGTCTGGGGATGCCAGATCTCCACTAGTGCGCCCATAGCTGCCCAGTCCATACAAATCTTCTCATAGTGTTTCGCGTGAATAAGGAGCCCCTGCAGATGCCACTTCGAGAGTATGGCCCTCATGCCAATGGAGATGTTGGAAGTTAGCTTTGAAAGCCATGGCAGTTTGGAAAACTTCCTCGGGCCCGGGAAGAGTGGATATGGCTGGAAGAGAAAAGAAAGAAGAAGAAATGATGGAAGTAAGAAGAAGGTTCACGTGGAGAAATTTGAAAAGAATCAGCTTACCATATGCGACATGATCGTCCCACTCAAATGACCCTCGAGGTCGGAGAGTCACCTGATCTCGCTGCTAGGCCTGCTCCTCTTCATAACGCGGGAAGACTCTCCTTCCATCCTGAAATCTCTAGATTCTCCCCTCTTTCCTCTCCTGAGCTTCCAAAACCCACCTTGATGCTTTTGAATGAACTAGCCTAAGGGGAGTTCTTATAGGAAGGGTAAGGCGCTATAGGACGGAACATGTCACATCAGCGGTCAGTGTCAGGATTTTGGCTAGATCTCCTTTCCGTTGTGGTGTGATTCTGTTACGATTTTGTTACTTTCTAATGTTATTAATCCATGCTGGCCTGTGCAGGTTTTACTAACGGACGTCTTTGTCCTATTTCCTGTCCCACCTTTCACTGGTTGGTCCCACCATGTCATGCATCGTAGTATATGATACCTACGCTACTATAACATGTCAAGGACCTTGCGGCCCGAACAAATCTGGGATTTGAGTTCCCTTTCAACAAAAACAGTGATGATCCCGGAAGAATTTGGGTTGTACGGATAGGCTGTTAACTTGTGGTAGCATGGGGACGACGGTTCCATTCAGTGAGTTGGTGCGCGGATAAACGGGCCCCAGCACAGTGTCAGCTCACCGGATCGGTATCCTGACCCGTTCTTCACAAGTTGACAATATTATCCTTGGCTATTTTCTATTTTAGTTTGTTTTAAATTTTTCTTTAAGCCCAGCATGCATTCATATAGGACTTTGATTTATTGCGGAAGATCATTCAAGTGATTCGATTGCGAAAGCCGCTGTGCTTCAATTCTTACAAATATGAGATATTCCACTCCGAATAAAATACTGAATTTCCTTGAAACGGCCTTACGCTGCTCTTCCAAAGCAGACCCTTGTTTGGACCGACCCTCAGATATTCCTTTACTTTTTACCTTGTTTGACCCACCTTGGCCGCAGCACTTCCACATTGGCTGGTAACCGCTCCCCAAAGGTGAAACCTCCAGTTTATGACCCAGGTACTTCCACACCGAGAAGTTGGTCCCTTTTTCGTGCCTGAGCGCACATCTCACCCTCCCTTATTTGATCTCCGTCCAAGCAATCGTCAAGATTTGAAAGACCTTCTTCAAAGGTTGCCTCATTAAAACTCCAGGAAAGATTCCAAACAGTAACGTCAAAAGCGTGTCTCATCACACCTTGGCATCAACTTATCAGTCCACTCCCACTTCATTTCACTCCACTTCGATACCATTCCACTACGTGTCGCTCCCTTGCAAAGCAGACGCCAAGGCGGGGCAACTGTAGACACGCCATTCCTGACGTCTCCTGAGAAAGTCTCATATTACTATACGACGCTCCGCGACGGCTTACGCATTTTGAATCGCTCGAGTGCTTCCTTTTCTTGAGTCTTCTTCCGCCCTTCTCAGCATCCGGAATCGTCTCGTCACGGCATTTGGACGGCATCAACACCAGTCGGACGCATCAGAGGTTCCGAAACCAGGAAGGGTGTCTGCCGGGCGGCCGCCAATGCCTGAACTGAGGAGCCGGGTGGGTCTTTATGGGGGCGTCCAGGCCCATGGACGCCCCCATTCTTTTAATTTATTTTTCAAAGCCCAAAATCAAATAAAAAATAATATATTAATGGAGGCATCCAGGCCCCTGGACGCCTCCATAAAAACAAATATAAAAAATACAAAATGCCAGTTGGCATAAAAGACAAAACACAAAAAATAAAATATATTTTGTTGGAGGCGTCCAGGACCCTGGACGCCTCCATCAACTCCCTCACGGGCGCCGGCCACCGAACGACGGTTTGTCGTGTGTGAAAAAATCCAAATTGTGGAGACGTCCAGGCAGCTGGACGCGCCCATTTCAAAATCACGAGGCGCCGCTCACAAAACCACGCGTTGTGCCAAACCGCGTGCGGCCGTCGGTGGGGTTCGGTGGACCTGTTTGAGGCGTCCGGGGCCCTGGACGCCTCCACAAAAATATTCAGAAAAAATAAATAAAAATAGAATAAAATATTAGTTCGGCCCTGATGGAGGTGTCCAGGGTCCTGGATGCCTCCACCCTCTGGAGCCCTATAAATAGAGGCTCACCCCCTCAGTTCTGGGGGAGCTTCTAAGAGATCTGATAGGCTGCCGGAGCCCAGAGGCTACCGGAGTCATTTCTAACCCGTGGGGTCTTTTGTAGGTGGAGGTTCTGCCGGCTTCTCGGGTGTCCAGGCTCGCGAGAGGAAGGCTATCTTCGTCTACCGCGCTTCCACGTCGTCCCTACGCTGCCGGAGCTCCGCCGGATCTCACCTTCGGCTCATCCAATAAGCCTTTTCTTCCCCTTTTTCTCCATAGTTCTTTACATTCATCATACTGCATCCTCTATCTCCCTACATAAGGGCGCCGTCTCTTGCATACTTCTTGCATTCATCATCGCATTTTCCTCCTACTCGAGTCCGAGAGGGGTTTAAAACAACACCAACCAGGTGTGTGTCAGGTCATGATCTCGTTACTTTTATTGCAAGGAATTGTTACTACACTGCCATTTTCTAATTCCGTTCGTTTATTGTCTACTGTTTTGCAAGGGTACCCAAGGAAAGCCCTCTCCGTCGGCCGGCCGAAGGGGGAGGAAGAAGCAACCCGCCATCTCCCGCGCTTGAGGTAGGCGCGATCACTTTCTTTATTTTGGGGTCTTTTGGCCCCTGGCGATCACATCTTGTTCTCGAGGCCGCGGCGAGTCACTTCCCTAATGGCCGTTTAAATTTCCGTTCTTATATGTTATATTCTTATCTATTCATATTCTCGAGGCCGCGGCGAGTCACTTCCCCAATGGCCGTTTAAATTTTGTTCTTATATGTTATATTCTTATCTATTCATATTCTCGAGGCCGCGGCGAGTCACTTCCCCAATGGCCGTTTAAATTCCCGTTCTTATATATTATATTCTTATCTATTCATGTTCTCGAGGCCGCGGCGAGTCACTTCCCCAATGGCCGTTTAAATTCCCGCTCTTTATATTCTCCTTATATTCTGTTATATTTTTATCTGCTCATATTCTCGAGGCCGCGGCGAGTCACTTCCCCAATGGTCGTTTCAATTCTTGCTATTTAATTTCTGCACCATTCCCGTCCCCCCGAGGTCGTGGCGAGTCACTTCCCGCTATGGCCGTTTAACCCCCATATCTTGCTATATTACATTTGTCCCGCTCGCCCCGCCGGAGCAATCTCCCGTGGTGGCCCCTTCTCTTTTCTTTTATTTCTGTGTTGCAGCAAACAAAAGAGGAGCCTGCGCGCTCCGCGTCCTCTTCGCACCCCGAACCGCGTGACGTCGCTCACAGTGGGAATTGGCCATCCTGAGCTATCCCCACTTTGATTCTCGGGTCCATTAATGTGGTTGCCCAAGCGCATGGGGGCTTGAGCGCAATGATCACATCTTTGTGCACCAGTTTGGAATCGCCGTCTCGGGACTTTCACCCTTTCAAGACATCACTGCGATTATCTCGAGGCCGATTAGGGCTATATGTTGAAAAATGGATAAGTTGCTGATCTAGAGTGGGGGTGAATAGATCAACCCCAAATTTTAAACTCATACAGCAATTAATGAAAAGTGGAATAAAATGACATTTGCTGTGAACAAAACTACTAATTCAATCTAAATTAACAGCTAGAAGATCTAGTAAAGACTGACCATCATTCTTACTGAATTTCAATAGAAGTGATCAGCCAAAGCAGTATGGTACTAGGCAGAGGTTTGATTCAAGAATCTCCTCACGCAAGGGTTAGTTTTCCAGATAGGTGTAACCCATCCTTCCAACTAAGCCTTTTGATATACCACTGTGTTATCGATTAGTAAGTAAATTTAAGATAGAGGAACTATAGAGCAGATCAACACAAGACAGATTTAAGTCAGATTCACACAGTAGCAGGAATCAACCAACCAAGTGCAGTACTGGGCGGAGGTTCGATCTAAGAATAATTAAGAACATCAAATGTTAGGACCAGTGCGATGGATTCAGAGGGGTGGTGAATGAATCTCCTATAAAAATTGCCTAAATAAAAACTATAGCTAATCGATGCGTACAATTAACACACTCAGATGGGTCAACAAGATCATTGTTCCAAGACGGCTCACACTCGAACACTTAATATGGACAGTTGGATGAAACACTTAGTCACTCAGTGAATTCAGAAAACTTGAAATGGTTAGATGAGCAAATCTAATCATACATCTAACGTGGACCAACAGGTAATCAGTCCAAAGTGAGTCTCTAAAGACTACTATCGAATGAACGATATGCAATCAAATTCCTTGCTAGATTGAAGATTCAATTTGCCCTATGCATACATCTAGCGAATCGAATGAGGCAGTCAAACCACAGTAGACAAGGGAATTTTTAGGTGGTTCGATCTGCAGACCTACGTCCACCCCACACTCAAACCCGAGTGTGACTTCCGCTGATACACAGCTTAAACCACTGGGCCTCACAGCTTGCCTACAATCACTGAGCATCACAGCTTGCTTCCGCTGGGCAATACAGCTTAGCCATCCGCTGCCTAACAGCTTGACACGCTGGGCAATACAGCTTAGTCGACCAAAGGAATCCTCCTCGGCAACCGCTGGGCAATACAGCTTGGCCGTCTAGAGGATACCACACTTCTGCAACTGCTCGGGCTTATACCACACATCTGCAACTGCTGAGCGTCACAGCTTGCTTCGCTGACAAACAGCTTGAAATAAAGAGTGTAAAAGAAAAACAGGAAATGAGAAATCACAGCGACAGAAAGTTGTATACGATGATAGCACAAATGTGGCTCTTAGGGAGCTAACTAGCCTAGATTTGATCCAAGGTCCAGTGGAATTAATCTCCAGGAAAATATTCTATCTTCTTCTCCTTGAGCTCTTTCTTCACTCTCTCTCTATCTCTCTCTCCTTCTCTCCATCTCACGAGCTCTCTCACTTTCACTTCTGATCTGCTCTGCTGCTACTATCTTCTCCTCTCTGGATCGTACTGGCTATATATCTTTCTGCTTCGATCACCCTTCTCCGGAAGGATAGGCTTCCTTTTTATATGAGCATCAGATGTAGGGCGTGTACTTTCCATGATTCTCGCCCAAATGCCTTGGCCCACGTGGTAGCATCCTAGCTCAATGCTTTCCACGTGTCATGATCCTCGCACCTCCTCTACTCTTGGATCACGTGCCATTCTTATTCTTCTCAAAAAATACATGTCATACAGTTAGAAAGAAATATCAGCTCGAGACAGTTATACATATAGTAAAGAGTTAAACAGGGCTGCACGAAGTCAATAGGTGAATAAGCCAGATGTGCACAGACTTAATTGTGATGTATATACATTCATGCACGAGTTCAGTACTGTCACACTAGCATATGCACAAACTTATTTGCAGCACAAGACTAACAAATGCACTAGCTATGTGTATACAGTGTGCAAGCATTGCACAGACCTGCTCAGGTCGTGAGCAGCCTTGCATGGACTTCATGTGTGCGAGTATGAGAGGGATGCACAAACTCTATATGCATTTTGCAACGGAAGTTGCATATAGTGTATTAGTGCAAGATAGGATTGCACCGACCGCGCGAATGCACACAATGCAAATTGCACCGAGTATAGTCTTGCACACGCTAGATATGCATCGGCTGTAATCTCCGCAGTGCGATCTTGCACCGACTTGGAGAAGTGGTGCAAGACAAAACATGCACCGGCACAATTATGCACCAAGGAAAAACTTACGTCGAGTAAGTGTGCGCAAGACGGAATATGCATCAATACAATGACTTGCACCGACCGTGTCCTTGTGCCTAGACAAAGTCATGCTCTGACCTTTCTATGCCTAATACACATGCATGCAACAAACTCTGCACCGACGATGATTTGCCTAAACAAACCATGCACTGATGTTGATATGCACTGACTTTAATCTACACAGACTAGAATTCTGCACCGACCTTGTGTATGAGCAGCCAAGAGAATGCACCGACTTGGTGCGTGCAAAGCATGCCTTGCACTGACCTATCCAGCGTGCACCAACAAAGGTTGCACCGACCTTATGCTCGTTCACTTAAGATGAAACATGCACGGACTCTCTACTGAATTAATAGGGTTGTACAGACCTTAATGTGAGCATGAACACAATATGCACTGAGGCAAGGTTCGCACCGAGGCAAAACTTTGCACCGATCATCTATATGCACCGACATAAGTATGTTGTGTTCACGACCAACATTGCACCGAGTGCACATATGCACCGAGGTAAAACATGCACTGACTATGCTATATAAGACGCAAAGTAAGACGCATATGTCTAATGCAAAGTTCGCACCGAGACGCATGAAATGCTCATCAAACTCGTGATGCATACATCAATTATACTCGTGATGCATACAACAATTATTCAACAATAATGACTTAAGAAATGCACAGCAAGCGATCCTCATTAATGTATAGTGCAAAGAGCAGATGTGCACAAACATTCAATCTTTCATATAATCTTTCATGCAAACACATGGTGACTTATAGTGTTTGCTATCATCAAAATCACAGAGGCACAACAATCTCCCCCTTTTTGATGATGGCAACACAATGAGTCAACATTGACTCTCATGGCAAATTATTCTCCCACTTTGACTTCAACAAAAAGAAAATTACTCTGATACCAGTTTATAGGATCAAGCCCCTACCGTTGCGCTAAAAGCTCGAGCTGGTAGCGAAGGCAGAACCGTATTTCTGTATGGCAGCGCAGAGCCCCACACTATCGTGTTGTGGGCGGACATGAGGGGCTTCGCACATGGACCCCATAATCCATGCGGTGGGTTGGGCTGTCAAGCACCGATGGTCCACGTGGGTCCCATACCCCACGTGGTACACACCAAATGTTGGATTAAGTGGATGGTCAAACTAGAGGGGGAGGGGGTGAATAGGTTGACCCTTTGAAATCTTTTGCGAAAAACCACAATCAACTTTTAAGTATGAGAATACTGGTTCAAAATACAGTAAACAGAAGGTGTGGAGATCGAACCTAATCAATCATCTAGCGATACACATATATTTCAAGAGACAGCAAACCATAAGAGAACACAGATTTTTATGGTGGTTCGGTCTCCCTGTGGAGACCTACGTCCACCCCTCACTAGATCAGTGAGGATCCCTGCTAAGCCTTACAGCTTTGCTAAACCAAGGAACAATCCCCTCGACAATGCTGACCACTACCGCTTGGTTAACAAGAGGAACACATCCTCTCAATCAGTTACCCACTGACAAACAGCTTGAGGGCGTACGAGCCCAAACCCCTTGACCCAGACACACCTTGCTGAATCAAATCCCCTCCCTCTACTCAAACTAGTAAGAGGGAGAATTACAGTAGTAAAGTTCAAGCTGAAATTAAAAACAAGAAACGAAATCACTTGAAGATGGAAGGAGGAGCCTTAGATCTATGATGGTGCTGATTCTCGAATCTCAAACATAGAAATCGGGGAGAAAAGGCTACGTCGATCAGCTGGCTTTCTCCTTCTAGATGGTAGATAATCTTGCGATGATCAACTACCACTGGGCTTCCTCTGATCTTCAGTGGATGCAACAGCACGCCAGGATGAAGATGATGATCTTCGTCATCCTTCTCAAGAGCTTCTGCTCTGTCTTATTCGAATGCAACTTTTCCCACCCCTTTTCTCCCGCTCTCTCCCTATTCACGTGAATATTCCTTTTGTGGGCCCCGACCAGATTTTCTGGTTAGCCCAATGATTATTTTCATAGAGGCTTCTGGAATCGCGAGGGAAAGACAACGCATGCTCTTTTAGATGATGTGGCATCTAACGCCACTTACGGCTGGGGTCCACCCACTCATCTCTTGATGAAATTCAGATGGAGTCAACTCATTGTGACTAAGAGGTTGACGCCGCCTTGAACTGCCCACGGAGCCTTTCGAACATAGACCAGATGCGTTGACGCATAGGGTGCCTACGTCAACCCACTGGGCTGACCCCGAACATTCTTTTATCTCAAACATGAGCTGATGCGTCGACGCTACGATGTTGTGGCGTTGACGCACTGAGCTATGCCAGTGATTAATGCTTCTGCTTCTTGAACTGATGCGTAGACGTGATCAGCATCCTACGTAGACGCTGTCCTTTTATGTAAACCGCTGCGTGGACACCTTGAGCATCCTGCGTAGACCTTGTTTCTTCCTTGCATTCAAGAGTAAAGTAGATACATGCGTTAATGAATCAAGGGTTAATTTATCAGTTCTGTTGAACTCAACACACACACATCTCATGGTTGTCATCATCAAAACCAGGGGCACAACAATCTCCCCCTTTTTGATGATGGCAACTATGAGGTGTATGGCATTGCATCTACATACAAATGTATTGTTCAGATCAAACAAGGAATTCACTTTAGAAACCAGAACACCAGTTCATGTCATTCATTTCATTTAGGTCCAAGGTATAACATCGATAAGAAGAACAAACGACTCCTTTAACAAAAGTTGGACAATCTCACAGACAATTCCTTTCGAGCATATCATAAAATATGTAAACGAAGGAAAACTTCACTTAATCACATTTGATGTAGATGCAATGCAATTCCAGGCTCCAACTTGAGTTCATGTCTCTCCCCCTTTGACATCATCAGGAAGGGAAGCTGAGTCATAGAAGATGCTAAACTGTCTAGTCTGTCCGAAAATTACTGATCTCTTTGGAGAATAGACTTATGCTAATCATGTACTTTGGAAGTGATACTATCAAACCAGCTGTGTAAAATGTCAAACATATAGTCTACTTGAGCTTTCTACTGAGATCCCCATTCAGGTGCAGAAGAGGAGGCTTCTGTTGGTGGAGGGCAGTATACATCACGCTGATCTTCAATTGTGGGTGGGAAGTTTTCTTTTAGAATATTCAAAACATCCATAACCTCATCACCCACTAGAGTGGATCGTTCAAACAATTTAGCAAGGTCCTTACCAAAAGATGTAATCTTTTCAAACAAGGTCTGAACCTTTTCATTGAACTCATTGTTCTTGTCAATCAGGGTGGAATATTTCAAATTCAGCTTGGACTGGTTTTCCTTGACATCATAGTTATATGTCTACACAGCCTTTGGCCTGTTCAGAAATTGTTGATGCAAGCTTTTCAAATTGTGCATTACTGACCCAGCTTTCTGACAGACCTGAAGGAGGGATTCCATGAAGTTATGAAGCTTTTTGTCTGACTTGAATTTGTCATTCTTGAACAGTTCCCATCTACTGTCTGCTTTCTGCTCAAGACGGGAAATCCTCATTTCCATGGTTGAGTTCAAGTGCATTATGGAAGAATCAATGTTCTTGAACTTCATTTCCAGAAATTGAATCAAAGTGGGATTGATACCAGAAGTCTGAGCATAATGAACATTATCTGGCATTTCTTCCTCAGGAAAGTAGGTAGATTCATGTTCCCTTCGAGGAGAGGGTTCCTGAAAAGGACCATGTATGATCATAATATCTCTAGTGACAATAGGGAGATATGGAGCAATATCTGTGACAATATCAGCTTGGACAGGACAGGCCTCTTGTTGGTCCATTCTGGCAGGACTAACCTCTTGTCTGTCTACTCTGGCTGGACTGGCCGCTGGGTTTTCTTGTGCTATTTCGCTAATTTGTACAACAGGTGCCCCAGAGGCAGAGGCATGCTTCTGACTTGGCAGTACTCTGACTGGCTGTCCATTCACAACTGTAAATCCCATGAACTTTTGAATGTATGATAAGGAGTATCTATTCCCTCTGGGAATGTTGAGTTTCTTTTCATTTCCAAAATTCACTCCAACCTTTCTAAAAATTGCAGTCAATGGGGCAGCATATGGAAGTGTCCTAGACTGTTTCAGACATGTACCCATGGTCTGAATGATAACATCAGTCAATGAAATCTTGATCTGTTTCAGCATACAGTATAGCAAGAATCGTTGCATCTCAGTAACTCGTTCCCTACCACTGCTCTGGGGTGTAATGATGGATGTGCAGATATGATGTAGCAGTCTGTTGAAGGGAGGGAACCGATTGGCTTTCAGACTAAATAAATATGTCTGCTTTATAACAGTAGGATCACTAGGCTGCTCAGTCAGAAGTGCATAAGCGTCATGTTCATCAAGATGAAATCTGTGTAGTTGAACCCCATCCATTGGGATTTTCCATGATCTGGCAAACAGTTTATTTGTTAACTCAAAATGGACATTTCTGACTGTTGAAGAAATTTTAGGGATTTGAGGATCATATTTCAAATTTTGGTAAAATTCCCGAACGAGGGTGGGGTAATAAATTCTATTATTTGTGACAAAAGACCACCAACCCTGAAAATCCAAGGTGGGAAATAACTGCGGAAAAATCTCAAGCATCTCAACATCAGTATCAACAATATATCGTGGAATAAGGACTTTCAGAGGTTCTTCTATATTGATGGTGAGAGAGGGATCAGAAGACCTTGCATGTGAACTGTCCACACCTTGTTTCCCCTTGGTAGTAGCTAAAGATGTAGACTGCTCTTCTGCCCTAGATTTAGAGAGCTTTCTCTTTTTGGTCGGCGGGCTCGGATGGAGACAGCGTTTCCGAAGAGGTAGCTCTATCTCTTTTCTCTTTCATTTCCTTGGAGCTGAGGAAGATGGTATCTCCTCTGGAGGATCTACAATGGGAGTAACGGGAGTATCCTTCTGTTTCGCTGCCCTTGATTCTGAGAGATTTCTTGTCTTTGCCAACGAGCTCTTCTCTTTTCCTTTCCATGTTCTTGGGGCTGACTGAGACGGCATCTCCTCTTGAACAAGTTGAAATTTGGTTCAAGGCTCAATCTTGCCCTCAGCAAAGATGGGTTCTCTTCTCTTTAGACCCTTCTTGTCCTTTGTCCCTCTTTTCGGAGGAGCCATGGTAGTGAGGAAATGCACACGGCAACAGGGAGGAGAAGTGCCGTGGGAAAGAAGATGAGGGAAGCTGAGAGGTAGGACCCAACAGGGTTTTTGAAAGAGGTGAGGAGACAGAAGCGTTTATGATGAGGGGTTTTAAAGAGATGACCCCTTGGTTTCAAAGAGACAGAGCCGGTTCAACGGGATGAACTGAACTAGGTTGATGGAGTGACCACGCGACAACGTTGACGCATTGAAGGACTGAGGCGACGGCACCAAAAGGAATATGAAGGAAATATTGAGTTAAGAACCACAGTATTGAGGTATTCTGAGGACACTGAAATATGAAAGATGAGATTTGCATTCAGGGATTTTTAATAGATAAAATTGAAGTTTCCTTATGAGAGATATGCTAAGAGACCCTAATTCATTTAATGATGTGGACAAAAACAATCTTAGGAGTTTGAGTTAATCCCTTGAACAAGAAGAGTGTGTGTATGGAATAAAGATAGAACAGTTTGCACACCAGGAACTTTCTCAAAACTATCCCCTAGATTGTTCAATTTCAAGAGACCCTTATAGAAGTGAATTTAACGAGTTTTGAAGATGAACTCGGTAGGATTTTATGTGAGCTTAAGAACAACCACACATATATATATTTATTTATTTACATTTTTTAATATTTATTTTTAATTTTCATTAGCAGTCAAGTGTAGCTAGCATCTTGACACAGGTACACATGTTTATCAGACACTAGAGTCCCTGGTTATTCAGCATAGCTAACTATTCTGCTCCAATGAAACAGAGTTGGCAATTCACATCATGACATGCCTCACAGCACTTCATTGGTGAATGAAGGTAGTTTCTCAGTGAAAATTTGCCATTGCTCTGCAATGAATTATTTTTCTTTGAGAACAGAGATAGCAGCTCACATCATGACATGCTCCTTAGCACTTCCTTGGTGCATAGAGATAGTTTCTCAGTAAAGACTAGCCATTGCTCTGCAATTTATTACATATATATATATATATATATATATATATATATGTATAGGGTTTGTTCCTTCAGCTCTTATGAAACCTATTCTGAGTTTAAGGTCAATACAGGTATTAAATTCATTTTGCACAAAGTGGTCTCTTTACTTTTGATCATCATGGTTCTAGAGAAGATGAGTTCACAGTTTTATTAAATAGTTCTATAGTTGTTTCATATGCAAAGCACTTTTACGTCCAAGGATTTTTAACATTCAAGGATCATAAGATTTATAAGTCTCCAGCCATTAAAATTACAGAGTCAATCAGTGAAGACCAAAATCTCTCATATAGAAATTATCATTTTAACTCCCCCTGAATATATGACATCAACTCAATTTCCAGAGCTCATGAACCTTCCCTCATATTGAAGATTGATAGGTTCTACAACTCCTAGCTAAAGAAATGAAAGATGAAATATGTGAGACATAATCGAATTTATGAGAGGTTGAGAAAATGCCAGGCTCCAGACAATCTAAGGTACTGGAAGTGCCATTTCAGAACAACTTCATACAGCAGTAGACTTTAACGTACGGCAGACCTTTCCAAATTGCGTTGACTCATCTCCAGTATTGAGTGAACTCTTCTTAAGTGAGCAAGTTGACTCCAGAACGAGTTACAAGAGATTTCTGTCAGTGCGTCAACTCAACCATGTCACAGCGTTAACTCACTCAATCAATCAGCTGAACTGCCAGCACTATTTCCAGAATATTTCAATCAGTGTATTGACCCAGCCTCATTACTGCGTTAACTCGGACTTCTTCACTAATAGGCCAGTTCAAATAACTACGTGAGCCACACTTCAGATTCGCAAAGTATTACTCTCAAGGTGGTAACTTGTTCTCCTCAGCGAGAAAAATCTAGTGCAAACTCCCCCTCCGATCATGCATGACAGAAAGTTTTGATGAAAATGCAGTGATTGACAGGATGGCTTTTTATTTACCATGTGTTTGTCAAGAAAGATAATATGATCAAAAAAATTGAACTCCCCCTACATTTGTGACTTATTTAGAAACCAAGAACTTTCAACTTAAGCAAGGCATGTAATCAATTTATTGCTAGGTAAAGTTAACCAATCAAATTCCAAAGAATAAACTGAGCTATCAAGTTAGGCATCAAGATGAGGATTACAAAGTCCAAGCTCTCTCCTAAGACAAGTAAATCTTTCATTTCTCAAAGGCTTGGTAAAAATGTCAGCAATTTGATGTTCTGAGTCTACAAAAATCAATTTAAAGCTTCCTTTATTAACTTCATCTCGCAAGAAGTGATGCCTAATTTCTATATGTTTGGTCCTAGAGTGATGAATTGGAATTTTTGCCAGGTTAATGGCACTTGTGTTATCACACAATATTGGGACACACCCAAGATCAATTTGATAATCTTGGAGTTGGTGTTTGATCCACAACACTTGAGTGCCACAACTCCCTGCAGCGACATATTCTGCCTCTACAGTGGATAGTGCCACTGAGTGTTATTTCTTGGATGCCCAAGAAACCAAACACCCTCCCAAAAATTGGCAATAGCCACTTCTGCTTTTCCTATCAAGTTTGCAACCAGCATAGTCTGCATCAGTATAAGATACTAAATCAAGAAGGCAGGATGCAGGATACCAAATCCCTAAATCTCGAGTTCCGGCAAGGTATCGAAAGATACGCTTAACAGAGCTTAAGTGGGATTCTCTAGGATCAGATTGAAAACGAGCACACATGCATACATAAAATTAGATATCTGGCCTAGATGCCGGAAGATAGAGAGTGATCCGATCATACCTCGATAAGTCTTTGCATCCACTGATTTACCTTTCAGATCTGCATCTAGAATTGTGTTGGTGCTCATGGGAGTGTTGATTGTTTTGAGATTCTCCATTTGATATTTCTTCAATAGTTCGGAGATATATTTTGCCTAGTTGATAAAGCATCCTTCCTTGCTTTGGGTGATTTGAAGACCTAGAAAAAATTGCAGCTCACCCATTAGACTAATTTCAAATTCTGTAGTCATCAATTGTGCAAATTCCTCACACATGCTTGGTTTAGTGGATGCAAAGACTATATCATCAACGTATGTTGTCCCAAATGTTCTCATATGGACAAGAAGGGGGGTTGAATTGTCCCCGCCAAACACGATGGTAATTTTAAAGTTAACGCAGCAAATTAAATAACTACTAACGCAAATGATGAACGAATGAAATACAAGCTATGAAGAAATTAATTCTCTCAAGCTTACCATTCTCACACGTTCAATAAAAATTATGTAAACAAGCAAACCACAACCAACCACAATGTGAGACAGATTTTTAGGTGGTTCAGGACCACGACGGGCTCCCTACATCCACCCCTCACCAAAACAGTGAGGATCCACTCGCTTCAAATGAAACGCACGGAGCTTCCATTCCAAGAGACACGGAGACGACGTCTCCTACACGATCCACAATGGATCTAACCACAAACACAAGCTGCAACACCGTAGCACAACGATCCACCACCGTTCGCAAACGGTTCAACACACACACAAAGTCAGAGTTCAGAAAAATGAAGGATATGTTCAATACATGCTTGTGAACCAAACGAAAATGACTCAAATAAATGAAAATAAGATGAAGAAGTGAATCCCCAAGAGTAGAAAGGGTTTGTAGAATGTCTTCTCTAAGCCTCAAGTCAGAGAGTGGTCGGATGACGGTGATTCGAGCATCCTCTTGTTCCTCTCGTCGATCCGCTCCTTTCTCTCTTCTTCCACGATCTCCAAAGATGATTCGTTGGAGATGAAATCAAGCTTGCAAGAGCCTCTCCTTCCTTTCCCCTTTCTTCACCTACAAGACAAGAGAAAATAAGCACATTAGGGTTCACAATACACAAATTCGGATCTCACATTAGCATATATAGGGGACTAACCCAAAGACCCAAATACCCCTCCCAAAGTGTGTTAGAAACATCCATTTAAGTTTAGGAACCATTGGGGGGTATTTTGGTAATGTTTGAAAGGGTTTTCATTGGGTTTAGAATGCTTTCGGAAATCCCGTTCTGAAAGGGTCGACCCATGGGGTCGACCCTCGGGCTGACAGAGGTCGGCCGGGGTCAAAAAACGATTGCAACCCACAGGGGTCGACCCTTGGCAGTGGGCAAGGGTCGACCCTTGGTAGTGGGTCGACCCCAGGGGTTGACCCATGCAGTTGGCTGGGCTGTCTGCTATGCAGACAGCACACAGCTCAGCGGGGGTCGACCCCTCCTGCTGAGGGTCAAGAAAAGGCAGTTTTAGCCCCGTTTATGCATTAGAAAAATTTCCAAAAATCTAGATTAATTAACTATGCATTAATCAATGTATTAAGACCATGTAAATCACATTTCAATAAGTTTTATGTGAATCAATTGAGCATATGTGAAAATCTCAAAAACCTCATTTTAAGGATGCATGAAACACATTCAAAGCAATAACATCTCATGGGAGATGTTCATGAAAACAACCCAGATTTTTAGTCAAAGCTTAAATCACTTGAGCATGCAAGATATCAACAAATGTAGACATCAAACACTTCATTTTCACCATGTGAGCAAATATTGCATAGATGATCATTCATGAGGCTCAAGTCATGGTATCTTCATAAAAACTAGATGCATGCAAATCATTCACACATGAAACCATATGAAGTCAAGTTAAAACCCATGTTTCTCAAAACTAAGCACACTCACTTTAGGAATATGATGCTTCAAGGGAGTGATATGCTTTTATCAAATGTCATTACGAACACATGCTCTTCCAAACACACAATGTTTTGAATTCGTTAAACCACACACAATGTTTTGCTCCCACAAACTCACAATATTTGTTATCATCAAAACTAGGGTCAAAAATAATGTGAGAACACATACCCAACAATCTCCCCCTTTTTGATGATGACAAAACATTGTGATAATCTAAACATTTTTCTCCCCCTTTGGCATGATCAAAAATGGGGAACACAAGAGCTGGAGCATTTTGCATGAAAACCAACCATATCAATGAAACGGGATACTCATGCACGCAAGCAAGCAAGCATGATAGACAAGCAGGCATGTACATATGTATATCTCCCCCTCAATGGGATAGAAGGATACGAATAGAGCAGTTGATTCAAGTCATAGTGTGGAGCATGAGGCATAATCAAAAAAGGTAGTGCATGCATATGTTAGAAGCACTGCATAAGCCATGATAAGAACATATTCAAGCTATACAAACATCACAATAATACCCAAGTGAAATATGTGAAAATGAGCAATGAACTTCAGAAATAAATGGATATTGGCAGAATTTCTAGAGAACACTAGAGGGTTATTTCCTTTCTACAATTCCATTTAGATCCTCGACTTTTGGTAGCTTCGCACAATCCCCTTATTCATTTTTATTATTATTGGATTTCACCATTCGACGCGAGTCACCTCATGTGTCTCAATGGGGTTTCCCGGCTACTAGGATTCATCATAATTTTGAATCTTGTGGATTTTAGCTTCACTTTTCGACGCGAGTTTCCTCATTTATTTCAGTGGGGATTCCCGACTACTCAGTTCCACTTTCCACTTATTGAATGGGGTTGACAGCTTTTTCCTCACGATTCTCTTCAATTCCATGTAGAAATTTAATTTCCCTTAAAGTGTTGAAAAGAAGTTCTGAAATCCTTATTAATTAAAGTCATATGCATCATCTTGTGCAAGGTGTGTGGGTAATTGCTATGTATGTAGAACATGAATTTGTCATACTATAGCTATGACTCCCCCTAAATGTATGCACAATTGGAAATAGTTCCTCCTCCTTTGTATATGTCATGATTCACAAATGATAACAATCAATGCATTTTATATAACAAGGAGGTGAAGTCTTAGATGATTTTCAAGAAATGGTTTTCTAGAAGTATATATACATGCAAACAAGCAAGGATAGTGCAGTATGTACAATCATGGCATGCAAGTACAATCACTCATTCAAATAACAAATTCCAAGTTCTCTTCTTATTTGAGTGAATTTTTCAGGAGTTAAGGGTTTTGTGAAAATGTCTGCAAGTTGATTTTCTGTATTTACATGCACAAGCTGAAAATGACCCTTAGTCACATGATCTCGCAAAAAGTGATGTCTAATCTCTATGTGCTTTGTGCGAGAGTGCAAAACAGGGTTTTTGGAAAGATTAATTGAAGAAGTATTATCACATAGAATGGGCGTGTCATTCAAAGAGATACCAAAAACAACAAGTTGTTGTTGGATCCAAAGCACTTGGGCTATACAACTGCCTGTCGCCATATACTCGGCTTCGGTAGTTGACAATGCCACAGTATTTTGTTTCCTAGAGGCCCATGAGACCATGCAACCTCCAAGAAATTGACAGTACCCGCTCGTGCTCTTACGATCCAGTAAACACCCAGCATAATCGGAATCCGTGTAAGCTACCAAATCAAAAGTGCAGCTACGTGGAAACCAAAGACCAAGATCCGTGGTGCCTAGCAAATATCTGAAAATCCTTTTGACTGCTAACATGTGTGAGTTTCTAGGTTCAGATTGAAATCTTGCACACATGCAAACACTAAACATGATATCTGGCCTACTAGCAGTCAAGTACAATAAGGAACCAATCATTCCTCTAAAGAGTTTCTGATCGACAGACTTATCTTCTTCATCTTTATTCAATTTCACTGTTGTTGACATAGGCGTCTTGTGTGGCTTTACATTGTCGAATTGGAACTTTTTGATGAGCTCCTTTGTGTATTTTCTTTGATTGATGAAGATGCCATCTTTTACTTGCTTCACCTGCAAACCCAAAAAATATGTCAATTCTCCCATCAAACTCATCTCAAACTCTCCCTGCATCAATTTTACAAAGTCATCATTCAATGAATCAGAAGTGGCTCCAAAAATAATGTCATCAACATATACCTGAACAATAAGCATGTGTTTATTGTTACTTTTAATGAAATGAGTTTGATCGATATTACCTCTCTTGAAGCCATTTTCTAAACGAAAAGTACTTAGCCTTTTATACCATGCACGGGGGGCTTGTTTCAGACCATAAAGTGCTTTGTCAAGTTTCAATACATGGTCCGGATGCTTCTCATCTTCAAAACCTGGTGGCTGCTCAACATAGACGTCCTCCTTCACTACACCATTCAAAAAGGCACTTTTAACGTCCATTTGAAAAGGTTTTATGTTCTTAGAGCATGCAAAGGCAAGTAGTATTGTAACAACCTCAAGCCTTGCCACGGGTGCAAATGATTCATCAAAATCAATTCCTAATTCTTGACTATAGCCTTGGGCTACAAGCCGGGCTTTATTCCTAATTACCACCCCTTGATTACTAAGTTTGTTTCGAAAAACCCACTTAGTTCTTATCACCGGGTGGTTCTTAGGTCTAGGCACAAGAAATCACACCTCATTCCTTTGGAATTGGTGTAACTCCTCCTGTATAGCCAAGATCCAAAAATTATCATTTAATGCTTCATTTACAGTTTTGGGCTCAATATCGGAAAGAAATGCAAGATTATCAATTTCTTCAACTTCCCTGATTGAAGCCCTTGTTCTTACGCCTTGTTCCACGTCTCTTATGACATTGTCTTGTAGATGGTCCTTGGGAAACGTCCATTGCTTGGGAAGCTCTTCATTTTGGGCTGGAGCTTCATCATTTTTGTTGCTCGACTCTGCTTGATCCACATCTTGATTTTCCTTGGCTTTCTTTTCTTCTCCATCTTCATGCCCTACATCAAGAAAATGATTATCTTTGTTAGACATTCTTAATGTGTATTCATCAATGATAACATGAGGGCTTTCCTCTACCACAAGAGTACGTAGATTATATACTCGATATGCTCTAGATGATAAGGAATAACCAAGAAATATACCTCTATCACTCTTTGCGACAAATTTCTCCAAATATTCTTTTGAGTTATTCAAGATAAAACATGGAGAACCAAAAGATTTAAAATATGCAATGTTAGGTTTCTTATCTTTATACAACTCATATGGAGTTTTCTTGAGTATGGGTCTTACCATGGCACGATTGATGATGTAACAAGCCATGCTCACTGCCTCGACCCAAAAATACCTTGGTAACCCATTTTCAGACAGCATTGTCCTCGCCATCTCCACGAGCGTCCTATTCTTTCTTTCCACGACTCCGTTTTGTTGTGGGGTTCGAGGTGCCAAAAAGTTGTGTGTAAACCCCTGTTTCCTACAAAAATCATCAAAGTCATGGTTATCAAATTCTCTTCCATGATCACTTCTAATTGCTTTAATTTGATACCCCTTATCAGTTTGTAAGTTCTTGCAAAGATCTTCGAACTCCTGTAAAGCATCATTCTTATGGGTTAAGAATAATACCCAAGTGAATCTTGAGTAGTCATCTACAATAACAAACCCATAAAGTTTCCCTCCAAGACTGTATGTCCTAGTGAGACCAAATAAATCTAGGTGAAGAAGTTCAAGGGGTCTAGTGGTGGTGACAATGTTTTTAGATTTGAAAGACACTCTTGTCTGTTTTCCCATAGCACATTCATCACAAATTTTATGTGCATCAAAATTCAGTTTTGGTAAGCCTCTTACCAAATCTTTTCTAAACAGTTTAGAGATAACACTAAAACTGGCATGACCAAGTCGTCAATGCCACAACCAAGCATCATCCGATTTATTTGCAACCAAATAAAGATTTTTATTTTGAGAATTTTCAAGATCAACAGAGTAGATGTTTCCATCTCTAACACCAATGAACTTTATTTCAAGAGACACCTTATCTACAATGGAGCAGTGTGTGTTTTCAAAGATGACTTTGTGACCCTTGTCACAAAGTTGACTGATGCTAAGCAAATTGTGATTCAAACCATTCACAAGCAAGACATCCTCAATGGATTGATTTGAATCCTTACCTATTCTTCCAATTCCCACTATTTTACCTTTGTCGTTTCCGCCAAAAGTAACCAGTCCACCATCCTTTTCCTTCAGGTCTGAGAAGAGTTCCTTATTTCCCGTCATATGTCTGGAGCATCCACTGTCTAGGTACTATTTGCTCCATTTGGCTCTTAGATAGACCTGCACAATCAAAACAACTCTCAAGTTGATTTAGGTACCCAAGAAAGCTTGGGTCCCGAAGTGTTAGTCCTACTATGAGAGAAATGCATTCTATTTCTTCTTTCAAAATATTCATCATCGGCCCTCATCCAATCACAAACATACATTGAGTGGCCGAACATTCCACAATAGAAGCATGTGACATTTGGCTTTCTAAATCGACTCCTATGCATGTAGGATTTATCAACAAAAGAGTTCATGCATGAGTCAACATCATTAAAGCCATATGAATCAAATGATTTTTGAACTTTGTTATTCACAAACGAAATTTTCTTTGTGGGTGAGCGTCCCACAACAATTCTCTCATTCCTGGCATTTTCATTGCTAGCCTCACCATGTTCAACAATTTTCTCTTTTCCTTTCAATTGTTTTTGAGCAACATCTTTCAAACTTTTCAATTCAACATGCATGGTTTCTAAGTTGGTTTCCAACTCCCTTTTTGATTTCTCACATCCACTCAATCTCAAATTCAAATCATCCAACTCCTTAGCCAATTGATCATTCTAATTTTTTGATTTTTCAACATTTTCATATGCATGATATTTTTCTACCTCCAAACACTCTAGTTCATCCATATACAAGGTTAGCTTGGATTGAAACTCTTCTTTTTCTTCCTTGAATTTTTCAATTTGCATTTCATAAAAGCTACACCTATCAAATGGATTAGTAGAGTTGAACAAGTCACAAAATCTCTTCTTCATTTTCTTAACATCATGTTTTGATTTCTTGTACTTCTGAAACAAATCCACATAAGCTAAATGCCATTGTTCAGGGGTAAAGTTTTCAGAATCGGAGTTTACCTCAGAGTTGTCCTCATCCTCCATAAAGCAAAGATTTTGGAATTGCTTGCCCAATCCTTTCTTGTCACCTTCGGATCTTGAGCTATCCGAGTCCTCATCACTCCATGTTGCCTTCATTGCTTTGCCGTTCTTTTGCTTTTCCTTGTTCAGCTTCTTTTGGAGCTCGGGGCATTGACCTCTCACATGCCCAGCCTTCTTACATTCATAACAAATGATTTCTTCCTTCTTGCTCGATTCTCCTTTCTTGTTGAAGTTTCTCCTCATGAATTTTCTGGGAAGATTTCCATCTCTTCTAGCTCTTCTGAAATATTTTCGGACATTCCTTGTTACAAGAGCCATCAATTCTTCCTCATCGCTGTCCATAGATGAGCCTCCATCACTGTCTTGCGACGATTCTGGGTATGCCTTCAATGCAATGGATTTCTTCTTCTTGTTCTCCTCCTCAGCTGGCTTCATGATGTTGATTTCATATGTCATCAATGATCCGATGAGTTGATCCACCGTGAGTGTGGTGAGATCCTTCGAATCTTTGATGACGGTCACCTTTGTGTGCCATGGAGGTGTGAGGGACCGCAACACCTTTCTCACCAAGTCTTGATTAGAATACTCCTTTTCTAAAGCCTTCAAATTATTTGTTATCTCACTCAGCCTTGCATACATTTCCGAGATGTTTTCCTCGGGCTTCATAGCAAACAGCTCATATTCTCGCACCAATATATTTGCTTTTGTTTCCCGAACTTCTGAAGTGCCTTCATAGATGACCGTAAGCTTGTTCCACATTTCCTGCACAGATGAACATATAGAGATTCGTGAGTACTCATTAGGATGTATTGCGCACTGAATAATATTCATAGCTCTATAATTAGCACATGATTTCTTAATATGCTCTTCCTGCCATCCATCCTCATTGGGAGGTAACACATAGGGACCTTTGTTAATGACCTTCCAACTATCATAGTCTTGTGCTCGCATGAACACAATCATCCTATTTTTCCAATAGGGATAATTAGTCCCATTAAAGAAAGGAGGTCTATGAATTGAATGTCCCTCGGGGAGCATTCCCTTGTTGGCCATACTAGGGGATCTTTTCTCTACAATCGCGAGGTTGTCCTAAAATCAGAGACCTGGCTCTGATACCAGATTGTTGTCCCAAAGGTTCTCGTATGGACAAGAATGGGGGTTGAATTATCCCCGCCAAACACGATGGTAATTTTAAAGTTAACGCAGCAAATTAAATAACTACTAACGCAAATGATGAACGAATGAAATACAAGCTATGAAGAAATTAATTCTCTCAAACTTACCGTTCTCACACGTTCAATAAAAATGATGTAAACAAGCAAACCACAACCAACCACAATGCGAGACAGATTTTTAGGTGGTTCGGGATCACGACGGGCTCCCTACATCCACCCCTCACAAAAATAATGAGGATCCACTCGCTTCAAATGAAGCGCACGGAGCTTCCGCTCCAAGAGACACGGAGACGACGTCTCCTACACGATCCATAATGGATCTAACCACAAACACAAGCTGCAAACCCGCAGCACAACGATCCACCAACGTTCGCAAACGGTTCAACACACACACAAAGTCAGAGTTCAGAAAAATGAAGGATATGTTCAATACATGCTTGTGAACCAAAGGAAAATGACTCAAATGAATGAAAATAAGATGAAGAAGTGAATCCCCAAAGAGTAGAAAGGGTTTGTAGAATGTCTTCTCTAAGCCTCAAGTCGGAGAGTGGTCGGACGACGGTGATTCGAGCATCCTCTTGTTCCTCTCGTCGATCCGCTCCTTTCTCTCTTCTTCCACGATCTCCAAAGATGATTCGTTGGAGATGAAATCAAGCTTGCAAGAGCCTCTCCTTCCTTTCCCCTTTCTTCACCTACAAGACAAGAGAAAATAAGCACATTAGGGTTCACAATACACAAATTTGGATCTCACATTAGCATATATAGGGGACTAACCCAAAGACCCAAATACCCCTCCCAAAGTGTGTTAGAAACATCCATTTAAGTTTAGGAACCATTGGGGGGTATTTTGGTAATGTTTGAAAGGGTTTTCATTGGGTTTAGAACGCTCCCGGAAATCCCGTTCTGAAAGGGTCGACCCTTGGGGTCGACCCTCAGGCTGACAGAGGTCGGCCTGGGTCAAAAAAAGATTGCAACCCACAGGGGTCGACCCTTGGCAGTGGGTCGACCCCAGGGGTCGACCCATGCAGTTGGCTGGGCTGTCTGCTATGAAGATAGCACACAGCCCAGGGGGGGTCGACCCTAGGGGTCAACCCCTCCTGCTGAGGGTCAAGAAAAGGTAGTTTTAGCCCCGTTTATGCATTAGAAAAAATTCCAAATATCAAGATTAATTAACTATGCATTAATCAAAGTATTAGGACCATGTAAATCACATTTCAATAAGTTTTATGTGAATCAATTGAGCACATGTGAAAATCTTAAAAACCTCATTTTAAGGATGCATGAAACACATTCAAAGCAATAACATCTCATGTGAGATGTTCATGAAAACAACCCAGATTTTTACTCAAAGCTTAAATCACTTGAGCATGCAAGATATCAACAAATGTAGACATCAAACACTTCATTTTCACCATGTGAGCAAATATTGCATAGATGATCATTCATGAGGCTCAAGTCATGGTATCTTCATAAAAACTAGATGCATGCAAATCATTCACACATGAAACCATATGAAGTCAAGTTAAAACCCAAGTTTCTCAAAACTAAGCACACTCACTTTAAAAATATGATGCTTCAAGACAGTGATATGCTTTTATCAAATGTCATTAAGAACACATGCTCTTCCAAACACACAATGTTTTGAATTCGTTAAACCACACACAATGTTTTGCTCCCACAAACTCACAATATTTGTTATCATCAAAACTAGGGTCAAAAATAATGTGAGAACGCATACCCAACAACGTAAATTTGAACCAGAATAATGTCATTGTTTCTTACCTTGGTGAATAAAGTTTGGTCCACTTTACCTCTTGAAAATCCTTTTTCAGTGAGGTATGAGCTGAGTCTATCGTACCATGCTGGAGGTGCCTGTTTAAGCCCATAGAGAGCTTTGTCTAATCTGTAAACATGGTTAGGACAGTCTATGCACTCAAAACCAGGAGGTTGTTCAACATACACCTCTTCTTTTATTAGACCATTAAGAAACACACTTTTTACATCCATTTGTTGTAGTTTTATTCCACGGCAGCAAGTATATGCAAGTAATAATCTAATGGCCTCTAATCTAGCTACTGGAGCAAAGGATTCTTCAAAATCAATGCCAAATTCTTGGTGATATCCTTGTGCTACCAGTCTTGCTTTATTTCTTATCATAATTCCATTTTCATTTTGTTTATTTCTAAAAACCCACTTAGTTCCAATTACTGAATGTTCATTGGGTCTTGGTACAAGGTGCCACACTTTGTTTCTCTTGAATTGATTTAGTTCTTCATGCATTGCATTTATCCAACATTCATCTTTTAGGGCTTCAATTACATTTTTATGTTCAATTTGAGACACAAGAGCCAGATTATCCATTTCCTCAATTATCCTAAAGTGAGATCTAGTTCTAGTAGGGTCATGCAGATTGCCAATAACGCTTGATAAAGGATGATCTCTTAACATTCTAACATTGATTAGAGAATTACCTTCATTAGCATCTACATTACCTTGAGTGCTTGATTGTGCTAGACTCTCACCTGGCCTTGATTCTTTCTCCTGGAGATCTTGTTCTTCCTTTACTTCAAGGAACTCCCCATCATCCTTGTCCCTGCAATATTGTTCACTTTCAGATCTAACATTAATTTCATCAAAGATAATATGTGGAGATTCTTCTACATTTTGAGTTTTGACATTTAGGACTCTTTCTTACCTGTGGTCTACTGTTTCTTATAAATTTACCTTCCTTCCTTAGAAACTTCCTGAATTTCCTGGTGAGCATTGCTATCTCACCTGAGTCATCATCTGAGGTAGATGACTGACTGTCATCTGAACTCTCCTTGCTGCTAGGACCAGCCTTTAATGTAAGTGGCTTCTTATTTTTCACGTCCTCATCAATTCTTTTGAAATTCAGCTCGTAAGCCATCAGTGATCCAATAAGCTCATCAGGGGTAGTGGTAGGAAGGTTCCTAGATTCCTCAACAACCGTGGCCTTGGTGTGCCAAATTGGAGTTAGGGATCTAAGAATTTTCCTGACCAGTTCATAATCAATGTAAACCTTTCCCAGACCTTTAAGACCATTCACTAATAGAGTTAGCCTAGCATACATTTCAGATATATTTTCCTCTGGCTTAATTCTGAAAGCTTCATACTCAGAAATTAACATATTAGCTTTTGTCTCCCTTACCTCTGACGTACCTTCATAGATGACTTCAAGTCTGTCCCACATTTCCTTGGCACTAGCACATGAGGACACTCGTGAAAACTCCTTAGGATGCAATGAGCATTGCATGATATTCATAGCTTGCCAATTGATGTTGGACTTCCGAATCTGCTCTTTTACCCACAGTTCTTCATCTCCTTCTAACTGATAGGGTCCTTTGCTCACGACTCTCCAAATCTCATGGTCCTGAGATCACAGAAATACCTGCATCCGATTTTTCCAGTAAGCATAGTTAGTGCCATCAAAGAAGGGTGGCCTATTCTGATGAGGACATCAAGAGCTTATGGGTTGTATTGTGTGTATTGGCTTGTATGAGATTGTAATTGTGTAATTTCTTTCATTTGTGATGGGGACATCCCTGGCCCCTCCACATTTTCTGAAGCTTGGATTGATCGTCGGTGTACGCCATTATGTTCCTCATGTGTTTGTGAGTCGAGTCATGTAATTTTCTTATTTTTATTTGAGTCTTAAACATGTAATTTTCCCTTTATTGAGTCATGTACCTAGGTTAGAAAGTCATTTTCCTAAGTCTTGAAGTCATTATGTTGGTTTGATAGGTTAATGGGCCCAATTCATTGGGCTAGGCCCAGGGGCGCCTCTCCCTTGGACTGTTTGGTTATTAGTTAGTTTGTCAGGGTCAGTTTGGTCTTAGGAAAAGTGTGGGGTCTATAAATAGCCCCACCCCTCTCTCATTTGTAACAATTATGCTTCAATATTGAATCTAGAAAATTTTCACACCTTCTAGTTCCCTCTCAATATCTCCCTCTCTCTCTCTCTTACTATCACTCTCTCTAAGTGGGTTGTGCCCCCTCTCTCTCTCCTCCCCACCCCAATTTCGAAATTCATTCTCACTCCTCCCCATTCACCCCTCATTAAGGCCCCTTCCCCTTCCCCATGCACTCATTTAATTCCCCCTCCAACCCCTAGGTGGAAACCCCTTCTCCTAGGCACCTTTCCACTCTCCCAAGCAACCCTCCCTCTCCTAAGACTGAAAGAGCCCTTCCCTAGGCCAAATTTCGAATTTTCCTCTCCCTTGGGCTGTGCCCTTTCATCTCCCCACCTCCTTAACCACCCAAGGTCGCACCCCCCTTCCCTATCCACCAAATAACCCCTTGTTCATGCCCTTCCCCACACCCTCTCCTCCACCTATTCTGTCCCTGTTGCAGGTTTCAGAAAAGTAGTGATTTGCAGTAGCAGCCACGGCTTCCCCGGAAGGCTCCCGGTGGCATATCTTATATTGTTGGAATCGTCTCCAAGTCTTCTTTCCAACGGTGGTACTCCTGCCTGCATCCGAGTTCGGAGCTGTCCAGAGGAACGTCATCTTCAACGACTGCGCAATCTGTCCCAGACTGAAGACCAGAGCGATCTTGGAAGCTGTTCAGCGGCCAACCTTGGAGGAATTCAATCACGCTTCCTTCTACAAAATTCTTCTTCGTCTAGTCCTACATCAGTATTAGAAGGAATGGTGCCAATCGCCCCCCCCGAGCTATTTGTTCTGAATTTCTTCGCCGGAGTGTGCAGTCTGCCCCTGCAGGTCCAGGTTCGACCTGTCTTCACTTCTCCGGCCACCATTCTCCTCTCCGACCTCGGATTGTGGCCCCATCAATTTCTGCTCGAAGCTACTCCGACCACGATCGTGTCACCACTAGTTTCGTTTGATTTGGAGTTCAGGAGCGACCACAGAGCCTTCTGCAATCCACTGTATCAGTTCTGCATCAGTCAGAGGTAGAGTGTTGCTGTCCTGCTCCAGTCGCCGGTCCGATCAGCCCCGAGTTCCAGAGCTTCCCAAAAAATTCAAGCATCATCCTCGGCCAGTTGGGGAACTTTTGGCACTGGTTTCATCAAATTTGGAGCTTGGTTGAGTCCGTGGCAGCATCTTCATCGACAACCTGTTCAGCAATACTGAAGAGTGGCAGAACCGGCAAAGCTTGGAGAGTCGGCGTTCTCTTCATAATTTCTCCACCACGCTTGGCCGGCTGAAGGCCCCTCCCTGCGTGGAGGTAATCTTGGTTGTAATAAGTCTAACCCCCACCCCAAGAGCCAACCTCCTGCGAGAGGTGTAGTTCATGTAATAATATTTTTGCAGATTTGAAGAGACACCGACGCGGCTTGCGGGCGCAAACCCTTGCCTCCCCGCTCGCCCCCGTCTTCGGCCGGAGTTGATGTCTTCACGCCGGCTAGGTGAGCCTCGGTCCCCCTTTCCTTGCTGGTCAATATCACTTGCTTAGCTTAGTATTCTTGCTTTGCTGCGTCGGACGGAGAGCGAGGGCCCGGCCTAAATTGCCGAACACGTGAGTGTCCATCGCGGGCGAGTTGTGAGCGAGCCATTTCAACCCACACCCATGGTGTGACGGCCGCCCGTGAGTGGGCATCCCTGGCCCAATTGGGGTTCTCCCCAAGCTTGCCAAGCACCGGAGCATCATTGTCCCACCCCGGACCCTCTCCATTATCGTTTAGTTGCCCACGGGCACAAGTGTGCACCAAGCGAGTGAGCCGCTCAAGTGGTATCATCGCCAATTTGCTTGCTTGCAATCTTAGGTCCAAGGGTCATATTATCTTGTGTTCATCACCCCAAGGTGGTGTCACATCAATTTGGGCTCCTTGTAAGGCTTATAACAAGTCATTGGGCCATTTGTAATGTATAGTCCATGGCTAGGTTGCCATTAGTAGAGTCCATTAGGAGCTTATTCCATATTGGGTCTTAAGGCCATCATTATGGACCTTAATAGCCACTTAGGCCCAAATAGGCTTCTCCCTCTCATGGGCAACCAAGGGTGGAAGAGTCTAGCATGGTTAGTGGGCTTGTTACATGGCCTTTAACCATACTTGGCCCAAGGGAGGCCCATGAAGGGGGCGCCCTCTTCCTTTGGCCTTATTAGGCTTGGTTGGTGAAAATTAGGTAGGTTTGAATAGAATTGGTCTAAGTTAGATTAAAATAGATATTAAGTGTTTTGACCACATGGGAGAAATATTTAGGAACTCCCTGATATGCCCTTCAAAACCCCAGATCTATGGGCATTTAGTGTCTTTTTACATTTATTATATATAGTTTGTATTTTCCAATTGATTGAATTAATGAAAGTGCAAAAATCATTGTGCAAGAACCCCTCTCTTGGAGAATTTCGACCTCTCCTCTCTCCCCCCCTGGTTTCTTCATCCCCAACCCCCATTCTAGAGTGATATATCCTTCCCCCCACCTCCGGTGATCATCGGTGCCGCCGCCGCCGCCGTTCGTGCCGCCATCACGCCGCTGCGGAGCCGCCTTCGGTGTTCTGTCCATCCTGGATAGAGGCTTCTTGTCTAAATATCTTCTCTCTACCACGTAAAGATCTCAAGCTGTAATTTTTATGGTGTGTTCTACCCTTACATCCCAAGTGTCACCTAAATTTTCACGCCCAAAATCCACCGTTTAGTATTTTTACATTTTCGTCCAACCTGTCATCCCAGATCTGCCAGGTTTCTGTCTACAGTGACAGAACCTCTGAGTTCTCTCCCTCTGACCATCTTTTTGATTTTTCCAAACTCTCCCAATTTTACTGAGAGTTCTGTCCATCACCCCTACATCCACAAATTTTCTTAATTTTTTATCAGCCTTCTATCTATTTTTAGAAATTCGTATTCTTCCTCAGCTACAGTGTTGTTAGTCAGATCCCAGATCTGACCACCCTCCACTTCCAAAATCAGAACAAATCCCCACCACCTCCAAATCCAGATCCAAAAATAGTCCTGGTTTCCTTACTTGATTTCCTACAACTTTCATGAACAAGTCGAAGTCTGAAGCTGAGGTCTTCATATCGGTCAAAGGCAATCCACAGGAAAGTTCTCTGCTGACCTGAGATTTCAGGAACTGTACAACAGCAACCTTCAAAATTCGCCAATCAGAAGTACAGGCTTGATTATTTTTCTGTAATCACCTTGGGTTGAAGCCCTTCGAAGCATCTTTCCAACGGATCCTGTTTCGTCGCATTTCGACGTCGGGGCTGATCGCAACGTCCGTTCTCGCCGGTGCGCGCGCCAGAAAATAGAATCGGCAGGTCCGTGGCCGGTTATTCCGACCGGTGCCGATCGGAGCCGCCCGGCCTCCGACCAGTGAACCAGCGTGCCGCCAGCCCATGGAACGCTTCCCTAAGTGTCCCCACAATAGCGGTGTCATCGGGTCCCACTCGACCCCTCCGGACAGCACGTGGGCCCCACAGCCACAAGTTCGGGTGCTGTCGAAGAGACGCGAAAAGCCGCCCGTCAACCCGAATTCGGTCCTCCCGGGCCCAGTTGTGTAGCCCTTTACCTCCCTGCATGGAGTGGGTGATATTTCATTGCTGTCATTATTGTGTAATATTTATCCCGGGAGTACGAGTTTCGGCCAGGTCCATCGTCCCCACGTCGAGCGCGTGGAGGTATCGTCCTCGCTCCTTACTTGGCATTTGCTTAATTTCATATATGCTTGTTTATGCCGCTGCTAGAGAGCATGTGTAGGGATATCTAGCTCGCTTTATATGTTCATTACCGCTGCTGCGAGAGAGTACGTGACCATCCTGTGACCCGATCCGGGTACAAAAGAGAGCCGATCACCCTAGCTCATTGCCGGTTTCTCAACCGCGCACATTCGACGCTTCCCTCGTTAAGGGACGATCACCATCTTGTCGTGTCCGTGGTCTCGTCCCGCATCAATTTGGTATCAGAGCGAGTTGAGTCTAGGGTGTCAAAAAAAAGTGTGTCATTTAAGTCTAAGTGTCTAAGTCGGTCTTAGGAGTTGCATTTACCTACCATTAGTCGGTATATAAAAAGGTGTTGTCCGAACGTTAGGCTATGCCTATCGGGAAGGTCGCACACTTGCGTGAGTGATCTTCGGATCGATTAACTCCGCCCCGTACCGAGTCTTGGTGTCTTGTCCTTAGTGTTCATGCATCCCAACCTTGCATAGTCGGTCTAGTGTCATGTCCAAATGGCCTTGCATATCCATTCCTAGGGATCCATTCCCGTATTTTGGCAACTATGGCCAACCTATGCCGACCCGTCCAAGGCGATAGGTCCGTGTCCGAGTACATTCAGGCATATCATACGTATTGGTTGAAACATGGCTTGGGAGAGGAGAGCAACACGGCCGCATTTCAGTTCCGGAGAGGTTTGCGCTTTCACTTCCAGTTAGAATGTCTTATCCGTAATGCATTCTCTCTAGCGGAATCCTATACGGTCGCTCTAGTGGTCGAACCATTTGAGTCACACTTTTCTCGGTATGGTGGCTTTAGACAAGCATCTACCTCCCAGCCGCCTACACCATGGCCTTCACCACTCGAGAGAGTTCCAATGTCATCCCCCTCTATTTCCGAATTCGATTCGGAATCCTCTCATTTGGAACCACCAAAGCCCGAGCCACCCGTGTTTCTTACGGGAATGCTATACATCGCCGAGCCACTTTTTAGTTGGCTCAATGATGGCTTGGTCCCACCTCCCTTTTCATCCATGGACCCCATCCTCCCTTTAGTGCCGGTCAACTCCTTCCATACCACATTTCGATCTAGTCACCATGTTGACACATTGGACGATCTTGTCATGGGATTAGATTCACAATGGAAGTTGACGCATCTTTTGACCCGAGGCTTTGACCAACCCGCTAGTCTTAGCTTCACCCATCCGGCCTTAGGGTCCATTACCTCCGTGTGCACCATGGGGTGTGTCACCACGGAGATTCTTCTACTCCTCCCGATGCCGGCCGAGTCCGACTTCGTTCCCTTTTGCCCAAGGGAGGAATCTTATTTCCTACACATGTCCGTCGTCCCACCGATCATAATGTATGGCGGTGATTATGAATTCCAAACTTGGGACCATGTCATGTTGGAACCCACCTCACGGGGTCATACCTTCTTCGACCCTTTTGACCCCCTCACTAGTGAATCTCCCGAGCCCCCATCTTCACTCCACTTCCTCCGCGGAGTTCACTATCACACCGTTTCCACTCGGGCCAAGCAACCTCCACATAGCCATAGGTCCGAATTTTCATATGGGGGTAATGAAAACTTTGGTTTCTCCGATCCATCCAAACCACCCGCACCTCCCGAACTTCCCACATCCAAGCCCAATGTCAATGATTGGTGCATCGTAGGGTGTCTAGGAGTTCCCCATGACGTCAACCTCCGGTTACGTCAAATGCATGCATGGCACACGTTCGGGTGTCCTAGTCCGCCGTCATCCATGTACGGGTCGGACTAACATTAGGTGTGTCTAGGGTCATAGATGAGTCCGTGTGTTTTCCTTGTGTGGTTTGTTTGCATGGTTTGTGTGTAGTTTGAGAGTCTGCATGTGTCTTGTGTAAGCTCGTTGTCGTTCTCTTATGAGTAAGAGGTGATTGGACTCACTTGATGAGTATGGGATCGGGTCTACATCTATACCCGGATCAGTCACCTACAAGGACTCAGCGGTGAATCCCAGTGAGTCTTCGAGCCGCTTCCTTCCCTTTTGACAGTGCCCCATTCGGAGTGTCCACCTTTAGTCCATAGCAGTCGCGCATATCGAGTATATATGGAATGAGCAGGTGACGATCATTTGGAGCGGAGCGTACCCGCGTTACTTGGAACGGTGACGGATCTGCCGGAGTATTCGAGCATCCCTACCCCTACTCGACGGGGTCGAGTTCCTCCCACCCTGGGAGAATTGATGAGGACATCAAGAGCTTATGGGTTGTATTGTGTGTATTGGCTTGTATGAGATTGTAATTGTGTAATTTCTTTCATTTGGGCTCCTTGTAAGGCTTATAACAAGTCATTGGGCCATTTGTAATGTATAGTCCATGGCTAGGTTGCCATTAGTAGAGTCCATTAGGAGCTTATTCCATATTGGGTCTTAAGGCCATCATTATGGACCTTAATAGCCACTTAGGCCCAAATAGGCTTCTCCCTCTCATGGGCAACCAAGGGTGGAAGAGTCTAGCATGGTTAGTGGGCTTGTTACATGGCCTTTAACCATACTTGGCCTAAGGGAGGCCCATGAAGGGGGCGCCCTCTTCCTTTGGCCTTATTAGGCTTGGTTGGTGAAAATTAGGTAGGTTTGAATAGAATTGGTCTAAGTTAGATTAAAATAGATATTAAGTGTTTTGACCACATGGGAGAAATATTTAGGAACTCCCAGATATGCCCTTCAAAACCCCAGATCTATGGGCATTTAGTGTCTTTTTACATTTATTATATATAGCTTGTATTTTCCAATTGATTGAATTAATGAAAGTGAAAAAATCATTGTGCAAGAACCCCTCTCTTGGAGAATTTCGACCTCTCCTCTCTCTCCCCCTGGTTTCTTCATCCCCAACCCCCATTCTAGAGTGATATATCCTTCACCCCACCTCCGGTGATCATCGGTGCCGCCGCCGTTCGTGCCGCCATCACGCCGCCGCGGAGCCGCCTTCGGTGTTCTGTCCATCCTGGATAGAGGCTTCTTGTCCGAATATCTGCTCTCCACCATGTGAATATCTCAAGCTGCAATTTTTATGATGTATTCTACCCTTGCATCCCAAGTGCCACCTAAATTTTCATGCCCAAAATCCACCGTTTAGTATTTTTACATTTTCGTCCAACCTGTCATCCTAGATCTGCCAGGTTTCTATCTACAGTGACAGAACCTCTGAGTTCTCCCCCTCCGACCATCTTTTTGATTTCTCCAAACTCTCTCAATTTTACTGGGAGTTCTATCCATCACCCCTACATCCACAAATTTTCTTAATTTTTTATCAGCCTTCTATCTATTTTTAGAAATTCGTGTTCTTCCTCAGCTACAGTGTTGTCAGTCAGATCCCAGATCTGACCACCCTCCACTTCCAAAATCCGAACAAATCACCACCACCTCCAAATCCATATCCAAAAATAGTCCTGGTTTCCTTACTTGATTTCCTACAACTTTTATGAACAAGTCGAAGTCTGAATCCGAGGTCTTCTTATCGGTCAAAGGCAATCCACAGGAAAGTTCTCAGCTGACCTGAGATTTCAGGACCTGTACAACAGCAACCTTCAAAATTCGCCAATCAGAAGTACAGGCTTGATTATTTTTCTATAATCACCTTGCGTTGAAGCCCTTCGAAGCATCTTTCCAACAGCGCTAGTTTCGTCGCATTCCGACGTCGGGGCTGATCGCAGCATCCGTTCTCGCCGGAGCGCGCGCCGGAAAATAGAACCGGCAGGTCCGTGGCCGGTTATTCCGACCGGTGCCGATCGGAGCCGCCCGGCCTCCGGCCAGCGAACCAGCATGCCGCCAGCCCGTGGAACGATTCCCTAAGTGTCCCCACTATAGCGGTGTCACCCGGTCCCACTCGACCCCTCTGGACAGCACATGGGCCCCACAGCCACAAGTTCGGGTGCTGTCGAAGAGACGCGAGAAGCCACCCGTCAACCCGAATTTGATCCTCCCGGGCCCAGTTGTGTAGCCCTTTACCTCCCTGCGTGGAGTGAGTGATATTTCATTGCTGTCATCATTGTGTAATATTTATCCCGGGAGTACGAGTTTCGGCCAGGTCCGTCGTCCCCACGCCGAGCGCGTGGAGGTATCGTCCTCGCTCCTTACTTGGCATTTGCTTAATTTCATATATGCTTATTTATGCCGCTGCTAGAGAGCATGTGTAGGGATATCTAGCTCGCTTTATATGTTCATTACCGCTGCTACGAGAGAGTACGTGACCGTCCCGTGACCCGATCCGGGCACAAAAGAGAGCCGATCACCCTAGCTCATTGCCAGTTTCTCAACCGCGCACATCCGACGCTTCCCTCGTTAAGGGACGATCGCGAGCTTGTCGTGTCCGTGGTCTCGTCCCACATCATATTCACTGCATACCCTTCAACCATGAGCCCCTTATTTTCCATTCCACTAAATCTCTCTGGGTTGTGATACCCTTGACAAGAGAGCCAAGCTTTGATACCACGTGTTGGATTAAGTGGATGGTCAAACTAGAGGGGGGAGGGGGTGAATAGGTTGACCCTTTGAAATCTTTTGCGAAAAACCACAATCAACTTTTAAGTATGAGAATACTAGTTCAAAATACAGTAAACATAATGTGTAGAGATCGAACCTAATCAATCATCTAGCGACACACAGATATTGCAAGAGACAGCAAACCATAAGAGAACACAGATTTTTATGGTGGTTCGGTCTCCTTGTGGAGACCTACGTCCACCCCTCACTAGATCAGTGAGGATCCCTGCTAAGCCTTACAGCTTTGCTAAACCAAGGAACAATCCCCTCGACAATGCTGACCACTACAGCTTGGTTAAGAAGAGGAACACATCCTCTCAATATGTTACCCACTGACAAACAGCTTGAGGGCGTACGAGCCCAAACCCCTTGACCCAGACACACCCTGCTGAATCAAATCCCCTCCCTCTACTCAAACTAGTAAGAGGGAGAATTACAGTAGTAAAGTTCAAGCTGAAATTAAAAACAAGAAACGAAATCACTTGAAGATTGAAGAAGGAGCCTCAGATCTATGATGGTGCTGATTCTCGAATCTCAAACATAGAAATCATGGAGAAAAGGCTTCGTCGATCAGCTGACTTTCTCCTTCTGGATGGTAGATAATCTTGCGATGATCAGCTGCCACTGGGCTTCCTCTGATCTTCGGTGTATGCAATAGCATGCCAGGATGAAGATGATGATCTTCGTCATCCTTCTCAAGAGCTTCTGCTCTGTCTTGTTCGAATGTAATTTTTCCCACCTCTTTTCTCTCGCTCTCTCCCTATTCACGTGAATATTCCTTTTGTGGGCCCCGACCAGATTTTCTGGTTAGCCCAATGATTGTTCTCATAGAGGCTTCTGGAATCGCGAGGGAAAGAGAGCGCATGCTCTTTTAGATGATGTGGCATCTAACGCCACTTACGGCTGGGGTCCACCCACTCATCTCTTGATGAAATTCAAATGGAGTCAACTCATTGTGACTAAGAGGTTGACGCAGCCTTGAACTGCCCACGGAGCCTTTCGAACATAGACCAGATGCGTTGACGCATAGGGTGCCTGCGTCAACCCACTAGGCTGACCCCGAACATTCTTTTATCTCAAACATGAGCTGATGCGTCGACGCTGCGATGTTGTGGCTTTGACGCACTGAGCTATGCCAGTGATTAATGCTTCTGCTTCTTGAACTGATGCGTAGACGCGATCAGCATCCTGCGTAGACGCTGTCCTTTTATGCAAACCGCTGCGTGGACGCCTTGAGCATCCTGCGTAGACCTTGTTTCTTCCTTGCATTCAAGAGTAAAGTAGATACATGCGTTAATGAATCAAGGGTTAATTTATTAGTTCTATTGAACTCAACACACACACATCTCATGGTTGTCATCATCAAAACCAGGGGCACAACACCAAATCCCTAAGGGAGACGCTGGAAAATCCAACATCAAAAGCATCAGATGATTGCAGTGAACATTCCTAGGCATTCATCTTAGTTGCAGAAATAAAGAGTTGAGCAATCACACACAAGACAAAGCAATTTTAAAGTGGTTTGATCTCAAGCTTAAGATCTACGTCCACCACTTACTCAAATGAGTAAGGCTTCCACTGACAAACAGCTTGCAAATCCACTGATCCACAGCTTCGGGGATGAAATCCCTATAGACCACTGAGCTTCACAGCTTGCTGTCCGAGGATCAGATCCTCGCCGCTGCCTAACAGCTTGAACAGCTGATTACACAGCTTACAGTAATTCACAAAGTTATGAAAGAAACAAAGAAAAATGATGACAAAAATAAAAGATGTAGCTCTTTCTCTAGAGCAATTCAACTCTAGATCTGATCCAGAAGTCGAGACAAGCACAGCTTCTCTCTCCCTCTCTTTTCTCTCAGCCTTCTTCACCTTCTTCCGGTACTCTATTTTCTCTCACTCTCTTTCTTTTCTGCAACTAGCTCTCTTTTTTAGACTTTTCTTAGAGTAGGGACTCTCACTCTTAGGCTTTCACTTCTCTCAAGCTCTTCTGCTCTAGTTCCTTTGTTTAAAAAAAATGATTCACTTGTCGCTCGAGCTCTGGCCTCTATTTATCCTTACGAATAGGAGTTCTTGTGGTCCCCATGAGATTTTCAGATTGGGCGCATGGAAGGAACGCTCCTGCCTAAAGGTTCTTCTGAAAAGTGCCCATCGAGAGTCCACGTGTCAGGTGCAGAGCTGAAGTTCATTAAGTTTCAGCCACGTGGAGGATATTTCGTTAGAGATCTCCAAGGTACTGGGAAGTAACGTCGGATCACGTGCCCTAATCAATTTCACTTTGAACTCACGTGACAATCAGAAATGCTGCCTCCAGTTAATCAATTAAGTTGCCTTCTATGCATCTAAGGTGTTTGAGCATGAATCTGGGTTATTCCTTGATGACCTTGTTTTTCCTATCAAAATAAAGGTAGAGATTCATTAATCTCATCATCATGTGACTCATGAAGCAGGTAATAGGTATCTAAAGAATGCAACCTCAGATGTTTTCATAAGACATGCAAATCAAGTAAATGGGTGTGTAAAAATAATATGCACATGCATCGATGCACGGTCTCAGTGCACCAACCTGCCTTACTGACGAGGAGAGAAAAATGCAACAACAAGTAAAACAAGCATCGAACTGTATTTGGCACATGTAGACCTCAATCAGTCAGAAATGCTTCATGCATCGACGCAAGACCTTAATGCAACGACCTGACTTCAAGGCAGATGCACAAGGTGCACCGTCCTTAAGAAAGATGGCCTCCAACGCACCGACCTTATACACCAATCATTGACTCACAGGCATCGACCTGTCGAAAGTGTACATCGACCTGATGTTACAACATATAGCCTATAGTGCCTAGCAACATCGACCTATGTTCTCGGTGCACCGACTTGATAGTGCAAGCCTTCTGCATTCGCACCGACCTTCAAGACTAGAATGCATATGTGCACCAACCAGACTTTCTCAATGTATGAATATGCATCGACCTTATATTGCAACAGCATGAGTATGCATTGACCTTAAAATGCAAGAATCTTATTCTGACTTAATGAAATAACAGTCAACACACATATTATAAATCCAAAAGGTTTTGCCAGTATCAAAGTCAATCTCACTATTGCTAGCATCAAAATCATCAAAACTAGACATCAAATCCAGAGGAGACACAACATTCTATCACTTTTTGATGATGGCAACACTGCAATACTTTGATGGCAACACATTTTACATTATAAGTCAGAACATTAAGTAAGCACAATCAAATGCAATATGAGACAGATTCCAGTTTTAGCTTTCTCCCACTATAGACCTCAAGGAAATGTCTCCCCCTTTGCCTTGCTATGAAAATCTCTCCCCCTTTGCCATCAGCAAAAGAAAGGATGGAAACAATTTGTACATAACAGGGAAGAGACACAAAATTGAAATGAGAGAAAGGATAGGAAGGAATATATTGACAAATCTGATTTAACTTTCATTAAATAAGCATACATGGTGCAGATTCTTCTGATATAAGACTCAATATAATGCAACCTTGATAGAAATTTGGTTTAAGAATGATGAAGCTTAGAGTTTGGCAACTATTCTCTTCGAATAAGTTTACATTAACCCTGAATAGCAATAAACCAGAACTACATAAATCGTGGCAGATTTGGTCTCACTTCATCTTACTCACCCAAAATCAGTGAGTTTCTTAGGAGTGACTAGGACATGTTTGGAGGTTAAACAATTTTTATAGTTCTGATATTTCACCGCAGAGTTACGGCATGATTTACCTTTTCTTTCTGTTTATAATTTTCAGAACAGTTAGGTATAATCATACCTTTTGACGTAAGGGTACAGGTTGATTAGACGCCAGTACCCTTAGTTACTCAGTAGAATTTACCATTCTCTTTCTTTGATCAAGACATTCAAGAGTAGTTTACACCTTTTGACGTAAGGGTACACGTTGATTAGACGCCAGTATCCTTAGTCACTCAGTGCAACTAACCATTTTTTTTAAACTTTTGAACAGAGACAACTAGAGCACTTCATGACATAGGATTTCTTTATTTCTTTGATAAAGAACCTAGTTTCTCAGTGCATTGAACCATTGCTCTGCCTGCACATTTGTTGACTCATAATTTTGACATGGCTGCCCTTTGGTTTTATAAAAATGTTCTTGTTTAAACATAATACACACTCCAAGTTTCTCAACGAAGAAGTCATTAACTAAGGAACTTTCAGATTCTAGGAGACTTCACCAGTCATGACATGTGAGATATGGTTGAAAGCTATTAAGTGTGATCAACAGCCTTATTTATTGAGTTTAGTCTTTAGACTCTTCAATTCAGTAGACTTAAACTATCAATTCATTTGACTGACTATTGCATGATATTCTGTTGGCTAGGTCATTTGATTACATTGGACTGATAAGGCTATTTTCCATTCTCTTTGGGATGGGTCAACCCTATGGGTCGACCCCTGGCTCTTTGAGCCTTAGTTCTTATCTTGTTATGAAGCATGGTCCTTCATGTTTATATCTTTGATGTCTTTGCACTAACCTTGCTCATATGTGCACCGACCCTGTCTTGGGTATTTTACAATCATGCACATGGTGTTTTCATGTTTGATCTGATGTTTTCAATTGGGTATCAATTGCCTTTAAACGTCTGAGGAAATGAATGAAGTTCAAATTGATTCCAACTGTGCTTGAGATTGTCTTGATATGAACTTAATTCACTTATATGCATGGCTGCAATTCTAAATTCCGATTTGCAGATTGATGAAGAAATTAAATGTGAAGATTAATTATGATATTAGCTTCTTCATATACATTGGCTTAATGCTGTCATGAGGTTGAGCTTCTAACATTGCAGGTTCAGAGTGCTCCCCATCATTTGGTCCCTTGGCAAAGTTGATGGATGAATGAATTTTTATGTGAACCATATTAGAATTGGCCTTTCCATGTCCGAATGTACTTCTCTTGAAGTTGCATTTTAGCATTCTATACTGCAGGTTGATTGAGATAGCTAAGTGTGACAAGATGAGTTGAAAATGCCATAGTGATTACGTATTTCAAATGCATTGATCTAACCTTGTTATGAAGTGAATATCCATAGTGTGCAGGTTCCATTCTGCCATCAATTCATGGATCCATGGTAATATTTCACTTCCACATTTAATTTTTAATTGCCTTGAATGGGTTTGAAGTTGTCTTCATGTATTCAGTTTACAAGTGTTTTCATGCATATTTGTTCTTGGATTTCCGTGGCAGTTAGTGTGTTATTCTTCTTGGTTCATTTTTCTCTAAATGAATCCAAGGTTGTTTGGTGTTTTTAAGACCCTCTAACCATGTTATTCACTTCGCAATATCATGTTTTCATAAGAAGGGGTTTGAGAGTGTTATTAATTCTAGTAGTGGGTTGAAATTCAATATGCTTGACACTTTCATTGGCTTGTGTTGGAATGCGACTTAATTCATGCCAATACCTTGTTTTCAATGCATGTTTATTTGTTTTTAATGTTTAGATGAGGTTTTGTAGGGTTTCAATTGAGTTTTATTAAGTTTTCAGTTTTGTCAGTAAAAGTGTTGACTCTAGGAGTCGACAGTTATTTCAGTAGGTTCTGTCTACGTTGATTTTTGATATGTTGACAAAATGTGTCGACTCTGTGAGTCGACACTTTTGTCCTGTGAGTTGATTTTTATCTTCTGGCAGAGTTCTCGACAAAAAGTGTCGACTCTGAGAGTCGACACTTTTATCCTGGAAGTTGTTTTGTGTTCGGGACAGAACACCTTGACAAAAGTGTCGACTCTAAGAGTCGACACTTTCTCTGGTTCGTCTGGAATGAGTTTTCCATATTGGTTTCGAATTGCCCATTTCAAGATCTGATTGTTTGGGGTTTTTACACCAATGGCCTTAGGGTTTCACCACGTCTTAGGTGTGGTTTAGAAGGGTTTTATCAAGGGCCTTGTGGTCTTTTGTTGTGTTTTTTCTTCTTCTTATATGCAGGTCGCGATTTCCATCAGAATGCATCCCTAGGGCTAATATTCTCTATCTGCTGCAGGTGAAGAAGAGAAGGAGAAGAAGAACATGAAGGAGGGCATTGCATCGTCAAGGAGGAGGAAGAAGAAGCCACAGAGATCATCTTCCACGAACCAGAGCTTCAATCTGGAGGCCGCTGCTACTGCTCTCCATGATTTGTGATTTTGGGCATTTCGTTCTACAACCCCGGCTGCTTCCACTCTGTGATTCATCATTTCCAGCGCACCCTACCTTCTTTCGAAGGGATTCTTGGGATATTCAAAGGGGGAAACATTATATATCTTCTATCCATTTACTTGTGATATCCCTTTCAATTAAAACATAGTGTTGAGCATATCGATTAATCTGTTCTTGGTGTTTGCAGGTATGATAGGAGCTTGGATTTGAAGGAACACACATTTATTCTTCAAGAAGGAAGATCGTCTGCTCTGACGACCTCTGGATTCAGCTTTCTCCAACCTAAGCTTCAAGAAAGATCTGCTTATTTCTATTGGAGAACCAAGGAGATATTTCTGCATCCTCTTGATGTTTATTTCAATGAGTGCTTCATAGTTTATCTACATTTACATACTGTTGTGGGCATTATTGTACATCTTCTTGTTGTTTTAAACTCGATATATCCGTGTGTGTGTACGGAGCTGCGTCTCCATGTGGGATTCTAGTGCGGGGTGTGATCCCCGGCGTTGTGTGTATGTGCTGCAGTGGCAGCATTTTGGGGCTTGTCCCCGTGTGGATATTGTTGTGGAAGCAGCGTGTGTGTGGTTGGGGTTCGTCCCCGTGTTGCTACGAAAGTAGCGTGTAGTGAAGCCTCACCAGGTTCGGTGAGGGGTGGACGTAGGGAGCCCGTCGTGGTCTCGAACCACCTAAAAATCTTGTGTCTCGTGTGATTACCTGTGCGATTGACCATTTCCCATATCTCCCTTCACAGGTCCATCAAATAGATTTTTAATTCACTACATCATCGCACATTGCTACCTCCATTATCTGTGTTGAGCGTAATTTCATTGATTAGTTGCATTAACTATTCGAGTGAGATCGGAAAGCTTGAGAGAATATCTTTAATCTTACTTGAGTTTTAGTTAATTAACGTAGTTAATTTTATATCTGTTGCAATTAGTTAAGAAAGTTTTTAAAATCTGTCATCTCGGCAAGGGGACAATTCAACCCCCCTTCTTGTCTGTCATCTCTCTGGACCAACAGACTTAAACCATCAATTCATTCATGATACATCACAAATTCTTATACAAGAAGATGTTTGATTTAGTAGCTTAGAGTAGTGAAAGACATATCATATTGTCATTATTTCAGATTCAGAAGGAATGTAAGATTTTGCAAGACTTTTTAGTTAAGATTTCGGTTGACCGAAATGAGTAAATCTGTTGACCGAATTAGACAGCATCAGAATCAAGAAAATACATGAAGTAATAGACAGAACTTATGCAAGAAGGTGTCAACTTTGGGTGTCGACATTCCTTGAGAGGCACTCACATCTGCCTAAATACAATAACATGAACCTTATCTGACTCAAACTTTGAACATTTTATCATGAACTCCCCCTATTAATATGCAAGACAATGAGATGGACACAAAGTATTTTTGACATTAACTCCCCCTGTCTATGTGCGCTTCTGCTGGACACAACATTTAAAGCACATGGACAATTTTTGGCTATCATGACTACAGATAATGGGATGCAAGACAGGACACACTCTTGTCCCAAGGTACCTGGCGGAGGACTAGCCTCTACACATAGCGTGAGTTTCCAAACAGAAAGAGATCTGCCCTTCTCCCAACATACCATTTGATATACCTTTGGGATCAAGATGGGCTTTATGCAATGCAATATATGCAATCATCATCCTTATTTTATTTCTACTAGCAATCTGAATCATGTGCATATCAACAATCATGAAGAAGGCATTTATTCCAAGCAAAAGGAACACGAGCAATTAGTCATCATGCTGATATTTACATAAACCTAGTTCTCTTCTCAAGAATTTAAATCTTTCATTGCCAAGAGGTTTAGTAAATATATCAGCAATCTATTTTTCTGATTCTAAAAAATTCAGTTTAATTTCATTCTTACTTACTTCTTCTCTCAAGAAATGATGTTTTATCTCAATGTGCTTAGTCCGGGAATGATGAACATGATTCTTAGTTAAGGATATAGCACTAGTATTATCACAAAGAATAGGAATGCATCCAAGTTTTATGTGATAGTAAATAAGCTGGTGTTTGATCTAGAGTACCTGGGCTGCACAGTTTCCTGCTGCAACATACTCAGCTTCAGCAGTGGAAAGTGCAATAGTGTGCTACTTCTTAGATGCCCAAGACACTAGACAACCACCTAGATATTGGCAATACCCACTAGTGTTTTTTCTATCTATCCTATATCCTGCATAATCCGCATCAGTGTAAGCTACCAGTTCAAACTCACACTTAGCAAGATACCATAGACCAAAGTCAAGGGTGCCAGATAGATATCTAAAAATCCTTTTCACTGCACTCATATGAGATTCCGTAGGACTAGCCTGAAATCTAGCACAAAAACACACAAAGAATTGGATATCTGGACGAGATGCAGTAAGATAAAGCAAGGATCTGATCATACCTCTATATAGTTTGGTATCAACCAATTTACCTTCAGGGTCAGCATCAAGACTAGTTAATATACCCATTGGTGATGTAATGGCCTTGAGGTTTTTCAGCTTGTATTTGTTCAGTAGATCCTTGATGTATTTGGCCTGAGTAGTGAAGGTTCCCTCTGAAGTTTGACAGATCTGCAATCCAAGGAAACACTTCAGTTCTCCCATTAAACTCATTTCAGATTCATCAGTCATTAAGGTAGAAAATTCCTTACACATGGATGGTTTAGTTGACCCAAACACTATGTCATCCACATAAATTTGAACAACAAGAATATCTTCATTATCTACCTTGGTAAATAGAGTTTGGTCAACCACACCTCTTGAATAGCCTTTACCTGTGAGGAAGGAGCTTAATTTGTCATACCAAGCTCTGGGAGCTTGCTTCAGTCCATAAAGTGTCTTATCAAGCTTATACACATGATCAAGAAAGTCTAAACACTCAAACTAGGAGGTTGTTTGACAAAAACATCCTCTTTTATTAAGCCATTCAAAAATGTAGATTTGACATCCAAGGAGAATCATAATAGCTTCTAGCCTGGCTATAGGAGCAAACTACTCTTCAAAGTCTAACCCAATTTCCTGATTGCACCCCTGTGCCACTAGCCTAGCCTTATTTCTAACAACCTTTCCCTGTTCATCAGTTTTATTCCTGAAAACCCATTTTGTGCCTATAATAGAGCCATGTGTTGGTTTAGGAACTAAGTGCCATACCTTGTTCTTATCAAATTGATTAAGTTCATCATGCATGACATTTATCCAATGTTCATCTTTTAAGGCATTTTCAATATTTTTGAGTTCTATTTGTGAAACAAAAGCAAATGAGTTAAGTTCATTTTCATTTCTAAAATGAGATCTAGTCCTAGGGGGTTCATTCAGATTACCAATGATATTTTTTAGAGGTTGATCTATGAGCACTCTAATATTGGTAAGCTGATTACCTGAATTTTCATTTACCTCCCCCTGAATTCCTGATACTTCAATCTCACCTTCATCTGCATGTTCTGCATTCTACTCTTCTTTATTTTCCAGGATTTCTCCATCATCTTTGTCCCTGCAGAAATCAGTATCAGATTTATTAGAAGTTTCAGCAAACACAATATGTGGTGATTCTTTAATAGTTTGAGACTTAATATTATAGAGCTTATAAGCTCTAGAAGTCTCAGAATACCCTAGAAAAATTTTTGGTTCACTTTTGGCTTCAAACTTATCAAGGTCTCTTTTAGAGTTAACATGGATAAAACACTTAGATCCAAAGACCTTGAAATGAGCTTCTGAAGGTTTCATACCTTTTAATATATCATAAGGAGTCTTTTTAGTTGAAGGTCTTACCAAGGCTCTATTGATAATGTAACAAGGGGTGTTTAATGCCTCAGCCCAAAACCTTCTAGGCAAGTTGCCTTCAAGTAGCATAGTCTGAGCCATCTCCACCAAGGTTATGTTCCTTCTTTCAACCACTCCATTGTGTTCTGGAGTTCTTGGTGAAGAGAATCTATGATTTATCCCATTGTCCCTGCAAAAATCATCAAACCGTGAGTTCTCAAACTCACCACCATGATCAGACAAAATATTAGATATAGATTGCTCACCATTCTATTTTATTCTGTTGAAGAATACCTAAAATTCTTTAGAGGGATCATTTTTGTGAGTCAAAAAGAATACCCAAGTATATCTAGAGAAGTCATCTACTAAAACAAATCCATATCTTCTACCAGATAAACTAGCTGATCTAGTAGTTCCAAATAGATCCATATGAATCAACTCAAAGGTGTAGAAGACATGTTCTCAGTTCTTGATTTAAATGACTTCCTAGTTTGTTTGCATTGGGTACAAGCCTCACAGATTTTATTGTTCTTTGTAAATGATATTTCAGGTAGATCTCTCACCATGCTAAATTTATTCAATTTATGCAACACATTATAACTAGCATGACCTAACCTGTGATGCCAAAGCCAGGCTAAATCATCCTTATTTACAGTAAGACATAGGTTAATGTGTGTAGCATCATCTAAGTCAACCATATATATGTTATGGACTCTTTTTTCAATGAATTTCATAGTTTCTGAGTTAGGTTCAAAAATGGTGCATGCATGTGAGTCAAAAACTACTTTATGACCCTTATCGTACAGTTGACTGATGCTAAGAAGATTGTAAGCAAGTCCTTCAACAAGTAAAACATCTTTAATGCTACATGATGGACACTTACCAACCTTACCTGACCCTATGATCTTTCCTTTTATATTGCCACCGAAAGTAACATGACCATCATCTTTCTCCATCAGCAAGCAGAACTTTCTTTTATCCTCGGTCATGTGCTTAGAGCAGCCACTATCAAGATACCACCTATTGTGGTTGGCTGCCAGGCATACCTGTACACACAATCAAGCAGAAAGTTTTGGAACCCAATACCGTTTGGGCCCCATTTCAACAGTTAAATCATGCAAACAAGACAACAATTGAATTGGTATCCACATTTGTTTTTGTGATTTTGCTTGGATTGTGGATTTCTTACCTTTTTGAATATTCTGTTAGTTGTGCACATTTTGAGTTATTGTTGGCTTTTGTTTCTTTACATTTTGGCCATTTTTAAAGACATGTGAATTTCTGTTCCAGTAATTGGTCCAATAAGCATTGGAATGAGTGTTAGCACTGGAGACCCTAGGTTGAACAACCTTAGGATGGACAAAGCCATAGGAATTCTGGTTCTTAAATGTTCTGAACCTAGGCTGCACAGGGGCACTCCATGGGTATCGTCGATTCACCTGATTAGGATGGGATTTCTGAATGTTCTGATGCATCGACCTGACATTATGGTTGCCTCGACCTTTCCTACCAAAGTTGTGATAAGATGTGTTTTGGTATGAAGGGTGACTCGAAGCACTATGGTAGTAGCATCGACCTTAGATACCCATGTTCTGACCATGACCCTTCAAGGTGTGAAACCCATATAAGGTGTGCGTCGGTGTAGGTTGGTTGTTGCATCGACCTTTCTGTTGTGGCTGGGTTACTTTGGTTTTGGGGCTTCCTTGGACTTTGGTTCTAACTGGTTGACCCCTAACCTGACCTTTAGGCTTAGGTGCAGTGGTGTGTGTGTTGGGTTCTCTAGGTGCTTCCACTTTCCCTTTGCCCTTGTCCTTGGCACTCAACTTATTTTGTTTCCTATTTTTTACAGATTTTTTATTGCTATCCTTTTCACAGTTCATTTTTATTAAGGGATTGATTTTTTTTCTTTTTCGCCAATGAATGAGATGGTCTTAACATCAAACCGTTTCTTATTTGTTGGATTAAAACCCAACCCTTCTCTCCTGAAGTTGACTTTTGTTCCTAGAATTGCATTCAAATTTTCAATTCCTTGAGTCATGCCCTCAAGGGAGGTCTGTTTATCATTGTTTTCTTTTTCCAGGTTTTCAATTGTTTTCTTCAATTCCTCATTAACTCCTTTTACAGCTTCATATTTTTCTCTTGCAATTTTTGTTTCTTCTTCAAATTTCTGCATTCTGATTTTCAATTCATCAATGATATTCTTCAAACTTTCATATTCACATCTCAGTTCATTTAAGACAGTTTTAAATTTTTCTATTGCAGCAAGTGAGTTCTTCAAATCACTATTTTCTGTCTCTAAACATGCAATCCAATCATTCAGAGAAGTATCATGAATTAGAGAATTTATCTTCTTTTTCATATGCTTATTTTCCCTACGGACATCATCATATTTATCGAGAATCTCTGCATGTCACGCCCCGAGCCTTTATGACAGCAGCAGACTCGCTCGAGAAATGTGAACAGCCGGCATGGTAAGCCTCTTGCAAGCAAGAATGATCAGAGCGCGAGACAATCACACCCATAAATGCAATTGCACATGATTTTAATCAAACTCCAACTTATTTCATTGATAATCAGTATTCAAAATATAATAACTTTCAACTTCCTTCAATCTATCAAACTCAAAAAATAGGAAAATTATAGAGACTCGATCTAAACAATATAGACTTTCCTAAGTCTTCACTCTCATCTTGACAACACTTTCATTCGCTCTCGGACCTGCTACTTGTATAGCCCGAATCCAAATTCGAATCACTTCCATCTCCTAAAAAGATTGAAAATAGGTAATGAGCACACTTGCCCAGTAGGTATCTTCGCATCAACATGAAGGCATCATTAAAGTAATTAACATTTTAGCTCTAAAGGAATAAGGTAAAATCATGCGAATGCGATCAATCATGCGAATACCCAAACTAACGAAGATGATCGTTTAAGATAGAATGAGAGCAAGATTGAACTACTAAGAATGTAACAAGAACATGTTATTGGCCTTTCATGAACAAGAATGTATCGAGAATGTACTAGCAATGCCACATAATCATCACTCCAGTATCTTTTGCTTATGTGCAAGTACTTCGTGAATTTCTGTGGAATATCAAGCAAGAAAGTCATGTCATGACGTATCGTGGATCTTCACTTATTTATAGAGAAAGTACTCCCAGCGTAATGCGACGCCAGTAGCATCTTTCCCCATGGTTTATAATAGTATGTTTCCAGCAATCAGCCGAGGGGACTAGCATAGAGCCCTTGAACACAATCAGTGCTCGATCGCATCTTCAAGTATAAATCAAGTAACTTCCACGCATGTAACAATAAAGTATGGTCAAGAATGCATAATTCAATAAGTTCATGATAACACTATTCAATGAATGAACGCTTCAATTTAATAATGCGAGAGTCAAGAATGACTTAAACAAGGTTATGCTTATAGAAATAAATCGGTAGCATAATGGTACATTTCTTTAACTTTCATTCATTATATTAAGTTTCTTGATCAATATGATAAGTCCTAGACCATTATCAAGCCATCTAGGAACTTTAGAATATCAACCCTTGGGTCAAACCTCGGGTTAACTAGCTCAAGCATTGTGACGGTTAAGTACTGGGCCATTACACTCATGTGACGCTCCAGTGTTGGGCCGTTACAATGGTCTGAATCTCGAAAGAAGAGAATAGACTCAATTCAATGTGACGGTCTTGTTCTGGGCCGTTACATTAACGTGACAGTCGAGCCTTGATCCGTTAGAATCACTGAATCCAGAAATAACAACTGGACTCAGCTAAATGTGACGGTTGTATATTGGGCCGTTATATGGGCCTGACGGTCAAATATAGATCCGTTATATTGCTAGAACCACAAAATATCGATAGTTCTTTCTAATCAATTGGGTTTTAATGGTACAACCAACTCGGCATCCTAGTGGGAATCCCAGGCTCGCAGAGAATTACGGAGGCCTTGAAATAAGATTTCCTATTCCATTGGAAGGAATATCCAATAGAGAGGTCCTCATGTCCAAGAATAATGTTCCTATAGTGCAAAGTGTAAACTAATGGATAACATACCGGAATATGTGCCATGTACTTAAAGAAATGACTCTATAGATAAGGAGAGAATGTGTAGCAATGTGAAACTAAGATAAACTCCGTCAATACATATTTGAAAACCATGATTTGGATACAAAATTATAAAATTTTGTATCATGAAATTAACATGACCTAAAATAACTTAAGATACCTTAATCATGTAATTTCTATTATGAATCAATAACTAAACTTAAAGTCATGATAACAGGTCCAAACTTAGCTATCTAAGCTTATTTATAAGTAAACTTAACTGGTTATCATTCTGCCTCGTGCTGAAAGAACACAGGTGTCTGACGGTCTAGGATAGGCGCGTTACAGTGCTTGTGACGGTTTATCGTAGGGCCGTTATAGTGTTGTAACGCACTGAGTCTGGGCCATTAGAGATAATAGAGAAATGTAAAAATAACAGAAGGTGTGACGGCTTGTTGTAAGGCCATTAGATCATTGTGACGGTCTTACCTTGATGCGTCAGATCGTCTGCTGGCAGAAAAGATATTAAAAATCTAAGGTTTCAACTTACATCATGTCTGGAAATCATATATAAACTTCCACATGATAGAATGAAGGCTAACCTACTAGTATGCATAGGTTTTCTGTGAATTTGACATTAGAGTTCCTTTTTAACTTAGTTAGGGTTAAGAGTATACATGTATGCATGACCTACTAAAACATGAAATTCGTGATCTATGATGCATGAAATCAATCAAAACCAGAGGACTTTTATCCCTAACAAGATATTTTTACCAATCATGAGATGACCTACCTCTTAACTAGGCTTTATGCTTCTAATTTGAGTCTGAAAACCGTGCCCTAGTTCTCCTTTTCCAGTGATTTTCTAGCAATTTCCCGCTGCTCTAACTCCACGTCCTCTTAACCTAAAGATGTGAAATTTTGAGGGTAAAAAGATGAAACTAAGGTGAACAAAAAGTTTTAAAGGATTGTGTAGTACCCCAGAATGTATATATATAATTTTTGAATTATAAAATAGTTTCATGGAAATTATAAAGGCCTAAATAAATTAATGAAGGATTATTGGATTAATAAGTCATTATAAGGCTCAATTAGGCTAATTATTTAACCTAGCCTATCTAATTATTATCCAAAAGGTTAATGGACTAAGCGCATTAAGTTTGGCCCATTTTCTAGAAGGGTAATTGGCTTATTCACGTATTTTAAGGATAAATACTAATTATATAAGATAATTATATGGATAAACGAATAAATGAGTTTTATCAAATTGAAACTCTATATACGTCACATGTAACGGTCTATCGGGCGACCGCCACAGCCCTGTAAGGCACCTAGACACGACCGTTACATCCTGCAGATTCCGTAAGGTGAGGAAATTGCAAAAAGATTGGAACTTTGAAATCCTATCTACAAGAGATCGACTTAGGGAAGCTGATAACATTACTATGGACTCTTAGGGATTAGGTTCTGACAAATTAAGGACTCTAGAATCGATCTAATCTTCAAACCCTAGTCAAAACTCTATAAATAGGACCTAGTTCTGAACTGAGCGACCCTTGCTTTTGGCTCGTGAAGAATCAAGGTAAGGAGTCATAATTTCGAGTAAGTTCTTTAGAAGATTTTGTTTAGTATATTATAGACTAATAGTTCTCCAAATTTCGTGCTAGGAGACCAAGCAACCAAGGAGATAGAAGTTTCCAAAGTTGCTGATTCAACCTTAGCAACCCAAGAATCTGAACACAAGTCCCCTGAAGATCCAGAGATTAGGACGTCTAAACGAGATAATTAGAGTATGATCCCTTAGAACTTTTTGTTCCCAATAGTTTCATCTTCTTATCCTCAAAATTTCACATCCTTAGGACAAGAGGCTGAGGAAATAGAGCTGATTGAAGTTGCTGATTTATCACAAGAAGTACAAGGGACTAAGGGTAGCACCTAGCGTCAAATTCGAAGTTTTAAGGTTCTATAAGAGGTAGGTTATCTCATGATTGGCAAAAATAACTTGTTAGGAATAAAAGCCCTCTGATTGTGCTTGATTTCATACATTATAGACTAAGAATTTCATGATTTCATAGTTTTATACATTTATGCATTTCTTAGCCCTAAATGGAAATCAAAAGGTATTATCTTATCTATTCACTAAACCCTTGCATATAGTTGGCCTATGCATCGATTCATGATTAGGACAGTGGTAATATGTTGATTTCCAGGCATGTAATGTTTTCATGAACATTTACTTTACTTTACTGCCAGCAGGTTCTCTGACGCACCAACGTGAGACCTTCACATGCATATAACGGCCTTACGATAGACCGTCACAACCTGTTATGCTTTTATTTGTTCTATTGTCTCTGATGCACCCTAGCAGGAGCGTTACACCACTGTAACGGCCCCTCGATGAACCGTCACACAGTGTAACGCACCTATCCTAGACCGTCAGACCCCTGTGTTCTGTCAGCCCAAGGCAGAATAATAACCAGTTAAGTTTACTTATAAATAAGCTTAGATAGCTAAGTTTGTACCTATTATCATGACTTTGAGTTTAGTTTCTGATTCATAATCGAATTGCATGATTAATGTGTCTTAGGTTATTTTAAGTTATGCTAATTTCATTGGCTAAAACTCTATAGTTTTGTATTCTAAATCATGATTTTCCAAAGTTATATTGATGGAGTTTTATCTTGGTTTCATAATGTTACACATTCTTTCCTATCTATATAATCATTTCTTTAAGTATATGGCACATATTCTGGTATGTTGTCCATTAGTTCACTTTGCACTATAGGAACACTATTCTTGGACATGAGGACCTCTCTATTGGATATTCCTTCCAATGGACTAGGAAATCTTGTTTCAAGGCCTCCGTAATTCTCCACGAGCCTGGGATTCCCACTAGGATGCCGAGTTAGTTGTACCATTAAAGCCCATTGATTAGATTACACTATCGATGATTTTTGGTTATCCGTAATGTAACGGCTCTATGTTGGACCGTCAGGCACAAGTAACGGCCCAATATACGACCGTCACATTCCACAGTCCGATTTCTTAGTTCTGATTCAAGACCAATGTAACGGCCCAATACTGGAGCGTCACATTCCACAGTCCGATTTCTTAGTTCTGATTCAAGACCAATGTAACGGCCCAATACTGGAGCGTCACATCATGTAACGGCCCAGTACACGACCGTCACACTGCTTGAGTATTTTAACCCAAGGGTTGATATTCCAAGGTTCTAGATAGATTCTTGATGATCTAGAACTTATCACATTGATCAAGAAACTTAATATAATGAATGGAAGATAAAGAACGTATCGTTATGCTGCCGATTTATTTCCATAAGCATAACCTTGCTTAAGTCATTCTTGATTTCCCATGATTCTTATTGAAGCATTCATTCGTTGAATTATTGTTATCATGAGCTTGTTGAACTTATTACATTCTTGGCCATATTTTATTGTTAACATGTGTGGAAGTAACTTGATTTATACTTGAAGATGCGATCGAGCACTGATTGTGTTCAAGGGCTCTATGCTAGTCCCCTCGGCTGATTGTCGAAAACATACTATTATAAACCATGGGGTATGATGCTACTGGCGTCGCATTGCGCTGGGAGTACTTTACCTATAAATAAGTGAAAATCCACGGCACGACATGACATTCTTGTACATGACTTTCTTACTTGATATTCCACAGAAACTCACGAAGTACTTGCTCATAAGCAAAAGATACTAGAGTGATGATTGTGTGGCTTGCTAGTACATTCTCGATACATTCTTATTCATGAATGGCCAATATCATGTTCTTGATACATTCTTACTAGTTCGTATTTGATCTTATTCTAACTTACTTGATCATCTTGTTACTTTGGTTTAATCGCATGATTGATCGCATTCGCATGATTTTTACATCATTCTTTAGAGCTAAATTATTAATTACTTTAATAGTGCCTTCATGTTGATGCGAAGATACCTACTGGACAAGTGTGCTCATTACCTATTTCCAATCTTTTCAGGAGATGGAAGTGATTCAAATTCAGATTCGGGTTATACAAGTAGTGGGTCCAAGAGCGAATGAAAGTATTGTCAAGATGAGAGTGAAGACTTAGGAAGTCTAAATTATTTAGATTGAGTCTATGTCATTTTCTTATTTCTTGAGTCTAGTGCATAATGAAAATTGAATTAGTGGTTGTATTTGATTATCAATGAAATAAAGTTAAAGTTTGAATATATATTGTGCAATTACATTTATGTGTGTGATTGTCTTGCGCTCTGATCGTTCTTGCTCGCAAGAGGCTTACCATGCCGGCTGTTTGCGCTCCCTGAGTTAGTCTTCCGCTGTAATCTAAAGCTCAGGGTGTGATAGTTAAGTTGGTATCAGAGCCTAAGTCTCAGGACTTAGGAAGAAGAGTCATGTCATATGATAAGTCCAAGGTTTAAGGACCCCTACCTATAAACTAAGGAAGAAATTTCTATACCCATGTAAGAATTGGGTAGAGCCCGGGATACGATAATTAATTAGCTTTAAGATTATTTCTCCCAATTTCATGAGAAATAACAAGTTGTTATTTTTCTCTCAGGTACCTCATTTTACAAATGGCTCATCGTGTAGATTGGGATGGTATACAACAAACAGTAGCCGGCCTTACTCAGGCATTGCAAACCATAGCGCAAGGTGGTGCAGGGGCAAAGGCTGGTGACCTACATCGCAATTTTCGGAGTTTAAATCCTCCACGATTCTATGGTTCGTCTAATCCCGACGAGGCAGAAAACTGGATAATTAAAATGAATCATATATTTGATGTCATCCAATGCACCGATCAGGAAAAGGTGCGTCTCATAACCTTTCAACTCAACAAAGATGCTCGCACATGGTGAAAGTCGGTTCCGGCACCTCCGGCCAATGCACCTCATACATGGGATGGTTTTCTTACCCTGTTCCGTGCCAAGTACTTTTCTGAGCACGTAAAGGAACGAAAGGCTATGGAGTTCGCCGCTCTTCGACAAGGAATGATGACAGTTGCCGAATATGAACTACAATTCTCAAGGCTTGCACCTTACGCACCGCATCTTATCAGCACCGATCTACTCAAGGTAAATCGGTTTATGGACGGGTTACGACTTGGTTTCATTCAGCAGCTCGGGACCCAAAACATCCGTACTTATGCGGAGATGGTTCAGCGGGAGTACCTATGTGAAAGGACCTTAGAGAAGGTCAAAAAATTGAAAGGTAAAGGAGAAGAATCAAGCCGACGCTCAGATCGGCGTTATAAGAAAGAGAAATTCAGCATCACGGAGCCTTACAAAAGCCGTGATAGTAAGAAGAGATCTAGGAATGGAAATGGTGGAAGTTCCCATAAGCAAAAGAAAATCAAGGAGGAGAAGGTGCAGGTTGCCACGGCTTGCACATTTTGTGAAAAATTTGACCATTCGGCTGAGGAGTGTTGGAAGCGTCTCGGCGCTTGTTTACGTTGTGGAAGCAGGGAGCATCGGATGCCGGAATGCCCCCTTATGAGAGACCAGTCATCTGGTGGAGGACGTCGGAGGCAGGATCGCCTCAATGCTTTTCTAGAAGAAGAAGAAGCGCCCAGGGATGATGGGCTTATGGAAGGTACTCTTCAAATTTGTTCTCGTCCTGCATTTGTGCAATTTGATATGGGTGCCTCTCATTCTTTTATCTCCACTACTTTTGCTAAAACATTACCAATCGCATCAGTTCCCTTACCTTCAGATCTTGCTATTTCCACACCCCTAGGTTCTGGAACAAAGCTTACCGACTATTATCATGATAGCGAAGTGATAGTAGAAGGTCATAATCTCCCTGTAAACCTAGTATACCTTGACATGAAAGGTTATGATGCCATTTGAGGGGTAGATTGGCTTGTAGATCATGATGCTTATATCAATTGCCGAAATAAGATTATATCCTTTCGAAAGCCTGGTCTTCCAAGATTCTCTTTTCTTGGCATCAAGTACAAGAAACACCCCACTATCATATCCTCACCTCACGCTTGCAAACTTATCTCGTGAGGATGTAAAGCTTTTCTTGCTTCTGTCATTATTACCGAATCCAAAGAAAATAACATAGCAGACATCCCTATTGTAAATGAGTTCTCAGACGTGTTTCCATCAGAACTACCCAGTTTACCGCCCGAGAGGGAAGTGAACTTCACCATTGAACTCATTCCAGGAGCAGCACTTGTTTATATAGCTCCTTACAGATGTCCCCCACGGAGCTTAAGGAATTGAAAAGGCAGTTGCAGGAATTACTAGACAAGGGCTTCATACGACCTAGCACATCCCCTTGGGGTGCGCCGGTTCTATTTGTCAAGAAGAAGGATGGTTCTCTCAGGCTATGCATCGATTACCGGCGACTGAATCAACTCACAATTAAAAACAAATATCCGTTACCGCGTATTGATTAGCTCTTCGATAAGCTTTCAGGAGTAGAATATTTCTCTAAGATAGACCTCAGATCAGGTTATCATTAGCTTAGAATTAAAGAAAAGGACATTTATAAATCGGCTTTTCGAAGTCGTTATGGCCACTATGAATTCCTAGTGATGCCGTTTGGGTTAACTAATGCCCCAGCATCATTCATGCAACTTATGAACAACGTCTTCCAGCCATATCTGGACCAGTTCATCGTCGTCTTCATTGATGACATCTTAATATATTCCAAGACGAAAGAGAAACATGAACAACATTTGAAAATAGCTTTACAAACACTTAGAGAACACAAGCTTTATGCCAAACTCAATAAGTGTGAATTCTGGCTCGAGGAAGTCTCATTCCTAGGCCACATTATTTCAAAAGAAGGTACTGCTGTGGATCCTTCTAAGGTAGAAGCTGTCAAGAATTGGAGTCGGCCAACGACTGTATCTGAAGTAAGAAGCTTTCTGGGTCTAGCTGGTTATTATAGGAGATTCATTAAAGACTTCTCAAAAATTACGGTTCCTTTAACTAGACTCACAAGAAAAATAAATTCTTTTGTCTGGTCAGAGGAATGTGAGAAGGGTTTCCAAACTCTTAAGAATCATCTTATGACAGCCCCTATTTTATCACTACCAATGGAGGGTGATGGATTCGAAGTGTATACTGATGCGTCTAGCATTGGCTTAGGATGCGTTCTCATGCAGAATAGAAAAGTAATATGTTATTATTCAAGACAATTGAAATGTCACGAGGAAAAACTATCCCGTACATGATCTGGAATTAGCAGCGGTTATTTTCACCTTGAAAATGTGGCGTCATTCTCTTTATGGAGAAAAGTTCACGGTCTACTCGGACCACAAAATATGAAATATTTATTCTCTCAAAAGGAGCTTAACATGAGGCAGAGAAGGTGGTTAGAATATCTCAAAGACTTTGATTTTACTATTCAATATCATCCTGGCAAGGCTAATGCTGTAGCAGATGCACTCAGCAGAAAATCAATAGGTATGCTATCAAGTCTTATGATTAGTGTAACTAACCTTGTTCCTCAATTTGCTCAGTTTAACCTAGATATTGACATAAAGGAAGAAGATTGTTTCATAGCTAATATCCAAGCTCAACCTACATTGATAAAAGATATGGTCAAGCTGTAAAATGATGATCCTATATTACTAGAAATTAAAGCCAATATGGAACAAAGGCTGGATTTTTCTATTTCCAATGACGGAAGATTATTATTTAAGGGCCGAATATGTGTACCAGATCATGAGGCTACGAAGAAACTAATCCTAGATGAAGCACATAATTCCAAATACACAATTCATCCAGGAGGAATAAAGATGTATCAAGATCTCAAAAGAAATTTCTGGTGGCCCAATATGAAGAGAGAAATAGCTGATTTCGTGTCTCGCTGTCTCACCTGCCAACAAGTAAAGGCAGAGCATTTTAGACTCGCAGGTAAATTACACCCCTTGAGTATTCCCGAATGGAAATTGGAGAGTATACCTAGGGATGGACTTTATTATGGGTTTATCCAAGACCAGAGGTGGACACGATGGAATATGGGTAATCATAGACCGATTGACTAAATTCGCACACTTCATACCAATAAAGAGTCGATGGTCTGTGGATATCCTGACAGCATTGTACATAAAGGAGATTGTCAAGCTACATGGTGTCCCCGTCACTATTATATCTAATAGGGATCTTCGATTCACATCACAATTCTAGAAGGGTTTACAACATTCACTAGGGACTAGATTGAATTTCAGCACAGCTTTTCATCCATAAACAGATGGTCAAATGGAAAGAACAAATCAGGTAGTAGAAGATATGCTCAGGGCTTGTGCTATTGACTTTGGAGGTAGTTGGCATGATCACTTGCCTCTAGTAGAGTTTGCATATAACAATAGCTATCAGGCTAGCATACGAATGACATCTTTTGAAGCTTTATATGGAAAAAGTTGTCGATCACCAATATGCTGGAATGAAATAGGGGAAAAGCAATTTCTAGGCCCCGACCTTATAAGAGATTCTACCGAGAAGAGCAAGCTCATTCAAGAAAGAATGAAGATGGCACAAGATAGGCAAAAGTCTTATCCTGACATTCGAAGACGTGACTTGGAGTTTCAAGTAGGAGATCATGTATATTTAAAGGTTTCTCCAGGTCGTGGTATTCGAAGATTTGGCATTAAAGGAAAGCTAACTCTAAGATTCATTGGCCCATTTGAAATCTTTGAACGGATTGGTGAAGTGGCTTACAAACTAGCTTTACCTCCACAATTAGCAGGAGTTCATGACGTATTTCATGTCTCTATGCTGAAGAAGTATGTATATGATCCTGACCATATTATCACTTATGACAATCTGGAGATTCAGAAGGATATGACGTTCGAGCAAACGCCCATAAAGATTCTAGAACGGGAAGTGCGTCAACTAAGAAATAAAGTTATTCCTATGATCAAGATTCAATGGAAGAAAACATGGCCATATGAAGCAACTTTGGAAACCGAAGCAGCCATGCGAAAAAGATTTCCAGAATTATTTAACTGTAAGTACACTCTCCAAAATCTATATATTAAATTTGGGGAGCAAATTCTTCTAAGTGGGGGAGGGTGTAGTACCCCAGAATGTATATATATAATTTTTGAATTATAAAATAGTTTCCTGGAAATTATAAAGGCCTAAATAAATTAATGAAGGATTATTGGATTAATAAGTCATTATAAGGCTCAATTAGGCTAATTAGTTAACCTAGGCTATCTAATTATTATCCAAAAGGTTAATGGACTAAGCCCATTAAGTTTGGCCCATATTCTAGAAGGGTAATTGGCTTATTCACGTATTTTGAGTATAAATACTAATTATATAAGATAATTATATGGATAAATGAATAAAAGAGTTTTATCAAATTGATTTTTTTTATTGAAACCAACCAACAGTTAATACACCGGTCGAATGCACCCCACCCTCAAAGAGGGGGAATGGACTCATTCCTCCAGGTATTAGCTGAGGTTTTTTATTTTATAAATGGTAAGGCGGATTACAGTAGCATAGGAGCTAACCCCAGTTATTCTAGAGGACTCCTAAGTCCCTCTGAGTAAAGAGAAACCAAAAAAGAATTACAGCAGGTGGGAGAAAAAGGCCAAAGCCCCGAGTCCATGAAGAAAAAAATCAGAAGACTCTATTACCGGGGATCCCTGCTGCATCCATCCTCAATTCACCCTTTGTCAGCCTAGGCAGATCTCTTGCAGAGGTAAATATTTTGTTATCTGAGATGTTGCATGCATAAGAAGCGAAGGAATCGGCTACCCGATTGTCTTCACGAAAAGTGTGCAGTAGACCGTAACCATAATATTGGACAAGAGAAAGGATTTGCCTCCACCATGGAAGTATCATCCAACTAGGGGAATTACCCTGATTAAGAGCATCAACAAGGATCCGGCAGTCTGAGTAAATCGCTGCCAACCCAAGACCATTCCGCTAAGCCAGCATGAGTCCATCGTGTAGAGCTCGGGCTTCTGCTAGCAGACTGTAACCAGTGCCATAGTGGAAAGCAAATTGAAACTCTATATACGTCACATGTAACGGTCTATCGGGCGACCGCCACAGCCCTGTAACGCACCTAGACACGACCGTTACATCCTGCAGATTCCGTAAGGTGAGGAAATTACAAAAAGATTGGAACTTTGAAATCATATCTACAAGAGATCGACTTAGGGAAGCTGATAACATTACTAAGGACTCTTAGGAATTAGGTTCTGGTAAATTAAGGACTCTAGAATCGATCTAATCTCCAAACCCTAGTCAAAACCCTATAAATAGGACCCTGTTCTGAACTGAGCGACCCCTACTTTTGGCTCGTGAAGAATCAAGGTAAGGAGTCATAATTTCAGGTAAGTTCTTTAGAAGATTTTATTTAGTATATTATAGACTAATAGTTCTCTAAATTTCGTGATAGGAGACCAAGCAACCAAGGAGATAGAAGCTTCCAAAGTTGCTGATTCAACCTTAGCAACCTAGGAATCTGAACGCAAGTCCCCTGAAGATCTAGAGATTAGGACGTCTAAACGAGGTAATTAGAGTACGATCCTTTAGAACTTTTTGTTCCCAATAGTTTCATCTTCTTACCCTCGAAATTTCACATCCTTAGGTCAAGAGGCTGAGGAAATAGAGCAGATTGAAGTTGCTGATTTATCACAAGAAGTAAAAGAGACTAAGGGTAGCACCTAGCATCAAATTCGAAATTTTAAGGTTCTAGAAGAGGTAGGTTATCTCATGATTGGCAAAAATAACTTGTTAGGAATAAAAGCCCTCTGGTTGTGCTTGATTTCAAGCATTATAGACTAAGAATTTCATGATTTCATAGTTTTATATATTTATGCATTTCTTAGCCCTAAATGGAAATCAAAAGGTATTCTCTTGTCTATTCACAAAACCCTTGCATATAGTTGGCCTATACATCGATTCATTATTAAGACAGTGGTAATATGTTGATTTCCAGGCATGTAATGTTTTCATGAACCTTTACTTTAGTTTACTGCCAGCAAGTTCTCTGACGCACCAACGTGAGACCGTCACATGCATGTAACGGCCTTACGATAGACCGTAACAACCTGTTATCCTTTTATTTGTTCTATTGTCTCTGACGCACCCTAGCAGGAGCGTTACACCACTGTAACAGCCCCTCGATGAACTGTCACACACTGTAACGCACCTACCCTAAACCGTCAGACCTCTGTGTTCTGTCAGCCCAAGGCAGAATAATAACCAGTTAAGTTTACTTATAAATAAGCTTAGATAGCTAAGTTTGGACTTATTATCATGACTTTGAGTTTAGTTTCTGATTCATAATCGAATTGCATGATTAATGTGTCTTAGCTTATTTTAAGTTATGCTAATTTTATTGGCTAAAACTCTATAGTTCTGTATTCTAAATCATGATTTTCCAAAGTTGTATTGACGGAGTTTTATCTTGGTTTCATAATGTTACACATTCTTTCCTATCTATAGAGTCATTTCTTTAAGTATATGGCACATATTCTGGTATGTTGTCCATTAGTTCACTTTGCACTATAGAAACACTATTCTTGGACATGAGGACCTCTCTATTAGATATTCCTTCCAATGGATTAGGAAATCTTGTTTCAAGGCCTCCGTAATTCTCCGTGAGCCTGGGATTCCCACTAGGACGCCGAGTTGGTTGTACCATTAAAGCCCATTGATTAGATTACACTATCGATGATTTTTGGTTATCAGTAATGTAACGGCTCTATGTTGGACCGTCAAGCACAAGTAACGGCCCAATATACGACCGTCACATTCCACAGTCTGATTTCTTAGTTCTGATTCCAAACCAATGTAACGGCCCAATACTGGAGTGTCACATCATGTAACGGCCCAGTACACGACTGTCACACTGCTTGAGTATTTTAACCCAAGGGTTGATATTCCAAGGTTCTAGATAGATTCTTGATGATCTATAACTTATCATATTGATCAAGAAACTTAATATAATGAATGGAAGATAAAGAACGTATCGTTATGCTGCCGATTTATTTCCATAAGCATAACCTTGCTTAAGTCATTCTTGATTTCCCATGATTCTTATTGAAGCATTCATTCGTTGAATTATTGTTATCATGAACTTATTGAACTTATTACATTCTTGGCCATATTTTATTGTTAACATGCGTGGAAGTAACTTGATTTATACTTGAAGATGCGATCGAGCACTGATTGTGTTCAAGGGCTCTATGCTAGTCCCCTCGGCTGATTGTCGGAAACATACTATTTTATAAACCATGGGGTATGATGCTACTGGCGTCGCATTACGCTGGGAGTACTTTCTCTATAAATAACTGAAAATCCACGGCACGACATGACATTCTTGTACATGACTTTCTTGCTTGATATTTCACAGAAACTCACGAAGTACTTGCTCATAAGCAAAAGATATTGGAGTGATGATTATGTGGCTTGCTAGTACATTCTCGATACATTCTTGTTCATGGAAGGCCAATATCATGTTCTTGATACATTCTTACTAGTTCGTATTTGATCTCATTCTAACTTACTTGATCATCTTGTTACTTTGGTTTAATCGCATGATTGATCGCATTCGCATGATTTTTACATCATTCTTTAGAGCTAAATTGTTAATTACTTTAATAGTGCCTTCATGTTGATGCGAAGATACCTACTGGGCAAGTTGTAGACACGCTATTTTCACATTTTTTGTGAGTAAATCTCATACTACACCACGATGCCCCAGAGTGGCTTACACGATTAATTTAAGTGATTGAACCACAAGGGCCGCCGTAACATTTGCCTGAGTTCTATAAAAAAAATGTGTAAAATACAAAAAAATCTTGAAAATTGAAAAGGGCTATAAAAATTGAGAAAATGTTAAAATACAAAAAAATGGGTAAGGGCTTATAAATTTTTTGAGAAAAATAATATAAAAAAGGGGTCATAAGAAAATACAAAAAAAGATAAAAAGGTTATTTAAAAAAAAGATTCAATAAAAATAATAATAATGAGAAAATGTTTTAAAGATAAAATAATAAAAATCCTAATATATATAAAAAAATATAATAAATAATCTTGTTTATGTATATATATATAAAGAGATATCAATAAAAAATAATATAATATATATATATATATTAATCCTATCCTTAATCTAATCTTTATCATTGCTAATCTTTAATTAATACTAATGATCTTCCTATTCACTTCCCTCTCTCTCACGACACACACACCCCACACACTGTGCTCACCTTCACTCACACGGCACACACATCATCTCCCTCTCCCCCTTCTCTTTCTCTCACGGCAGCCATCCCCCCTCTCTCTCTCGGGGCCCTTCTTTTCTCCCACATGCACACTCCGTCCTCTGATTCTCTCTCTCCCTGACTTTCTCTCCCTCTTCTCTCTTTCCCCCTCTCTCTCCCGTCTGGTGCTCTCTCTCTCTCTTTTCTCTCCCTCTTTCTCTTCTCTCTCTGACTCCCTCTTTTTCTCTCCCTCTGTTCTCTCCCTCCCTCAATCTCTTTCTAACAAAAAAAAAAGAAGCTCAAAAGGTAGTTCGCAAGGGGGGCCTCGTCGCCCGTGCCCCCCCACTTTGAATTTGGAGGCCGCAACGGGCCTCTGCCCCGCTCGCCACCGCCGCCCGCAGCGCCCCCGACGTCGCCTCTGCCCCGCTCGCCACCGCCGCCAGCAGCTCCCCCGAGGCCGCCCCGCCTACCGCCCCGCCCGCCTACACGCCCGACGCCGCCGCCCTCTGCCCCGCTCGCCACCGCCGCCCGCAACGCCCGAAACGCCGCCCCGCCTGCACTCCCCGCCTCCGACCGCCGCTCGCCTGCACGCCCGACACCGCTGCCCTCACCGCTGTCGCTTACCCCTCCGGCCACGACGTCGCCCGCCCACCGCCGCGACACCCTCGCCCCCTCTCTCTCCCCATCTCTCTCTCCCTCTGTCTCTCTTCCCCCCTCTCGTTCCCTCTCTTTCTCTCCCTCTCTCTCTCTCTCACCCCCTCCCCCTCTCTGCTCTCCCTTTCTCCCTCTCACACTCTCTCTCACTTTTTTCCCCTCTCATTCTCCTCTCTCCTTCTCTCCCCCCCTCCCGCAACATCTCTCTCTCTCTCTGTTCCATCTCTCTCTGTCTCTCTCTCACCATCCGATCTCTCTCTCTTTTTATATATATATTTTTTAATTTTTCTTTCTCTCTTCCTCTCGACCCCCTCTCCCCTTTTGATTTTCTTTTTTTTAACCTCTCCCTCTCTCGGTTATCTCTCTCTCGGTTCTCCCTTCTCTCCTCTCTCCCTCTCTCTGCTTCTCACCAGCCCTCTCTTGTCTCCTCTCTCCCTCCCATTCTTTTCTTTATTTTTTTATCCCCTCTCACTCTCTCTCTCCTCATATCCCCCCTCTCTTCCTTTCTTTATATTTTTTTTTAAAAATTCACTCTCTCCTTTTTTATCTCTCTCTCTCATCCTCTCTATCTCTCCTTCATCCTCTCACATATACATACATACATATATATATATATATATATATATATATATATATATATATATATCCTATATATCTTTTAGGTGCATATATATAGTATACATATATATATATAAACTACAAAAAAATCGAAGAAAAAAAAAGCGCTCTCTCTCTCTCTTGATTTTCATCTCGCTCTCTAATCCCCCTCTATCTTTCCACATATCATTAGTATTTTTTTATTATCTATTTACTTACATCTTTAACCATCTTCTCCCACCCTTTATATATGTTTGCATATCTTTTCTCACCTTGTACATATATACGTGTGTTTGTGTTCTCCATCTGAGCAGTCTCTGAAGTCCGTTTTGAAAGCTCCTTGGTCGTGCTGTGCTCATGCTATTGAAGCCTTTGTCAAAGCTCGTCGTCGGTCTTCCCCAATAAGTTTTTCTCCCCTTTGTATTTTTAATTAGTCACTTAATTACATCACACGAATCATTTAGCATCCATGCCACGCCTTTCTCCCTGAGAGGGCATAGTTTATGAGCGTCTTCATGTCTGTGCATTCCATCATATCATTCCCCCATCCTTCAATTCTAAAAGAGGTTTTAAATACTACCAACCAGGTTAGTACTCGTTTATGTTATATTTTATGTCAATTTCTAATGAATTGGTGCTACACCTCCGTTGTTCTTATTTGGTTGTTCCTCTTCGTTTGTTTTTCGTGCAGGGTTAACAGTCCGGAAGTCCGCTTCTTCAGTCGACCAAAAGAGTAGGAGGAGCAACTCACGTACCCTCAGTTCGGGGCTATAAATGCGGCCATCCCTCCTATTTTGAGGTACCCGGCTATCGTCTCCCTCATCTATTCTGGTTTTTTCCTCATCATTGTTATTTGTTGTTAAATTGCCATCTCCATCATCCTTTACGTGTTGTTTAAAAATAAGTCTATCTCTTCTCCCTTGTTATCATCGTAAATCGTTAAATCTCCACCTCCGTTCTTCTCTGTTTTATCTAAAATAAGTTTCTTACTCTGTCTATATTCTCCTAGTAGTTTTCCTCTATATTATACTATCTTATTCTACCGTTCACCCCTCGATTTCTCTCTTTACCTTCTCATCTTTCTCTTAAAAAAGATATAAAAGCATAAAAAAATAATAAAAGCAACAAAACCACAAACAAATATAATAACAAAAAGGTAAAACAAAAAAAGGATAATAAAATCAGGGTAACCAAAGCAAGGCCCTCTTCGTCGACCAGCCGACCGAAGAGGAAGAAAGGACCCGCATTGCTCCCGCTTCGGTGGCAAACGCGATCAAAACATTTCCAGTGGGGTTCTCAGCCCCTGGCGATCACACCTCCCTTCCCCTTCTTTTGTTATTTATTTTCTGTTCAAACCCCGTTGACGGAACCAGTTCCTCGCGGTGGTCTCATCTAACTGGTGCGGTGGGCTATCTCCCGCGACCATTTTATTTCAGTAATTTAATTTCTGCATTCTAACATTCTAACCGTTAACTGCTTAACTCTAACCCTCCCCTATCATCGCTTCAAAACCCCGCAGAGAGTGACATCTCGCGGCGGTTTATTTAATCCCCTCTTATTTGTTCTAACCCCGATCAAGGAACTCGTTCCTCGCGGTGGTTTAATTTCCTGTATATTCATTCCAACCCCGATCAAGGAACTCATTCCTCGCGGTGGTTTAATTTTCTACACTTTAAATTCCAACCCCGATCAAGGAATTCGTTCCTCGCGGTGGTTTAATTTTCTGCATTCTTTTGTTCAGACCCCGATCAAGGAACCCGTTCCTCGCGGTGGTCTTATCTAACTGGTGCGGTGGGTCATCTCCCGCGACCATCTTCGTTCCAGTAATTTAATTTCCGCACGCTAACCTCCTAACCCCTAACCACTTAATTTCAGCATCCCCCTATCATCGCTTTAAAACCCCGCAGAGAGTAACATCTCGCGGCAGTTTTTTGATCCCCTTTTCCTTTTCTCGTTATATACATATAGTTATTATAATAATAAAAAAAACCACGCGGAGGGTAATACCTCGCGGTGGTCTTTTGTATATAGTTATACTTATTATTTACATCGCTGCAAAAGTCCCGCAAAGGCCAATGTCTCACGGTGGTATGTACATATAATATTTATTATTTATGCTGCAGTAAAAATCCCGTAAGGCCAATGTCTTACGGTGGTCCTAATATGTACATATATATTCATTAGTGTTGATATTATTGCATCGCTGTTAGAACCCCACAAAGACCAATGTCTTGTGGTGGTATGTCTTTGTTCGTATTGTCCTTGTAATTGTCTGGAGAACGATATTCCGTTGCAATTTCTGAGTCTTCGTGCCTCTACCTTTCTGTTACTTAGATTCTCGGACTTCCCGGTATATGAAAAACTACTCGTGGAACGGTAAGTCACGCTTACCGGGAAGGGGTCAGTTTGCGCAAGAGGGTCTTCCGACCCCTATCTCCGCCACGTACCGGAGTCCGTTCCGCATCCCTATTTTCTTTCTCTCCTTGAGTTGATCTCGTCATTTCCATCTCCTAAGACAAATGAGGGTGGACGACGACTCCCGCCGTCTACACCTCTCTGGCCATCACCCTTTCATCATTGTCATTGTTTATTACTTTGTTTATTGTTTTTCTTTCCTCCGAGGGTGGACGATCTTGCCGTCTACACTTTTCTGGCGATCACGGTGGGACATCTTTTGTTTTCTTTGGTTACCCAAATATTTTCGGCACCCACGTGTGCCCCTCCACTCGGCACCCCCGTGTGCCCCTCCTGATTGCGCCCTCGTGCGCTACATTTGTGCTCCCAGTAGCACCCTCTCCACTCGGCACCCACGTGTGCCCCTCCACTCGGCACCCCCATGTGCCCCTCCTGATTGCGCCCTCGTGCGCTACATTTGTGCTCCCAGTAGCACCCTCTCCACTCGACACCCACGTGTGCCCCTCCACTCGGCACCCACGTGTGCCCCTCCTAATTGCACCCGCGTGCGCTACATTTAGCACTCTTGCCATCGGCACCCACGTGTGCCCCTCCACTCGGCACCCACGTGTGCCCCTCCACTTGGCACCCACATGTGCCCCCTCCTGATTGCGCCCGCGTGCGCTATATTCGTGTTCCCACTATCACTCTTGGCATTCCAATTACATCCCTCGTGCACTACGTGCATTACTCTAGAGTCCCCTTGAAGTCTGAAGAGATTCATATCATTGCAGAAAAGGAGTGTTGTGATGTTTGTTTAATTTATTTGGTTGTATATATTTACTGTTTGTTTATATATCTCCTGTTAAATTCAGCACTGCATTACATATCATCTCCCTTTTATTTTTATTTCTTTTGTTCCATTTTTTTAGGATCACCTTTTCTTGGTGAAGGAAAGACTCTCCGTCGGGAATTCCTCTCGACGGACTAGGATCTCCTTCACTGGGACCTCCGTAAGTCCCCGACATCGAAGGATTCCCTCTTCGTTCACTGGGCTGGTTGTACCACTGAAGTTCCCTGGAGATAGTTAACCCATTCGTGGTGAATCGAGTGTCCTTAGATCACACGGTAGAAATCAATATTGCAACTAAGGTCCCTCCTGTGGTGTGAACATTAGATTAGAAAAAAGAAAAAAAAGGGGAAAACCAAAAGAAAACAAAAAAAAGAGGCGTTAAACATCAACTTGTTTGTTAATCTTTGCTAAGTGTTTGAGTGTGTATGTTATTACATTCTGATTAAAAAGAAAAAGAAAAAAGGGAAAACAAAAAGAAAACACAAAAAAGGCGTTAAACATCAACTTGTCTGTTAATCTTTGCTATTGGTTTGAGTGTGTATGTTATTGCGTTCCGGCAAAATCTCGCGTTCCGAAAAAGATCAAGAAATGTCCGGAGACAGTCAGAATCCGACCCCGGGTCACCAGGGGACACATGTCCCTGCTGAGGACGCAGGTTCCTCCCGTGAGCCCTCATATGAGGTGCGAGCCGCCGTCGGGGAAGCATCCCCGCCACACGATATTTCCTCCTTGCTAGGTGTTCTCGCGAACACACAGCTCAATTCCGATCAGATCCGAGCCTTTCAGGCCGTCTTAAAAGGGAAATCTGTTGATTCTACTCCTCAAAATCCAACACCAGTTGCTCTCTCTATTCAAGAGCCCGCACAGGCAATCCCTTCCTCATTCCCTCTTGTGCAGACAAGTTTGCAGCCTCCCTCTTTCCAATTACCTCCCTAGTCTCAAGTTCCACCAATTCCTTATCCAACATTTCAGTCAGTTCCATTTACTGATATGCCACGTCTGCAACCTCCCCCTTTCTAATTACCTCCCCAATCTCAAGTTCCACCAATTCCTCATACGACATTTCAGTCAGTTCCATTTGCTGATATGTCACAATGTCTCTCTCATCCGGAATTCCCTTCTCAGGCTTCTGCAAGGCCTCAGTGGCCACCACAACCTGCTCCTTACAATGAGGTCACTCAATCTCTCCTTCATAGGATGAACAAGATGGATGAACAGTTCCGAGATTTCAAAAAGATCGTGGATGTCAAATCCGCGCCTGAGATCTCTTTACCAATCCTTCCAGTATTCCATCTCCCTCCTTCTGAAATGCCAACGTATTGACGGTACACCGGCACAAGCAACCCATTCATTCATCTAAAGGACTTCATGTATGAGTCCTCATTTTGGCAGAACGATCAAAGATCCCTGGCATATCTTTTCAGGAGATCATTGGATGGTCCCGCCTTATAATGGTTCTATTCCCTAGAACCGAGTGAGGCTGAGAACTTCGACGTAGTGCAACGGAAATTCATACAGAAATATCGGGATAGGGTCGGTCCCTCCTTCTCTATTACCGATCTAGTGGCCGAAAAAATGAAGCCGGACGAAGATTTCACCCAATTTGTCGATCGATGGAGATCCTTGGCAGAGAAAGTGAGAGACCCCATTTCAGAATCGGAGCAAGTAAAGATGGTCGTGTCAAATGCCACTCCACAATTTAGACACGTCCTGACAATGAACAAGCTCACCACTATGGAGGAACTGTATGAGAGAGCTCGATATATCCAAACACAGCTAAAAGATTCTCCCCTCATGCATATGTTCGAGTCACCAAAGCCAAAAGTGTTTAGGAAGCCGAGCACGGGTGCCCAAGGTGGGGTGACAGAAGGGGTTGTAACAAATGAACAAGTGGGCGCGGTTGGCCATCCCAACCAGCAAGCTAACCCTAGGCCCCCACAAGCTCCACAATTCCCCTTTCATCAGGAGTAACAAGGTCAGTAACCCTATCATCCTCCCCCCCAAAACAATCCCTTCCAGAACAATATGCCTCAACCGCTCCATCTCCAACAACAACAGCAGCGACCTCCTCAATATAATCAGGTTCCACCACCCGGGGATTATGGCCCCCAACAACAGAGGAGGCCGATCGGCCCTAGGAGAGCTCACTACCCACCTTTGCCAGAGTCATTATCAGACATCTTTAATACTCTCATGGCTACTAATTTCCTCACCTTGCCTAAGGAAAAAGCCATATGGCCCACGAACGTCGATACTTCCAGATATTGTGTCTTCCATAGACAGCCGGGTCATACAGTGGAAAACTGTTTTCATTTCAGAGATTATATCTATGATATGAACGATGAACATCAAATAGATTGAGACAAAATGAGGCGATGCGTCACCATGATGAAGGCCAGGAGACCTCCTCTTAGACAACAACAACAGCAACAAGAACAACAACAGCAGCAGCAACAATAGCCTCAGCAGGCACCACAACAACAGCCAAATATGGGCATCCTCCAAAATCCGTTACCGACGCACCAACAACCTAACCACCAAGTCAACCCCATCTCTTCCTTCCAGGAAGTTGGAAGTGGGCAAGATTAGCATACGGAAAGCGGCTCTGTCCTTGTCACCAATCACATTCCTATCCAATCCCCACGCCTTATTCGTCCCGCACCTGTCTATCCTCCACCCGCAGCACAACCCGCAGTGATACCTCACTCATTTCCATTGCTATCACGTCCTCTCATCCGCGCCTCTGCTGATGACCTCCCTTCGAGTCCCCAGCAAACACCCTCCACTTCCACCATAACATCGTTACCCTCGAAGCCTCTCATTATTTCTCATGTCTCCACCTCGACATCCACCTTCATTCCACCTCCACTAAACAAACCTCTCATTGTCCAACACCCTTCCGAGGTGCCCTCCAATTCCACCATAACATCGTTACCCTCAAAGCCTCTCATCATTTCTCACGCTTCCATATCGTCATCCACCTTTGTTCCGCCTCCACTAAATAAACCCCTTATTGTCCAACACCCTTCCGAGGCACCATCTACCTCCACCACAACCCCTTTACCCTCAAAACCCCTCATTATTCATCACCCATCCGGGGGCCCCATCAACCACTACTATGCCTCCACCTTTTAAACCCCTTATTATTCACCGTCCATCTGAGGCTTCATCCACTCCCACCATGCCTCCACCTAACAAACCACTCATCAGAGCCCCTACACCTACTATTGTCCCTGCTTCATCAATTATTCCTCCACCACTACCCCTCGAACCCCTGCTAAACCCCATATCTAACTCTATAGAGGTGCCGCCAAAACCGCAAGCCATGGTGCTCCGTAGTGGAAGGATGTTCCATCGGGTTTTTCCCCAAAACAGTCAGGTCCCCGAGCAATCTCAGCCGGAGAAAGACACCAAAGAACGGCCAGAGGAGTCTATCCCCGGGACACAATATGACCTGTTGAAACACTTGGATAAAACACCAGCTCGGATCTCCATTCTCGAGCTAATCAAGAGGTCGAAAACCCATCAAGACGCCTTGATGGAGTATCTTCAGAAGGTTATGGTAAATGAGGATCTCCCAGTGGAGAAGATCTCGTCAGTATTGACGCCAACTGATACACAACCGGCTATTATATTTCACCACCATGAGCTTGCCCCCAAGGAGGCTCGAAACTATGCTTTGTGTATTGCAGTCAAGATCAATGGGGCGTCTGTAGACCCGTGTTTGGTGGACACTAGTGCGTCTATAAATGTGATCTCTATGATCACCCTCCAATCATGTGGGGTTGACACGGAACAGATAAGGCCTTCATCAATCACGGTTACGGCCTATGACAATAGCAAAAAGCCGCCAATGGGGATGGTCATCCTGAATGTAGAATTGGGCCCTGCATCAGTCTTCACGGAATTCCATATCCTTGATATGGATCCCACATTCAAGGCCATACTGGACCGCCCTTACATTGAGGTTATGAATGCGGTGCCTTCCACCAAGCATCAATGCTTGAAGTTTCCATACAAGGCTTGGATTATCAAGGTAAATAGCATGCCCATCTTTTCTACAGTGGATGCTATCAATACCTCTTTGCCTTCTGTTTGGCCAACTCACCGGCCAATTCTCTCACTGCTAGATGTGTGTGACCCTCGTCGCACCCATTTTACACAAAAGTCACTTCCAACACCAAAGTCATGTCACCCTTGTTGAAGTTAGATGGAAGGCTCTATCACCAAAGGATGTGGATCTAGAGGGGGGGTGAATAGATCAACTGGCTATTTAAGAATTAGGCCTAGAATCAAATGCGGAATTAGAAGAACACTAGACGAACACAGCCAATGCACCGAATGAAACACACAAGATCTGCTGAACAAGCAATCAAACACACGAGAGGCACAAGGCTTTTAGGTGGTTCGGTCAATCCGACCTACGTCCACCCCACATTCAACTCGAATGTCGATTACTGCTGATACATAGCTTCAATCTGCTGGGCTTTACAGCTTGCCAACAACGGCTGGGGCTTACAGCTTATCCCGACTAGAGGAGCATCCTCTGCAACAGCTGAGCATCACAGCTTGCTCTGCTGGGCACTACAGCTTAGCCGACCAGAGGAACACCTCAGCAACCCGCTGCCTCACAGCTTGAAACCGCTGACTAACAGCTTGATAGAACAGGAGTAATCGAAGAGAAAATAGCAAGACTGAAAATAAACAAAACACACAATCGAATGGAATAAAAACCAAAACGACTGTAGCTCAAAGTTGAGCAATATCAGCTCTGGTAACTGGACCAAGAGACTGATTCACAAACTCTCACGATAGCTCTCTCAACTCATCTTCTCTCTCTTTCTTCTTCTCTCCTTTTCTTCTTCTCTGCTTTTCTTCTCTCATAGTGGATCTCGGTGGCTGCTGTTTCAGACTGGATGTATAGACTTCGCCAACTTCGATCAGCCTTTACGAAAGATAAAGACTGATATATATAACAGCAGCAGGTGGATAAGGGCGCGTGGCTTCCACGTTTTCCCGCCCAAGGAATTCTCCAGATTCGAGGCAATTCCATCCACGTGTCAGCATCTGGTCACCTCGTCCTCCTGGAATCACGAGCCATGTCAGCAATCTCAGTAGAGAGTCCCTGTCAGACAGAGTATCGGATGATCAGATTAAATAACATTCTGTATAGACTTATCAGAAGAACTACGTTGTATAGACTTCATATAAGTGAAAGCTATGTACAGACTTGCTGTATGAAGCAACCGCTGTACAGACTTAGGTGATATGAAGACTGTCAATGTATAGACTAAGTGAAGATCGATGCAATGTGTAGGCATCAGTGAGAAGATGCAGTGTGTAGACTTCAGTGAGACTCAATTGAAGACAGACGATGTATGGACTTCAGAACTTATGCACGATGTACATACTTCATGAGACTCTAGACACTGAGTGCTGTACAGACGTAACCCATGCAATGAGACGCTAAATGAGACGCTGAATGAGACGGTGGACTCTGTACAGACTTTGCCTAATGCCTGAGACGCTAACAAAGACGGATGATGTTCAGACTTGCTGAAAGACCGATGTACAGACTTTCAAGCCTGAAGGCCAATGTGTGGACTTGCGTGAGACGCTCATTGAGACGCTCAATGTGCAGACTTCACCTTAGACTCTAAATGAGACGGACAGTGTATAGACTTGGCCAATGCACTGTGGATGTATGGACTTTGACGCCTGCATGCTATGCAATGTACACACTTGGTGACTTCGCATGTTTGTGCAATGTACAACCAGTGTATGGACTTGTCGTGCCTACACGGGGCGTTGTACACACTTACTGCCTGATGCTCATGTGCAGACTTTGATGCCCAACAGCGATGTACCTAATGCTAAGGTGCAGACTTTGATGCCCAACAGCGATGTATAGACTTTGAGACTTTGAGTGTGTGTTCAGTGTGAAGACAAGATAAAATGCATATAACACACAGATAATCTGATAAAGTGATTTCATCAAAACATAAACAGTGTTGCCAATTCATCAAAACAATGTGTTGTCATATGAAGTAAAGTTACATGTCAACACCATCAACACATAGGAGTCACAACAATCTCCCACTTTTTGATGATGGCAACCCCCTATCATGTAGAGTAGCAACATCCTGTCATATAGATGCATTTTTGATGAAAGACATGATTTGTTATTCAGATTGTTATGCAGATGCATGTAGATGCTATGAATGACATGCTGCATGCTACAAAATGTAAGCAACTCCCTGCTAACAAAATTTCCCCCTTTGCCATACCATCCCCCTAAACTGTAGAAATGAATAATTCAGACAATATTCTCCCCCTTTGCCATCAACAAATAGGAGGGAAAGTGAATGCAAGCGAAGAGAAAGAAAGTTCAGCTAACTGGCATTCTTGGCAAGTAGTTCAGAAATTAAGCAACTAAAGCACAGAACCTTCAGTCATATGAACGGAGAAATGGCTTAGAAATTGAAATTCTGGTTTAAAGGTTATAAAAAAAAAAAGAGTTCATGCACTACATTCATTGGATAAGGTAGATGTGCATGATAAAACAATAAACCAGAGTCATATTTACATGAGAGATTTAGTTTCAGAATATCTTACTTTAATAGACTCAGTAAAATGTGTTAAGAGAAACCAGGTCATGTATTGAAATTAAACAATTGACATCCATGAAATTTCTTTTAAGGAACAACATTTTTAATATTGTTTCATTTAGGGCATTCAGGTACCAAAAGTCTTTTTACGTAAGGGTATACGTTTATCAGACGCCAATACCCCTAGATACTCAACATGATGGACCATCTTGCCTATGATTAAATTCAATAGAATTGATTGACACCTTTTTGTGTGAGGGTACACGTTTATTAGACGCCAATTACCCCCAGGTACTCAGTGAAAACAACCTACTGTTTTGATCATTTTATACAGAGAGAGCTGATACACCTCATGACATGAGTGGTGTCCACTTCTTTGATGGATCACTCAGTTTCTCAGTGATTTACCAGTCATTACTCTGTCAATGTTATTTCTCAAATGATTTTCAATGTTTTTCAATATCTTTCTTAGCTGCCCTTTATTTGTTTCAAAATGACTTGTTTAAGGACAATACACAAACTTAGCTTCTCTAACATGATTTCAGATGAGTTTTCAGATTTCAGATATAAGTAGCTTTGTCTTACATGAAATAAGCTACGGTTGAGAGCTTTATCAATTTTCAGCATCCTTATTTACTGATTGTAGTCTTTCAACTCTAAAGATTATAAATTTTAAACCATTAAGTCAGTCTTTAAGCAATTAAAGTTCTTATGAAAGAAGAAATCTATTTTCTATTGCTTAATATTAGAACTGACTAAAAGATTGTCATACTGTCAGACTCAATCATTCAGAGTCAAGGATTGAATAGACAGCGTCGATGCTGGGAGGTCAATGCGTCTACGCATCAGTTGAAGAAACAAGAGTATAAGACACTGAGATAGTGTTAGTGCGTCGACTCCATGCTATTTCAGCGTCAACTCTTCAGAATAATGAGACAGAGATATTCACAGATCTCGTTCACTGCGTCAACGCCACATTATAGCAGCGTCGACGCAGCAATTCACCTTGAAATTCTGACAAGACTCCCCCTGACTATATGCATGCAATTTTTGCAAAAGATGACAGATCAGATGATTTTTGAAGTTCATGCTTAATCAGACTATCTTATCGTGCAGTATGACCCATGCAGAAATATAGACATATCATGCATCTAGACATATATATGCAATGATGATCATGAGTGCAATAAAAAATATGAGCGTCATGCATTATCATAAGTCTTTATCATATGAGTATGATCAAAAGTTTGGGCAATATTTATTCAATCTATTAACAGCAAGTCCAAATCAGAAGTTTATTCAATGCAGCTCAAAAGTTTTATTCAAGTCAACAAAGAGTTCATTCATTATGCTGAAATTTACACAAGCCAAATTCTCTTCTAAAAAATTTAAAATTTTCATTTCCAAGTGGCTTAGTAAAGATATCAGCAACTTGTTTGTCAGTTTCAATGAAGTCCAGTTCAATTTCCTTTTTGTTCACAGCATCTCTTAGAAAATGATGTTTTATTTCTATGTGCTTAGTCCTAGAATGATGAGCAGTATTTTTAGCAAGGCATATGGCACTAGTATTATCACATAGAATTGGAATACATTCCAATTTTATCTGATAATCATCTAGTTGGTGCTTAATCCAAAGTACTTGGGCAGCACAATTACCTGCTGCAACATATTCAGCTTCAGCTGTAGACAATGCTACAGTGTGTTGCTTCTTAGATGCCCAAGATACTAGACAGCCACCAAGGAATTGACAGTAGCCACTAGTGCTTTTTCTATCTACTCGACACCCAGCATAATCAGCATCAGTGTAAGCTAGAAGCTCTAACTCACACCTAGCAGGATACCATAATCCTAGCTCTTGGGTGCCTAGCAGATATCTAAAAATCCTTTTCACTGCTTTAAAATGACTTTCTTTAGGACTGGCCTGAAACCTAGCACATAATCCTACAGCGAATTAAATATCAGGCCTAGATGCTGTTAAGTAGAGAAGGGATCTTATCATACCTCTGTATAATTTCTAGTCAAATGGGTTACCTTTAGTGTCTTCATCCAAGCTTGTAGAAGTACCCATTGGAGAAGCTATCTCTTTAAGGTTATCCATCTTGTATTTCTTGAGTAGATCCCTTGTGTACTTGGACTGAGTGATAAACATTCCTTCCTTTGTTTGTGTAACTTGCAGTCCAAGAAACAATTTGAGCTCACCCATTGAGCTCATTTCAAACTCATTAGTCATTGTTTCAGAAAATTCCTCACACAATTTGGGGTTAGTTGACCCAAAAATGATATCATCCACATAAATCTGTACAATAAGAATTTCAGAATGACTCACCTTTGTAAACAAGGTCTGATCAACTACTCCTCTAGTGAAATTTTGATCAGTGAGAAACTTGCTCAACCTGTCGTACCAAGCTCTGGGAGCTTGCTTAAGACCATAGAGAGCTTTATTTAATTTGTAAACATGATTAGGGAAATCTAGACATTCAAATCCAGGGGGCTGTCTAACATAGACATCCTCATTAATTTCCCCATTCAAGAATGCAGATTTTACATCCATTTGCTGGAGGATTATACCTAGGGAACATGCATAAGGTAATAAAATTCTAACCACTTCTAATCTGGCTACAGGGGCAAATGACTCTTCAAAGTCAATACCAAACTCCTGGTTGTACCCCTGAGCAACAAGTCTGGCTTTATTTTTAACAATATTCCCTAATTCATCAGATTTATTCCTGAAGACCCACCTAGTCCCTATGACTGTTCCATGATCAGGAGGTGGGACTAAGTGCCACACCTTGTTCCTGTCGAACTGATTAAGATCCTCATGCATGGCATTAATCCAATGCATATCCTTGAGGGCACAGTCAATGGACTTGGGTTCAATTTGAGAGACAAGAGCATATGCATTTAATTCATGTTGAATTCTCAGGTGGCCTCTAGTCCTAGGGGGGTCATGCAGATTTCCAATTACATTATCTACAGGATGATCTTTAAGATATCTAATGTTAACAATTGAATTGTCATGTGTTTGATTTACCTCCCCCTGAACTGTAGGCTCCTCTTCATTAAGTTATGTATGTCCTTCTTCATCCTCGGATTTGGTTGCAGGATCTCCTTCCTTCAAGATTTCACCATTGTCTTCATTCCTGCATTGACCAACGTTAGAATTTACCGAGGATTCATCAAAAACTATGTGTGGAGATTCTTCAACAGTTTTAGAGTTCAGATTGTACACTCTATATGCTCGGGTATTTTCAGAATAACCAAGAAAGATTCCTGGTTCACCTTTAGGTTCAAATTTATCAAGGTCTCTTTTATCATTTATATGAATAAAACATTTGCAACCAAAAACCTTGAAATGAGCAATAGAAGGTTTCTTACCCTTTAGGATCTCATATGGTGTTTGCTGGGTAGAAGGTCTTACCATGACTCTGTTAATTACATAACAGGCAGTGTTCACTACTTCAGCCCAAAATTTCCTTGGTAGACCACCTTCAACAAGAAGTGTACGACCCATCTCCACTAGGGTTCTGTTCCTTCTCTCCACAACCCCATTCTACTCAGGTGTCCTTGGTGAGGAGTACCTATGGTTGATTCCATTTGACCTGCAGAGTTTATCAAACTGTGAGTTTTCAAACTCACCTCCATGATCAGTCAAAATATTTTCAATTTTCTGATTTATTTTAACATAGAACTCCTGAAATTCTGAGAAGGCATCACTCTTATTAGATAAGAAATAAACCCAAGTATACCTAGAAAAGTCATCTACCATGACAAACCTAAACCTCCTTCCTGATAAGCTGACAGATCCGGTTGGCCCAAAAAGATCCATGTGTATCAACTCATATGGTTTGGAGGATAGATTTTCAGTTCTAGACTTAAATGACTTTCTAGTTATCTTTGATTGAGTGCATGCATCACAGATTTTATTTTCTTTCTTGAAGGAAACTTCATGAAGTCCTCTAACCATGCTATGCATGTTTAGTTTATGCAAAATACCATAAAAATGCTAAATCTTCTCTATTGGCAGTAAGACATAGGTTAGAATGCTGAATATCATCTACATCTATCATGTATGTGTTATTTATTCTTTTTCCAGAGAATTTTATAATTTCTGAATCATGTTCAAAAACCTTGCAGCATTGAGAATCAAATAAAACCTTATGACCCTTATCACACAACTGGCTGATACTAAGTAAATTGTAAGCTAACCCTTCAACCAGCATAACATCATCAATGCAGAAGGTAGAACACTTACCTACCTTACCTGATCCAATGATCCTACCCTTTGTGTTGCTTCCAAAGGTGACAAGGCCTCCTATCTTTTCAGTTAGCATGCAAAACTTGGCCTTATCTCCTGTCATATGCCTGGAGCAACCACTGTCCAAGTACCACAAGTTGCTCTTGGCTGCCAGGCATACCTGCACACACAATTAGGGCAAAGAGTTTGGAACCCAAGTCTGATTGGGCTCCAATGCAGATGAAGTGTAAGTAAAGAAAGAAAGCATGGTTTTGGGAATCCACATTTGTTTGAAGCAGTTCTGTTCAGTGGATTTTCCAGATTTCTTTTTGTTTTAATTTTTCTTGTTGACTTTCTTCTTATATGCACCAACAGAGTTATTCACAGAATTTTTATTATTGTGCCAATGCTTCGGCCAGGTTGCATTCATAAAGTTTTGGCCATGGTAGTTCCTGGGCTGGCTGTGGAAATGTTGGTAATTCCTAGGCATCCGACTGCCATACCCATTTTCCCAATTTCTGACATAGGGTCTGTAAAAGTGTGTAGGTTGATGAACATACCCTGTATACATCCCTTGAGTTCTAGTCCACCCACGCCCATTAGGATAGATTGGCTGTGTGGGGTAGTAGGACTGAACTCTAGGTGGATTGAATTTGTTGGGCTGACTTCTGAAAATATTTTGTCTTCCCTGCACCCTTGACCCAGCTGACCTATTCATAGGTTTTGGTTGGGTCCTTTTCTGTGATGATGGTGGTGAAGACTTTTTGGCATTGACATGGGGTTTGTTTACCTGAACAGGCTGACCCCTAACATTGGGTTGAGCACTAGAGCTAGGTTTGGAAGTCCCAATTCTACTAGGCTCACCTACTTTCTGTTTGCCCTTCTCCTCTGCATTTAGATTTTTCAGATTCAAATTTGTCTGTACAACATTATTAGAATTCATGTTGATCAGAGGTCCTTTCTCCTTTTGTGCAACAAAGGAAATAGTTTTCATTCCAAAGCTTTTAGTTGCACTAGAGTTGAATCCTAGGCCCTCTCTTCTGAAATTTACTCTTGACCCCAATAATGCATCTAAATTTTCAGATCCTTGGGTCATTTTCTCAATTGTTTTTAGCTTATCCTCATTATCTTTCTGAACTTCGTCAATAGAATTTTTTAACTCATTATTCACATTGAGGACAGCTTCATATTTTTCAGAAACAATCTTTATCTCATTTTCATAATTCTGAATTTTCAGTTTCCATGCATCAATTTCATTGTCTAATCTCACATTTTCTTCCTTAGAAATTTTCAGTTCTTTATTGATTTCTTCAAATTCAGAACATGTGAGTTTCAGATTACTATTCTCAGTTTCTAAGCAGGTAATTTTATCAGACAATGAAGTATCATTTTGCATGATTTTAATTTTTCTTCATAGATGCCTGTTTTCTTTTCTGACCTCATCTACTCTATCAGTAAGTTCATCATAAGCAACCATCCAATCAGTAATAGTAAAATTTTCATAGCGAGAGGATACCTCATCAGATTCTTCCTCTCAATCTTCTGAGCTGGTTGCCATGAGACAGATTGGCTTCTCAGCTTCAACTTCACTGTCCGAAGTGACGCTCAAGGATCCCTCGTCCTCATCACTCCAGGTACTCACCATAGCTTTTCCTTTTGTGTTCTTCTTCTTGGACTTGTCCTTGAGGTTCTGATTTGTCGGACATTCAGCTTTAAAGTGACCTGCCTTCCTGCATTGATAGCAAACATTAGTTTCAGCTTTCTTTACAGGGTTTGATTTATACCTTATGTCTCGGCGGCCACTGCTGGGATTTCTTCGGCTGAATCTTCTTCCTTCCTTCTTGAGAAATCTCCAGAATTCCCTAGTAATCATGGCAATATCAGCATTTGCCACTTCTTCTTCAGACAGGCTCTCTTCAGTTGATGATCCGTTGGGGCTGGATCGACTGGATCTGCTAGCACCAGCCTTCAGAGCTATAGGCTTCCTCTTTCTGTCAGCCTCCTCTATCTTCGGCATATTCATCTCATAAGCCATTAGAGATCCGATCAGCTCATCTGCCTTAGTATTGTGCAGATCTCTTGACTCTTCCATAACTGTGGCCTTGGTGTGCCAAATTGGAGTCAAGAATCGCAAGATCTTCCTGACTACATCATACTCAGAATATTTTTTCCCGAAGCCTCTGAGACCATTTGTGATAATAGTCAGCCGAGCATACATTTCCTTGATCGTCTCATTAGGCTTCATCTTGAAAGCTTCGTATTCTGAAACCAGTAGATTAGTCTTAGTCTCTCTGACTTGTGAAGTCCCCTCATAGATGACTTCAAGTGCATCCCACATTTCCTTCGCTGAGGAGCAGGCAGATATTCGTGAAAACTCGGTGGGATGCAGAGAGCACTGGATTGCATTGATTGCACTCCAGTTGAGTGTGGACCTTCTAATTTCTTCCTTGGTCCATACATCTTCATTTGGGGACAGCTCGAAAGGTCCCTTGCTAACCACCTTCCAAATTTCATAATCTTTAGCCCTCAAGAATACCTGCATACGGTGCTTCCAGTATGCGTAGTTGGTTCCATCGAAGTATGGGGGCTTGGATGTGGAGTGTCCTTCAGCTATCATCCATCTTCCGTCCATCTGTGCTTATCCTCTTCGGGCGGTAAGTCCCTGTAGAAGAGTCTAGCTCTGATACCAAGTGTTGAAGTTAGATGGAAGGCTCTATCACCACAGGATGTGGATCTAGAGGGGGGGTGAATTGATCAACTGGCTATTTAAGAATTAGGCCTAGAATCAAATGCGGAATTAGAAGAACACTAGACGAACACAGCCAATGCACCGAATGAAACACACAAGATCTGCTGAACAAGCAATCAAACACACGAGAGGCACAAGGCTTTTAGGTGGTTCGGTCAATCCGACCAACGTCCACCCCACATTCAACTTGAATGTGGATTACTGCTGATACACAGCTTCAATCTGCTGGGCTTTACAGCTTGCCAACAACGGCTGGGGCTTACAGCTTATCCCGACCAGAGGAGCATCCTCTGCAACAGCTGAGCATCACAGCTTGCTCTGCTGGGCACTACAGCTTAGCCGACCAGAGGAACACCTCTGCAACCCGCTGCCTCACATCTTGAAACCGCTGACTAACAGCTTGATAGAACAGGAGTAATCAAAGAGAAAATAGCAAGACTGAAAATAAACAAAACACACAATCGAATGGAATAAAAACCAAAACGACTGTAGCTCAAAGTTGAGCAATATCAGCTCTGGTAACTGCACCAAGAGACTGATTCACAAACTCTCACGATAGCTCTCTCAACTCATCTTCTCTCTCTTTCTTCTTCTCTCCTTTTCTTCTTCTCTGCTTTTCTTCTCTCACAGTGGATCTCGATGGCTGCTGTTTCAGACTGGATGTATAGACTTCACCAACTTCGATTAGCCTTTACGGAAGATAAAGACTGATATATATAACAGCAGTAGGTGGATAAGGGCGCGTGGCTTCCACGTTTTCCCGCCCAAGTAATTCTCCAGATTCGAGGCAATTCCATCCACGTGTCAGCATCTGGTCACCTCATCCTCCTGGGATCACGAGCCATGTCAGCAATCTCAGTAGAGAGTCCCTGTCAGACAGAGTATCGGATGATCAGATTAAATAACACTCTATATAGACTTATCATAAGAACTGCGTTGTATAGACTTCATATAAGTGAAAGCTATGTACAGACTTGCTGTATGAAGCAACCGCTGTACAGACTTAGGTGATATGAAGACTGTCAATGTATAGACTAAGTGAAGATCAATGCAATGTGTAGACATCAGTGAGAAGATGCAGTGTGTAGACTTCAGTGAGACTCAATTGAAGACAGACGATGTATGGACTTCAGAACTTATGCACGATGTACATACTTCATGAGACTCTAGACACTGAGTGCTGTACAGACTTAACCCATGCAATGAGATGCTAAATGAGACGCTGAATGAGACGGTGGACTCTGTACAGACTTTGCCTAATGCCTGAGACGCTAACAAATACGGACGATGTTCAGACTTGCTGAAAGACCGATGTACAGACTTTCAAGCCTGAAGGCCAATGTGTGGACTTGCGTGAGACGCTCATTGAGACGCTCAATGTGCAGACTTCACCTTAGACTCTAAATGAGACGGACAGTGTATAGACTTGGCAAATGCACTGTGGATGTATGGACTTTGACGCCTGCATGCTATGCAATGTACACACTTGGTGACTTCGCATGTTTGTGCAATGTACAACCAGTGTATGGACTTGTCGTGCTTACACGGGGCGTTGTACACACTTGCTGCCTGATGCTCATGTGCAGACTTTGATGCCCAACAGCGATGTACCTGATGCTAAGGTGCAGACTTTGATGCCCAACAGCGATGTATAGACTTTGAGACTTTGAGTGTGTGTTCAGTATGAATACAAGATAAAATGCATATAACACACAGATAATCTGATAAAGTGATTTCATCAAAACATAAACAGTGTTGCCAATTCATCAAAACAATGTGTTGCCATATGAAGTAAAGTTACATGTCAACACCATCAACACATAGGAGTCACAACAACCCTTCCCATGCTAAGGGATGGGAGATCATGAGAAATATTGGCTACCAACAGGGCAAAGGTTTGGGGGCACAGTTACAAGGGAGACTGAGACTGCCAAAGAAGACAAAGCTAACCCTTAAAGCTGGCCTAGGCTTTGAAGGACCACTTGAAGCATATGAGGAACCTCTCACGTGGACCTTGTACTCCCATTTCAAAAAGGGGCCGGTGATACAGTTGGGGGATCACCCACAACATTCACATGGGAAATTGCATATTGTCTACTTAGCTGAAAGTTGCTCAAGGGCTGCAAAGAAGGGGAAACACGATGACCCGGACTGCGAGTGGAACAAGTGGTTTGATATACATGATATTTCCATTGCGCTACAGCAGATGTTCTCGCCTACAAACTTAGGGGGGCTGCCTTTGATCTCCGAGGTGCTAAAATGTGTCGTTGACATGGCCGAAATTCCAAGTTTTCCTCGTCGAGATGAAGTTGCCACTGACGGATCGCTTTCCGTCATTCTATCTGATCATTCTCCTCAGTCGTTGCTGCTGACTCTTTCTTGGACCTGACATTTATCTAATGATATTCCCAGGTCCCCTTCTCTGCTCACATTTTTGCGCGGGTTTTTCAACCCGTGCCAAATTTTCAACCATGATCTGCTCAACGAGCCTTACACCGCTTCAGCTATAGTTCCCTCCTCCCATTCCCTAATTTCTTTCAATTTTTTTGTAATTGAAAATGAAAATGAAAAAAAAAACGTCGATTTTCAAACTCCTCAACAGTGCATCTCCTTTGAGGAGACCTCCTACATCTCTCACGAGTGTGTCCCGACTTACGGGCCACTCATTCAAGGTCCCTTGAGCGACCTTCTTTACCCCTCTATCGAGGGGTCTCTTCCTGTACATTCTTCAACCTCTTCTTCGTCCGTAGAACAAGTCAGTCAGGTTAGGAATAGTGAGTCAAGGGTAGTACCTAGAAGAAAATCCAAGGGCAGGGAAATTCCTCGTCGATTCCTTCTAGATCTAGCCAATAGGTGTCAAGCCTTTCTAGCCATTCCTCAATTGCTAGAAAATCCCATCCATTTGCCAGAGTTAGAATGTTAGGAGGATTGCACAATTGATGAGGGATACGGAGTTTATGAGCTCACAGATGAAGAGTACCCTATTGAAGAAGGGGACGAAGAATATGAGGACGCGGCCGACGCATATGCTAGCGGAATGAGGAGGTTTGATGAACCATCAGCCGCTATAGAAGAACCCACCAAAGAAATCAACCTGGGTACCGAGGAAGACCCTAGGATCGTCCTCATAAGTGATAATTTACCGCCATCTGAAGAAGAAGAATTGATCGAGGTTCTCAAAGAATATAGGGACACGATCGCGTGGAGTTACGAGGATATGCCGGGATTAGATTCCACCCTGGTCGAACATCGCCTAACGCTAAAACCAGGGTCCGTCTCGGTAAAGCAAAGGTTAAGACGTTTCCACCCCCAAATGACTTTAAAAATGAAGAAAGAGGTCGATAAGCTCCATAAAGCCAGGTTTATTAGAGTCGTCCTATATCCTCAATGGGTGGCAAACATTGTCCCGGTCATGAAAAAGGATGGAAAGGTGAGAATCTGTATCAATTTTCGGGACCTTAACCACGCGTGTCCAAAAGATGATTTCCCCTTGCCCCACATCGACGTGTTGGTTGATAACACAGCAGGCTATGAAACTCTCTCATTTATGGATGGATTTTCAGGGTATAATCAGATCCGTTTGGCGGAAGAGGATCAGGAGAAAACATCATTCACCACACCTTGGGGAACTTACTGCTATTTGGTCATGCCGTTTGGTTTGAAGAATGCTGGAGCTACTTATCAAAGGGATATGATGGCAATGTTCCATGACATGATGCATGTATATTTAGAGGTGTACGTGGATGATTTACTGGTGAAATCCAGGACTAGGGCAGAACACCCAAGAGTTCTGGCTAAGGTGCTGCAAAGATCAAGAGAGTTCAATTTGAAAATGAATCCAAAAAAGTGCGTATTTGGTGTTTCGTCAGGCAAATTGCTTGGTTTCATTGTGAGTAAGAGGGGTATTGAAATAGATCACAACAAAGCTAAAGCAATCAGAGAGATGCCACCTCCGAGAAATCTGAGAGAAGTTCGAGGGTTAATTGGAAGGTTACAATTCATTCGTCGATTTGTGTCACAGCACTCACAAAGGTGCAAACCTTTCTACGAGTTAACTAAGTCAGGAGTAGAATTCCTTTGGAATTCTAAATGCCAAAAAGCTTTTGAAGGATTGAAAGAGTATCTGGCCAATTCACCCGTTCTAAATCCACCAACGCCAGGTAGACCTTTCATCCTTTATGTCTCAGTCCTAGACGACTCCGTGGGAGCTGTCCTGGCACAAGCCGATGAAGCGGGCAAGGAAAGGGTGGCCTATTACTTGTCCAAACTCCTCAACTCATGTGAGCAGAAGTATACGACTATGGAGAAAACTTGTGCCGCCCTTGTCTGGGTAGTGCAGAAGTTGAAACACTACTTCTTAGCTCATGAAGTCCATCTGATTGCCCGAATGAACCCTATCAAGTTCCTTTTAGAAAAATCTATCCTTACGGACAGATTAGCACGCTGGCAAAGCTTCCTTTCTCAGTTTGACATCGTTTACATCCAGCAAAAGACGATTAAGGGGTATGCTATAGCTGAGCATCTCGCTCACCATCCTCTTCCCAGATTCGATCTTGTCCAGTCAGAGTTTCCAGATGAGGAACTAATGTCCATCAACCAATCAGATGATTGCATGTGGACGTTACATTTTGATGGAGCTCTGAATTCCCAAGGGAAAGGAATCGGCATTGCCCTCCTGTCGCCTGAAGGCCTTACATTCCCACCGGCATACCATCTCAAATTCCTTGTTACCAACAATATAGCTGAATATGAAGCTCTTCTAGCTGGCCTGGAACTCGCTCATTCTTTTCGTATCACTGAATTACGAGTCGTAGGTGATAGTCAACTCATTCTTCGCCAGGTGCTCACCAAATATCGCACTCGCGATCCCAAACTCAAGCCATACCAAGAACTCACTGCTGCCTTTGCCAAACTGTTCACCAAATTGATCTTCGTCCATGTCCCTCGTCATCAGAATATTCTGGCCGATGCCCTCGCCTTGTTGGCATCATCTTTAAGATTCCCTCTAAGAAGATGGTTTGATACCATTCACGTCTACAAGCATCACGCCCCTGCAATCGATGACGCTTCATACGTAAATATCAAGGACATGATAGCGAGAAAGGCCCTACAGGAAGAAATCCTTGAGAAGAGGGAAGTCTTTTTGGCGGAATTAGAAGAAGAATTGGCTGACGAAGAGAAGCCATGGTTTTACGAAATTGTCAAGTATTGCAAAGATCAGTCCTACCCTGAAGAAGCCACATTGGAAGTTAGAAAAGCCATAAGGAGAGTTGCACAGAGGTACATGCTGGTCGGAGGAGTGTTGTACAAAAGAAGTCTCACTGGTGTTCTTATAAGATGTCTCGACGAAGAGGAAGTCTGGAAATGTGTCGAGGAAGCACACTCTGGTGTGTGCGGTGGCCATGTAAATAGCCAAATGCTTGCCAAGAAAATCCTTCGGCAAGGTTTTTACTGGCCCACCATGGAAGAGGATTGTGCCGTTTATGTCCCCAGGTGTGTCAAGTGTCAACTTCACGCCGATAAAATTCATTCTCCATCCTCTTCACTTCATCCAGTCTCCTCCCCATGGCCTTTCTCTATGTGGGCTTTCGATGTTATTGGTCCTCTTGGTAATCCTTACTCCCTCACTAAGTAAAAATCATTCATCCTTACTGCAACGGAGTACTTCACCAAATGGGCCGAAGCCGAAGCTTACGTGGAAGTTAAAGCATCAACAGTCTGCAAATTCATCATGAAGAACATCATCGCCAGGTTCGGCATTCCAAACACGATCATCACCGACAATGGACCGCAATTCATTTCTCAAGACCTTCAAGACCTCTGCAAAAGGTATAAAATTGCATTGCATCATTCATCACCTTATTATCCACAAGGTAATGGACAAGCAGAGGCCACTAACAAAACATTGATTAAAATCATAAAAAAGACATGTCAGTCTAACAAGTTCTCGAATTGGCTAGAAAAGCTCATCGAGGCTCTATGGGCCTATCGCACCTCAATCCGTACCCCCACTGGGCAAACTCCGTTCGCCCTTACTTATGGGATGGAGGCGGTAGTTCCGTACGAAATTCTGGTTCCCTCTCTAAGAGTACAATTGGATAAGGACCTCCCCCTCGACGAACATCGTGATTCACTCCTTGCCAAATTGGCACTCTTAGATGAGAAACGGCTGGCCGCTGCCGAGCATGCACGTGTATATCAGAATAGACTCACACATTTTTATCAAAAGAAGGTCATTGAAAGAAATTTCAAGTCGGTGAAATGGTAGTGAAAAGAATCTTTGTAAAACCTGGCGGCCCACGTTCTAAACTCCAACCCAATTGGGAAGGACTGTACGTGATTCAGGCTGTGCATCCTGGTAACGCCTACAGGTTAGTCAATGCTGAAGGAGTCGAGTTATCTCACCCTTGGAATGGGCTTTATCTTAAGAAGTACTATCCTTAGATAAGTGTACATAGTGTCAAAAAATGATGAAACGAAAAACAACAAAAAAATTAAAAAAAATTAAAAATAACAAAAATATGTATATATACAACAACAAAAGCAAAAAAAAAAAGGAAAAATGAAAAGAAAAAAAATATAGAAAATTCAAAATGCCAATGCCTGGAGACCACCATGCAGTTAAGTCATACATTCAACCTCCATGTTGGGATAGGGCCTATTAAGACTTCGTAGGTTCCGGGTCTTGGTTTGCCAGATCCGTGGAGATTCCTGTCCGGCTAGTTCGGCTTATGCCCCCCTCAAAAGGGGCAACATACATGTACACATGTGTTCTATGAAAGATCGGTAGCATCGCTTATGGTGAGGCCTCACCCAAAGGGTCTCCAGAAGGCTTAAATCTTTATTCTCTCTCTCTTCGACCAAATAAGACAGCCGGCGCCCTTAAAACACTGAGCATGGGAAACACGAACACAACCCCTAGGGCAAGAGTAGGGCCTAATTCTTCGAGCATGGGTCAGAGCACGAGAAGAGGGCAGTGTCTCCGCAGGCATCTAAGAGGTATTCCATAATGTCAAAATCCTATGTCCCTCACAAAAATCTATCAAGAAAAATCAGAAAAAAAGAAAAAAGTCAAAGTCAAGTGATAAGCCTGGTCGTGACCGTGCCTGATCCCACAAACGAAACTCCTTTGACTGAAAGTCAAATTCTATACGAAAGGGGTCATCAGATGTAAATGCTCGAGATTTGGTCTGAAGTTGCCCGAGAGGGGAAGTTAAGTGCGCCCCTACTGGCTCGCCGGGTTAACGGTTTTGCCGGTCCTCTCAGGAGGTTTGCCCCCAATATTCTTCCTTCTTCCCCTAAAGAAGAAGGCTCAATGGAGTTCCCGAAGGGTGAGGCTTGCCCAAGCTTGTAACCTCATTTCAATACAAACATATGGTTGTCCATTTTGAAGAGTCAAAGCCGTTGTCGTGAAGAAGTCCCCATGTTTCTGGCCGGTTAAGACCCTTATCTACCATCTAGATGTCTTCTTAGCCTAACCTCGGGCTTAGACCAATGCAAGCGCGTCACCTATAGGTGCGACAGCGTCTGATTCCGGGTCAGCGTCGCGCGGTTGGTCATTTGGGTTCTAGGGTGTTCCATTACATATCATCTAGAGTTGTGAGGAAACAGACCCGGGTCGGGCAAATCATTTACCTCGAACACTTTTTGGGTGAATCCCTGTGGTCGGAAGCAACTGGGAGCCTAAGCATGGCATGACGGTATTGTCATCAGGGTAAGTCTTAGCCGGCGAGATTATCATTCGAGGAGTCTAGAGGCCCAAATCAACTTAGACGTGCACTTAGGATGCTTGGGAGGTTAGCAAGAAGCCCTCGTTCTCATGCAGGTTAGATGTTATATCAAGTGGTCATCATGCATTAGTATAAATAAAAAAAATAAATAAAAAAATAATAAAACTAAAAACAAACAAAAATAACAAATCCAAAAATCTAAAAAAAAGCAAAAAATGTACATGCACAAAAAAATGGAAATATAAAAGACCAAAAAAAATAAACAAACAACAAAATACAAAAAAAAATGAATACACCTGCAAAAACAAAGAAAATCACATCTTCGCATGATTGCATTTGTATGCACCATTCATTTTAAATTCTCGTTTGCATCCGTGTGCTTGTCTGTCGCATTCATTATCCTTTATTATTGCCTTTGTTAATAAAGGCTTGCCCCTTGACTCGTTATCAAGGACAGCTCAAATCATGTTTATTTATTGAGCAAGGGGCAAGTCAGAGCAGAGATGCTAACTTGTTTGCTTAAGTGTATGCAGGGACTAGAGTGATCAAGAAAAGCAGAGAACCTAGCACGAACTAATTTATTCCACTCTCAACTAAAAACAAATAGAAGTCTACATCATGTTTCACCTTCTCTCTCCACATTACTTGTCCCGCCACCCTCCGGGCGGGACACTCTTGAGTGGGCTATCCAATCATGGAATGCTGTCCTTCTACCGCTTTGTGGGCCTCTTTCTATCTCTACTCCCCGGCGCCGATCTGCGGGGGCACCAAAGAAGCTGCTGACACGAAAGCCACGCTCTCGTGCTCTTCGGTAGCGTTCCTCACCGTCCTTTAGCCACTGCTCGGCGAGGCCGAGACTGGTCTTCAATTCAAATATTTGGGCCTCTAGGGCCCTCTTCTCCTCTTTCTCAGCCGACCTCTTGGCCTTTTCTCTTTCCTTGACATTTTCCCTCTCAGCACGTTCTCTCGCTCTATCTTCCCTCTCCAGCTGAAGGGTGATCCTCAGCTCTATAGCGTCCCTAGAAAAGTCGTCACCTGGACGACGCTGCAGTTCCTCTTCTAGCTCGGCTATTCTAGCTTCCTTCTGGGCGGCATGCGCGAGTGCCTCCTCCGTTTCTTTCTCCTGCCAAACGTTTCATCTCAGGCATTAACGCTTGAACAAGGGATATTAAGTGGTGAGGCTCTCACCTGTACAGAAAGCATCCCTTCTGCTTCCGCAGCCCGCTGGGTGGCATGAGCAAGTTGTTGGGTTCGGTGCTAGTATTCAGAGGGGGGGGGGTGAATAAATATGGCCTATAAAAATTTCACCCAATTGACATATTAGGCTCACTAACTATTTAGAAAGCTAACTAGATAGATTTATCAAATCTGGAAGACTAATTAGCAGATGCGGAATAATACAAACAGATAGTGAGCATTCTAACAAGACAAGTTAGACAAACAATAGCTCAATTAGAATTTCGCTCACTCAACAGATTAAACACTTAGAACAAAATCTGATCAAGTCATCTAATGAACCTGTGATCAACCACTTGGAGCGCCCCTATGCAAACATCTAGCGGAAGCAAACCATAAGCAATCAAACCACAATGCAAGAGGGGTTTTTAGGTGGTTCAGTCCTCCAGACCTACATCCACCCCACACGCAACCCGAGTGTGGCTTCACTAACAGCTGGGCAACACAGCTTGCCAACAACCGCTGGGCAATACAACTTAGCCGTCCAGAGGCAGCACCTCTGCAATCCGCTGACTAACAGCTTGACAAAGGAAGTTCAAAAGAAAACAAAAGATGGGAGTAAACAGCATCGGAAAGCTGTAAGCACTAAGCACAGAATATGGCTCTTAAAGAGCTGACTGGAGTGGATCTAATCCAACTTCCAGCAAGAACAGATCTCCCTCGATCTCACTCTCTTTCTTCACTCTCTCTCTTCTCAACTCCTTCACGTCTGCTTCTCTCCTCTTTTCTTTCTCTTCACACTCTGCTCGAGCTCTCTATCTCTCACCTTTTCTCTTCTGCTTCTTCTCTCTTTCTTTTCTTCTTCTTCTGCTGGATCGTGGAAGCTCTCTCTCCTTCTAATTCTTCTCTCAGCTTCTGCTCCCTGGCTTCGATCACGATCAACCTCCATCTGAAGACGAAGGCTCCATTATATACCAGCAGCAGCAGCAGGGCGTGTGTGGCTTCCATAGTTCCTGCCCTAAGAATTCAGACCACGTGGCAGCATCCAGCAGGCTGTCAATACACGTGTCCTCATCTGGGCATTCTCCATATCCTTGGATCACGTGCCCAGCACCAGTACGCTAAGCAACTGGAGTTAGATGGCGTCAACTCACTTGCTCCAAGGAGTTGACGCAGCCATCAGAGATCTTCAACCTTTTTAACTGCTGTGTCGACTCCATCAGCCTGCTATGTTGAAGCATTGAAGACAGCCAGAGATAAGTTGCCCCTTTCTTGAACTGCTGCGTCGACGCTGCCAGTTGGTGGCGTTGACGCACGAACATGTACATTTGTATACTGGCGTCTCTTTAGCTATTGCGTCGACGCTGCTTGATCAATGCGTTGACGCACCAGAGTAATCCACCAGCTTCTTTCTTGATTGTTTGAACTACTGCGTCCACGCCACTTGATCAAGGCGTTGACGCATTGGTGTGTTCCAACAGCTGAAATTGGATGTCTTCAGCCCTCTTGCGTTAAGGGGTTCATTAGCCTCTTCAGTCCCTGTCAGACAGATGAAACAAAGTCATTAGTTCTAAGTCTATGCTTTGCATTGTATAGACTTAATGATTACAAAGGCTTCATAAGCCTCAGATGAAGGCAGGCGCTGTGTAGACTTTGAACCAGTGTACAGACTTGTAAGTAAGAGCCAATAAATAGACTTGAAACGCTTAAGGCGTTGTACAGACTTGTTGAGGCTCAAGCAGTGTACAGACTTCGAAGATCCACTGTGGATGTACAGACTTGATCATCCAGCAATGTATAGGCTTTCAATGTGAAGACTTGAATATGTGAAAGCTATAGTGAATGAGTGTACACACTTGACCAGATCAAGGGCAATTCGGATGTACAGACTCTGAGGTTGAAAGCCAACGGCTGTACAGACTTAGAATATTAAGACTGATGTACAGACTTCATGCGTTGACGCTGTACACTTGAGAATGCTCACAGCGTTGACGCTGCATGAGACGTAGGCTGTACAGAGTTAGCATATGAAGACTGATGCATGATCAGTAAAGCTTAGACTTGCATGAGACGCTCGGATGTATAGACATGGAGACTTAGCCTATGCATAAGACGCTAAGTGAGACGGTCTAATGTATGGACTTAGTCTTCACAGCGAATGCAGGCAGTGTACACGCTTGTGTCCACTTGAGACGCTGAAGGAGACGGTCCAAGGTATGGACTTCAACTCAAGCGACCAAAGCAACAATGCAATGTGCAGACTTCTGAGATGCATAGAACACACAGAGGCTGTATAGACTTGGAAACCAATGCACACGACTGACAGACATGAAGCGAACTTGAATGAACATGATGTATAGACTTTGGACTCCAAGGGCGATGTATGGACTTTCATATGAAAGGCTGTACAGACTTTGAAGTCTGGGGCCGTCGACGCATGATGCATGAGACACACTTGCTGCGTTGATGCTGCATGACTTGCGAAATGTAAAGAACATACAGAGGCTGCAATGCACCGATCTTAATACAAGCACAAAACACTTTATGCACTCTCATGCATTCTCCACATAATATATCAGTTATATGCATTCAGATTGTTATGATTCAATGATTCAAAGTCAAGCTATTAGCAAAGCAAAATGGTGACTCATTCGTGTTGCTATCATTAAAACACCACATTCATCAAAGCACAAGGGGCAAAACAATCTCCCCCTTTTTGATGATGGCAACATAATGAGTCACACTGACTCGTCAAACTATTCTCCCCCTTTGACATAATCAAAAAGAAAGGGAATGGTTTGAGAGACACAATGCAACACACAGAGACACTTGTGACAATGAAACATCACTCCCCCTATCAGCATGCAAGATTAACTACTCTCCCCTAGATGCAAAGAAACCATAACTCCCCCTGAAGCACAGGAATGGATTCAGGTTATCCATGAAATCAATCTGAATTCTGCCTTTACAAAGAATCTGAATTCTGGTGAAAAGACCACATAATCAGAACTTATTGCAGAACAAGATGGAAGATTCCAACAGTGTGGAGAGTAAAGTGATTGGTGATAGAAGGGCAATAATAGACAACAATCATCACAAGACATCTCAATGAATAATCAGACTGAATCTGATCAGGCTATCTGGAAAATCTGATCATGAGGGATTTTAATGCATACATCACTTCAATAAGTCTTAGAGGATGTAGACTCTTATATCATAAAGGGTTATGAAGTGGCAACTTAACCAATCTGATTTAATTTTGATGTATACCAAAGTTGTCAAGTTAAACTCAATACTCATATCTGAATCCAAGTTTTAATAAAGGTGAACCAAATATTCAGATAACACCCAAAATCAATCATCTTTTATCTTACACATATGATCTCAATAGCACCTTTGAAAGATACACAGATTAGTATAGAAGTTAAGCACTTTTCAAGAACATGAGTTGACAGATTTTTCAAGATAATTTCATTTGAAGCACATTATATTTTTCCTGAGCAATTTAAGTTGATCAACACCTTTTTACATGAGGCACAACAAGTCTTAGTTGAAGTGACCCAGTTACTCAGTGTGATAACTGTCATTGCCTCTCACTTTGAGAGCAGAGTTAGCATTATGAGTGTCTTTTTACATGAGAAGACACTTTTATCAGAGGCCAGACTCCCCAGCTACTCAACACAGATAAGCTATTGCTCCGTCAGGTTTTGTTTCACTAAATTTTTATCAGAGATAACTATGGCACCTCATGACATGAGTTGCTTTATTTCATTGATAAAGAACTCAGTTTCTCAGAGACCGAGTCATTGCTCTGAATTCACAATTTCTTCATTTAGTCAACATTTTCAAATTAATGTTTAACAACAGTACACACTATATGCATCTTAGACAAAGAAGTCATGAATTCAAATTTTTAGATATCTGATGAGAGAGTCTAAGGTTTACATGAAACATGTGGTTAAAGTTTATTAAACCTTATCATTCAGATATTTTCAATACATTTAACTACAAATCTGAGAATACATTAATCTTATATCAGTCTGATTCAGTGATAATTCTTAAACCTATATGATAGAAATTTCTACAATGTTCTCAGACTGAATTGCATGACATGCAGCTTAAGTTCCTCAGATCAGAAAAATAAGATCAGCTGACCAACAAATCAATAGTAGAGCCAATTCAGTCACACCAGCTGAGAGGTATATGAAGGAAAAGTACTAGCTGGTGAAAGAATCAATCAGCAAGAGAGAATAAAAGTTTAAAGCCAATAGCAGAGTTGAATTTCAGTCAGACAAAAGGAGACACTCCTTCTTCAACAGATTGAGGATTAGTAGCCAAATTCTCAGATTCAAGAAGGTATGAATTCAAAATAGTCAATTGATGATTTGAAAGAGTGTAGAGTGAGAATTTCAAATAGTGTCAACAATGTGATAATGCTCCCCCTTGTCTATATGCAGTGACTCACATAAGACTCAACAAGCTCCCCCTGAATTGATGCCATTTATGCAAGATGATTATTCAAACGTCAGAGCATTCTTTATTCAGAGAGCATCATGCTAGAGTAATCAACTCTTCAAGATAATTCAATTTTGCACAGACAGATTATTATGATATGCATTGATCAAAAATAGTTGGACTCCCCCTGACTATATGCATGAAATGTATTGAAATCACATCACATGATATCAAATTTAGCATTCAGATATGATTCATGCAAGTTAGACAGAAGAGAATTACTATAAGCATGATTGTTCAATTCATGTTTCAGAAAACTTCAGTTTAGCACCAACAGATCAACATGGTATGCAATACACTGCTCTATATGACTTGACCCATGGTACTGGGCGGAGGACTTGGTCCAAGGACCACCTCACACATGGCAGTAGCATCCAGACATACTCCATCTGCCCTTCAGTACTGTTCCATCTAATATACCATGATGGTCATGCAAATCAGTGCAATACGACATACAGGGAGTTTGACATATCATGCATCATGACATAAATATGTAATGCATTCAGAGGTAAACTACAATTATTTCCATGTGCATTTCAGATTTCCAATTAGATTCAGTTAGATGATGCACAAAAGAATTAATCATGATATGCAGGCATTTAGAGCACACAAATTTAGAAGATAGAATTTTAGCAGAGTTTTCAGAACTAACCTAAAATGTAGTCATGGGGTTTTCATTCTTGAGTGCCTTGGTTGATTAACCCCCTTTATTCATTCCCAAGGCACACCTGCAACAACTGGATTATTTTGATCCTGCAGGAACCCAAGCTGCCTTGGGTCCTGTATGAGCCCTAACAGGTGTTCTAAACAATCTTTTAGCAACATGATCATCATATTCCATCAGTTTACACTCAACCATTGAATGTCCACTTTTTCCACAATAATAACGTGAAGCCAGAGAATTTTTGTTTTTATTCTTCATGTTAGCAGAAACATGATGCCCATGTGCATGCATATGAGTATGAAAATTATGTGTATGAGCATGAGTATTTCTTTTATTGACTTGAAAATTTTTCTTTCCATGCTTAGCCAGCCGACAGTTGGCAGCTTTGTGGCCTAGCTTATCACATTCAAAGCATTTAAGATGCTTTCTTCTTGATTCATTTTTACCCCGATGATTTCCTGACCAGCACTCATTAGCCTTATGCCCAGGCTTGTTGCAAGTGAAACAAATGATATGCTGATTGAATTTGAGTTTGTTTCTTTTGTACTCATGATAATTTGGGGTGTATCTGGCATGCATTCTGTCATCAGATTTCAAAGCATAGCACTCATTCATTAAATGACCATACCTACCACAATAATAGCATGAAGCATCAGATTTCCTAGGGGCATAGTTTCTATCAGATGAATTCACAGATGCATGTGAATGAGTACAAGAAGCATGAGCATTTTGCATTGACCCATCAGATTCAGCAGAGCTAACAAATTTCAGAGTATAACCAGAATTATTCTTTGCCCTTTTTGTTTGACTCTTTCTTGTCAATTTCTGATTATCCTCAATAGGTTTTGTTTGTTTTTTAATTTTCTGAGCTTTAAACTGAAAGACAGATTTTGAAAGTGACTTCTGATTTTCATTTTGTTTCGGGGATTGCTTTGAAGTACTAGCTACATCAGTGCTTTGAACAAAAGTTGTATATAGCTGGTTTTTAGTGATTTTCTTAACATCAGAACAGTAATTTGTTCCCCCTTCAGAGTTATCATCATTCCTCTTCCCAACAGTTTTCATTTTTCTTTTAATCTTGGCAGACTCAATAGCTGAATTTTCCAGATTATGAATTCTATCTTCCAAGCTAGCAATGTGAAGTTCATAATTGGCTATTTCATGTTCACTGTAATTAACACATTCGCTTAGAACTTGGTTTGTAGTTTTATACTTCTCAATTTGTTGTTCTACACTGTTCAAGATTTCTGAATTTCCATCATAGACAGCTTTTCCTTTTTCTATAGTGAGAAGTCTTTCAGACAAGCCAGTGTTCAACCACTTTAGTTTTTCAACTTCAGCTTTTAATTCAGTGTTTTCTTCCTCAAGATTTTTATCCTGAATTTCATTATTAGCACATCTCTCTCTTCCAGACATGTGCTCCAATTTTTCAATCAGTTCATCTTCTCTTTCTTCTGCTTTAATTTTCTCAGCGAGCAGATTTTTGTGATCATCTTTAAGTGAGGCAATTTATTTATTTAGCCATTCATTCTCACTAAAGAGATCTTCATTACGTTCTCTTAAAGCTGAGCATGTTTTACAATTTGATTTAGCAGAAGAGGACTGTGAAACCTCATTGATTTCATTCATTCTGACCATAAGAGTTTTATTCTTCTTTTGAAGATCTTCATTCTCCAATTTCATTTTGTCCAATTCAGAATTAACTTTAGTGAGTTCCTGCATGTCTTTTAGATAATCCTTTTTCTTATCATTCAACTGATTCTCTATTTCTGACATTTTATCCAACCATGTTTGTTTTTCAAATTTTAGAGAATCATTTTGTTTCTTAAGATTCTGAACATATAGCATGCAAGCATCATAAGACTTTTTCGTATTTGGACATTTTTCACATGAATCTTTCAGATTTATTCTATCACATTTCTTTTTCAATTTTTTATTTTCAGATTTCAATTTCTTGGAAACTTCTAACACGTTTTCATACATCTCTATCAATTCATCGAAAGAGTATCCTTCTGATTCAGAACTTACCTCGGATGAAGTTTCATCATCAGCATTTCTATGATCAGCCATTAAGCACTTGCTGTGATTCCTGATTAGCTTCAGTTTATCCAAAATGTCTTTGGCAGACCTGCAAGATGAAATGCATTCAATTAGAGATTTGTCAATTGATTCTTTTAATAAAACTACAGCTCTATTATTGATAGAGTCTTTCAGCTTGTCCTTCTTGGTCCATTTAGATTTGTCCTTCGACAGTTTGTATGGGCCGTGAGTCATTACCTTCCACAGTTTTGGATCAGTAGACTTTACATGCCGATGGAGGTTTTCGAACCAAGAGTCAAAGTTATCATCTCTGAATATCGGAGGATTAGCCATCGAATCAGATAACAACCAAATTCAAAGAACAAAATACTAGACAATAAAACCAGATAAGCAAGACACGGCACTAACTCAGTGAAGCTAAATACAGAACACAAGAGGCACACTTATGAAATGCACCGAACAGAAATGCACTAAGATAGTAAATCAAGATGATTCCAAATGACCCACTCTGAAATGCACCAACAATTAGCAGGATCCTCTGCAGATTGTTAGATCAGTTCAGTCAGAGACCCGCTCTGATATCAATTGTTGGGTTCGGTGCTAGTATTCAGAGGGGGGGTGAATAAATATGGCCTATAAAAATTTCACCCAATTGACATATTAGGCTCACTAACTATTTAGAAAGCTAACTAGACAGATTTATCAAATCTGGAAGACTAATTAGCATATGCGGAATAATACAAACAGATAGTGAGCATTCTAACAAGACAAGTTAGACAAACAATAGCTCAATTAGAATTTCGCTCACTCAACAGATTAAACACTTAGAACAAAATCTGATCAAGTCATCTAATGAACCTGTGATCAACCACTTGGAGCGCCCCTATGCAAAAATCTAGCGGAAGCAAACCATAAGCAATCAAACCACAATGCAAGAGGGGTTTTTAGGTGGTTCGGTCCTCCAGACCTACATCCACCCCACACTCAACCCGAGTGTGACTTCACTAACAGCTGGGCAACACAGCTTGCCAACAACCGCTGGGCAATACAGCTTAGCCGTCCAGAGGCAGCACCTCTGCAATCCGCTGACTAACAGCTTGACAAAGGAAGTTCAAAAGAAAACAAAAGATGGGAGTAAACATCATCGGAAAGCTGTAAGCACTAAGCACAGAATATGGCTCTTAAAGAGCTGACTGGAGTGGATCTGATCCAACTTCCAGCAAGAACAGATCTCCCTCGATCTCACTCTCTTTCTTCACTCTCTCTCTTCTCAACTCCTTCACGTCTACTTCTCTCCTCTTTTCTTTCTCTTCACACTCTGCTCGAGCTCTCTATCTCTCACTTTTTCTCTTCTGCTTATTCTCTCTTTCTTTTCTTCTTCTTCTGCTGGATCGTGGAGGCTCTCTCTCCTTCTAATTCTTCTCTCAGCTTCTGCTCCCTGGCTTCGATCACGATCAACCTCCATCTGAAGATGAAGGCTTCATTATATACCAGCAGCAGCAGCAGGGCGTGTGTGGCTTCCACAATTCCCGCCCTAAGAATTCGGACCACGTGACAGCATCCAGCAGGTTGTCAATACACGTGTCCTCATCTGGGCATTCTCCTTATCCTTGGATCACGTGCCCAGCACCAGTACGCTCAGCAACTGGAGTTAGATGGCGTCAACTCACTTGCTCCAAGGAGTTGACGCAGCCATCAGAGATCTTCAACCTTTTTAACTGCTGCGTCGACTCCATCAGCCTGCTGCGTTGACGCATTGAAGATAGCCAGAGATAAGTTTCCCCTTTCTTGAACTGCTGCGTCGATGCTACCAGTTGGTGGCGTTGACACACGAACATGTACATTTGTATACTGGCGTCTCTTTAGCTGTTGCGTCGACGCTGCTTGATCAATGCGTTGACGCACCAGAGTAATCCACCAGCTTCTTTCTTGATTGTTTGAACTACTGCGTCCATGCCACTTGATCAAGGCGTTGACGCATTGGTGTGTTCCAGCAGCTGAAATTGGATGTCTTCAGCCCTCTTGCGTTAAGGGGTTCATTAGCCTCTTCAGTCCCTGTCAGACAGATGAAACGAAGTCATTAGTTCTAAGTCTATGCTTTGCATTGTATAGACTTAATGAATACAAAGGCTTCATAAGCCTCAGATGAAGGCAGGCGCTGTGTAGACTTTGAACCAGTGTACAGACTTGTAAGTAAGAGCCAATAAATAGACTTGAAACGCTTAAGGCGTTGTATAGACTTGTTGAGGCTCAAGCAGTGTACAGACTTCGAAGATCCACTATGGATGTACAGACTTGATCATCCAGCAATGTATAGGCTTTCAATGTGAAGACTTGAATATGTGAAAGCTACAGTGAATGAGTGTACACACTTGACCAGATCAAGGGCAATTCGGATGTACAGACTCTGAGGTTCAAAGCCAACGGCTGTACAGACTTAGAATATTAAGACTGATGTACATACTTCATGCGTTGACGTTGTACACTTGAGAATGCTCACAGCGTTGACGCTGCATGAGACGTAGGCTGTATAGACTTAGCATATAAAGACTGATGCATGATCAGTAAAGCTTAGACTTGCATGAGACGCTCGGATGTATAGACATGGAGACTTAGCCTATGCATAAGACGCTAAGTGAGATGGTCTAATGTATGGACTTAGTCTTCACAGCGAATGCAGGCAGTGTACACGCTTGTGTCCACTTGAGACACTGAAGGAGACGGTCCAAGGTATGGACTTCAACTTAAGCGACCAAAGCAACAATGCAATGTGCAGACTTCTGAGATGCATAGAACACACAGAGGTTGTATAGACTTGGAAACCAATGCACACGGCTGACAGACATGAAGCGAACTTGAATGAACATGATGTGTAGACTTTGGACTCCAAGGGTGATGTATGGGCTTTCATATGAAAGGCTGTACAGACTTTGAAGTTTGGGGGCGTCGACGCATGATGCATGAGACACACTTGCTGCGTTGACACTGCATGACTTGTGAAATGCAAAGAACATACAGAGGCTGCAATGCACCGATCTTAATACAAGCACAAAACACTTTATGCACTCTCATGCATTCTCCACAGAATATATCAGTTATATGCATTCAGATTGTTATGATTCAATGATTCAAAGTCAAGCTATTAGCAAAGCAAAATGGTGACTCATTCGTGTTGCTATCATTAAAACACCACATTCATCAAAGAACAAGGGGCACAACACAAGTTGCTCGTGGAGTAGATCTAACTCTGAAGTGGGAATCCATAGACTGGAAGAAACGCCGTCTGCCCCCATCGCCGATGAAACTACATTGAGCTGGGCACGCTGCGTACACATATGAGAGGTGACAGTTAAAGGGTTAACGCCATTAATTTCAAATCATGCCAGGAGTATGTATATATACCCTTACTGATGAACCCAGAGCCGCTCGGGTGTCAGTTAACACTCGCTCCGTGTCCGTTAAACGAGCTTGTAAGTTCGTTATTATGGTGTCACGAGCATCCTACAGCCATGGCTCTTGAGTTCACAAATAAAAATAAAAAAAATGGAAATTATAAAAGATAAAAAAATGGTGTTTTACTTTACCTCTATAAGCCCCCCAAGCTGGAGCCTCTCCGCATACATTGCCCTATAGAGCCGTAGGTAATCTTCACTGTCTTGTGCTTGCGATTCCACGAGCGTACCACCCCGCTGTCAGTCTTCGTACTGTTCAGGGAAGCGCACCCTCCAATCAACGCAGGTTGCCGGCCCACGCGTCTTCTTCCCGACGTTGGGTGAGGAGGTTATATCCACCCATTCCTAGGCAAGCCCGAGGGTCCTCATGGCAATTGTAGCCTTAGTGGCTCAATTTCATTCAAGCAATGGAGCTAGAGGTCCCATCCAAACCGGGCATGGCTTCCAATTACCCATGGCTGGTCGGCATCGACCATGTTCGAGTAAGGCCTCCAGTTCATCTAGGTTGGTTGTACATATCTTCTTAGTTACTCAAAAAATACAAAAAAAAAATTGTAAAAAAATGAACAAAATAAACAAATAGAAAAGAGTATCCTACCATCGTTGCAGGGAATTCTTGTAGCTCCCGTCTCGATACCATCAACTGGTAGGATAATGGTGTTGTACTCATGATGGGTTGCCACCGCCTAGCCAACGGGATCGTCACTGGCCGACAGTGTCGAGCTCTCCCCATTGGAATATAATAGTAGCTCCATAGCTACACCATCATGTGTCATTGGCATCAACAAATACAAGAAAAAAGCATAAAATGAAAACCACAAAAAAAATAATAATCTTTTACCTGGATGAAGGGCGTAAACACATTTATTGTCACCTCTCGGCTTGTCCTTTGTGACAGACCTGTGAATAAATGTGCTAGTACGGTAGCCCCCCAAGCGTATTGTCTTACTCTCTCCAAGTCCACAAGCAGCTCCAGGAAGCGGCAGTGTATGTTGTCTCCCTTGGAGCCCAGTAGCAGCCTACCCAGTAGAAAGAGGAGGAACCTCCTCAGGTCCATGTTGGTCCTTTCCCAATTGCTGGCATCTGCATAGTATACAGCATGGGCATCTCTCTCTGCCCTTTTCATAAATTCCTCCAAGGACTCGTCATCCCGTGGACGGATGTCAGTAAGTCCTAACACCTCCAGGATCGATGTCTTGGCTTCTGACCTGTTCTTCCGTCCATCGAGTTCCAGTCCTAACAGTTTCTGGGCACCTTCTCGGTAATCCGCATAAGTGATGCCGGTCACTGCCTCTCCATCCACTTTGAGGCCCGTAATGCGGACCATATCTTCCAGACTGGGCACCATGTGCCCCCAAGGCATCAGGAATGCCCGACTCGCCGGATCCCATCTTTCATGTAATGCTTGGATCAGGGCAAGGTCGAGCTTTATCAGCTCGATTCGAAGGAAGGCACCGAACCCCATCACGTCTAGCCTGGCCTTTTGGAAGTCCGGGAGACCTCGATACGCTGCCACTACCAGCTCCCACGAGATGTGCGAGCACATCATGCTCTGCACATATACAAGAGGTGAAAAGGGGAGCATTGCTAAGCAAGAAAGGAGAAGAAAAGGATGAAGGAAGGAAACCAAAGAAGCCACTTACAAGCTGTGATCGGGTCATCTCACTCAGTTGTCCTTCGACTTCTGAGATTCCCCTAGAACTGCTACCTGATCTGCTCCTCTTCGAGGAGCGGGAAGACTCACCTTCTGCTCTGAAGCTGGATTCACCCTCCATCCTGAAAAAAATGAGCAACACTCGCAACCTCCCTTCCTTACAAATTTGCACTCCTCAAGTCTGCTCTCAGGACCTTGGTACTTCCAGGTCGAAGGAAAGAGAAGATATTTATAGGGTCGGAAAGAAGGTGATCTGGATCTATCACTATCACCCTTAGCAACAGCTCTTACGACAAGTCACCCTCTCTTTACTTTTACGGTCACTCTGCCATGTGGAGTGATCGATTCGGAGGCGTGATTTGTTGACTTGTCCTCCTATTTGGTCCAAAGATTCCCCGTGGTCATTGTCCCATTGCGACTACTGCTAGCGCAACGAAAGAAAACGGGGGACATTTATGCGGGAAAACAGGGCCAGGGGCCAATATTATTGAAATTAGTGATGACTTCCACTGCAAGCCACGGCCGAGGTTCCCTCGGATGCCACTTTGCCATGTCGGGCGAATGCATAAGAGCCATGACACGGTCTAAAGATTCCCCATGTCCCTTGTCCTATTGCGGCCCCTTACGGCGCAAAGAACGAAAATTGGGACACTCACGTAGGAATAGAGTACTAGCTAGGGGGCCGTCATTTCGAAGGAGGTGGTAGATTCCCTTTGACAATCATGGCTATCACAAGTCACTACCCCATGTTTCAAGGAAATGACTCATCGAGCATGACCCACGTGTTGAAGAAGAGGCATATACCAGAAGGAACGCATCCTAGGCAGGCAAGCCGCTCTTGAACCGAGCTATTCCACTCACACATCTATATAAGGGTCCACGCCTATTATCAGGAAGGAGTGGGTGTACAAGCCATTCATTAACCCTCGTCACCCTCCTGGTCACTCCTATTCTCTCTTCTCTCCGAAGACAAGAAGTCCCTCGGAGGCTTTCTATAGTCCCGTGATGCAGCAATCGCTTTGCCGTACCGCAAGTTCCCACCGGCTCTTTGGCGGTGCTCTTCATCATCCTCTTGCTTCTCTCGCGATCTCGATGGCCGCGAGGTTCTCGAAGTCAAGGCCGCTGGCTGAGCTGCCCTCTGCTTCACAAAGGAGACTGCACCAACTTCAGGAGCTCCTCCACTGCGAGCTCCGATTCTGCCCTAATCTGTAACGACTCTAAGGAATTGATGCGTCCATTCACTGCTTCTCCCAAAGCTTCATTGCCCTCCTTGTGCCAACCTCGATGCCGCTCCATCCTCGTCTCCCTCCACTCTTCCCCCTTACATCTCTCCTTGACACCCGGAGAGAAACCTTCAGCTCTAGGACGCCTCAGGGCAACCCCTCGTGCTAGAGTTATTCTGGTCCTTCGGTTCCCAGCCGATGACGGCTAGCTGTCGTCCGGCGTCTGCCACTCCAAGCAGCCGATACCAAAAGTAAAAGGGGAAAAGGGGATTCAAGGAACATACAACAACATTAAGGCTTGGCATTTATTCTAAAATGAGATACATTAGGGTTAGGGCACCTCAGGCCTCAATTTCCCCAGTTCCATTACATAAGTCTTCAACAGCTCACGATCCTCACTCACAATCACCATCGTCTTCCGTGGAACGCTTACCTTCCACGCTGCGTTGATGGCTTTCCTATCCTTGGCATCACCTTCCGTGTCTAAATCCCTCGCCTTAATCAAAAGGAGATCGGATGGTGTAGAAAAAGAGTGCTGCGGAAGGCTGATTTGCAGGCAACACCGGTGTGAGCTGTAAAGAACGAACTCGGTTGCACCGATAAGCTGGAGTTTCGCGTCAGGGGAGGATCTCGCAAGAAGGCCACGTCCAAGTAAACATGCTGGCGCATGAGTAAACGCATCCCGCTCCAAATTGTTGAAGTAAGCACGCCAGTCTCCATTTGACTTCAGTTGAGGCATGCGATTGACCACGCTCCCGCCAAAACCCAACACATCAACCATGTGATAAAGGGGGCTTTGTTGGAAGATTCTGGAAGTAGTTCGTGCCTCCTTGCAGCGATCAAATTTGAAATGGAGATCAATCCAACAGTTGAGAAGAAACATGCACCCATAAGGAGGTTGACCCATACTGGAAGCCGTAAGACCACTGTAAAGGTAGGCGAGGACGGCTGGCCCCACTCTTTTGCCCTTCCAAAGTCCGCAGATCGCACCGAACTGATCCTCCTCCAGGATGTTGTCGATGCTAGGAAAGAGGAGAACTCCCGCCAAACAAATTACGATTCCTTTTATGAGTGCTGCTAAACGTTCGTCGCTTGGCGATCTTTCCAAGGCGTTCGTAGTCCAGTCTGCCAGCTTCTGTAGGTTGATTCCCCTCTGGGTATGAACACCTTTTACAACTTCGCAGGGCATGAAGCTTCCCAGAATCTCCTCAGGGGATACTTCCTTCCCCATGCGCAAAATCTTTATTTTGCCATCATTCCTGAATCTCTTTAAGCCGAGCAGGAGTTCTGCCTCCTCCAAAAGGATCGTTGATTCAAAAGTCGGGAAGACGAAGGTGTGGGTTTCAGGGTGCCAAACCTCTACCAATGCACCCATGGCTGCCCAGTCCATGCAGATCTTGTTATAATATTTGGCGTAGATAACTAGGCCTTGAAGGTGCCACTTTGAAATGAAAACCCTCATACCGGTAGTAATGTTAGACGTGAGCTTCGACAACCACGGCAGCCTGGAGAATTTTCTCGGGCCCGGAAAGAGAGGATACGGCTGGAAGAAAAGGAAAGAAAAGAATCAAGGGATAAGGAAGGACTCATGCAGGAAAAGTAGAGAAAAAGGGGTAGGCATACCATCCGTGAGCGAATCCTTTCGCTCAGATGACCTTCAATGTCGGTCAATTTCTTGAATTCGCGAGCGAACCTCCCCTTTTTGGTAAGGTGGGAAGGTTCACCCTCCACCTCCAAGGACTGGGACCTCTCTCTTCCCATCTCGAAAGAACAGAACACCCTTGAATGACATCTGGCTAAGACCTAGGGGGGGTACTTATAGGAGAGAAGGTGGTAAAACGGTAAAAGTAAAGCACGAATGATAAGTTACCGTTGTGGATTTTTACCGGAGGAATCTTGTTTGGTTCGCATTATGTCTTTGCTTGTTTCTGAGAATTACCTTGGTGTGTGGATTTCTTTGTGAAGTGTAATTACATTTCTTGTGCAATAATTGGTGCAGCCATCTATGCAATAATTGTGTGTTAATTGTTAAGTGCAGGTACCATTGAAAAACAACAAAAAAAAAGGATATCATGTCCCACTCTTAAGTCACCCCGGTGACTGACCCCACTACGGCTTGCATCTTACTATATGATATCTACGCTACTAGAACATGTCAAGGACCTTGCGGTCCGAATGAATCCGAGACCTGAGTTCCCCTTCAACAAAAACAGTGATGATCTCGGAAGAGTTTGAATCGTACGGATAGGCTGTTAGGATGTGATAGCTTGGGGACGACGGTTCCGTCCGGTGTGTCGGTACGTGGATAAACGGGCCCCCGGCTCAGTATCAGCTCATCGGATCGGTATCCTGACCCAGTCTCCACATCTTAACAATATTATCCTTGGATATCTTCTATTTTCTTTTGTTTTATATTTTTCTTTTAAACCCAGCATGCATTCATGTAGGACTTTGAGTTCATTGTGGAAAATTATTCACTTGTTTTGATTGTGTGAGCCACTATGCTTAATTGCTTGGATATGAGATATTCCATTCTGAGTCGAGTACTGAGTTTTCCCGAGATTGCCTTGGGATGTTTCTCTGAAAGAAACCATTGTTTGGATTGGTCTCTAATTCATTTTTTCAATTTCACCCGGACCCACCTTGGCTGCAGCACTTCCACAATGGCTGGTAACCGCTCCCCAATGGTCAAACCTGAGGTTTACGACCCGGGTACTTCCGCACCGTGAAGTTGGTCCCTTTTAGTTTACTTATGCCTCAGCGCACGCAACGTCCTTCCTAGTCTGTTCACCATCTAGACAATCGTTGATTTCGGAGGGCCTTCTTCAAGGTTACTTCGGTGAAATTCGGGAAAGATGCTCATCAGGAAAATGATGAAGGCGTGTCTCATCACACCTTGGCACCTGCTTTTCACTCCACTCCACTCCATTCCATACATTACATGTCCTGTCCCTCCAAAGCAGATGCCAAGGCGGGGCAGCTGTAGACATGCTATTTTCACATTTTTTGTGAGTAAATCTCATACTACACCACGATGCCCCAGAGTGGCTTACACGATTAATTTAAGTGATTGAACCACAAGGGCCGTCGTAACATTTGCCTGAGTTCTATAAAAAATATATATATAATACAAAAACATCTTGAAAATTGAAAAGGGCTATAAAAATTGAGAAAATGTTAAAATACAAAAAAATGGGTAAGGGCTTATAAAAATTTTGAGAAAAATAATTAAAAAAGGGGTCATAAGAAAATACAAAAAAAAGATAAAAAGGTTATTTAAAAAAAAGATTCAAAAAAAAAATAATAATGAGAAAATGTTTTAAAGATAAAATAATAAAAATCCTAATATATATAAAAAAATATAATAAATAATCTTGTTTATGTATATATATATAAAGAGATATCAATAAAAAAATAAAATAATATATATATATTAATCCTATCCTTAATCTAATCTTTATCATTGCTAATCTTTAATTAATACTAATGATCTTCCTATTCATTTCCCTCTCTCTCACGACACACACACCCCACACACTGTGCTCACCTTCACTCACACGGCACACACATCATCTCCCTCTCCCCCTTCTCTTTCTCTCACGACAGCCATCCCCCCTCTCTCTCTCGGGGCCCTTCTTTTCTCCCGCATGCACACTCCGTCCTCTGATTCTCTCTCTCCCTGACTTTCTCTCCCTCTTCTCTCTTTCCCCCTCTCTCTCCCGTCTGGTGCTCTCTCTCTCTCTCTCTCTCATTCTCTCTCTTTTCTCTCCCTCTTTGTCTTCTCTCTCTAACTCCCTCTCTTTCTCTCCCTCTGTTCTCTCCCTCCCTCAATCTCTTTCTAACAAAAAAAAGAAGCTCAAAAGGTAGTTCGCAAGGGGGGGGCCTTGTCGCCCGTGCCCCCCCACTTTGAATTTGGAGGCCGCAACGGGCCTCTGCCTCGCTCGCCAACGCCGCCCGCAGCGCCCCCGATGCCGCCTCTGCCCCGCTCGCCACCGCCGGCCGCAACGGGCCTCTGCCTCGCTCGCCACCGCCGCCCGCAGCGCCCCCGACGCCGCCCCACCTACGGCCCCGTCCGCCTGCACGCCCGGTGCCGTATCCCTCTGCCCCGCTCGCCACCGCCGCCCGCAACGCCCCCGACGCTGCCCCGCCTGCACGCCCCGCCTCCGGCCGCCGCTCGCCTGCACGCCCGATGCCGCCGCCCTCGCCGCTGTCGCTTCCCCCTCTGGCCACGACGTCGCCCGCCCACCGCCGCGACACCCTCGCCCCCTCTCTCTCCCCATCTCTCTCTCCCTCTGTCTCTCTTCCCCCCTCCCGTTCCCTCTCTTTCTCTCCCTCTCTCTCTCTCACCCCCTCCCCCTCTCTGCTCTCCCTTTCTCCCTCTCACTCTCTCTCTCACTTCCCCTCTCTCTCTCTCTCACTTTCTTTCCCTCTTATTCTCCTCTCTCCTTCTCTCCCCCCCTCCCGCAACATCTCTCTTCTCTCTGTTCCATCTCTCTCTGTCTCTCTCTCACCATCCGATCTCTCTCTCTTTTTATATATTTTTTTTAATTCCTCTTTCTCTCTTCCTCTCGACCCCCTCTCCCCTTTTGATTTTCTTTTATTTAACCTCTCCCTCTCTCGGTTATCTCTCTCTCGGTTCTCCCTTCTCTCCTCTCTCCCTCTCTCTGCTTCTCACCAGCCCTCTCTTGTCTCCTCTCTCCCTCCCATTCTTTTCTTTATTTTTTATCCCCTCTCACCCTCTCTCTCCTCATATCCCCCCTCTCTTCCTTTCTTTATATTTTTTTTAAAAATTCTCTCTCTCCTTTTTTATCTCTCTCTCTCTCATCCTCTCTATCTCTCCTTCATCCTCTCTCTCTCTCTCTCTCTCTCACACACACACACACACACACACACACACACACACACACACACACACACACACATATATATATATATATATATATATATCTCCTATATATCTTTTAGGTGCATATATATAGTATACATATATATATATATAAACTACAAAAAAAATCTAAGAAAAAAAAAAGAGCTCTCTCTCTCTCTCTTGATTTTCATCTCGCTCTCTAATCCGCCTCTATCTTTCCACATATCATTAGTATTTTTTTATCATCTATTTACTTACATCTTTAACCATCTTCTCCCACCCTTTATATATGTTTGCATATCTTTTCTCACATTGTACATATATACGTGTGTTTGTGTTCTCCATCTGAGCAGTCTCTGAAGTCCGTTTTGAAAGCTCCTTGGTCGTGCTGTGCTCATGCTGTTGAAACCTTTGTCAAAGCTCGTCGTCGGTCTTCCCCAATAAGTTTTTCTCCCCTTTGTATTTTTAATTAGTCACTTAATTACATCACACGAATCATTTAGCATCCATGCCACGCCTTTCTCCCTGAGAGGGCATAGTTTATGAGCGTCTTCGTGTCTGTGCATCCCATCATATCATTCCCCCATCCTTCAATTCTAAAAGGGGTTTTAAATACTACCAACCAGGTTAGTACTCGTTTATGTTATTTTTTATGTCAATTTTTAAAGAATTGGTGCTACACCTCCGTCGTTCTTATTTGGTTGTTCCTCTTCGTTTGTTTTCCGTGCAGGGTTAACAGACCGGAAGTCCGCTTCTTCAGTCGACCAAAAGAGTAGGAGGAGCAACTCACGTACCCTCAGTTCGGGGCTATAAATGCGGCCAACCCTCCTATTTTGAGGTACCCGGCTATCGTCTCCCTCATCTATTCTGGTTTTTTCCTTATCATTGTTATTTGTTGTTAAATTGCCATCTCCATCATCCTTTACGTGTTGTTTAAAAATAAGTCTATCTCTTCTCCCTTGTTATCATCGTAAATCGTTAAACCTCCACCTCCGTTCTTCTCTGTTTTATCTAAAATAAGTTTCTTACTCTGTCTATATTCTCCTAGTAGTTTTTCTCTATATTATACTATCTTATTCTACCGTTCACCCCTCGATTTCTCTCTTTACCTTCTCATCTTTCTCTTAAAAAAGATATAAAAGCATAAAAAAATAAGAAAAGCAACAAAACCCCAAAAAAATATAATAACAAAAAGGTAAAACAAAAAAAAGGATAATAAAATCAGGGTAACCAAAGCAAGGCCCTCTTCGTCGGCCGGCCGACCGAAGAGGAAGAAAGGACCCGCACTGCTCCCGCTTCGGTGGCAAACGCGATCAAGATATTTCCAGTGGGGTTCTCAGCCCCTGGCGATCACACCTCCCTTCCCCTTCTTTTGTTATTTATTTTCTGTTCAAACCACGTTGACGGAACCAGTTCCTCGCGGTGGTCTCATCTAACTGGTGCGGTGGGCTATCTCCCGCGACCATTTTATTTCAGTAATTTAATTTCTGCATTCTAACATCCTAACCGTTAACTGCTTAACTCTAACCCTCCCCTATCATCGCTTCAAAACCCCGCGGAGAGTGACATCTCGCGGCGGTTTATTTAATCCCCTCTTATTTTTTCTAACCCCGATCAAGGAACTCGTTCCTCGCGGTGGTTTAATTTCCTATATATTCATTCCAACCCCGATCAAGGAACTCGTTCCTCGCGGTGGTTTAATTTTCTGCACTTTCAATTACAACCCCGATCAAGGAATTCGTTCCTCGCGGTGGTTTAATTTTCTGCATTCTTTTGTTCAGACCCCGATCAAGGAACCCGTTCCTCGCGGTGGTCTTATCTAACTGGTGCGGTGGGTCATCTCCCGCGACCATCTTCGTTCCAGTAATTTAATTTCCGCACGTTAACCTCCTAACCCCTAACCACTTAATTTCAGCATCTCCCTATCATCGCTTTAAAATCCCGCGGAGAGTAACATCTCGCGGTGATTTATTTGATCCCCTTTTCCTTTTCTCGTTATATACATATAGTTATTATAATAAAAAAAAACCTCCGCAGAGGGTAATACCTCGCGGTGGTCTTTTGTATATAGTTATACTTATTATTTACATCGCTGCAAAAGCCCCGCAAAGGCCAATGTCTCGCGGTGGTATGTACATATAATATTTATTATTTATGCTGCAGTAAAAATCCCGTAAGGCCAATGTCTTACGGTGGTCCTAATATGTACATATATATTCATTAGTGTTGATATTATTGCATCGCTGTTAGAACCCCACAAAGACCAATGTCTTGTGGTGGTATGTCTTTGTTCGTATTGTCCTTGTAATTGTCTGGAGAATGATATTCCGTTACAATTTCTGAGTCTTCGTGCCTCTACCTTTCTGTTACTTAGATTCTCAGACTTCCTGGTATATGAAAAACTGCTCGTGGAACGGTAAGTCACACTTACCGGGAAGGGGTCAGTTTGCGCGAGAGGGTCTTCCGACCCCTATCTCCGCCACGTACCGGAGTCCGTTCCGCATCCCTATTTTCTTTCTCTCCTTGAGTTGATCTCGTCAGTTCCATCTCCTAAGACAGACGAGGGTGGACGACGACTCCCGCCGTCTACACCTCTCTGGCCATCACCCTTTCATCATTGTCATTGTTTATTACTTTGTTTATTATTTTTCTTTCCCCCGAGGGTGGACGATCTTGCCGTCTACATAAGTGTGCTCATTACCTATTTCTAATCTTTTCAGGAGATGGAAGTGATTCGAATTCGGATTCGGGTTATACAAGTAGCAGGTCCGAGAGCGAATGAAAGTATTGTAAAGATGAGAGTGAAGACTTAGGAAGTCTAAATTGTTTAGATTGAGTCTATGTCATTTTCCTATTTCTTGAGTCTAGTGCATAATGAAAATTGAATTAGTGGTTGTATTTGATTATCAATGAAATAAAGTTGATGTTTGAATATATATTGTGCAATTGCATTTATGTGTGTGATTGTCTTGCGCTCTCATCGTTCTTGCTCGCAAGAGGCTTACCATGCCGGCTGTTCGCGCTCCCCGAGTTAGTCTTTCGCTGTAATATAATGTTCGGGGCGTGATAGATTGAGCTCTAATTACCTTGTTTAGATGTCCTAATATCTTGATCTTCAGAGTCTTGCGTTCAGTTTCCTGAGTTATTATGGTCGAACCAGCAACTTTGGATGCTTCAATCGCCTTGGTGGCTTGATCTCCTAACATGAAATTTTGAGAACTATTAGTCTAAAGTATACTAAATAAAATCATCTAAAGAACTTACCTGAAATTATGACTCTTTACCTTGATTCTTCACGAGCCAAAAGTAAGGGTCGCTCAGTTGTGAAATAGGTCATATTTATAGGGTTTTGGCTAGGGTTTGAAGATTAGATCGATTCTAGAGCCCTTAATTTGCCAGAACCTAATCCTTAAGAGTCCTCAGTAATGTTATAAGCTCTCCCAAGTTGATCTCTTACAGATAGGATCCCAAAGTTCCAATCTTTTTGCTCGTTCTTCGATTCACGGAACTGACAGGATGTAACGCATCAAGACTGGTGCGTTACATGGCTGTGGCGGTCGCACGATAGACCGCTACATCCAACATGCACAGAGTTCAACATAAATCAAACTCTTTTGTTAATTATCTATATTATTATCCATAAAAATGATATTTTATCCTTAAAATATGTAAATAGGCTAAATAACCTTCTAGACTATATGCCAAACTTAATGGGCTTGGTCCTTAAACCTTTTGGATTTTATTTAAATAGGATAGGTTAATTATTTATCATAAATTAGGCTTTATAATTATTTATTGAATCTAATATTCATTTATTAATCCATTTTATGTCTTTAAAATTCCTAAAAAATAATTAAATATACCAAAAATAATTTATAAAATTCTGGGCCTTACACCCTCCCCCACTTAAGAGAATTTGGTCCCCAAATTCAATACATGGATTATGGAGTGTGTACTTACAGTTTAAAATAATTTTGGGAATCTTTTCCGAATGGCTGCTTCGGTTTCTCATGTTACTTCATATGGCCATGTTTTCTTCCATTGAATCTTGACCATAGGAATAACTTTATTTCTTAGTTGACACACTTCCCGTTCCAGAATCTTTATTGACGTTTGCTCGTACGTCATATCCTTCTGAATCTCCAGATTGTCATAAGTGATAATATGGTCAGGATCATATACATATTTTTTCATCATAGAGACGTGAAATACGTCATGAACCCCTGCTAATTATGGAGGTAAAGCCAGTCTATAAGCCACTTCACCGACCCTTTCAAGAATTTCAAACGGGCCAATGAACCTTGGAGTTAGTTTGCCCTTAATGCCAAATATCCGAATACCACGACCTGGAGAAACCTTGAGATACACATGGTCTCCTACTTGAAATTCCAAGTCGCGTCTTCGATTATCAGCATAAAATTTCTGCCTATCTTGTGCAATCTTTATTCTCTCTTGAATAAGCTTGATCTTCTCTGTAGAATCTCTGATAATATCGGGGCCTAGGAATTATCTTTCCCCTATTTCACTCCAACATATTGGTGATCGACAACTTTTTCCATATAGAGCTTCAAAAGGTGCCATTTGTATGTTGGCCTGATAACTGTTGTTATATGTAAATTCTACTAGAGGAAAGTGATCATGCCAACTACCTCCAAAATCAATAACACAAGTCCTGAGCATGTATTCTACCACTTTATTCGTTCTTTCTGTCTGGCCATCAGTTTGTGGATGAAAGGCTGTGCTGAAATTCAATCTAGTCCCTAGTGACTGTTGTAGACCCTTCCAAAACTGTGATGTGAATCGAGGATCTCTATCAGATATAATAGTGACTGGGACACCATGTAATTTAACAATTTCCCTTATGTATAATGCTGCCAGGATATCCACAGACCATCAACTTTTGATTGGTATGAAATGTGCAGATTTAGTTAATCGGTCTATGATTACCCATATACCATCGTGTCCACCTCTTGTCTTAGGTAACCCCATAATGAAATCCATCCCTATACTCTCCCACTTCCATTCAGGAATATTCGAGGGATGCAATTTACCTGCGGGTCTAAAATGCTCTGCCTTTACTTGTTGACAAGTGAGACAGTGAGACACGAAAACCGCTATTTCCCTCTTCATGTTGGGCCACCATAAGTTTCCTCTGAGATCCTGATACATTTTTGTACCACCTGGGTGAATGGTATACCTGGATTTATGTGCTTCTTCTTGAATCAATTTCTTCGTATCCTCATGATCCGGTACACATACTCGGTCTTTAAATAGTAATCTTCCATCCTTAATAGAAAAATCCGGCCTTTGTTCAACATTGGCCTTGATCTCCAATAATATAGGATCATCATTTTACAGCTTGACCAGATCTTCTATTAATGTAGGTTGAGCTTGAATATTAGCTAGGAAATAATCCTCCTTCCTGTTAATATCTAAGTTCAACTGAGCAAATTAAGGAATAAGATTAGTCATACTAATCATGAGACTTGATAGCATACCCATTGGTTTTCTGCTGAGTGCATCCGCAACAGTATTAGCCTTGCCATGATCATATTGAATAGCAAAATCAAAGTCTTTGAGATATTCTAACCATCTCCTCTGCCTCATATTTAGCTCTTTTTGAAAAAATAAGTACTTCAAGCTTTTGTGGTCCGAGTAGACCGTAAACTTTTCTCCATAGAGATAATGGCGTCAAATTTTCAAGGCGAAAATGACAGCTGCTAATTCCAAATCATGCACATGATAGTTTTCCTCGTGACGTTTCAATTGTCTTGAAGAATAACATATCACTTTTCTATTTTGCATGAGGACACACCCTAAGCCAATACATGATGCATCCGTATATACTTCGAATCCACCACCTTCTACCGGTAGTGATAGAATAGGAGCTGTAGTAAGATGATTCTTAAGAGTTTGGAAACTCTTCTCACATTCCTCTGACCAGACAAAAGGATTTTCTTTTCTCGTGAGTCTAGTTAAAGGAACTGTAATCTTTGAAAAATCTTTAATGAATCTTATATAATAACCAGCTAGACCCAGAAAACTTTGTACTTCCGATACGGTCGTTAGCCGACTCCAATTCTTGACGGCTTCAACCTTAGAAGGATCCACAGTGATACCTTATTTTGAAATAATGTGGCCTAGGAATGAAACTTCCTTTAGTCAGAATTCAGACTTATTAAGCTTGGCATAAAGTTTATGTTCTCTAAGTGTTTACAAAGCTATCTTCAGATGTTCTTCATGTTCCTTCTTGGTCTTGGAATATATCAAGATGTCATCGATGAAGATGACGATGAATTGGTCCAGATATGGCTGGAAAACACTATTTATAAGTTGCATAAATGTTGTTGGGGCATTAGTTAACTCGAACGGCATTACCACGAATTCATAGTGGCCATAACGACTTCGAAAAACTGATTTATAAATGTCTTCTTCTTTAATTCTCAACTGATGATAACCTGATCTGAGGTCTATCTTATAAAAATATTCTGCTCCTGAAAGATGATCGAAGAGTTCATCAATACGTGGCAACGGATACTTGTTTTTGATTGTAAGTTGATTTAGTCGCCGATAATCGACGCATAGCCTGAGAGAACCATCCTTCTTTTTGACAAATGGAACAGGTGCACCCTAAGGGGATGTGCTAGGTCTGATAAAGCCCTTATCCAGTAGTTCCTGCAACTGCTTCTTTAGTTCTTTAAGTTTTGTGGGGGACATCCTATAAGGGGCTATAGAAATAGGTGATGCTCCTGGAATGAGTTCAATAGTGAAGTTTACTTCCCTCTCGGGTGGTAAACTGGGTAATTCGGATGGGAACACATCGGGGAACTCATATACAATAAGAATGTCTGCTAAGCTAATCTCCTTGGATTCGGTAACAATGACAGAAGCAAGAAAAGCTTCACATCCTTGCGAAATAAGTTTGCAAGCGTGAAGAGATGATATGATAGTAGGATGCTTCTGGTACTTGATGCCAAGAAAAGAGAATCTTGGAAGATCGAGCTTTCGAAAGGATATAATCTTATTTCGGCAATTGATATAAGCATCATGATCTACAAGCCAATCTACCCTTAAAATGGCATCATAACCCTTCATGTCAAGGCATACTAAGTTTGCGGGGAGATTATGACCTTCTACTATCACTTCGCTATCAGGATAATAGTCGGTAAGCTTTGTTCCAGAACCTAAGGGTGTGGTAATAGCGAGATATGAAGGTAAGGGAACTGATGTAATTGATAATATTTTTGCAAAAGTAGTGGAGATAAAAGAATGAGAGGCACCAGTATCAAATAGCATAAATGCAGGACGAGAACAAATTTAAAGAGTACCTTTTATAAGCTCACCATCCTTGGGCGCTTCCTCTTCTCCTAAGACGGCATTGAGGTGAGCCTGTCTCCTACTTCCTCCACTAGACGATTGGTCTTTCACAAGGGGGCAATCTGGCATGCGATGCTCCCTGCTTCCACAACGTAAACAAGTGCTGGGGCGCTTCCAGCATTCCTCAGCCGAATGGCCGAATTTTTCACAAAATGTGCAAGCTGTAGCAACTTGCTCTTCCTTGACTTTCTTTTGCATATGAGAACTTCCACCATTCCCATTCCTGGATCTTTTCTTACTATCACGGCTTTTTTAGGGCTCCGTGATGCTGAACTTTTCTGTCTTATAACGCCGATCTGAGCGTCGGCTGGATTCTTCTCCTTTCCCTTTTAAATTTTTGACCTTCTCTAAGGTCCTTTCACACAAATATGCTCGTTGAACCATTTCCGCATAAGTACGGATGTTTTGGGTCCCGAGCTGCTGAATGAAATCAGGTCATAACCCGTCTATGAACCGATTTGCCTTCAATAAATCAGTGCTGATAAGATGCGGTGCATAAGGTGAAAGCCTTGAGATCTGTAGTTCATATTCGGCAACCATCATCATTCCTTGTCGAAGAGCGGCGAACTCCATAGCCTTTCTCTCTTTTACGTGCTCAGAAAAGTACTTGGCACGGAATAGGGTAAGAAAACCATCCCAGGTATGAGGGGCATCGGCCAGAGGTGCCGGAACCGACTTCCACCATGTGCGGGCATCTTTGTTGAGTTGAAAGGTTACGAGACGCACCTTCTCTTGATCGGTGCAATGGATAACATCAAATATTCAATTCATTTCATCTATCCAGTTCTCTACCTCGTCAGTATTAGAAGAACCGAAGAAATGCGGAGGGTTTAAGCTCCGAAAGTTACGATGCAAATCACCGGCCCTTGCTCCTGCGCCAGCTTGCGCCATGGTTTGTAATGCCTGTGTAAGGCCAGCAACAGTTTGTTGCATACCATTCCAATCTACGCGATGAGCCATGGTAATAATAGGGTACCTGAGAGAAAAATAACAACTTGTTATTTCTCGTGAAACTTGAAGGAAAATCAATCTTAAAACTAATTAACTATCTTATCCCGGGTTCTACCCAATTCTCACATGGGTGTCGAAATTTCTTCCTTAGTTCATAGGTAGGGGTCCTTAAACCTTGGACTTATCCTATGACATGACTCTTTTTCCTAAGTCCTGAGACTTAGGCTCTGATACCAACTTAACTGTCACGCCCCGAGCCTTTATGACAACGAAAGACTCGCTCGAGAAATATGAACAACTGGCATGATAAGCCTCTTGCAAGCAAGAATGATCAGAGCGCGAGACAATCACACATATAAATGCAATTGTACATGATTTTAATCAAACTCCAACTTATTTCATTGATAATCAGTATTCAAAATACAATAACTTTCAACTTCCTTCAATCTATCAAACTCAAGAAATAGGAAAATTACAGAGATTCGATCTAAACAATATAGACTTTCCTAAGTCTTCACTCTCATCTTGACAACACTTTCATTCGCTCTCGGACCTGCTACTTGTATAGCCCGAATCCGAATTCGAATCACTTCCATCTCCTGAAAAGATCAGAAATAGGTAATGAGCACACTTGCCCAGTAGGTATCTTCACATCAACATGAGGGCATCATTAAAGTAATTAACATTTTAGCTCGAAAGGAATAAGGTTAAATCATGTGAATGCGATCAATCATGCGAATACCCAAAGTAAGCAAGATGATCGTTTAAGATAGAATGAGAGCAAGAATGTAACAAGAACATGTTATTGGCCTTTCATGAACAAGAATGCATCGAGAATCTACTAGCAATGCCACATAATCATCACTCCAGTATCTTTTGCTTATGAGCAAGTACTTTGTGAATTTCTGTGGAATATCAAGCAAGAAAGTCATGGCATGCCGTATCGTGGATCTTCACTTATTTATAGAGAAAGTACTCCCAGTGCAATGCGACACTAGTAGTATCATACCCCATGGTTTATAATAGTATGTTTTCAGCAATCAGCTGAGGGGACTAGCATAGAATCCTTGAACACAATCAGTGCTCGATTGCATCTTCAAGTATAAATCAAGCTACTTCCACGCATGTAACAATAAAGTATGGCCAAGAATGCATAATTCAATAAGTTTATGATAACACTATTCAATGAATGAACGCTTCAATTTAATAATGCGAGAGTCAAGAATGACTTAAATAAGGTTATGCTTATGAAAATAAATCGGTAGCATAATGGTACATTTCTTTAACTTCCATTCATTATATTAAGTTTCTTGATCAATATGATAAGTCCTAGACCATTATCAAGCCATCTAGGAACTTTAGAATATCAACCCTTGGGTCAAACCTCGGGTTAACTAGCTCAAGCATGACCTTATTCAATGTACTGGGCCGTTACAATGGTCTGAATCCCGAAAGAAGAGAATAGACTCAATTCAATGTGACAGTCTTGTACTGGGCCGTTACGTTAACGTGACGGTCGAGCCTTGATCCGTTAGAAAGGCTGAATCCAGAAACGACAATTGGACTCAGCTAAATGTGACGGTTGTATATTGGGCCGTTATATGGGCCTGACGGTCCAATATAGATCCGTTACATTGCTAGAATCAGAAAATATCGATAGTGCTTTCTAATCAATTGGGTTTTAATGGTACAACTAACTCGGCGTCCTAGTGGGAATCCCAGGCTCGCAGAGAATTACGGATGCCTTGAAACAAGATTTCCTAGTCCATTGGAAGGAATATCCAATAGAGAGGTCCTCATGTCCAAGAACAATGTTCCTATAGTGCAAAGTGTAAACTAATGGATAACATACCGGAATATGTGCCATGTACTTAAAGAAATGACTCTATAGATAGAGAGAGAATCTGTAGCAACGTGAAACCAAGATAAACTCCGTCAATACATCTTTGAAAATAATGATTTAGATACAAAACTATAGAATTTTGGCACATGAAATTAACATGATATAAAATAACTTAAGATACCTTAATCATGCAATTTCTATTATGAATCAGTAACTAAACTTAAAGTCATGATAACAGGTCCAAACTTAGCTATCTAAGTTTATTTATAAGTAAACTTAATTGGTTATCATTCTGCCTCAGGCTGAAAGAACACATGTGTCTGACGGTCTAGGATAGGCGCGTTACAGTGCTTGTGACGGTTTATCGTAGGGCCGTTACAGTGTTGTAACGCATTGAGTCTGGGCCATCAGAGATAACAGAGAAATTTAAAAATAATAGAAGGTATGACGGCTTGTCGTAAGGCCGTTAGATCATTGTGACGGTCTTACCTTGGTGCGTCGGATCGTCTGCTGGCAGAAAAGATATTAAAAATCTAAGATTTCAACTTACATCATGTTTGGAAATCATATATAAACTTTCACATGATAGAATGAAGGCTAACCTACTAGTATGCATAGGATTTCTGTGAATTTGACAAGAGAGTTCCTTTTTAACTTAGTTAGGGTTAAGAGTATACATGTATGCATGACCTACTAAAACATGAAATTCATGATCTATGATGCATGAAATCAATCAAAACTAGAGGGCTTTTATCCCTAACAAGATATTTTTACCAATCATGAGATGACCTACCTCTTAACTAGCCTTTATGCTTCTAATTTGAGTCTAAAAACTGTGCCCTAGTTCTCCTTTTCTAGTGATTTTCTAGCAATTTCCCGCTGCTCTAACTCCACGTCCTCTTAACCTAAAGATGTGAAATTTTGAGGGTAAAAAGATAAAACTAAGGTGAACAAAAAGTTCTAAAGGATTGAGCTCTAATTATCTCGTTTAGACGTCCTAATCTCTTGATCTTCAGGAGTCTTACGTTCAGTTTCCTGAGTTATTATGGTCAAACCAGCAACTTTGGAAGCTTCAATCTCCTTGGTTGCTTGATCTCCTAACATGAAATTTGGAGAACTATTAGTCTAAAGTATACTAAACAAAATCATCTAAAGAACTTACCCGAAATTATGACTCCTTAGCTTGATTCTTCATGAGCCAAAAGTAAGGGTCGCTCAGTTCAGAACTAGGTCCTATTTATAGGGTTTTGGCTAGGGTTTAAAGATTAGATCGATTCTATAGTCCTTAATTTGCCAGAACCTAATCCCTAAGAGTCCTTTGTAATGTTATAAGCTCTCCCAAGTTGATCTCTTACAGATAGGATCCCAAAGTTCCAATCTTTTTGCTCGTTCTTCCATTCACGGAACTGACAGGATGTAACGCATCAAGACTGGTGCGTTACATGGCTATGGCGGTCGCACGATAGACCGCTACATCCAACGTGCACAGAGTTCAACATAAATCAAACTCTTTTGTTAATTATCCATATTATTATACATAAAAATGGTATTTTATCCTTAAAATACATAAATAGGCTAAATAACCTTCTAGACTATGGGCCAAACTTAATGGTCTTGGTCCTTAAACCTTTTGGATTTTATTTAAATAGGCTAGGTTAATTATTTATCATCAATTGGGCATTATAATGATTTATTCAATCTAATATTCATTTATTAATCTATTTTGAGTCTTTAAAATTCCCAGAAAATAATTAAATATACCAAAAATAATTTATAAAACTCTGGGCCTTACACTACATATGCTTCTTCCCAATCATTATGAGTAAAGTTTTCGAACGGGGAAGTTACCTCATCATCTTCCTTTTCTTCATCCTCTCTCCTGGCTATTAGGCATAGTTTGTCTTCACCTTCACTATCAGATAAGTTGCTCTGACTTTCTTCCTCTTCATCGCTCCAAGTGCTCATCATGGCCTTGCCTTTCTTTTTCTTCCACTTGGGCTGTTTCTCGTTCTATAGCTCAAGACAGTCTTCCTTCAGGTGCCCTGACTTCCTGTAATTATAACAAACAATTCCCTCAGACTTTTTGGCAGTGTCAGATTTATATTTTGACTACCTCTTCCCTGAGTAATATTTTCTTCTGAAACCCTTACCTTCATTCCTAAAAAAATTCTTAAACTTTCGGGTTAGCATTACGAACTCACCTGAGTCTTCTTCAGAACTTGAAGAGCTATGTTCGCTGGAAGACCCTTTGCCACTAGAATTTACCTTAAGAGCCAGGGGCTTTTTCTTCTTCTTAGACTCATCGGCCCTCTTGAGATTCAGTTCATATGTCATAAGAGAACCTATGAGTTCATCAACCGTTGTAGTCGCTAGATTCCTTGACTCCTCCATGACAGTGGCCTTCGTATGCCAAATCGGTGTCAGGGACCGAAGGATCTTCCACACTAGCTCATACTCACTGTATACTTTGCCTAAACTTCTTAAACTATTAGTGAGTACCATCAACCTGGCATACATCTCTGAAATAGTTTCGTCGGATTTCATTTTAAAAGCTTCATACTCAGAGACTCGCATGTTCGCTTTCGTTTCTCGTACCTGAGACGTTCCCTCATATATTACCTCCAATTTATCTGACATTTCCTTTGCTGTGGAGCAGGAGGATACTCTGGAAAACTCAGTGGGATGTAGAGCACACTGCATAGCATTGACAGCCCTCTAGCTCAGGGTTGACCTTCGAATATGCTCCCGAGTCCAGACTTCTTCATCTTCAGGGAGCTCGAATGGACCTCGGCTTACCACCTTCCAGATCTCATAATCCTTTGCCCGTAAGAAGACCTACATTCTATTCTTCTAGTTAGCATAGTTAATTCCATCAAAGAATGGCAGCTTACTTGTAGAATGACCCTCAGCTGTAAGACCTCTAGCATCCATTATCTAGATCTCTCCAGGATGTTAAGCCCTTAAGAAGAGTTAGGCTCTGATACCACGTGATGAAAAATGGATGAGCTGCTTATCTAGAGGGGGGATGAATAGATCAACCCCAAATTTTAAACTCACACAATAGTTAATGAAAAGCAGAATAAAATGAAATTTGCTGTGAACAGAACTACTAATTCAATATGAATTAACAGCTAGAAGTTCTAGTAAATACTGATCATCATCCTTACTGAATTTTAATAGAAGTGATCAGCCAAAGCAGTATGGTACTAGGCAGAGGTTTGATTCAAGAGTCTCCTTACACAAGGGTTAGTTTTCCAGATAGGCGTAACCCATACTTCCAACTAAGTCTTTTGATATACTACTGTGTTATCGATCAGTAAGTAAATGGAAGATAGAGGAACTATAGAGCAGATCAAGACAAGACAGATTTATGTCAGATCCACACAGTAGCAGGAATCAACGAACCAAGTTCAGTACTGGGCGGAGGTTCGATCTAAGAACAATTAAGCATATCAAAAGCATCAGATGATTATAGTGAACATTCCTAGGCATTCATTCTAGTTGCATAAATAAAAGGTTGAGCAATCACACACAAGACAAAGCAATTTTAAGGTGGTTCTGTTGACACCTATTTTTAGCCCGCAAGTCGAGCTATTTCTCTTATTCTTCGTAATGCCCTGAATTGACCATTATTTTGGAGTCTTCTTTGAGCCGATCTCGAGCCCATTTTTTGACCATTTTCAAGCCCATTGAGCCTTGGGAGCCTTTTCAATTTCCCAACTTTTGGGTTTATTTCGGGCCAATCCAGAGCTCAAACGGACGTCCGGCCCATTTTTTTAAGAAGCCTACAAACGGTCGGTCGACCGACCACTTCCTTTGGCTAGCGGTTGGTCGACCGACTGCTAGACTCAATTTCCCAGCCTGATGGCCTTCTTTTCTACGTGCACCTGCAAACGGTCGGTCGACCGACCATTTCTTCCTGCAGGCGATCGGTCGACCGACCGCTAGGCTGTCTGAAGAGTCTAGCTTCTTCCAAACTCTATTTTCTGCTCGACGAGGCTATCGCTTAGGGCTGATATCTTCCAGATTATTCCACCAAATCATGATCTACTTTTTCTTGGCTCTTCCCTTTGATATTATCTCAAGATTGATATATCACACTCAATTTATCTTGGACTCTATCCTCTGAAATCTCAGATTTGAACCTTAGGGTTTTCCTACTCCTATAAATAGAACCCAGGTTCGCAGGTCGCGAAGGGGGGCACTTTCTGAATGTGGGACGAAGCCATGCTCCATCTCCGACTCAACTCTTCATCCCCATCTTGAAGAGGGAAGTATTAGCTTTCGTTTCCATCTTTCTAGGCTTGATTTCTTCCTTTCTACTCTTAGTTCTAGTCCTCCCAATTTCATAAATCATCACAAATATCTATTTTCTGCACTTTATCTGCACTTTTCTTCATATTACATGCACGTTTCCCGCAGTTGTGCTGCGTGATTTTTCTCTCTCTTTGTCTTATTCTCATCACAACACACACACCTATCTTTTGCACCCTTCCACAGGGGTTAAAAACATCTCCCTGGTGCGTTCTCCCTCAATTTCTACCCTTATTTTACCACTGCGGGATTGATGCTACACTTCGGTTTTCTAATGGGTTTTTCTCTTGTGTTTTGCTTTGTTTTGTAGGAGAAGCATGAGTAGAACATGAGGCCCTCTTCCTCTAGTCGGCTGGAAGGAGTGGAGGTTGAATCCACAAAGTACCCCGCACCCCGTTCCTTAAGTGCGATCAAGTCTTCATCCTTTTTCAAGGTACACGTCGTCGTTCCTCTCCTTTCTCCATCCTTTTGGCGTTGTTAATCCTTGGTGGCGATCACGATCAGTATTTCTCATCTTTCATCACCCCTTTATTCATACTTTCATACTTGTTCATGCCTATTATGTTATTAGCATAGTTTGGGCGGGGGAGAGATATCAAAACATCGATAGGTTCGATCTCTAGATTGAGATCTACGTCCACCCCTTACTCAAATGAGTAAGGCTTCCGCTGACAAATAGCTTGCAAATCCGCTGATCCATAGCTTCGGGGATGAAATCCCTGTAGACCGCTGAGCTTCACAGCTTGCTGAACCTGTTGAGCTTCACTGCTTACTGTCCGAGGATCAGATCCTCGCCGCTGCCTCACAGCTTGAACCGCTGATTACATAGCTTACAGTAATTCACAAAGTTATGAAAGAAACAAAGAAAAATGATGACAGAAATAAAAGATGTAGCACTTTCTCTAGAGTAATTCGACTCTAGATCTGATCCAGAAGTCGAGACAAACACAACTTCTCTCTCCCTCTCTTTTCTCTCAGCCTTCTTCACCTTCTTCCGATACTCTATTTTCTCTCACTCTCTTTCTTTTCTGCAACGAGCTCTCTCTTTCAGACTTTCTTAGAGTAAGGACTCTCACTCTCAGGCTTTCACTTCTCTCAAGCTCTCCTGCTCTGGTTCCTTTTTTTAAAAAAAATTGATTCACTTGCCGCTCGAGCTCGGGCCTCTATTTATCCTTACGAACATGAGTTCTTGTGGTCCCCACAAGATTTTCAGATTGGGTGCATGGAAGGAGCACTCCTGCCCAAGGATTCTTCTGAAAAGTGCCCATCGAGAGTCCACGTGTCAAGTGTAGAGCTGAAGGTCTTTATGTTTTAGCCACGTGGAGGATATTTCGTTAGAGATCTCCAAGGTACTGGGAAGTAGCCTCAGATCACGTGCCCCAATCAGTTTCACTTTCAACTCACGTGACAATCAAAAATGTCGCCTCAAGTTAATCAATTAAGTTGCCTTCTATGCATCTAAGGTGTTTGAGAATGAATCTGGGTTATTCCTTGATGACCTTGTTTTTCCTGTCAAAATAAAGGTAGAGATTCATTAATCTCATCATCATGTGACTCATGAAGCAGGTAATAGGTATCTAAAGAATGCAACATCAGATGTTTTCATAAGACAGGCAAATCATGTAAATGGGTGTGTAAAAATAATATGCACATGCATCGATGCACAGTCTCAGTGCACCGACCTACCTTACTGACGAAGAGAGAAAAATGCAACAATAAGTAAAATGAGCATCGACCTGTATTTGGCATAGGTAGACCTCAATTAGTCAGAAATGTTTAATGCTTTGACGCAAGACCTTAATGCACCGACCTGACTTCAAGGTAGATGCACAAGGTGCACCAACCTTAAGAAAGATGGCCTCTAACGCACCGACCTTATACAGTAATCACTAGCTCACAAACATCGACCTATCGAAAGTGTGCATCGACCTGATGTTACAACATCTAGCCTATAGTGCCTAGCAACATCGACCTATGTACTCGGTGCACTGACTTGATAGTGCAAGACTTCTGCATTCGCACCGACCTTCTAGACTAGAATGCATATGTGCACTGACCAGACTTTCTTAATGCATGAATATGCATCGACCTTATATTGCAACAGCATGAGTATGCATTGACCTTAAAATATAATAATCATATTCTGACTTAATGAAATAACAATCAACACACATATTATAAATCCAAAAGGTTTTGCCAGTATCAAAGTCAATCTCACTGTTGCTAGCATCAAAACCATCAATACTAGACATCAAATCCATAGGAGACACAGCACTATAAATTCCCTGCACGCCTATTCTCTACGTCTTCATCGTTAGGGCTTCCCCATCTCCCCCTGCTTACCCAAGTTCTTAGGGAGATTCATGTCCCAGGAGGGGAACGGAAGGGAGTGGGAGATTGCTAGATAGTGGGGACACCAGAGTTACCGGCCGGTACCAGACGCGTAGCACGCCGACATCCTTGTGGTTGGGCGACAGCATGGAACTTCCATCAGAGTCTTGACATTTTTTTGTATTTATTTTGAGCATATTGTATTTGTATTTGTACTTTTGCATTTGGTGTGTTTAATTAGGTTAAGTTAGTGGGTTTGTTTGTAAAATAACCACTTGGGCCCGGAGGGACCCCACCCTCTCTCCCATTGGGCCACGTGGCTGCTAGGGACCATGAGGGCTGGCCCATAATCCACCTAGGACTTGGACCATTGGACCAAGGGGACAAAGGGGGAAAGAAGTCAAGATTCCCTCCCCTTAAATCAAGGGGGTGTCCCCTCCTTGTCCCCCATGCTTGTCCCCTATGTGGGATTAAACAAATCCCATAAGTCTCCTTTCCCTATTATACCCTCCCACCTACCCTTGACCAAGGTTAGTTGTTGTCTTTTGGTCTAGGTCTAGGGTTTGAATATTCATAGTCTTTTGTATCATTTGTGGAGGAATTAATGAAAAATTCATGAGAAATATGCTTGGTGCACACCCCCCCTCTCCCCTAGGTGTTCTTGGTGTTCTTCCTCCTCCCACCTCTAATCTCTTCTAGATCTGAGTTCCAATCTTCTATCTCCCCCAAACTTCTTCTTCTTCTCTCATTCCTCTATCTACTGAGATCGTTTATCACCACCGTCGCCACCGTTCGTGCCGTCGTTGAGCAACCATAAGCTAGTCTTCATCCTGCTGCCCCAAACTCAGAGTTGCAGGACAGCAGCTCGGTGAAAGGGATGCTACGGGAGATCCGACCGTTGGATCATCGCGAAACTCTAAGAGTAGCTTCCGTCCATCAGTGGCCATTTCCAGTTCGGTTTTTAGGTCGATCAGATCCCGTTTGCCCCCTTTCCCAGCCACATGTTCTTTCTTCTCAAAGTCTATCTGTATGCAGATCTGCGAGATAGATCTTGGCATCTTATTTTTCTCACCCATCAAATGTTGTTTAAATTTCACAAAAGAGATATGTGCGTCTCCATCACCTTCTCCTCTACCCACCATAAAAATCCCAGGTCCTAATTCTCTCATTTGATCCTTGGTCAAAGCCCTTGTTCATGGAGGTTTGGTTCTGTCAAGCCTGTTCTGTAATTCGGGACAGTGTGCTCAGTCATTTTGCAGTCGCTCCTATTTCACATCCAACCGTTGGATGAATCTGTAATTATAGTATGTCGTAGGATTTTGAGTCCTCTTTCCAACGGTATCTTTTGTGTCTCGATCTGACATCGGAGTTGAGCGTACCAGGCGATCTCGTCGGAGTGCGTGGATCTAGACAGAAACACAGCTGCGGGACAGCCTTGGCAGATAATTCCCAAGAAATCGCCCGCCTCCACTCCGGTGACCGCCGCTCCCGGGGATCGACCCGGGACACTCCAGGAGTGCCCCCATCAGTCGCTGCAGCCAGGAGCCTCCCCGGACGCTACTGTACCAGCAGCGGGTCCCACGTACCATCCTGTGGGCCCAAGTGAACGGAGCTGAACCGGCCTACCTCGTCCGCCTGAGCGCCACCACCTGCTGCCCGCCAACCCGAGATTGGTGCTCCAGGACCCCACGTGTCGCCTGTTACCTCCCTGCGTGGAGTGGGCTGTAGAATCACTTTTGTAATTAATAATTATTTTTGTACTGGGAGTTCCGGATCTCGACCGGGAAGTCTTCCCCACGCCCCGAGCATGGAGGTACACTCGCCACCCCCTTTTTGTCATATTTTGCTTAGCTAGTATGCATTCTAAATGCCACTGCATGTGAGTAGGATATTTTATTAGCTTGCTATATTTAATCGCCGCTGTGAGTTGAGAGTGCGAGACCCGTCCCGTGACTCGTTCCGAGCACGAGAGTGAGCCGACCACCCGAGTCTCAAAGCCGGTTTCCCAACCGTGCGCGATCATCATGTTTCCCTCGCCGGGGATGACTGTGAGTTAGTGCTTCTTCTTTGGGGCATGATCGCCTCTTCTGGAGCTCGTTCGGTGCCGCGTTGTAGTGTCGTTGCTGGTCGCGTCGTCTTGTTAGTCGAGTCGTCCGTTAGAGTCCAAGGTCACAACCCGTCTGAGTCGAGTCCCGTAGTCGTCCCGCATCAAATTGGTATCAGAGCCGATTTGATTCTAGGGTAGTCTTCATAAGCACGGTCTAAGTCAATTCTAGGATCATCATTGTTTTAAAATAAAGAAAACAAAAAAAAGTGTTTTGGTTTGCATCCTGATAACCAGTATATCAAAAGACGTTACCGGAAGGTTAGGTTACACCTATCTAGAAAGTAGCCCCTCGCGTCGAGTCGGATCTTCGGATTATAGCCTCCGCCACATACTGGAAATCGGGTTGAGTCTAGGGTCCTCAACTTGCATCGATCCATCCGTATATGTCTAGTGAGTCACCCTTAGCTCCCTTTAGGCCCATTGCATGCCCACCCGTGGAGGTGCACAGTACCATCGCCCTGACACTATGGGTGAACCCCTAGGTGCCAACCCGAGAGGCCGAGCACTGGAGGACTTGGTGGCACTACTCATGGAGCACATGGACAGGTCCGACCAGACTCTTAAGGAGCATACCGAGCGTATGGAGAGCCGATTCAATGCCATGGAGGACCGCGCCGAGGCCTCCGACCGATCTGTCCATGGTCTGGTTGGAAGGCTAGAGAGTGTGGAGAGAACCCCTCTTCGGGACCTACCCGGCATTCTTCCGACCCCTCAGGCGACTACTGCCCAGCCCGCACCTGCCACCCAGCCTGCGCCTGCTGCCCAGCCCGCACAACCTTGGGCTGAGGAGCAACGGCCACGTGCCCTCCATTTTGAGGACTACGAGTCTGACAACGATTACGAGAGAAATGGCCGGCGCCGGCGTGGTCACCGACCACACAGGGATGATGAGGATGAACGGATCCTCAAGACCGTCTGTGCGGACCCTCCCACGTTTGATGGGTCCAAGCCTTTGGAACCCAAAATCTATCTTGATTGGGAGGCCAGCATGGACCAGTACTTTGAGTGGTTCGAGATGACGGACCACCGGAGGGTCAGGTATGCCATGATGAAGTTGTTGGGGCAAGCACAGACTTACTGGAGCAATGTGGAGAGCTTGCTCTTTCAGCGTCATGAGCCTCAGGTAGGTTCTTGGGATGAGATGAAGGACAAGCTTAGGCATAAGTACCTTCCTGCCACGTACCATCAGTGACTTATTGATAGGTGGCAGAGTCTCACCAAAGGGAACTGATCCGTGTTAGACTACATCGTGGAGTTTGATGAGTACTTTTTACGATGTGGCTTTACGGAAGAGAGCACCATGCCTATCTTGCACTTCCATCGTGGTTTGCGGCCTCACAATCAATATGAATTATTTCACCGCAATGTGACCACCTTGGAAGATGCATACCAGGTTGCTCTCGAGTTGGAGCAGTTCGAGGCGGAGTTCGCTCCCGTCCAGCGCCCGGGGATGACTTATCAGCGTGGGACCGACCCTCGTACCACGCCTACCTCCTATAGCCGGTTTCCGGTGGTCCATCCCACAGAACCCCCTCGGCAGGACCCCACTACTCCTAGGCCCCGTCCTCTCCCTTTTAGGGACCCTCTCCCCCGCCCGCAGGCACCCGTCCCTGCCCCTCGGCCTTATCAGCCCGCCATACCAGCTCGGCCTCTTCATCCCACACCCCTAGTCTGTCGAGAGGACAAGGGTAAGGGGCCAATGATTGGTGGAACATCTTAGGGCACTGGGACACGAGACCGTTGCTATAGTTGTGGTGGAGTTGGCCACTTTTCTAGCAAGTATCCCACTCGGGAAACACTTGTTATTGCCGACACGCCGGCCCGTGACCCCACGCCCGAGTTGGTGCTTGTCAGTTATGAGCCAGACTAAGATCTGGCGGAGAAATTCTTTGATGAGCTATTGGAGGGCGAGCAGGTTGACGTCCCTGGTACCCAGTATCAAGACGATGTCCATTTGGGTGTAGTCAGGTGCATCCTGGCCTAGCCTCAGGTGAGTGACGAATGGCGTTGTACCACCATCTTCCACACATTTTGTAGGCTGGAAGGGAAGGCCTGCAAGGTGATTATAGATAGCGGGAGATGCATCAACACTATCTCCACAGGCACAGTCAAACACTTTGGTTTGACACCCGTGGATCACCATGCACCCTATAGAGTTTCTTGGGTGGATTCCACTTCCATCCCGGTCAGACTACGGTGTCTGGTGCCGCTGCAGTTCTGGGCATACCGTGATGTGATCTGATGCGATGTACTACCTATGGAGGTGGGTAGTATCATCCTTGGTTGGCCTTGGCTCTTTGATCGAGATGCCACCCTTCATGACAGGTCGAACACTTGCACCTTCGACCATGGTGGCCAAAGGATTTCCCTACACCCCATCTAGCCGAAGGACCCATCTATCCGAGGACCAGCTGGCCCCAGCACTGCGACCTCTCCTAGTCAGGGGAAGGCTGGTCCACCCACTTTGTCCCCGGCACGGGCTACTACCTCTTCGACTGCTCCCAGCATAGTGGACCCTCCACCCAGGAGGTTGATGATGATCAGTCCGAGAGAGATGGAGCAGGAGGTGACCGGGGGTAACCCCATCCTAGTTGTTGTTGTCCGGGGCATAGAGGAGGTCGCCCCTAGGTCCGAGGATGAGCATCCCCCAGAGATAGCCGCAATATTGCGAGAATTTTTTGATGTCTTCCCCGAAGACCTTCCACCTATGAGCGACATCCAGCATGATATCGACCTCATCCCGGGCTCATCTTTGCCCAACCTTACCTACTACAAGATGAGTCCCACGGACCATGCTAAGCTTCAGCGGTAGGTCGAAGAGTTGATGAGTCAGGGATCTCTTCGGGATAGCAAGAGCCCTTGCGATGTTCCCGCATTATTGGCCCCGAAGAAGGATGGCATATGGAGGATGTGCGTTGATAGCCGTGCAATCAACAAGATCACGGTGAAATATCATTTTCCCATTCCCCGATTGGATGACTTGCTAGACATGATGTCGGGAGCCGCTATCTTTTCAAAGATATATCTTCGTAGTGGCTATCACCAGGTGCGGATCAGGCCTGGAGATGAATGGAAGACGGCATTCAAGACCAAGGATGGTCTTTATGAGTGGTTGGTTATGCCCTTTGGGCTTTCCAACGCCCATAGCACCTTCATGCGGTTGATGACCCAGGTCTTACGCCCTATGATAGGGGTCTTCTTGGTCGTCTACTTCGATTACATTCTTATCTACAGCCGCACTAGGGAAGACCATTTAGACCATCTTAGACAGGTCTGCATTGTGTTGAGGTGAGAGAGTTTATTTGCTAACCCGAAGAAATGTGCTTTCATGTTCGATCAGATCACTTTTCTCGGGTTCATTGTGTCGAGAGATGGAGTCTCCGCTAATCCGGAGAAGATTAGGGCCATCAAGGAGTGGCCCGAGCCCTGCACACTGCACGATGTCCAGAGTTTTCATGGCGTAGCGACGTTCTACCATCGCTTCATTCATGGCTTCAGTTCTATCACTGCCCCGATCACTGATTGCATAAAGAAGGGGGCATTTGTATGGACTAAGGCCGCCACCATGGCATTTCAGGACATCAAGGAGCGCATGACCCAGGCACATGTCCTTTCCCTACTTGATTTTTCTAAGGTGTTTAAGGTCACGTGTAATGCTTCTGGAGTAGGCATTGGTGGAGTGTTGAGTCAGGAGTCCCACCTCATTGCATTCTTTAGCGAGAAGCTTAACGATGCCAAACTGCGTTATTCCACTTATGATAAAGGATTTTACGCAGTCGTCCAGGCATTGAGGTATTGGAGGCATTATCTATTACACCAGGAGTTTGTCCTCTTTTCTAATCATGAGACATTACGATTCCTCCATACCCAGAAAAACCTGAACGCTCGCCACAGTCGTTGGGTGGAGTATCTCCAGGATTACACCTTTGTGCTTAAGCACAAGGAAGAGGCGGAAAACAAGGTGGCCGATGCACTGAGTCGTCGGGTGATGATGTCGACCACCATGAGTGTCGAGGTTGTAGGGCTAGAGAGGTTGAAGGATGCCTATGTTGACTGTCAAGACTTTGGTCCGATCTATGCTGTCCTTCAGGCCGGTCCCTCGCGCGATTATAGCGAGTTTGTGCTACAGGAGGGTCACCTATTCCGGGGTGACAAGTTGTGCATCCCATGGACTTCTGTCCATGACTTTCTTACGTGGGAGATGCACGCGGGAGGTCTTACTGGTCACTTTGGCCGGAACATGACCATAGAGGCGATTGAGCATCGATTCTATTGGCCTAGCCTAAAGAGGGATGTTGCTCGTATTGTGGCCCAGTGCCGCATTTGTGCTATGGCCAAACAGAGGAAGCAAAATACTGGCCTATATACTCCCGTTCCCATCCCGGATAGTCCATGGCAGGACATTGGCATGGACTTTGTGTTAGGATTGCCCCGCACCCTCCGGAAGCATGACTCGATCTTTGTGGTTGTCGACCGGTTCTCCAAGATGGCATTGTTCATTCCATGCTACAAGACTTCGGATGCCACTAGAGTTGCCCGCATGTTCTTCTCTCATTGTGTCTCCAGGTTTGGCCTTCCCCCTACCATAGTGTCAGATAGGGATGTACGATTCATTAGCTATTTTTGGAAGACCATATGACACATGATGGGCACCGAATTGAAATTCTCCACTACATGTCACCCCCAGACCGATGGTTAGACTGAGGTTGTCAATAGGAGTTTGGGGGATCTTCTTAGGTGTCTTGTCCGAGATCGAGTCAGGGATTGGGATTTGGTCTTACCCTTAGCAGAATTTGCCTACAATCGGTCAATAGGTCTACAGGCATGAGCCCCTTTGAGATTGTCACTGGCCGTAGACCTAGGAAGCCCATAGACTTGGTCCCATCTCCCATCCAGTCCCGTGTGTCTGAGTCAGCTGAGTCCTTTGCCACTCATATTAGACTGCTACATGAGCATATACGTCGTCACATTGAGTCTAGTAACGCACGATACAAGGAGTTGGCTGATGCCCACAGGCACCACCGTGAGTTTCAGGAGGGCGATTATGTTATGATCAGGGTCAGACCTGAATGGTTTCCCTCGGGAGCCGTGAAGAAGTTGCACGCTCGTGGTGCTGGTCCCTTTCGAGTGGTGAGGCAAGTCAGATCAAATGCATATGTTGTGGACTTGCCAGAGAATTACGGGATTAGCTCCACTTTCAAAGTTTCGGATCTAGTCACCTATAGGGACCCAGCGGTGATACCTAGTGAGCCCTTTGAGCCATCTCCACCCCTTGTGAGCCACACCACCCCAGAGTGTCCACCTCCAGCCTTGTTACCTCAACAGCGAGAGGAGATAGAGTGTATACTGGATGAGCAGGTAACGACTACTCGAGGCGAAGTGTACCAGCGCTATTTGGTGCGTTGGAGGGGGCGGCCCACGTCCGAGGACATGCGGATCACCCGGGCAGAGCTATAGAGGGTAGATCCAAATCTGCTGGAGCGATATCAGAGTGACCCTGACCCCTACTCGGTAGGGTCGAGTTTCTCCCACCCGGGGAGAATTGGTGGGGACACTAGAGCTACCTGCAGGTACCAGACATGCATCCTTATGGTTGGGCGACAGCATGGAGCTTCCATCAGAGTCTTGACATTTTTCTGTATTTATTTTGAGAGTATTGTATTTGTATTTGTACTTTTGCATTTGGTGTGTTTTATTAGGCTAAGTTAGTGGATTTGCTTGTAAAATAACCACTTGGGCCCGGAGGGACCCCACCCTCTCTCCCATTGGGCAACGTGGCTGCTAGGGACCATGAGGGCTGGCCCATAGTCCACCTAGGACTTGGACCAAGGGGACAAAGGGTGAAAGAAGTCAAGATTCCCTCCCCTTAAATCAAGGGGGTGTCCCCTCCTTATCCCCCATGCTTGTCCCCCATGTGGGATTAAACAAATCCCATAAGTCTCCTTTCCCTATTATACCCTCCCACCTACCCTTGACCAAGGTTAGTTGTTGTCTTTTGGTCTAGGTCTATGGTTTGAATATTTATAGTCTCTTGTATTATTTGTGGAGGAATTAATGAAAAATTCATGACAAATATGCTTGGTGCACACCCCCCCTCTCCCCTAGGTGTTCATGGTGTTCTTCCTCCTCCCACCTCCAATCTCTTCTAGATCTGAGTTCCAATCTTCTATCTCCCTCAAACTTCTTCTTCTTCTCTCCTTCCTCTATCTACTGAGATCGTTCATCGCCGCCGCCGCCGCCGTTCGTGCCGCCGTTGAGAAACCACAAGCCGGTTTTCATCCTGCTGCCCCAAACTCGGAGTTGCAGGACAGCAGCTCGGTGAAAGAGATGCTACGGGAGATTCGACCGTTGGATCATCACAAAACTCTGAGAGTAGGTTCCCTCCATCAGTGGCCATTCCCAGTTCAATTTTTAGGTCGATCAAAGACGATTTACCTCCTTTTCCAGCCACCTCTTCTTTCTTCTCAAAGTCTGCCTGTGTGCAGATCTGCGAGATAGATCTTGGCATCCGATTTTTCTCACCCATCATATGTTGTCCAAATTTCACAAACGAGCTATGTGCGTCTCCGTCACCATCCCCTCTATCCACCATCAAAATACCAGGTCCTAATTCGGTCATTTGATCCTCGGTCAAAGCCCTTGATCAGGGAGGTTATGTTCTGTCTAGCCTATTCTGTAATTCGGGACAGTGTGCTCAGTCATTTTGCAGTCTCTCTCATTTAAAATCCAACCGTTGGACAAACCTATAATTCCAGTAAGTTTTAGGATTTAGAGTCCTCTTTCCAACGGTACCTTTTGTGTCTCGATCCGACGTCGTAGTTGAGCGTACCAGCCGATCTCGCCGGAGCATGCGGATCTGGACGGAAACACAGTTGCGGGACAGCCTTGGGAGATAATTCCCAAGAAATCGCCCGCCTCCACTCCGGTGACCGCCGCTCCCGGGGATCGACCCGGGACACTCCAGGAGCACCCCCGTCAGTCACTGTAGCCAAGAGCCGCCCTGGATTCCACTATACCAACAGCGGGTCCCACGTACCATCCTATGGACCCGAGTGAACGGAGCTGAACCGGCCGACCGCGTCCGCCCGAGCGCCACCGCCTGCTACCCACCAACCCGAGATTGGTGCTCCCGGACCCCACGTGTCGCCTGTTACCTCCCTGCGTGGAGTGGGCTGTAGAATCACTTTTGTAATTAATAATTATTATTGTATCGGGAGTTCCGGATCTCGGTCGAGAAGTCTTCCCCACGCCCCGAGCATGGAGGTACACTCGCCACCCCCTTTTGTCGTATTTTGCTTAGCTAGTATGCATTCTAGTTGCCGCTACATGTGAGTAGGATATTTTATTAGCTTGATATATTTAATCACCGCTGTGAGTTGAGAGTGCGAGACCCATCCCGTGCCTCGTTTCGAGCACGAGAGTGAGCCGACCACCCGAGTCTCAAAGCCGGTTTCCCAACCGTGCGTGATCGTCACGTTTCCCTCGTCGGGGACGACTGTGAGTTAGTGCTTCTCGTTTGGGGCATGATAACCTCTTCTGGAGCTCGTTCGGTGCCGCGTTGTAGTGTCGTTGATGGTCGTGTCGTCTTGTTCATCGAGTCGTCCGTTAGACTCCAAGGTTGCAACTCATCCGAGTCGAGTCCCGTAGTCATCCCGCATCACTAGAGCCTTCGTGGAGCTTGCTGAAACCACCGTAGAGGCGATTCATCATCTTCCTCCTCTGGCAAGTTCATCAGACTCTAGTATTTCTTCGTCTCCCCAACCTTCTATGGCGGAATGAAATGTTGACGCCCGCGGTCAGGAGGCTGAGCAGGGAGCGGGGAGTTCAGCTTCGGCGTCTTGCCGTTATCTTCGTAGTGAGCTCACGGCGAAAGAAGTAAGAGAGCTCGAATTCCGATATGAGCTGCCCTGGTGGTATTCCTTCTCCGTCCCCAAACCCCATGAATCCAGCCTGAGTACTCACTCAAGCACTTTTTGTAGCTACCTACTGGCCTGGAAGTGTGGTTTCTGCCTCCCCCTCCACATTTTCTTCATTAAGTTGTTGAATTCCTTCCAGTTGGCTCCTGTCCAGTTCGTCTCAAATTCATACACCTTCATCTTCTCTTTTATCATCCTCTATTGAAAATGTGGTGTCCTGGATTCCCTTTACCTCTTTGACTCTTTCTACGAGCTGAAGGAGCATGCACAGACTGGGAAAGGCTTTTTCTTTCTTTAGGCCAGGAGAGAGATGAGCTGTGTTACCCTCTTCCCCGAGGATTCTTCGCACAAGGGGTGGAAGACCCCGTACTTCTGGGTGGACTACTCGAAGGGTTTTCCCTGGCTTTTCCCGATCCAATCGAACTATCATCCAGTGCTACCCAAAAGGCCTCAAGCGCCTTCCCAAGAGATCGAGGACGGTATCTGGGTTCTTCAGAGTAATAAGCGATCCACAATGGAGCTTCTTTCTGAGGCCAACATTCAACGCCACTGCCATCCTCCATTGAATACTGGAACTAAGAACTCAATCACCTTGGCTTAGTCCATTGCTTCTTTTGCTATCCTCTAACATGTTTACTTCAGTTCGCAGAGATTCCTCGTGGTGTTGGAGAAGGTCGGCTGGCCAATCTGACCGAGCCAACCGCTAAGAGGGAGGAAACCATGGAGGGAACGGCCACCGCTACTAGGGGGGCTGCCCCTGAAGTATAGGAGATCGCGGGCCCTTCGGTCGCTCGAGACAAGGGCAAGTGGGCCCTCACCAGGGAGGAGCTGGAGCGAAGTGGGTCTAAGTAAAAAGACCTCAAGCAAAGATTGATGCTGGCCTCCATGAAGGCCATGGTCGCCGAGCAAAGCAGGTGGAAGAAGGCAAAGGGCCCTCGCTCGATGGGGGCCCCTCCGAGCGAGTCTACTCATCCTCTAACACCTTTTGTCCTTCTGCCTGAGGTGATATCATTTGAAGCTCCGGCCACTCACCCCTCCACCGAAGGCTCGGTCGTGGACTCTTCTGCAGGACCAACCTCGGCTGCAGGGGCCATCTCCGAGCCTCATAATGAGACGTTCATCTGGCTTTTCTGACCGAGTTCGGTGCCGATGCCTCTGACTCGAGGAGTCCTGAGGAGGTCCCTTTGACGCTGTCACCAGCAGTGGGTGGTGCTGGCCCTCGACGGGGGCAGTTTGCTCTCCGGGCTTCCATTTACGACTACTGTCGGTCGCTGGCGACTCCCCTTGTGAGGGACGAGTTCTAGTGTTATTCCTCCCATATGCTCCTTGAAAGGGTCATGGAAGGAGGTTTTTTCCTTGCCCAATTCGGGGCTGAAATAGTGGACCGCCTAGCATGGGTAGAGAAAAGCAAGGAAGCGTAGGCCAAGGCTCGCATCGAGTCAGAACAGAAGCTTAACTAACTCTCCGTCGAGCATGAGGTCCTTGCTCCAGTGGTGGCATCACTCCACTCTCGAGCCCGAGCAGATCAAGAGGAAGTGCGGTACCAGGCCGACCAACTATCCTAGGCCCGATACTTAGCTGACCTCAAGAGTGGGCTCTTGGATGAAGAGCGCCAGGCTCGTGAGGTAAGCTCAAGGTAGTGGGAGGCCAAGCATGAAGAGCTCTAGGGTCGCCTCCTAACAGTGGAACGAGAGAAAGTGGAGCATGGGTGAAACCGGATCTAGAGGGGGTGAATAGATCCCTTAAAAATATGCCCTCTTCAAAACTCATTTAACTAGACAAAAGTCTTGTTTGAACACAGCTGATATAGCAATGATACTAGGACATATAAGTGCTTGACAGATCCACAAGGTATCAAGCTACTCAATATTGAGAGCTGATGAGCAGAAGGAATATAAGTTGAACAACCAACAGTCAGACAAGTCTGCTGCACCACAAGCACTGATTTGTTGAACATCTGCTAGGGGTAAGAGTGCTCATAGTGATGAACACACTAGGGCTCACGGATTGTCCTTGGGACAGTAATCAAACACATATATAACCATATAAAAGATAATGCAAATAGAGACCCATTAAGGTGAGAACCTGAGGTTGCAAGGTTCCATAAGAACCACACAGCGGAATAGCATTGATCATTGGATCTTTCTCAGGTATAAGATGACCCTTCATGGATGTGAGTGTGAGCCTATGTTCATTCAGCAAGAATGCTGGTAAACGGTGGAAGGCTCACAATATGTGCAGTGTTCGGCCATAACAAAAATGTGAAAAAAAACTTATAAGTCCGTGTGAAATGAAGATCGGAGAAATGGAAGCAATCACACAAGGAGACACCACTGCACAAGGATTTTTAAGGTGGTTCAGTCTGTAAACCCGCCGACCTAGATCCACCCCTCACCAAACCGGTGAGGCTTTACCACACGAGGATGAAGTCCTCAACACACACCCACACACACACACAAGGGGATGAACCCCCCCCCCCCACAAACAAAAAGAAAGATCAAGCTGCAAGTGTAGCAAAAACACTTTCGATCTCTAACTAGAGCACCGGACACACACTGAAATCTGATTCAAGATGACAAGAGAAAAAAATGCAAAGCAAGAAGAAGCAAGACAAATGTACCTTCAGAAGTTGTTCATGAAGTTGTTTTCTGAAGGGCTACACTTCTGCTCTTCAGGCTCTCTCTCTCCTTTCTACTCAAAGCGGGCTGCTCATGGCTTTCTCCTCATCACTCTTTTTCTCAGATGTCTCTCATGAAGCTCCGGGCTGCTCACTCTTTTCTTGCTCTCTTCTTCTTTCTCTTTTCTTCTCTTTTTCTCTTGGGGACGATCTAACATGATCTATCTTTGATGCATGCTCGACCAACCCTTCCAAGGTGGCCATTGCTTCATATTTATAGAAAAAGGAAGTAGGAGATTTCCCTCCAAGGGACTGCACTTTGATTAGCCAGAGTAAAAATAGAGTTCTTTGAAATGCGCCTCTTCACTTGATTGGTTTAGCATATGTAGGAGTGCAGGGGCAAGAAAAATTTCCATTTGATTGGCCTAGCAGATGCAAAAATGATTTTCCCTCCAAGGAATAAATTTGTAGATCATGGTGCATGATTTGGAGGTTTCCCATTGGCTTGGGGTCTTCTAAACATTATTTGTTTGGTCAGAATAAGCAAAGAAGTTATTTGACCAAATACCTTTTTCCCATTGGTCCATGGAGACAGACTAGCCTTTTTCCAGATCTGAACTTCTTCCAGGTTTCTTCCACGGACTGGAATTTGATTGGCTGAGGCCAAAAGGTACCATGAAAACTGACCTTTCCTACCTTTGGTACCTGACGAAAAGCTTCTCCCAAAGGTTGTACTGAAGCCTCATGATGAAGAGGACATCCCACTGTCCTTGGAACCTTTTCCAAACCTCAAAAACTATGTTTTTGGAGGTTTGTGTCTGTAGGCACGCCAAAAATGATACTATGGTGAGTAAATTTCATGTCACAAAGTAATGCCCCAAAGTGAACTTCATTACTGTCTCAATATAAAGATTTTTCTAATTTTTCTAAATTTATCGGTAATTCGTGACTACCTTCTGGGTGGCATTTAATGAACGACCGTGTGGAGTGTCGCTATTTATCTCACATAGGACGACATGGTCCTTTTGGTAGGTGGAATAGATGACTGCTTGCGTGGGCGCCATTTCCTGGTTTTCTGATTTCCATTAGAAGTTAAAATTTTAAGAATTAACGCCCTATTGAGCGGGCGCTCATTAATGAACGCCTTTTCAAGAAGGCATTGTTTCTTATTTTTCAAAATAAGAAAAGTCCATTATTTCAATAATTTACCCAGGAATTTGTGACAGTTCGAACGGCCCCCCTTTTAATTGATGCCAGTGAAGCAGTCACCATTTCCCATTCCTTGTCCAGCGCGTCTGCAACTTCCTACATGGCGTTCCTTCTCCATTTTGGTTCCAAATTCTTCTGAGGAAGGATATCCACGTCCTGGTATTTTAAGCTTGTTTTAATCCTATTAGAATAAGGTTTTAAGCCCTATAAATCCCCCCTCTTTTGGCCTGCCGCGAGGATCCCTTTTTTTAGAGAACTTAGCTTCTGCAGAGAGATAGCAGAGAGCAAAAATAGAGAAACAATGGAGAGAGCCACAGAGAGTTATTTTTCTAACGTCTGTAGGTGTTCACGAGCTACAAAGAGAACTTTTGTTCTCTTATTCATTTTTCTTGCGCCTGCTACTGCCGCGGTTGAAGCTCTTAGCTCTTGTCTACTGTAGTGGTTGAAGGGCCATCTTACACTTCTCTTAACTCCCTCTTCTCTTGTTTTTTCTTCATCTTGTTGTTCTTTCCACTTGCACGTGCATATCTCTAGCTACGTTACTAAAGAACATAGCATCATAGCTTGTTTATTTGCATACATATTTCTCCCACCTTTTGCTCCTTCTTAAGGGGTTTTAAAACAAACACACAAGGTGTGTTCATGGCCATGTTGCATATTGAGATTTTTCATAGAGCATTGATACTACACACTTTGGCTAATCCAATCTTTTATCTTTGCTTATCTTCTTTTCAAGGGTAATCAAGAATAAAAACCCCCTTCATCGGCCGGCCGGTAGAAGGAGGAAGTTGGACTCACATCTCACCTTGCTTGCAAGGTATTCTTCGCGATCACTATTTTTTGAGGTAACCCATCTCGCGATCACACTCCAAAGTAGCATCTCATGCTCCTTCTCCACCTTTTCCTCTTAGTCCTTTTATCATCTTTTAGTCTTCTCCATGCTTAGTATTTCCTGTCACTCAAATAATTAAATTTTATTTTTTAATTTCTATGTGACACGTTCATAAATTGACGATCATTGTGGGATATCTATTGTTTTTATTTTTATTACCCCTCCCTTGACACCCTCGCGTGCCCCTCCTTTGTGCTCTACGTAGCACCCTCCTTTTGTACACCACGTGCACACCTCCCACTTGATTAGCCAATTTCTGAATTGTCCATAACATTTTTAAGAAGAGAATTTGATTTATGTTAGCGTTACACTACTTTCCGTTCTTTGAAATCAATCGGCGACTGCTCAGTCGTCACTATGTACAGAATCGACGACCTCTACCTGAGGCGCTCATCTCATTACTTGTCATAATATTTGTTATTTTTATAATCTACGCCCCTCTATAGAGGCGCAATTCACATATTCTGCGCCTAATCATAAGGCGCCATTTTCATATTCGCTGTTCACTTCATTTCATATTTATCTATTTGTTACTATAATCGACGACCCTCTATGGAGGCGTCATTTACATATTCTGCGCCTCACTCCAAGGCACTGTTTCTGTCCGTTCACTGTTTTAATCAGCGGCTGTCATACAGTCGCCGTTTACTGAGACTACGACCACTGTCTGGTTGCCATTTTCCTCTGATTTCACAGAATTGTTAAATCTGTTGCTGATTTGACTTGTTTGCTTGGATTATTGATTATCTGCAGATTGCTGATTGATCCTACTTGCATTAGCTCACATTAGGACACTTGGTTGAGAGACCTCCTCTCTCTACACCCCTAGGATTTTCCTACACTTTCTTGGGAAGGGAAGGACCCTCCATCAAGCATTCTGTCTATTTGGATTGAAAATCTTCTAACCAAGGCCTCCATAAGTCTCCGCGCCCGTGGATTCCCTCACGGACGCCGGACTGGTTGTACCTTTTGAAGTACCCCGGAGTTTAGCCAACCCATACGCTTGTGAAGAGAGAGAAAGAACCTAGTTGACCCGGAGTTTACATCCAAATCGGAAGTAGGATCCACATTGAAGGGGGAGATAACTTTTTCATTAAAATCTATCTCAGCTAAATCTCTAAAGAACTCTAAAAATTTACACAATCATCATAACTTGTTTAACAACCTACTTGAGTGCTTATTTGCTATTTATCCTTGTTTGATTCAAATAATTCCTTTATAACAACCATGATGCTTCAGTCAGGTAGAATTGTAGACATGGCCAACTATGAGTACTCATATGATGATTATGAGGAGAGTCAATTTGACCTATCCTATGAGGTCCCCCCTCAAGGCCCTATTCACTTTGTGGGAAACTATACTCTCTCTCCCTCTCATTACCCTCAAGTCTATTGAAGAGTGATCTAGAGGGGGGTGAATAGATCAATCACCCAATAAAAATTACCACAGCAGCTACTAGTGCGGAATTAAAACAAGCTACTGCAGGACGGTCTGAAAGCACTCAATCGCGACCAAAATATAACTAGTCATGTAGATCATTCCTTATGCGATCCTAATCAACCATCTACTGAGCGATGAACATAATGCAACGACGAACACAAGTCACAAAGTAATCGCATAGTAGACAAGGGGTTTTAGGTGGTTTAACCTCAATCCAGAGGTCTACGTCCACCCCACACTCAAACCAGAGTGTGGATTCACTACTGTCTCACAGCTTGCCGCTGATCCACAGCTTCGGGGAATTTCTTCCCTACAATCTGCTGAGCGTTACAGCTTCGCTATCTAGAGGAATCCACCTAAACCGCTGAGGATTACAGCTTTACCTCTGCTGACACACAGCTTGAACAAGAGTTTCAAAGATGAAATGAAACAAAGCAAAAAATCAGGAAACCCAAATGGGAATGTAGCTCAACAACGAGCAGGATCAGCTCCGGTTCTGAACCTGGAGACTGATGACAAAGACTCTAAAATTCTTTTCTCCAAGCTCTCTTTCCTTTTCTCTTATCAGATCTACTCTCTATCAATCTGGATCTGGCTTTTTCATTTTCTCACTCGGCTTCTTCTCCCAATATTACACTCAACTCTTCTGCCGCGATCACTCTTCTCTTGAATGAGCATCTCCTTATTCATAGGCAGCAGCAAAGAGGTAGGGCATGTGCTCACCATGATTCTTGCCCAATTGCCTTATCCAGATCTGACATTCCTAGGCCACGTGGCAGCATCCCAGCTAGACTGCTTTCCATGTGTCACGATCCTTTCACATCTTCCATTCTTGGATCACGTGCCTTTCTTAACTTCCTCGAACAAGTATCAGACTTAATGTCAGCTTATGACAATTTTATAAGAGATAAAGAGATTGCACGGAGTTGAAATATAGTCAGAACTGAAGTGCACAGACTCAACACATCATTTGATTATATGTGCACGGACTTAATGTACACGCAGTACACATATGCACAGACCTTCTACGCTGTGCGATAGTGATGTGCACAGACTCTGCTAAACATAAGGTGTAACAGGCACAGACATATTATGCAGCATGCCTTGACTTGCACAGACTCACGACTTACAGCCTACTCATGCACAGACAAGCCAACGAAGTGTGTGTAGAATTTATGTGCACAGTGCAAGAGTTGCACCGACTTGATGGTGTGCGACAGCGATTGTTGCATCGACTTCGTGAGCCTAGATCTCACATGCACTGACTTGGTCGTGTGTAGCAACGATGATTGCACCGACATGATGTCCCTTGGATGCAAGCATGCACAGACTATGTTTGCATGAGACGCACATATGCACAGTCTTGGTCGCGTACAGCCACGAAGATTGCACAGACTTGATGTATGCATGCACATACCTTATTCAGTTGAAATGCAGCATATGCACGGACTCAATACAGGGTGAATTTAGTGTTGCACCGACTCTATTCTATGCACAGATTCAGTATGAAGATGTGGATAGCATTTATATAATAATCTGACAGATGAAATTCATCAAATTATACACATCATCATATCCAGGTAAAGTTGACATAGTCAACTCTTCAGTCAACTAGGTTAAACTAGAGTGATGCCATCACTCAAAACTATTCATCATGTTGCCAATCATTTCAAACAATTCAGCCCAAAGTAGTACACATACTGCTTATCAATCCAGAGGAGATTCAACATTCTCCCCCATCATACTATCTCAGAGGAGACCCAACATTCTCCCCCTTTTTGATGATGGCAACCCTAATAGCCCCAATGACAATCATAAAAAATAAATGCCATACAGATGATGTATTTTGATGAGACATGAAGCATAGTCCAATGATTATGCATGTAAATGTAGACTCTATTAAGATGCTCCCCCTGAATATATGACTAGACTCCTCAAATAAAATAGGCTGAACTCATTCTCTTCCCTTCTCGTATTTATTTCCATTAAGAACTCTCCGCTAAATGCATAGACTCTCAATCCTCTCCCCCTCCATTAGATAAGATAAGGAGACAATAAACTCTCCCCCTTTGCCATCAGCAAATAAGGAGGATAGAGGAGATGATACAGAAACCAAGGAGGATAGAGGAGACTTAACAACATTCTATGTAAAAGTTCAGAATATGGGCAAATTATGGAACAATTCTTCAGGTATACGAATCAAGCAATGTGCATTCTTGATATCATTCAGGTTTAACAGTTATAGAATGTAGAGTGAATTCACTGATTCTATGAAATAGGGTATAGCGTCAGTTTATAGCAGTGAACCTAAGTCACATGACCATAATAGACTAATTCAAGACTATATCTTATTAATTTCAGAATCAATGAATATCTTGAAGAATGACATGAATATGTATTGAGGTTAAATAGTTGACACTTCATAACACTTTGAACTTGAAGAGTTACAGTATACTTTTTCAGTTTTGATTTTGAATCTGAACTCGGTGGACAGACAAGTGTCCTTTATGCCGTTGACATTAAGAGTACACGTGGGTTAGACGCAGGTACCCCTAGTTACTAAGCATAAACTATTATATCTGTCTATGATCAAAAACTACCAAGATGATTTGTACCTTTGACATTAAGGGTACACGTTTATCAGACGCCGGTACCCCCAGTTACACAGTGAAACCAACCCTATAGATTTGACCATGTGATCAGAGATAACATGGCGCACTTCATGACATGAGGCCCTCTCCATTTCATTGATGGAGGGTTCAGCTTCTCAGTGCAATTTAGTCATTGCTATGCCACTTTGTTCATTTCTTTCATTACATATTACTTTTTAGCTGCCCTTTTTACTTTTCAAGGTGACTTGTTTAAAGCAATACCCATTCTAGTCTTCCCAATCTAGACATCACGAAAACTGGAATGTTCAGATACTATAATGATCTTTCCTATTAAAATCATGGAAGAAAGGTTAATAACTATAACTGTTCTCTATCACCTTATTTTCTGAAGAATAGTCTTTTGACTCTACAGTCTATTAAAATTAAACCTTTCGTTCATTCAAGGAGCAAATGAGATTCTTATAGAAGAAGACTTGAAATAATTCATGCTCATGACAATGAACCAATTACTAGATTGTCATCCATCCTGAGTGAAAGAAGTAGACAATGAAGTGCAGAATCAACTCAAGGGAATTTCAAAGAGAGAAGATCCATGCAAGGCTCTTTAATACCAAATGTACATGATGCTATGTGATAATAGCTTCAGAGAATTAGGAGAGAGTAGAAGGGTTTGTACTCAGATCAGATTCTACTTAACTCCCCCTGACATCATGATGCATCGACTTTGATATGCAAAAAAAAAAAAGACCTTGCACCGACCTTAACATGCAGAACGTAGACAATGCACCGATTATCTATGCGAATGATGTGAAGATGCATCGACTATGACATGTGAAGACACGAGGTGCACGGACTTTACATGTGGCTTAGACACAAGGTGCACCGACCTTGTATGCAGAGGACTCACATTATGCATCGACTATGTGCAAAATTGTATTGACAAAACCTCGGTGCAGAACATGCATTGGACTTAAATGCTCACACAATGAATCGACTATATGCGAGATATGCAATGACTTATTCTCTGTGCAAGAATATGCATCGACTTCAAAACTCAATAGTGCAAGGCATGCATATTACATTTCAATTGTGCAAAACAATTGTTCAGACATCAGAAGCTGTTTATTCAAAATTCAGAAATAGGCTAACACATAATTAATTTTCAAGCCATTTACATTTCAATTAAAGAATGAAATCATGAATCATTTTCATGCTGAAATTTACATAGCCCCAATTCTCTTCTTAGATATTTAAATCTTTTATTTCCAAGAGGCTTAGTAAAAATATCAGCAATTTATTTTTCAGTTTCAACAAAGTGTAATTCAATTTCATTCTTGCTTACTGCATCTCTAAGAAAATGGTGTTTGATTTCAATGTGCTTAGTCCTAGAGTGATGAACAAGATTTTTGGTTAGGCAAATAGCACTAGTGTTATCACATAAAATTAGAATACATCCCAAATTTATCTGATAATCTGAAAGTTGGTGCTTGATCCATAGTACCTGAGCTGTACAATTCCCTGCAGCGACATATTCTGCCTCTGTAGTGGACAAGGCAACTGTGTGTTGCTTCTTGGAGGCCCAAGATACTAGGCAACCACCTAGGAATTGGTAGTAGCCACTAGTGCTTTTCCTATCTACAAGACACCCAGCATAGTCTGCATCAGTGTATGCTAGAAGCTCTAGTTCACACTTAGCAGGGTACCAAAAACCAATTTCTTGGGTGCCCGATAGATACCTGAAAATCCTTTTCACTACACTAAAGTGAGACTCCTTGGGACTAGCCTGAAATGTAGCACATAAACACACTGCAAAGTGTATATCAGGCATGTTGGAACCCTAGTTTTAATGATGAAAATCTATGAGTCATGTGAAGACTGGATTGCATAAGTTTGTTTGCATTTGATCATTTCATATAAAATATATGTCTGTGCACAGTTGAGTCATTCAGAATACAAGGTCTGTGTACCTTGCGTTTGTTGCATACAGTCCATACATAGGTTGAAGAAGTCAGTGAAAAGTCAGGTCTGCGCATACCACATTGCTTGGCATATAACGACTGCATATGTCTTAGTTATTTGCATATTCAGGGTCGGTGCAACGTATTCATAGTCGGTGCATGTTCTACATCTTGATATGGTTTATCCGTGCATACTTAGTTCATAGAAGGTTGTCACATATTTGGTATTAGCTTCGTTAGCGTCAGTACATATTTGGTGTTAGCTTGAGTCGGTGTAGCTTTTGCTGCGAGCACAAGTCAGTGCATTGTTTGTCTTGCTTATCCATCCTCGGTGCAGTTCCTGTTTACGCATTCACCAAAGTTAGTGCATTCAATAGTCGGTGCAATCTTTGGCCTAAGGCATATCTAGGTCGGCGTACATAGAAGATCGGTGCAAGTTTTTGCTTGGTCTGCATACCAACATCGGTGCATTTCATTACTGAAGTTAGTGCACGTTCTCATTTGTACATATCGAAAGGTCTATGCATATTGGGGTTTGGCACATAGTGCACTCTTGCAGGATGCACCCACACGTAGTCTGAGCATTTCCTTTCCCTATAACCATAGTGAGTCTGTGCATACCTCATTATGTACACCGATGATCTGTGTGTGTGACTTGCCCAATATATGTATCAAGTCAGTGCATGTTGACTTATTCATATACGAGTCCGTGCATGCATAACTCTGCCTATAAGATGTTTGACCTAATGACTATTGTTCTCCTGACAGAGATTTTCTCTCCAGAGAACTGAGGCCAAGTGATCGTAACTTCTAAAGTGGCACGTGATCCAAGAGTGGAGGAGGTGCAAGGATCTAAACACATGGAAAGCATTGAGCTAGGATGCTCCCACGTGGGACAAGGCTTTTCGGCGGGAATCGTGGAAAGCACACGCCCTTCATCTGATGCTCATGAAAAAGGAAAGAAGAAGAAGAAGGAGAGCGAGTGAGCACGATACAAAAGAAGAATCAGAGAGAAAAAGGAGTTCGAGCACCTAAAAAGAAAAGAGATAGAAAGAGAGAGCGAGAGAGATTGAAGGGAAGCAAGAGCAGCACATTGAAGATTAGGTTTTCTATAGTGTTCTCTGGATCAGATCTGAGACACTTGGCTCCTACGTGAGCATTTTTAGTTTGGATTTATTGACAGCCCTCTGTTGTTGTGTTTGGTTCTTTTTGTTCTTTCTTCTTTGACGGTCGTTCAAGCTGTTCGTCAGCGGTTGCAGAGGAGGTTTCCTCTAGACGGCTAAGCTGTAAAGCCCAGCGGGTCAAGCTGTTTGTCAACGTTGCAGAGGATTGGTTCCTCTGGACAGCAAGCTATGTTGCTCAGCGGTTGTAGGCAAGCTGTGAGGCCTAGTGGTCTTTCAAGCTGTGAGTCAGCAGGAAGCCATACTCTGGTTGGAGTATGGGGTGGATGTAGGTCAGCTGACCGAACCACCTAAAATATCTTGTGCAGTGTGGTTGAATGCTTTCTCGTGTGAGATTGATTGTTCCTAATCTCCTAGATAGCTTCCATTTGTATGTCTTCAAATAGTTGATTAGGCGTGCATCTCTAGTGTTTGAGAAAGTGTCCACTGAATAAGCCATCATAATTCTATTCAACTTTAAATTGGGAGAAATGTTTTAAGAAGATCCATTCACCCCCCTCTGGATCTATGTTTCTTTCTATTTCCGCACCTAACAAGTGGTATCAGAGCGGGTGTCTACACATAGGTTCCAACGACCTACAGATCCGTTCCTTGATTTGGTTTAGGTGCAATCTGGTTTGATCTGACTCTTAGTATTGCTCTTGATCTGATTTGTAGTGAATTCATGGCTGAAATTCCAGTATACACCAGTTTGAATTTTTATGGCTGGTATGGCTCCTTTAGAGACTATGTGATCCATGTGGACTCAGATCTTTGGATACTTATAGCTCTTAGTCCATATGAAGTTCCAGAGGACAAATCCCAATGGAAATCTTCAGACAGACTGAAATTTAATGAAAATAAAAGGGACCTAGATCTAACCAAGAGGGCAATATAATCTAACCATGTTCCATATGTCAATGAATGCAGGAGTGTAGCAGCTATCATCAATAGAATGTTGGGAAGATCTTTTGGAGATGAGGAAATGTGCCTGATGGTCAGAGATCAGTCCGAGGACTCATCCTCCCAGGTAAATTTGAAGCTGAGAATTTTAGCTATAATGATTTAGTCTCCATGAATGAGCATTTATTGAATAAATATGATAGAGTCAAATCTGAAAAGAACAAGTTGAGAAAAGAAATGATTCATGAAGTTACACGCTTAAGGGCTGAACAGGAAAATTTGAAATCTGAAAATGAGAATTTAAGAAACAAACTTGCTAGAGATGAAAAATCATGTAATAAATGTGCATTCTTAAAGGAACTAATTGAAGACCTTGACTCGGATGACAATATGCAGAAGAATCTAATTAGATCCTTGAAAGTAGAAAATGAGTCATTGGTTAAATAGAAAAGGGAAACCGATGAATATCAAGACAAATTGATTGAAGAAAATAGTAACTCGAAGGAACAAAATAAAAAGCTGATAGTTCTTAATACATTCTTATCTGAAAGATGGCTGACAATTGAAAAAGAAAAATTTGTTTTGGAGAAAAAGGAAACAAACAATGAAATAAAGCTTCAACAAGAAAATGAATCTTTGAAAAATCTCAATGACTGTTTGCATCAACAAGTTATCTCCTGTGAAAATGATGCTGCCACTTTGCAAGCTGAAATTGAAGATCTAAAAAATTCTCTTTCAAAATTTGTTAAGGGAAAAGATAACTTGAATAAACTACTTGGGTCAAATGTGAACTTTCAGAAACAAGGCTTGGGTTTTAATCCTGTTAATAAGAAGACTGATATGAAAAAGAACTTCACTATTTTTGTAAAAAGTTCTGAACAAGAAAAGCCATCCAGCTCATCTGTCTTCCAATTCACTGCCCAAAAAATAGAAAATCAAACAAAAAATTTGAAAAAGATTCAAAAATAGAAAAAGAAGGTTATTTGAAATAAATCCAAATCTATTTTTGATTCTTCTATGCAAGTTGTCAATGAGGTTCACACACACTCACATGCACATGCAAAAAATAAATCTGTCACTACAGTGCATGGTCACAATAAAAGAAACGTTTCATGTCACTACTGTGGTAGGACAGGACATGTTATGGATGATTGCATAGTTTTGAAAAATGATGAGTTAAATACATGCAAGCATACCAATACAGTTCAAAACAAATCTGTGAAAATGCCTGACAGAGATATCTCCAATGCATGTTTTTATTGTGGCAAAAAGGGTCATTACATGCATAACTGCTATTTAAATAAACAAGAAGATCAAAATTACAGAAATAGTTATGCAAAGAAGCATGGGAAGAAATCTCAAAATCAGAGAGTTAATTGTTTCAACTGTGGACGTTTTGGGCATGTTATATCTGAATGATGATTTTTAAAAGGCAGTAAAATCTATCCTGCTCACATGAACCATTTTACATGTAGGATAGTTCAGAATCCTATATTCATGCATAAACGTCCCATTTGCAATAAGTGTGGCATATTAGGTCACATTACTTTTAATTGTTCCTGGAATAACTGGAGAGCATTAATGTGGGGTGCTACTCATCCTGTTGGACCCAAGAATCCTTGGGGTCCAAGACGGTTCAAATAACTCTTTGGCTACAGGTGTGCTCCTGAAGATAAAATAAAAATGGGGCTCAATAAATTCAGGGCACTAAGGTCAATCAAATTCCACTTTTCAATTTTGTTAATTTTTGTTTGAATAATAATCTCTGTGGAATGCTGCATGATTGATTGGAATAAATCTGATGATAGATGATATTCTCTTAAGAGTAATACATATTGAGAATGTAATTCATGCAAATTCCATGCGAGACTTCAAGTTAGTCATTCATATTAATGAGTAGATGCACACATCTGCACGACCTCCTGATATATCAACTGGATACAATTGCACATTGCATTACCAAGTCTGTGCTAAGTGAGACGTGTTCGCATATAACATCTGTGCATGTCTAACTAGAGTGTTATAACGTCTGTGCAAGTTTTGTTGCTTCATGCATGCAAGTCGGTGCACTTATTAGCTACATGCATATAAACTCGGTGCATCCCTTGCCTCGAGCCAGATGAGGTCGGTGTAAATTTTTTTGTGTGTATCATGACATAAATAGGTATGTGCATGTTTCGGGAGAATGCATATAATGTTGATACATATCTGTGTACTTTAAGAAAATAAGATAGTGGTTGTTTGACATCTCTACACATGTTGAGGGGGAGCTGAGCTAATCAGAGATCGAATACATGTTTTGGTCAGTGATTTATCGCTGCTTGGACAGTTAGCTTTCTGTGTCTGATGTATTGCAAGGTTCTGCTGTTGTGATATTGACCTTGGAGTCAGCTTGAGTCTAATCTAAGATGAGAGGTCAAATGGTTGTGTTTTGGGCTTTTGGATACATTGATTTCCTAGAAGGCTGAATGTTTGCTGGTTTATAGAGATGGGTGGTTATATGTTGATGGTCATTCAGGGTGTGCTTTTGGATTAATGCTATCTAGCCTTTAGTCTCAACCCTACTCATGAATGGTCTTCACCTACATCACTTTGTTCTTTATCTCCTTCTCTTATTCACATCTGTCTTCAAATAAATTCATAGAATGTGCTAATCAGGGGGAGTAATATCTGAATACTGTCACCTTTACTTATTTTCAATAATTAACTACTAAGATCACTCTGAACTAAGAACAAATTGATGATCTTAACTGAGGTGTGATTTTTAGTGTATGAACATTAAATCTTATCCTAAAATCTCTCAATTGACCTTGAAATTTACCTCAATGGTCTTAAAATAGTCCAAATTGGAAATTGCTCAGTAGGACATCAAAAATCTGAAAGTCCTTAGTAATAAACCAATCTGATAGAAAATCCAAGTTTTATATGGTCCTTAAGTAATGTCTAAAGAAACTTTTGACAAAAGACCTGGGAATATGCCATTAAATAAAAATTTGAGTGTGGCAGAGCAATGGCATATTATTTGAGAAACTGATCATCTGTCTCAAAGAAATTCAGAGGTCAAGTCATGATAATGAATGCTATCTCTGTTCAACAAAAATAATATGAAACATAAAGGCAAACTGCTCTGAGTAACTAGGGACTCTGGTGTTTGATCAACATGTTTCCTTGAGTAAAAAAGGGTAGTTATACTGAAATGTTCAACAAAAATCTCTCTTTGCAAAAGATCAGTTAAAACATGGTTGACCCTATGGTTTCTTCAAAAAAATTTAGACTGGTTTAATGTCAATATAAAATTTTGGGTTTTTTAATCAGTAATTGGCTAATAAAAGGGAGCTGGTAAGATTAATGATCTTCTTGACTGGGTTATTTCCTTGATTAAGCTATCTCATTTCCATTGATTATCAGGGATAACTAGTGGAGAATAGCGCTTTAAGATATAATCTCATATGCCGAAAATCTCATTTCTGCGTAGAAAGGTATTTTATTTTAAGTAAGGGGTAGTTTGGGTATTAATTGTTGAATATTGGTAAAGTTGGCAGTGTCTCTTGTATTTATGTAACCCTACTTGTCTTATCCATCATAGCTTCTCTTTTGAAGCCGAAGCGACCACCCGCTCTCTTGTTCTCCTCTCTCGACTTCTGCTAGCAAGCCCGCCTCTCCAGCCTTTCCTCTTCTCATCTCGTCCATTCATTCTCTATGTCTCGTCCTTCTCTTCTTATTGCTTCCATCATGTCCTCTCCGTCAGCCACGAGTGAGGGGAAGAAGAAGATCACGGAAGAGCGGCAACCCTCGTCTCCTCAAGTCTTGGAGACCGATGTGACCAAATGCTATAAGCGAAGATCAAAGGAGTTACATGCAGAAGTAGTAACATCTGAATCGGTTCAGAAGAAATCTGTCAAGGGGAAGAGAAAGGAAACAGAGGTACAGTCACGATAAGATCGCGAGTCAGCAAAGGCTGTTGTGCCACTACCAAAAGTAAAGAAGCTGAAGATAGCACAGGGTCGAGGTAAGAGAAAGGTACTCGAAGAAGAAGAAGATATCACAGCTGAAGCATCAAGACATGCAGAAATAACACTGGAAGCTGGAAAGATAGTCTTCCCATGGTAGGTAGATTTTCATTATTAGAAAATAATTGAGAAATTTCCTGAATTGATTGAAAATTTTAAAGTTCAGAAATGGATAAATTTTTTGGGTAAGCACAGAGTATACTATTCGATACTCGTAGCTGAGTTCTATCAGAATCTGAAGTATGATTTGGATCAGGCAAAATTGATTTCTAAAGTCAAGGGGTCTAGGATTGAAGTCTCTAAGCATCTTCTACATACAATATTTAGAATACCAGAAGAAGGAGAAACTGAAAGAAAGTTTGCATGTGATCTTCATGATGTATACTCTCTCATCACAGATGAGCCTAAGAATCCTCAAGACAAAAATCAGTTAAAATTGGGTCAGTTTAATGCAAACAATTTCTCTCCTCTCAAGAGATTGTTGCATCACATTCTCACTACTATGATCACTCTACAAGTTGGAGGGAGAGGAAGACTGACCAACACTCAGAGATTTAATTTATACTGTCTGCTGAAGAGCATCAGAGTTTGCTTGCCTGAAACAATTATTCAGATAATGAGAACTTGCAAAGAGTCTAGAAGACATTTGCCCTATGCAGTTCACCTAACTGCTATTTTTAAGAAGGCAAACATAGCTTTAGAAGATGAGCCTTCAAAAGAAATTCCAAAGTTTAATGTGTACAACATGGATTTTTTTTCACAAAACATCAAGTGGTATAAAGGGAGTGCACCCCCAATCCAGAGGATGGGAATGTTCTCACTCCACCAACAACCACTACATGTAATTTTTATTTCTTGTATATTGAAAGTACATATTGGAGGAGACCTTGTCTCTGTCATACAAAGAAAAAATGAGAAAAAGTCCTATACAAGTCTCCTATGAAAGCTTGAAGCAATGCCTATACATGTTTCACTCTAAAATTAGGTAAGCCTCTAGCATTGGCTATAGCATAGCCCCTTGCCAGCATAGGTAGCTCACAGATGGAGTGAAACTCTGCGTTACTCCCCACATAGATTGCATGGTTGGCTAATGCGTCAGCGAGCTGATTGGCCTCTCTATATACATGAATGATAGGATATTGAAATGTGTGATGCAGCTGCAGCAATTGTTGCCACCAAGGGAGCAGGGTCCAGGGCAGATGATTCTTGGAATTCAGCAGGCCTGTCAAACTTAAGGAATCTGTTTGAATCACTGCCAAGGGAATGTTTTGAAGTGGGCCAGGCGAAGACCACCTAGCAAAGCTCTACATTCAGCAACCATATTTGTCCCAAAGCCATAGTGGTATGCAAACCCCAGAATAAGCTGGCCATTTTGATTTCCAATGCAACCACCTCCCCCGATTGGCCAGGATTCCCTTTACATGCGCCGTCAACATTTAGGGAGTATCCTGCTATAGGAGCAGTGTAAGGTTTCGCACAGCACCTACGGGCGACGCAGTGGATAATAAAATTTATTTAGCCCAATCTCGGTGCTATGGAAAGCTTAATCTGTGCTCTAATCGATGTTTCTAAGACTCCAACCCGCCTAATTACAGGTTACGTATTTCACCTTGTGCGGAACGACGCTGTCCGCTAAACCTGATGTAGAAAACCGAGCCGCACAGCTGCACGGACTCTAGAGATGATCCACACGGACCCTTCTGCAGTGACGGTACCCCCGGCACGGACCTTCCCCGACCCTTTCACCTTCTGGAAAGAGAGAGAGCAAGTGGAAGGAAGGGGGGAGAGGAGCTAATCCTCTTCCTTAGGCTAATTGCTTGATTAAGCCTTTGGAAGAACAACCCTCGAATGAGCTCACGTAAGGATCTATATATAGAGTTTAGGCAATTCTGAAAAGGGCTTCAAAAGATCGAAACTATATATATGTTTTTTTTAGGGTCGTATATATGTCCTTTCTACTATTATACATATGTATTAAGCTCTATTTACACTCCTTTCCAAAAGGAACTAAATGAAAATAATGCATACATTTGTATAATAATAATCCGTCACCAAAGAATCCATTGTGTGTGATCTTCTAGGCCCATAGTCACTCTAGTTTAAGGTCCATTAACTTCTAATTCCCAATTAGAAGTAAATTAAACATATTCTTCGCTTCTACTAGAGCCGAATAATAGTTTAATTTATTCCGAACCTTTGATCACGTTGGGTCAAGCAAATTCGCGTGATCCTAGAGGACGCCGGGTTTAAACCAGCCTATCTGGTACCTGTAAGTCCACAGTTACCGCATCGATATAACCCATCGCTCCTTCTATGAGTCTGGTACAATTGAGGGTATGGTTTCTGTCAAACCCCATGATCGTGCCATTTGACTATGACCTCCTTAAAGTGTATGACGTTTGTTCTAAACGAACTCACATGACCCTGGCTAGGGATTTAACGGAGCATCAATGTCATGACCCATTAACTGTCTGATATATACCCGATAGTGAGCGATCCCCTCTTGACCATTCATGATCTTCACACGTATCCTGGAGTGGTTAATGACTCGGCAACTCATGACTTATGGTTAAAGTCACTTAGCTAAGTAATTAAACTATTCCAGTCCTCGTGTAAGATCCGATCAATGTCTCAGGTCAAAGGACCAACGATGCTACTGAGACAGTTAGATCTTCAGTTGACATTAGGTATAATCAACCATCTGAAGATCCAATAGCGGACCAGTTCAGTGTACATCCTCCAAGGACATACACCTACACATATGTGTTGGTGCCCCGCACCAATGACTATGAGACTGGTCACTGACACATCATGTGTACTGGTTTAATAGGTAATCAAAGTCCCCGAGTGATTACCCTCCAACCAGGAATAATTTAAGGTATGTGTTCATGTAAAGTTAGTCTCATAATCAAGATCCCATCTCGAGTTGACTTTACAACCACATATCCTAAGGACAACGTAAGGTAATACATAATCGCATATTTACTCTCAAACACCACTTTATTAATAATGAACAAGATCGTACACATATCGGGTCTACCCGACCCTAAATTGGCCTGTAGCACACCAACACTAACAATCTCCCACTTGAACTACAGCCAATTACCTAAAACTTTGAGGCCCATCTTATCCCGATGACGCTCAAATACAGTCTATGTCAAAGGCTTAGTCAGTGGATCTGCTATGTTGTCTTCTGACGGTACACGCTCTACCATCACATCTCCTCGATCAACAATCTCCCGAATAAGGTGGAAGCGCCTGAGAATATGCTTCAACCTTTGGTGAGATCTCGGTTCCTTCGCCTGGGCGATGGCCCCATTATTATCACAAAATAATGGGATGGGAGCTTCTCCAACTGACTGCCCCTCCATTCAACAAGAATACAAATCCAGACAAGGATTTGCAGTCATCTGGATCTGACTGGAAACTAGAATCTGTGTAAGCTCTAAGCTGTAGGTCCTCTCCTCCATAAAGCAGAAAAAGATCCTTAGCCCTTCGCAGGTACTTAAGGATGTCCTTTACTGCCTTCCAGTGCTCTTCACCTGGATTTGCCTGATATCTACTGACAATACTTAAAGCATTGGCAACATCAGGCCGTGTACATAGCATTGCATACATGATTGACCCTATCGCCAAAGCATAGAGTACCTTATTCATGTGTGCCACCTCCTCAGAAGTTTTAGGATTCATCCCCTTGGATAGGTAAATTCCATGTCTCATGGGAATAAGACTTCTCTTGGAATTTTCCATCCTAAACCTTTTGAGGATAGTGTCTATGTACATGGATTGGGATAATCCTAGCATCCTTTTAGATCTATCTCGATAGATCCTTATGCCCAGCACATAAGATGCTTCTCCCAAATCCTTCATGGAGAAGGTCTTGGATAACCAAGACTTAGTTGATGTCAACATCCCTACATCATTCCCAATGAGTAAGATGTCATCAACATAAAAGACCAAGAAGGTCACAGAGCTCCCACTGACCTTCTTGTAAACACAGGGTTCATCTTCATTCCAAATGAAGTTGAAAGATTTGACAGCCTCGTCAAATCTTAAGTTCCAGCTTCTATATCCCTACTTTAATCCATAAATGGACCTTTTAAGTTTGCATACCTTATTAGGATGTAGCTTGGAGGTGAATCCTTCAGGCTGTACCATGTACACCTCTTCTAACAGATTTCCATTAAGAAAAGTCTTCACATCTATTTGCCAGATCTCATAATCCAGGTATGCAGCAATGGCAAGGAGGATTCTGATTGACTTAACCATGGCTACCGGCGAAAAAGTCTCGTCATAGTCAATGCCTTGCCTTTGACGATATCCTTTTGCCACTTGTCTAGCCCTGTATGTGTCAACCTGTCCATCTGCACCGATTTTCCTTTTAAAAATCCATTTGCAGCCGATAGGGACCTTCCCTTCGGGTACATCAACTAAGTTCCAAACTTTATTGGTGTACATGGACTGGATCTCTGAATCCATTGCCTCTTGCCATTTCTCGGAGTCTACACTACGGATCGCCTCCTGGTACGACTGAGGATCATCATCCTCATCGATACATACCTTAGAGGACCCCTCTGAGACATGTCCAACATATCTCTCAGGTTCTCTTGGTAATCTACCAGATCTCCGTAGTGTCAGCGTTTCACTCTGAATAGGATCAACCGATACAGTCTCATCTAATGTGTTTGTGTCTATGGGTTGTGGTTCTTAGACCTCGTCTAATTCTATCTGGCTCCCACTATTTTTCTGGAGTAGATATTCTCTTTCCAGAAATACAACTCTCTTAGCCACTAAGACCCTTTGCTCAAAAGGGTGATAAAAATAATATCCAAATGTCTCCTTTGGTTATCCCACAAACCTACACTTATCGGTTCTTGACTCAAGTTTATCACTATCGTTCTTCTTTACATGAGCAGGACACCCCCAAATTTTAATATGATTAAAATTTGGTTTTCTGCCCTTCCAAATCTCATATGGTATAGAAGGAACTGATTTACTTGATATCCTATTCAATAAATAAGCCGCAGTCTCTAACGCATAGCCCCAGAGAGACAAGGGTAGTCCTGACATAGACATCATGGATCGGACCATGTCTAACAAGGTCATGTTTCTCCTTTCGGATACACCATTGTGCTGTGGTGTATACGGTGGAGTCCACTTAGAAACTATTCCATTGTCTTTAAGATAAGAAGTGAATTCATGGCTCAAGTATTCACCTCCTCGATCCGATCGAAGAGCCTTAATACTTTTACCAGTCTGTTTCTCTACTTCATTCTTGTATTCCTTAAACTTCTCAAAGGCTTGTGACTTATTTCTCATTAAATACACATACCCATATCTAGAGAAGTCATCAATAAAAGAAATGAAATAGAGATAACCCCATTTTGCTTCCACTGACATGGGTCCACACACATCCGAGTGTATGAGCTCGAGAAGGTCAACAGCCCTCTCACCATGTCCACTAAAGGGAGCCTTGGTCATTTTTCCCATGAGACACGACTCACAGGTATCAAATGGCTTGTATTCGAATGAATTCAAATACCCATTTGAGTGTAAGTGAGAGACTCTTTTCTCACTTACATGACCAAGTCTGCAATGCCATAGATATGCAGAATTCACTTCATCAGCATTGAAAACTTGCATAACATTAGAACGTGTATCTAATACATAAAGACTATTGACTAGTGAACCATTGGCTACAACTAAACAATTATTCATTATAGAGCACCCACTGCTATTAAAAGCCAATGTATATCCAATGTTATACAGACCAGAGATTGAAATAATGTTCTTAATAATATTAGAAACATAATAACAGTCATTCAGCTCCAGAATGAATCTGAAGGTAAACTAAGGCGTGCAGTCCCGACAGCTTTGGCAGAAACCAAAGCTCCATTACCCATCCTCAGTTCAATCTCCTTTTTGCCCAACCGCCTTCTATTTGCTAGCACCTGCACAGAGTTGCAGATATGAGATGCACATCCAGTATCTAATACCCATGATGTGGATTCCATATATGACAAATTAAGGTCTATGACAAAAATACCTTCATTTAGAATTGCCTTGCAATTCCCTTTCCAATGCCCTGTTTCACCGCATCGAAAACACTTGTCTTCCTTTTCATTCTTCTTGCCCTTCCCTTTGTCAACCTTGGCGAGTTGCTTACCCATGGCCTTCTTCTTTCCCTTCCCTTTGTTACTTGTGGTGGATATTTGGGTGGCCTTCCTTTTCTTGTTGGCCCGGCCAACAATCATTACAGACAAAGATGGTTTATCTTTATGCATGGTTCCTTCAGCACTCTTTAACATGTTGAGCAGCTCTGGGAGAGTTGCTTCAATCCTGTTCATGTTAAAGTTCATGATGAAGGAAGAAAAGGAATCGGACAATAACTGGAGTATAAGATCAATGCATAGTTCAAGATCCAACTTGAACCCCAATGCATTGAGTCTTTCAATCCACTCCATCATTTTCAGTACATGGGCCTGTACTGATGAACCCTCAAACATCCGTGTCCTGAAAAGCCTTTTTGAGATATCATATCTCTCAATCCTACCCTGCTCCCCGAAGATCTAGCGTAGATTGAGAAGTATGCTTCTACAATCAGTCTTTTCAAATTACCTCTACAGCTCGGGAGCCATAGAGGCCAACATGTAACATTAGACAAGGGAGGAGTCTTCAGACCATTTGGCATAAGCCAGTAACTCGCCCTCGTCGGCATCAGGAGCTGGCTCAGAATGAACCGTGTCCAACACGTACGCTATCTTTTCGGCGGTAAGGACTATGCGTAGATTACGCAGCCAATCCGAGTAATTCGGTCCAGTTAATCTATTTGCATCCAAGATGCCGCGGAGGGGGTTGGACGATGACATTGTAATCTGGATAAGAAATAAAAGACAACTTAGCATGTGTTCAATTTCTAACTTAGATGTGGTTTTCTATCTTAGTTAGTCCCACTATTTTTCGATCGAACTATATAACCCTCAGTATATAGAACGGGAGATCAGCGAGATCAACCTAGTGGGTCAGAATCCCAACGAGACTGATGTACGACCTTGTGGAAAGCACAACAAGTCATACACCATCTCAAGGGCAGTCAACAAGCACTTACATCTAATGCAATATCCGATATTCGGCCCCCAAGAAATCATCCCCTTGTGGAAAGAACAACAAAGGATATTCTCGGTTAGATCTAACCATCATTACTACATAGCAATGAGTTCATGACCCGACCCTTGTGGAAAACATAATAAGGCCGAGTTCAATTCCTCACCCCATTGAGGCCGAGCCTTGGAGTTTAATCTCGCCCCCAAACTCATGGACCTTGTGGAAAGCACAACAAATCCATGAAATGAAGACGTTCATTCGCTCCATAATGATGGAGGGCCACGACGACTCCTAGAGCCACGCTTACCAGATCTAAAATTTAATCGCGAGGGAATTTAATTTTATCTTGATCTCACCCAAGGTGATAATATAAATATATCTAATATATTTACCGTACCTAGTAGCTTGCACAAAATAAATGCATCCAATGCAAAATAAAACTGCAAGTGATCATGGACTTTATCCCTAATGTAACTAAGGCATCCAGCCCGCTTCCGAAGCAGCTGGATCGTCCTCGTCGGGTGTGCTTCACGCTTTCAAACTCCGACGCCGTAGTAATTACAACTTTTACATAGCTCGCAGGCCGGAAAAAAGTAAATTACATATCAATAAAATTCTAGAAGCCCTTAGGGCAAGTACAACAATGGAGGAAGATAGAAGTATATTAGAATTTTAACAGAGTGAGAAAGAAGGTTCGCAGACCCCAATTAATTACATTAATCCAAGTCCATGATCACTTGCCAACCCATTCAAATAAAATCAATCAAGGGTTATTTTCTGAAAATAATCCTTACTTTTGAATTTAAAAATGGGATGTGCAAACAAAAATAGGCTAGCTTTGTTTAATTTTAAAAATCGAAGCATGATTAACTAAAATTAAACACACAATCAGGCAAATACAAGGTAAATAAAGTAAAGCACGTAAAGAACCATCATTTTCTACAGGGGCATCCAATTGAGATAATTAATTAAATTTAAATTTAATTATCCAATAATCAAATTTAAATTCAAATTTTAAACATGTCAATAATTTAAATTTAAATTCAAACTAATTATCCAATAATTTTTTTTGAAAGTAAATTTAAAATAATGCAATTCTCCACAATTAGTAATTTTCTAAAATTCAAAATTTAAATTTAACAATTATCTAATAATTAGAATTCAAATAAATGAATTTTTCACATTTAACTTTAATAAAATTTGAAATTTAAAATTTCTAATTATCTAATAATTAAAAAATTCAAAAATTAAAATTTACTGAAGTAACTTTAATTATTACCATTTTATCTCAAGGTAAATAGTAATTATCTCACCTCGGTAAATTCAAATCGATTAAATAAAATTTAACATTTGACATTTACTTTTGAGATAACACTATTTAACTTACTCGATAAAATTCTATTCAATTTACTGTGCATTTTCATATATATATCATATATATATTATTATTATTTGAGCACAATAAATTAAAAAAGGATAAAAACGCAATTTTTTTTAATAATAAAAAAAAACAGCGTCGGCAGCCATGGGCACAGCCGCCCACGAGGGACGCGTGGGCGGTCGCGCCCACGCCCGCGCGCCCGCACCCGCACGCGGGCGCTCGCGTGGCTGGCGCTCGCGTTGGTGGCGCCGCCCGCCGCGCCCGCCGCATGGCGGGCCGATCTCTTTCAACAAATAATAATAGAAGATTTTGATTGCCCCTAAAACATGGTTCTAAACGGTGATAAAACACCGACCAGAGCGCGAACCTGGCTCTAATACCACTGTAAGGTTTCGCACAGCACCTACGGGTGACGCAGCGGATAACAAAATTTATTTAGCCCGATCCCGGTGCTATGGAAAGCTTAATCTGTGCTCTAATCGGTGTTTCTAAGACCCCAACCCGCCTAATTACAGGTTACGTATTTCACCTTGCGTGGAGCGACGCTGTCCGCTAAGCCTGATGTAGAAAACCGAGCTGCACAGTTGCACGGCCTCTAGAGATGATCCACATGGACCCTTCTGCAGTGACGGTACCCCCGGCACGGACCTTCTCCGACCCTTTCACCTCCTGGAAAGAGAGAGAGCAAGAGGAAGGAAGGGGGGAGAGGAGCTAATCCTCTTCCTTAGGCTAATTGCTTGATTAAGCCTTTGGAAGAACAACCCTCGAATGAGCTCACGTAAGGATCTATATATAGAGTTTAGGCATTTCTAAAAATGGCTCCAAAAGACCGAAACTGTATATATGTCCTTTCTACTATTATACATATGTATTAAGCTCCATTTACACTCCTTTCCAAAAGGAACTAAATGAAAATAATACATACATTTGTATAATAATAATTCATCACCAAAGAATCCATTGTGTGTGATCCTCTAGGCCCATAGTCACTCTAGTTTAAGGCTCATTAACTTCTAATTCCCAATTAGAAGTAAATTAAACATATTCTTCACTTCTACTAGAGCCGAATATTAGTTTAATTTATTCCGAACCTTTGATCACGTTGGGTCAAGCAAATCCGCGTGATCCTAGAGGACGCCGAGTTTAAACCAGCCTATCTGGTACCTGTAAGTCCATAGTTACGACATCGATATAACCCATCACTCCTTCTATGAGTCTGGTACGATCGAGGGTATGGTTTATGTCAAATCCCATGATCGTGCCATTTGACTATGACCTCCTTAAAGTGTATGACGTCCGTTCTAAACGAACTCACACGACCCTGGCCAGGGATTTAACGGAACGTCAATGTCATGACCCATTAACTGTCTGATATATACCCGACAGTGAGCGATCCCCTCTTGACCATTCATGATCTTCACACGTATCCTGGAGTGGTTAATGACTCGGCAACTCATGACATATGGTTAAAGTCACTTAGCTAAGTAATTAAACTATTCCAGTCCTCGTGTAAGATCCGATCAATGTCTCAGGTCAAAGGACCAACGATGCTACTGAGACAGTTGGATCTTAAGTTGACATTTGGTATAATCAACCATCTGAAGATCCAATAGCAGATCAGTTCAGTGTACATCCTCCAAGGACATACACCTACACATATGTGTTGGTGCCCCGCACCAATGACTATGAGACTGGTCACTGACACATCATGTGTACTAGTTTAATAGGTAATCAAAGTCCCCTAGTGATTACCCTCCAACCAGGAACAATTTAAGGTATGTTTTCATGTAAAGTCAGTCTCATAATCGAGATCCCATCTCGAGTTGACTTTACAACCACATATCCTAGGGACAACGTAAAGTAATACATAATCACATATTTACGCTCAAACACCACTTTATTAATAATGAATAAGATCGTACACATATCGGGTCTACCCGACCCTAAATTGGCCTGTAGCACACCAACACTAACAAGCAGTCCACCGGACCATGATACAAAGAGTTCGTGCACAAGAGATTGTTATACCAAACCTTTGCAACAGACTTGTAAATTCCCAGCTGGAACTATGCTTGAATTTCATCTTTCCAACCGAGTAGGCAATCTCAGGAGAAATGGTGTCAGCAACTCTCATTAGATTAGCATGATTTACTTCATATCTGGCACAACATCTACACTTCCAAATGTTCCAAACAATCAGTAGCATTAGCAGCAGCCGAATGAAATACTTGGGTTTGTTTATCACTATCTTGTTTATGGTGCTTTCTAACCTGCTGATTATGCTTACATTATTCAAATAGGTGTTGCTAAATATCGGGGCAAATCTTCTCCAAAGATAACTGGCAATTTCACTCTTTATGAATAAATGATCTTCATCCTCAATTTCATAGGAATTGTAGCAGCAGTCACACTTGGGTGCCAAGCTGATTCCACTCTGTTGAATTCGGCTGTCTACAGGTATAGCATGGTATAAAAGTTTCCAGCAAAATAACGAAGCCCGAGGAGAGAATTTATTGATGCCATAGCTTCTTGAAATTCAAATAAGGCCTGACTGTCTGCCCTTTCAGAAAGTTGTAGGTGGATTTGAGACTAAAAGTCCCTGTGTTGGAATGAGACCAGATATGAATATCATCACCATCAAAGGTTACAAATCTCTGAATCTGTTCCCTCAACTGTTGGCCTTCTATATATTCCCAAATAGGGTGTAGAAAGTCTGCCAATGCTTCTTTAACAGAACAGTCAGCAATTTCCGAGTGGATCTGTAAAGACAAAAGATCAACTAAAGGTCTTTCCTTATACCAACTGTCTTTAAGGAAATTAGTTTTTGCTCCATCGCACACCATCATTCTTGAGCCAGTCAATAGAATAGTCCGGGCCCTTTCAAAATCATGCTTCTTAATCCCTACAGGGAAAGGAATTTTGCAGTTAAGAAAATGCTGATTATGCAAATATTTGCTCCTTGTGAAGCTTTCCCAAGGTGACTTGCTGTGTATGGAATTCCAAATCAATTTGACATAGAAGCATAATTGTATGTCAAGAATGCCTCTGATTCCCAGACCACCTTCAGATATCGGGCTACAGATTTTCTCCCATGATACCCAATGCTTTCTGTGCATAGTTTCTAGTCCCTGCCAAAAGAAATTAGAGCATATGCTCCCAATATGCTTGATAACAGTGTATGGGATAGAAGCAGCAGCAGCAGTGTATATAGGAACAACAGATAAAATTGATTTAATAAGCACCATTCTACAAGCCTGTGATAAACACTTACTTTGCCAGCCTGCAAGTTTGTTATTGACTTTATCAATTAGGTACTTGAAATGAGGGATTTTGACCCTGCCCTTAAAAAGGGGAATACCAAGATAGGTGATACTTCCACTTTTGTGCAAATATCCAATTAGCTGACTGATCTGAGCTATGGTTCTATATGACATTTGCTTAGCAGCAATGAAGCTACCTTTATGAGCATTTATCCATTGCCCCGAGGATGCTTCATATTTCCCCAAGAAAAGAGTTAGCTGCTTTATTGAGGGGACACCACCACTTATAAAGATTAGGGAGTCATCTGCATAGAGCATATGTGAAATAGGTTGAATCCCTCGAGGGAGGTGGTAATACTTACATCGACCAGTAGAGAATAGGTGGTTAAGGCCCCTGCTTAATGCCTCTTCTGCAATGATAAAGAGGGCTGGAGCAAGAGGGTCCCCTTGCCTGATGCCTCTTGTGGATTTAAAATATCCACGAATTTGTCCATTGAAGGATAATGAAAACCAACATTTTACCATTATTTGAGCATCAGAGAAGTAAACCTATTGTAGAAACCAAACTTTTTTAGAACCATAATTATGAAATCCCACTCCATCCGATCATATGCTTTGGCCATATCTAGCTGGATTATCATATTGTGACCTCTAACCGGTCTGTCTAGCTCAATAAATAGCTCCTTGGCCAACCAAAAGTTATCAGTGATGTGCCTTCCACTGACAAAGCCACTTTGCTCCTTGGAGAGTATTAATGGAAGGATAATCTTTGAAACAATTTTACAAGTGAAGTTGCATAGACTAATAAGTCTAAAATCTACATATGAGGTGGGGCTTTTGACCTTTGGAATGAGGCTTATGATTGTCGAAGTAACTCCTTTTGGCAGGCCCCATCCTTGAAAGAAGCTCTAAATAGCAAGAGTTACATCATCTCCAATAATATCCCAACATTGAGAGAAGAAAATCCCTGTGAATCCATCCGCCCCTGGGGAGCTATTGCCAGATAGAGAATGAATAGTGTTCTTAACTTCCTCAGCTGAGGGGATTAAGCACAATAAGTGATTTTGATCTTCATTGATCAATGATGGAATAACATCAAGTAAACTCTCATCAATATTATGTTGCTCAGAAGATAACTGCCCTTTAAAATATTCCACAGCACCATTTGCCAAGATTTCCTGATCATCCACCCATTGGTCATTTATTTTCAGTTTCTGAATATGATTTTTTTGTCTCTTGATCTTAGTGTAGTGATGAAAAAAATTAGTATTTCTATCCCCACAGGATATCCATTCCACCTTGGCCTTTTAATACCAAAACAATTCTTCCCGCGACAAGGTAAGATGCAAGTCAGCATTGGCTTTATGTAAATTCATTCGGTTTTCAACCGAAGGATTCTCTCATACTGATTTTGGGCTTGCTCAACAAGCAATTCAGCCTGGTTTTTAGCCTGAAAAATGTTCCCAAAAACTTCTTTATTCCATTTCTTTAAATCTGCCTTCAGAAACTTTAGCTTTGTCTGCAAACTGGAAAAAGGATGACTATCAGCTGGAGAGTAGTTTCTCCAGTGAGCTCTGATAAAATCCAAAAAGCCTTAATGCGTGTGCCACATTTGCGGATACATAAACCTCCCTAGAGAAGGCTGATTATGCTTTAGAGATACTAACAATGGTGAGTGATCTGAAGGACCTCGAATTAAATGTCTCACCGACAGAAGATGATACAGGACCCTATCCAAACGAGCTTTAATTTGACTTGACCCAGTTTGGTTGTTGGTCCAGGTATATTTTGCTCCAGAAAAACCAGCATCAATTAAACATGTTGCTGTTAAAAAACCTTGAAAATCAACCATAGCAGCCATAGATGAAAAAGACCCTCCACTTTTTTCTTCTGGTGAGGTTATGCAGTTGAAATCTCCTCCCACAATCCATGGAATATTTACAGTTTGACTGAAAGCCATTAGGGAAGAAAACATATCTCTGCACTCACTAATGCTGCAAGAGGCATATATGGCAGTGAAGAGCAAGACAGGGTTGTCGTTTTCCTTTAAAGCCACAGTCAAATATTGTGAGTGAGCCTCAATGGTCTCAAGACAAATATGAGGCTTTGAAAATATCAAAATTTTGGAAGCATCACCATTGTTACCCAAAGGGGCATGCATTCTGATACTCTGGGCAACTCTTTGGGCTCTACTAAAGTTAATCCGAGGTTCAGATATGGTTACTAAGCAGGTATTGTTAGATTGTATATGTTGGGCCAGACTATTTACAGTGGCTTTATTCCCTATACCTCTAACATTCCAAATTAATGCAGTGTTAAGCATGGTCATAAGAAGTTGGATGAACAGCCATACTTTTGGCTTTTGCCCTTGTCAGCCGGGGATCACTAAATAACAACCCAGGCATTAGAGACACCTCATTTGATTTAGGGAGCAGAGACTTTGTATTATTGTTTACCTGACCACCAACCATCCTTGAATTTTCAGCAACCGACAACTTGGAAATCACATCCGAGTTATTGATAGTAATAATCTTCTGATTTAAATGAAGCTTGGAAACTTGTGGAATTGGATCTTTAATCTGTGAGACTTCTTGAAAACAGCCATGGATTGAAGGCAGCTCCTCTGAAACAGTGACCTCCTCTGTTCCAAATTGAGATGAGTTAGGTTCATTTGTTGGCTCCTTCAAGCAAACAAGAAGGGCCTTCTCTGCCCCAGATATATTTGTGTTGGGCTCATTGATTGAGTCTTTCTCACAAATATTTAAAAGGCACTGAGCCTTAGACAATATTTCTGTATTGCTGGATGCAAGATCAATAGGCTGACAGCAATTTGAAAGGCCAGGAATAGAAATGTTAATAGCTTGATCCTCCGAGGCTTGGTCGAGGACAAAAAAATTATTTTCAACTGCATCAGTCTTCATGAAGCAAGCAATAACCTGCCTAGGCTTGTATTCCTGTCTAGGCTTTTTATTATTGGCTGTCAAAGCCACAGAACTAGCCGATTGTTTTTTCTTGCAATCCCTCTGCAGGTGCCCAATCTTGTGACAGTAAGCGCACATATAAGACACTCTGTGATAATTGATCAGTTGCCAAAAACCACCATTATCTATTCCTATCCATATTTGATCTTCTCTATGCAGATTTAAATTCAGCTCAACACATACCAAAGCTTCTGTTGTATTAGTCATGGCAATGGTTGCATCATTTATCCGCAGCATTGGACCAATGTTACCTACTATAGATCTGAGCATATCCTCATGGTAGAAATTAATGGGGAGGGATGGGAAGCCAATCCATACCAGAATTGTAGCTGGATCTGCATCATAATCAAAGTCATGGGTCCATCTGAAGAACCTGAACAAGTATCCTTTGACATACAAGCTTTTTTGCAGCAGTACACTCAGGAAATCCACTTCGCTTCCTAGTCTAACTAAAATGTGTCTTGCATTTAGTCGGCTGATAATGAAATCTGAACTTAGATGAAGACGTTGCGAGAGGCAAAGCTTGATTTCCGGGATGGAGGGCCGGCCGTAAAAACATTTTGCAATTATCACATTTTGAAGATTTGCACAGGAGGCTTTCACTTCGTCTGATGAAAAGAAAACTGCAGGCTCACCTTTGTCTGTAAACGCCGGAGATTTCACTTGCAGAGGTAACCGAGGTCGGCGCTGTGCTTCAATTAATGTCTGAGTATAAGTCTTCCGGCGAAAAGCTGCAACTGGATCCGAGGGTACAGCTGCGTTATCTTCTAAAGATGCCTGGGCCTCCCCCACCTCGCCAGCCATGGTCGGCAGGGAGGGGAGTTCGCCGGGAAGAACAGAGAAAGAGATGGCGGGAGAGGCGAAACTAGAGCTTCTCTCTCTAAATAAACCAAATAAACCTAAATTAACAGGCCAGAATGGTAGACGGTCTTGCCGATGGTGACAAGGGCTGAAAAAGGTAGCGACCGATCTTGCCGATGGTGACAAGGGTCGGAAGAGGTAGCGACCGATCTTGCCGATGGTGACAAGGGTCAGAATGGTAGACGGTCTTGTCGATGGTGACAAGGGCCGAAAAAGGTAGCGACCGATCTTGCCGATGGTGACAAGGGTCGAAAAGATGGGTCGGTCTTGCCGATGGTGACAAGGGCCGAAAAAGGTAGCAGGAAGTGGAATGGTGAACGAGGCTAACCTCACTACTACGTCATCATCTCATCATTCATTTTTTCTCTTTTTTTTTATCACATTACTGACTCATGCGCCCTTTCGGGTTTTCACTGAAGCCAGCCCCCTCTTGCCTTTACCCACACGCCCCTTCGCATTTTCACGTGGCGGGGTACCTGATTTTGCCTGTAACGCCCTTTCGGGTTTTCGCTACAACCGAGTTATGGCCAATTTTTTGCCCCTGCCCTAATGTAGGAACAAGGCCGGCAGGGCATCTCTATTTTTAACCCCATCTTTTTTTCTCTCTCTTCTTTTTTTTTTGTAGGAAGAAGCCGGGACACAGGAGAGCCTGCCCGCTAGCATGCCGATCAGCGTTGTCGATGATGACAAGGGTCGGATCCTGGTTTAATTCATCGACATTGGTTAAATGCTGAAGCAAAGGGTACAGTTCTTAACAGGGACGGAACGTCCAGGTTAAGGGATGGAGGCTGACCGATCCCACCGATGATGACGAGGGTCGAACATAGGTTTATTCATCGGCATGGGTCACATGTCGAAGTAAGGATAGATTCGTTAACAGGGACGGAAGGTCCAAGTTAAGGGTAGAGATCGACCAATCTCGCCGATGATGACGAGGGTTGAACGTAGGTTTATTCATCGGCATGGGTCACATGTCGAAGCAAGGATAGACTCATTAACAGCGACGGAAGGTCCAGGTTAAGGGATAGAGGCTGACCGATCTCGTCGATGATGATGAGGGTCAAACATAGGTTTATTCATCGGCATGGGTCACATGTCCAAGCAAGGATAGACTCATTAACAGGGACGGAAGGTCCAAGTTAAGGGTAGAGATCGACCGATCTCGCCGATGATGACGAGGGTCGAACGTAGGTTTATTCATCGGCATGGGTCACATGTCGAACCAAGGATAGACTCATTAACAGGGATGGAAGGTCCAAGTTATTGACCGATCTCGTCGATGATGACGAGGGTTGAACGTAGGTTTGTTAGGAGATCTCCGATGGGACTCTTGATGATCGTCTTTTGGGAGTCTCGTTAGGAGGAGAATAAAGAGAAACCTTTTTGGATTACCACTTTACTGACCTGAGCGCCCTTTCGGGTTTCGCCGAGGCCAGCCCCCTCTTGCTTTTGCCCACGCGCCCTTTCAAGTTTTCACGTGGCGGGGTACCCGATTTTTCCTGTAACGCCCTGTCGGGTTTTCGCTACAGTCGGGTTATAGCCATTTTTGCCCTTGTCCCGATTTAGGAACAAGACCGGCGGGGTATCTCTATTTTTTAACCCCATTTTATCCTCTCTTTTTTTTTGTTCATGTAACATAAGGATGTTGAGAGAGTCGGCTAGGACACGAAGTCTTGCGTCGAGAAAGTGGGTTTACTCGTCAGCACGAAGGCAATGCCGACGCAAAGGCTAGATTTGGGCTGATTCGGGCGTAAGGCCCGCAATGGCAATGCTGTATAAAGGTCGGCTAGGACATGAAGTCTTGCACCAAGAAAAGGGTTTATTCATCAGTAAGAGGGTAATGCTGACGCAAAGGGGTAGATTGGTGCCGATTACGGCGTAAGGCCCGTAATGGCAATATCGTAGACACCATGCGAGTCTGGTCGGGGCCGACCTCACAAGCCCATTTAATGACAATGGTCGAAATGGTCATTAGTCAATTAGCCTTCGTGGACATGCTAGAGGTGGAACCCTCAGAGCCTGTCGAGGGAGCTACAAAGAACATGGAGCCTCTGCAGGCCCGATGCTGCCACGACTCACTCAAGAGTCCAACCTTAGTCGCCAGCTGCCTGGTGCACCATGCTGTCCGTGGGGTCTGCCCCGATGATGTGAACAGGAGGTCCGGAGGACGTCAGCGCAGGCAAATCCGGAAGAGTATTGCTGTGGTTATCGGAACCCTCTCTCAATCTGGTAAATCTATGATGGTTGGTGGCATGCGCGTCTTCCTCAATGGACGCGACGCGCGGATAGTCCCGGATCAAGTTGTCCCTTCCATCCCCGTTCGTAACTCATATCAAGCCCTCGCTGGAAGGAGGGCAGAAAGAGAAGAAGCCGACCATTACGGCCAAGAGAAGTTGGCCCCCAGGCCAAGGAAATTTAAACATGCATGGGTCCCAAAGAGGGTCCAACCTATTCACCAAGCTGCACCCATCCGCCACCGCCCTGCTCACGACGGAGCGGAAGGGAGGAGAGAAAGGGGCCTGGTCCCGAAAGAAGAAGAAGTGGTCGCGGACCCTCGGCGCCGCAAAAGTTTCCGGGCCTGCGCCCACCAAGCCAACGTCCCAGCTGTGGGACGAAGGTTCCAGCAACCTACCGACAGAGCTCGGCTAGCTTATACCCCTCCTGTGGGAGGTCGGCAACTGTCCCCCGTGCTGCATCAAGAGTGGGGTCGAGAAGAGATGACCAACTTGGTCAGGAACTATTTTCAAGGGCTAGGCGACCCCTCGCTTGGGCAGCATCGGTTGATGCAAGCAGCCGCCGCCAATGAAGACTACTGCCCATCAATGGCAGTTGAAGAAAATGAAAGATAAGGGATGATGTTGTCGTCAGTTGACGACAACGGCTATGATGACGGCTTCGAGATCGAAGCCAATGAAGCCGCCCCTAGGCGGGAAGGAACAAGAAGAACTTCTGTGTTCGAGAGGCTGACCTTCCCAGATCGAGCTAAGAGAAGGGTCCATAGACAGAGAAGAAGGATGTAGGTCTTTGCCTGCAACATGGCCGGCATATTCAACCGATACGAGGGACTTCCTGAAGATCCACGCGAGTTGGCTAAATTGGCCGCACGGCCAGGGCCGAATACTCGAAGAGCAGAAGCCACAAGGTAGCTCCTAGCGACGACTAAAGGGGAACAACCCCAGGTCTACCACCAGTGGGATGACAAGGCTCCTGTCTTGACCGCCAATGTGGTAACGACAGAGGAAGAAGATGACGTTCTCCTCGACATCCTGCCCGAGGGTGCGTCCGGGGAAACAACGGAAGCTATCCCCGCCACAGCAACTATGGGCCCGTCGGTCTTGATGCTACTTCAAAAATATCAGCAAGAGATAGACTTTCTAAAGAAGCAGCTGATGGAGAAAACTGAACAGTCATCAGCTTCCAAACCGCCCGAAGTCCAGGGTGAATCATCTCGGGGAGCGGGTCGTTATGTCGACCATCCACCGCTCTACACCTTGCCTCAGTCGTCAGAACCAAGCCTGGCGACAGCACAACAGCGGCCACCACAGTCGCAGCCGCTAATGCCACCGGTGCTCCCCCAGGTGCACCAGACACCCCCGCTGTTGCATCCTCCACAGGCGACCACTCTGGTCACCCCGTACCTATAGCCGTCACACTTCTATCCGGAGCCAGTCGACCCCACGGTCATGAACCGGATGATGGTGGAAAGAATGATCGAGCTGAAGCTCGCAGAAAGGGGTGAAGGTGACTACGTTGCGTTTGATGCCTACCGGGTGCCATACCTGCAACACCATACTACTAAGCGGCTTCCCCTGAGAATCAACAAGCCGCCCAAGTTCAACAAGTTCAATGGGAAGGGATCCCCGAAAGAACATATTACCTATTATATGACTGTCATGGGTGACCTGGCCACCGATGAGTCAAACTTGTTGAAGTTTTTCGGGCCCTCGCTGACGGGGCTCGCATTTGAATGGTACTCTAGTCTCCCGGCCGGGTCAATCAGCGACTGGCCAGATATGTAGAGGAAGTTCAGAGAAAGATTCCATGTTACAGAGAGGGAGGTCACAGTGGCTGAACTCTACTCAACAAAGCAGAGGGCCGATGAGATAACCCTCGATTATATCAAGAGGTGGAGGAACCTCGGAATGAGGTGCAAGCGGCCCCCGCATCAGGAAGACGCTGTACAAATATGCAAATAGAACCTCAGGAGGGAGGTTCTGAAAAAGATGATCGGAATGGAAATACGATCGTTTGATCGATTGAACAATGTCGTGGCCGAGGTAGAAGCTTTTCTGGACAGACCTGTCCCTACATCTACTGCCAGCACGACCTAGAAGGGCAAGGCGGTGGAGCGGCGCTCGTCGCCTAAAGAAGCGAACACTCTTGACATAAAGGCGTTCGAACAACAGAAGGGTGAAGGCAAGAAGGCAGTCACCCCACAGCCTGCAGAAGCCCCAGACGGCAAATAATGTCCCTCGTAGAGGGACAAGATGAAGAAAGCCTATTCATTTTCGAAGGACAAGACCCGGGTTCTGTTCGACTGGGTAACGGAATATGGCATGGTCACCCTGCCAGAGCAAAAGAGGACGGAGGACCTAAAGAGAAAAGACAGCTTAAGATTTTGCCCCTACCACCAGATGTTGGGGCATCCAATCAAAGACTGCTATGTTTTCAAGGACATCGTCGAAGGGATGGTGAAGAAAAAAGAAATCGAGTTGGGAGAGTACAAGGTGGACCCTCCTCAACCGCATGAAGCCCCTCGGAGGAGGGCAGTAGTCAACATGATCTCCCTATACCAAGCCCTGCCCGAAGAGATCTCTGAAGCAAGTGCGCGGAGCACTTATGAAACTCATTTCTTGGAGCCCGCAAAGGAACAGTAGGAGTGGCAGCAGATCCCTGCGAAGCACAAGAGGAAGAAGGCACCCTGTCCGAAAGTGGGGGCATATATCCGTGGTGTTACACCCCGACCTGCTCCGCCGGTGGCAGAACCTATATGGATCACTCCACCTGCAACTATCAGAATACCTACACACAATCGGAGGAGGCAAACTCCGCTGCCAATGGTCAAGGAAACTAATCCTGGGGTCCGCCGACTACAAAATCTCATTGAAGGGCTAGATGAGTACGTGCAGCCCAAATTGAAGCCTCTGCTGGTGCGGGACCATGTCCCATGGCAAGAACTGGAGCAGCTCTCACTCGAGCGAAAGGCGGAAGCTGAAACAGCATCCGATAGGGAGGGCCATCTGTTCAAGGGGCAGGCACCTATCGAAGCAAAGAAGAAGATGAAACAAAAGAAGAAGAGAAGGGCCACTAAGGCCGATGAAGCACAGGTTGTCTCTTGTAATACTCTATCAGCGCTCTTCAACCTCCCCGGAGAAGAGGAAGAAGAGGAAATTTACTTCACACCCCTTGCTGGGGGAGGCGAGGCCGAGGCCGCGACTGCTGCACATGCCACCCGGTCAGGCCGGAAATGGGGGCGCCAGCCGCCACCCAACCACAACTTCATATTCATGGGAGAACAGCCCTACAAAACACCTCCGACGGAGATCAAGGGAGTCCAGATCTCTCCTCCGTTAGGATTATATAACAAGAGTGGGGGCAAGGCAGTCCCTTCATTTCTTGAATTTATGAAGATGTCTAAGGGAAAGCAGCCTTGTCCGGAGGCTAACCCTGCATCCGGAGATGGTCACCCGCAGCCAGCACAGTCCGCCGAAGATCCAAATATAGATGGAGCCTGCCCTGCAATAGCTAATGAAGAGCGCCGAGGATCCGGTACCAGCCAAAAGGGCGCCGAATCTGAGGTAGATGAAGCAGGTCCGTCGGGACTCGCAACCCAAGACTGCCCCAAGCCCAGGTGGGCTGAAGAGATGAAGCTCTCCAATGTTCGAGCTGGGAGCCGAATAATGAAGCTACTCAAGAAGCTCCCTGCTCGATTTACAATCTGGGAGATCCTTTCTTTGAGTGAAGAGACTCGTCAGGTGATCATTACTACTCTCCAGACGCCTGCTCATTTTGAGATATGTTTGGCTGAAGCAATACCGGAGGCTAGCATGACCTTCACTCAAGATGATATGCTGCTGCCTACCATCAGCCACAACATGCCGCTGTATATGAAGGGGCACCTGAATGGAAGGGAGCTGAACAAGATTCTGGTTGATCCCAGTGCGACGGTCAACATCCTGCCTTATAGAATATACGAGAGGCACCACTTCAACGTGCATTTTGAGAAAGTCGGAGATATGCGTATCGCCGGCTTCAATCAAAAATGTGAAGTGTCAATGGGGGTGGCAGAGTTCACCCTTACCCTAACAGATTTCACTACGACGGTGAAGTTCCATGTCATTGACTCCCGCACCTCGTACAAAGCACTACTCGGCCGCCCATGGCTGCAAGAAAATATGGTGGTGCCATCTACGCTCCACCAATGTATCAAATACAGTCTTCAAGGGAAGGAGGAGAGGATCTTTGCAGACCTCCACCCGTTCGGGGTATTTGAATGTCATTTGGCGGACGCCAACCTATATACATGGCCTTCCCGGAAGACCTCTGAAGCTAAGCCCCCTGCGGGGGCATCGAGAAGCGCATCCGACGGTAATTGGTATCCACCACCACCATGCGGATATTGTTGATCATGGAAAAATCCACTCTTAGAGGGAAATAAGAGTGATAATAAGAATATGAAGAATAATAAGAAGAATAGTGAAAAAAAGGAGTAAGAGAGCACGTGGTGCTAATAAGGAGAGTGATCGCCAGAGGGGTTACCTCAATAATAAGAAGAGATGATCGCGAATACCTGGTGATAATAAGATGTGGGATGGATGTGAATTCTTTCCTCCACCTTCTATCGGCCAGCCGATGAAGGGGGTTTTTCTTGTTGATTACCTTGAAACAAAGAACAAACAAATAAAAGAAAAAGTGGATCAGCCAAGAGTGAGTGTAGTATCAATCCAAATAAACAATATGATGATGAAATATGAATATAGCATGCGCACCTTTTTGTTTGGTTTTAAAACCCCTAGAGAATTAAGGGTGAGGGAGGAGATGCAATACTAATGCAATAGAAGAAAAAACGATGGACGTGATGATGCGATGAAGACAAGTATAAACAAAAGAGAAGGAACCCCTGCCGTTCCTGTAAACAGTAAATGGGAGAACCAATAGAGCAGCAGGAAGTAGAGGAAAACGATGAAGAAATCACACGGATGAAGAAAACTCTTCTCTGCTGTATGCTTTCTGTATTCTGTCAAACTCGCGTGAGATCGGCCAGGGAGTCCTTTTATAGGATTTTGATCAAAGATAGACATAGATTCGGAAGATAAGAACAGGCAATGGTTATCAACGGCAAGGACTGTAGTTCCCAGATCGAGCAAGGTGACCAAGAAAGGCAGGGAACTCTTCAGGGAAGATGAGTTTAAGGAGGACACGAAACGGTGAGACACGACCTACCGGAGGGCGTCATTTCAACAATTGATGACCTGCCCAAGGACGTTAATTCAAAACACGACCACGATCAGAGCGTCACTTCCTGGATTCAATTTGGGTAATAAAACCTTCTTTATTTGAAAATTACCAGAAGACGCCTGAAGCAAAGGCGTTGATTAATAACACGCCCTGAGGAAGGACGTTAATCACCAATTTTAATCGTAGTGGGACTTGTAAAATACCAGGAATTGACGCCCGTATCTGTGGTCGTCCTTTCTTAAGAACACGCCCCAGATTATGTCGCTATTTAAAACACGCCCCTATTTAAGTCGTGAATCACCAAAATGCAAGAATAAATCACAAAACCGCACAAAAATAGAAAAACTTTATATTATAGAAATATTGAAGTTCACTTTGGGGTGTTAACATAGTGACATGAGATTTGATCAAAAAGTGTCAATTTTGGCGTGTCTACAGCTGCCCCGCCTTGGCGTCTGCTTTGCAAGGGAGTGAGACGAAATGAAGTGAAAGTGCAACAAGCGAAATGAAGTGGAACGAACTGATAAGTAGATTCCAAAGTGTGATGTGACACGCCTCAGACACTAAGCATCGGAAAATCTTTCCAAGATTCAAAGTGAAACAACTCTAGGTGATTCCAAGGAAGCATTGATTTGCTGGATAAAGGAGACTAAACTAAGTAAATAAAATGTGCACGTGGGCACGACAGGGAGACACCATTGGAGAGCGGTTACCAGCCAATGTGGACGTGCTACAACCAAGGTGGATTTGCAGGAAAAATAAAGGGAATTGAGATAAAGATCCAGCAAAGGAAAAGTTTCAAGGAACTAGCCTGAGCGGCTTCAAAGAGAATAAAGTAATCAATTTGGAATGGAATATCTCATGTCAACTCAATCAAGAGCGAGTGACCTTCATTACTACCATAATATGAAGATTTTCAGCATGAAGCTCAAAGTCCTACATGATGCATGCTGGGTTAAAAGAAAAAGATAAAACAAACTAAAAATGAAAAATAATCAAGGATAATATTGCTAAGCCATCTAGATTTGGTCAAGAATCCAGATCTCTGAGCTGACACTAAGTCGAAGCCCGTTTGTCCGCGCATCAACCCAGAAAGTGGAACCATCGTCCCAGACCTTGAATGACTCAACGGCCTATCCATGTGATCAAGACTCTCCTGGAACTATCATTGTTTTTGATGAAGGGGAACTCAAATTCAAGGTTCATCAGAACCACAAGGTCCTTGATAAGCTATAATAGCATAGAATACCATATAGTAACAATGCTTACAGGAAAGAAATACAAGAAAAGAATGATGTTACTCCGACGAATGATCCATGATCCTCGAACCTGCAATCTTCTGCTCTTGAAAATTCATTAGCCCTTAATAGCAATGATCAGAAATAACCCTCAAGATGTGATCATAAGTGCTTAATTAAAACAACAATTCCAAAAGAATAGCACTTAAGTTCATTAAAGCATATAGAGGAGTTTAAACATGTGAGCAAATAAAAATCACGACTGGAGGAAAAGGCGTCAAAAGCATGAAAGGCGCCTGCTATCAGGGCGTCAAAACATAAAACACGCCCTTCATTAAGACGTTAAATACACCGAGAGCTCAAGAAGAAGACGATCCATCAAGGGGTGCTAAATAAAACACGACCTCTGTTCAGTCGTCAATTCAACAATTGTTGCCCCAACAGAAGACGTTAATTAACACCCGCTTCCGATTCCAACTCGAAAGCTAAACCCAATCCTAATGGCAACCAAACTTCCAACTCCAAACAGCCTAAAGATCCTCCAGACTTCTATAAAAGGAATGAACCTCCTCAGATTGCTCAAAGCAATTTCATCAAATCCTGCCTCTTCTGTTTCTGCTACTGCTCGTGTTCTACTGCAGGCACTGCAATCGCCCGACTCCTTCTGCATACCAAAGATGGAGAGAGCCATTAAAAGATCCAAGATTTCTATTCCCAGGCTTACTGAAATTAACGGGCACATCAGCAACCGCATTGCATTAAATCAGGTACATATAACTGGTTGATGTCCCTTCTGTTTTATCTTTCTTTGGTTCTGCCATTCCAATCCTTCTCATCCACTTCTCTGCTTTCTTTTCTATTTCCTTTCTTTTCCACAGGAATATCCTAATATCCCAGGAGCCCGGAGGTTCATCAAAATTAAATGGTTGCCTCTTATTCTTTCCAAGTTTTCTTCAGATATGAGGGTGTACTTAGCAAGATGGCACCTTCTTGGTCTAGGTACCCATGCAAAACATTATGACCAAATCCACCTTGATTGGGCTGCCATAGGAGCTCTAATTGAAATATGGCACCCTTCCACTCACACCTTTCTATTCTCAACTTTTGAAGCCACCATCCTATTGGCAGAATTAGAGTTGATCTTGGGCTTGAAGAGGATGAAGCAAGGGGATGAGGAAAAGATGGCCATCATGCCAAAACCAATCTCCTCACATGAACTATTAACCACATTGATTCCTAGCCCAAACTTAGTGAACCAAATCAAGGTCACTAAAGGAATTAATCTTCTAAAGCTTGCCTCATGGGTATTCAAGAGAGCGGATCAAGCTAAAGAAGAGGAAGAGATCGAACGAGTAGCAAAGGCCTTCGTGGTGTGCTTGGCCAGAGCACTCTTATTCCCATCTATGGAAGATTTCCTAGAGGAGGCCCAATTAAGCGCAATAGTGAGCTTATGGGAAGGAGAGAGAGTTGGACCGGCCATCCTAGCCTATCTCTATAGTGGACTTACCTCAGCGGCGATGGGAAGGCCCATCTACGGATGCATGCTAGCATTCTCTAGTTGGGTAGATCTCCACTTCAAGTTCGATCCATGTGATGAGGCCCAATAATCCTCAAGAATCTTCTCAAAAAGCCCACTCTCTTATATGACCGGCTCATTAGGAATAAGCAACAGAGTGACGAACTGGATTCCTCAAATCAAGAAGAGAGTGGAATGGAGAGAACACCTCAAAGTAATGCCAAAGAACCTCTTCACTTGCGCCCCGAGAATACTCAAGACTCAAGAACTTCGTGCAAGATTCTCTCCCGGGACGGACCTTCGACTCATAGGCGCTTCAGAATTCGTTCTGTACAACTCACATCGGTGCCTTCCTCAACTCGGGCTTCCACGGCAAATATTCGAAGATCCATCTCATCTTCCCCCGATCAAGACACGGGACCTCGGCAGCAATGAAGATGGAGAAGAGTGCACAACTATCCAAGCTCTGTGGAAAATCAACAAGGCTCATCATCTTGTGGAAAACTTAGAAGAAGACAGATAATAGTGGAAGTCTTATGTAATAGCTTTAAGAAGCTTGAGGCCCAAAATGACTCATTGAAGCAATGTAATCTTTCTTCAAAATAAATCAATGCTAATTTTTTGATTGAGCCAATAACACAGTGTTTCTGATCAAATCTTCCAATAACTTACGATTCTATTACAAATAACGACTCAGCCAATGTCGTTAATTCTATAAATGACGCCTCAGCACAGGTCGTCTTCAATGATCGATCTCTCATAATTGACGCCTTCAGATACAGGCGTTAACTGAATGACGTCTTAAGACAAGGCGTGAATTTGAAAAATGTTTTTTTGAATTGTTGAAAAGATGACCATATATGTGGGCGTTATTTTGAAGGAGACGATCTGAATAAAGGAGTGAATTCAATAAAAAGTGCCTTAATCAAAGGCGTTAATTCTTTTTTTTCTTTGGGTTGACAAAGCCACCCGGGCTCTTAATCTTACACGGTCACCATTTAAAATTCGTTGGCCTTTCTTGATTAATCAAAAGGGGGGTGACGTGATGATAGTTAACTTATACCCGAGATTTCGCATGGTGCAATCTCCTAGGTCGGCCTTGACCATTCTGCTGGTTACGACTTACCACAAAGAAAATGAAGATATAAGGAAGCCCATAAGAGATTCTGAGAAACTCTAGATAAAACCACTTCCCCTTACCCTATGCCTGTTGGGGTTCGGTCTTTGGCGTAGGGAAACTCTGTTGCCTTTTGCCTCATTTATTGCATGCATACGCCCAAGGTTTTCCTTGCGGGGACTTTGCCCTCTTGACATGCTTTTCTTTTCATGATTTGACTTTCACTTTGGAACTGAATTGCATTGCTGAAAAATAAACCTAATTGTACTTGGGCTTTTGTGGCATTTGTTCCCTTTTGGGCCCTGACTTCCACCTACTAGGGCGGCGGATAGGCTTGGTGGATCTACCCCGAGACTTCCTTTCCTCCCTTATGGGCCGAAGAGAAAAAAGAATGGGCATCGTCTTCACCTTTAGTCAGGTTTTTTGACTTCCCATCGGATTTTGCACCACTTGAGTTCACGGTTTAAGTGTGTAATGTGTGTGGGTGTCAACCCCCTTTTTGAGTTAACAAGACTGATGAATGAATTCTGAATTTTGACCTTTCAGACCTTGAGCCCTTATGTGTCATGGCAACCCTTTTCAATATATATATATATTTTGGAATTTGGAAAATTCTATATATATATTTAGTTTTTTTTAGAAAATTCTATATATATATTTTTTTGATTTTTGGAATCAAGGGTAGTATTTCTTAAGATACAAACCATTCCAAGGGTGAGTTAGCTCTTATCCTTCAGCATTAATTAGTTTATAAGCATTTCCAGGATAAACATCTTTTATAACAAATGGTCCTTCCCAGTTTGGTTGGAGTTTTGAGCGAGGTCCACCCAGTTTTACAAAAATTCTCTTGATCACCATCTCACCGATTTTAAATTTTCTCTCAATTACTTTCTTTTGATAAAAACGCGAGAGTCTATTTTGATAAACGCGGACATGCTCAGCAGCGACCAGACGCTTCTCATCTAGGAGTTCCAATTGAGCCAGGAGCGAATCATGACGCTCATCAATAGGGAGTTCCTTGTCCAATTGTACTCGCAAAGATGGAATGAGAATCTCATAAGGGACTATCGCTTCCATTCCATAAGTAAGGGCGAAAGGGGTTTGACCAGTAGGGGTACGAATGGAAGTGCGATAGGCCCAGAGAGCTTCAACTAGCTTGTCTAGCCAATCTGAAAATTTATTAGCCTCACACGTCTTCTTAACAATTTTGATCAAAGTTTTATTAGTGGCCTCTGCTTGGCCATTGCCCTACGAATAATAGGGAGAAGAATGATGAAATGCAATGTTATACCTGTTGCAGAGATCCTTGAGCTCTTGAGAGATAAATCGAGGTCCATTGTCAGTGACGATGGTACTCGGGATGCCGAACCTCGCGATGATGTTCTTCATTATGAATTTGCAGACTGTTGACGCTTTAATCTCCACGTAAGCTTCCGCTTCCGCCCACTTGGTGAAGTATTCCGTTGCCGTGAGGATGAACGACTTTTGCTTGGTCAGGAGGTTCGAATCACCAAGAGGTCCAATGATATCAAAAGCCCACATGGAGAAAGGCCATGGGGAGGACATAGGATGGAGTGAGGAAGCAGGAGAATGAATTTTGTCGGCGTGCAGTTGACACTTAACACACCTTCGAACATAGATGGAGCAATCCTCTTCTAGAGTTGGCCAATAGAAGCCTAGCCTAAGGATCTTCTTAGCTAACATCTGGCTGTTCACATGACCACCACACACTCCTGAATGCGCCTCTTCCACAACTTTCCAAGATTCATCATCGTCGAGGCATCTTAATAAAACACCCGTGAGCCCTCCTCTGTAGAGCACACCTCCAACCAAAACATAACGTTGAGCCACTCTTCTAATTGCCTTCTTCTCCTCCACAGTGGCTTCCTCGGGATAGGATTGATCATTGCAATACCTGGCAATCTCATAATACCAAGGTTTCTCTTCATCAGCCAATTCTTCTTCCCAATCTAACAACATGACCTCTTTGCCTTTAAGAGATTCACTCCGCCTGACCCTCTCGAGCACCTTATCCCTAATATCGAGGAATGCACGATCCTTGATAGCTGGAGTGTCACGCTGATGAATCAAAGGAACATGAAAATCACGCTCAGGAGGGAAGACTAGAGCAGAAGCCAAAGAGGCAAGAGCGTCAGCTAGGATGTTCTGGCTTCGAGGGACATGAACAAAGATCAACTTGGTGAAAAGTTTGGCATAAGCTGAAGCAAGTTCCTGATAGGGTTTGAGCTTAGGATTGATAGTGCGGCACTTGACAAGCACCTGGCGCAGAATAAGCTGACTATCACCAACAATTCGCAAGTGAGTAACACCATATTGATGAGCGGTTTGAAGACCGGCCAAAAGAGCCTCATACTCAGCTATATTGTTCGTGACAGGGAAAGTGAGCCGAGCAGCAAATGGGATGGTGACCCCTTCTGATTTTAAAAGAACCATGCCGATCCCTCTTCCTTGGGAATTTAGAGCTCCATCAAAATGTAATGTCCACATAGGATCATGGGGTTGATTAATGGACATCAGTTCTTCGTCTGGAAACTCCGAATTGACAGGATCAAATCGGGGTAGAGGGTGGTGAGCAAGATGTGCGACAATGGCGTAGCCTTTGATTGCTTTCTGTTGAATGTAAGTAATGTCAAATTGAGAAAGGAAACTTTGCCAACGTGCTAATCGATCAGTGAGAACAGATTTTTCAAGAAGGAATTTAATCGGATTTATGCGTGCAATGAGGTGAACCTCGTGAGCTAAGAAATAGTGTTTTAACTTTTGAACTACCCAGACTAAAGCAGCGCAAGTCTTCTCCATGGCTGAGTACCTCTGCTCACAAGGGTTTAGAAGTTTAGACAAATAGTATGCTGCCCTCTCTTTACCTTCTTCATCCACTTGAGCTAAGACAGCACCTACAGAGTCATCCAGCACAGAAACATAGAGAATAAGTGGTTTGCCTGGAATCGGCGCCCTCAGGACAGGAGGATTGGCCAAATAATCCTTCAATCCGTCAAAAGCTGCCTGACACTTGTCATCCCAATTAAACTTGACTCCCGGTTTAGTAAGCTCGTAAAACGGCCTGCATCGTTGTGAGTGCTGGGAGACGAAGCGTGAATAAATTGCAACCTCTCGATTAATCCTCGAACTTGCTTCAAATTCTTGGGAGGAGGAATGTCTCTGATGGCCTTCGCCTTATTGGGATCAACTTCAATTCCCCTTTTGCTGACAATGAATCCAAGCAACTTCCCTGATGATACGCCAAATACACATTTCTTGGGGTTCATTTTCAATTGATACTCTCGTGATCTTTGCAAGACCTTAGCTAGAACCCCAGGATGCTCAATCCTTATCTTTGATTTCACTACCAGGTCATCCACATACACTTCAATATAAATATGAATCATGTCATGAAAAATTGCCATCATAGCCCTCTGATAGGTAGCTCCAGCATTCTTGAGTCCAAACGGCATGGCCACATAACAATATGTACCCCATGGTGTAGTGAATGATGTTTTCTCTTGATCTTCCTCAGCTAAACGAATCTGATTATAACCTGAAAACCCATCCATGAAAGAGAGAGTCTCAAATCCTACTGTATTATCAATCAAAACATCGATATGAGGGAGGGGGAAGTCATCTTTATGACACGCACGGTTGAGGTCCCGGAAGTCTATACAAATCTGAACTTTGCCATCTTTCTTCATAACCGGGACAATGTTAGCCACCCAGTTGGGATAGAGGACAACTCTAACAAACCTAGCCTTATGAAGCTTGTCGACCTCTTCTTTCATCTTTAAAGCCATATTAGGGTGGAAACGTATCAACCGTTGTTTGATCGGGACAGACCCTGGCTTAAGTGTAAGCCGATGTTCAACGAGCGCAGGGTCTAATCCAGGCATATCCTCATAACTCCACGCAAACGTGTCCTTGTATTCTTGAAGTACCAAAATAAGCGCCTCCTCTTCGGATGGCGGTAAATTCTTGCTGATGAGGACAATCCTAGGGTCTTTCTCGGTACCCAAATTAACTTCTTTGGTAGGCTCTTCTACTAAGGCTGATGGTTCGTCGAATCTTCTCATGCCACTGGCAAAGGCATCAGCCTCGTCCTCATATTCTTCATAACTTTCATCCCCCTCTTCAATAGGGTCTTCATCATTCATGATTTCATAGACACCCAAACCCTCGTAAGAGGCATTAGCATCCTCATATTCCAACTCTGGCAGGATAACCGGATTCTCCATGAATTTAGGAAGGGCTAAACAAGCCTGGCACCTTCTGGCTAACTCTAACAGAAATCTACGCGGAATCTGCCTACCCTTGGATTTCTTATGAAGATCTACCCCGAAAATTTTATTAGAAGAAAAGGAACAACTAGCTGAAAAGGAGGAGGGTGGTGAAAAAGTGGATACAGGAGGTGATACAGATGGAGACCCCTCACCAGAGGGGAAGAAAGGATTTATCAATGAATCATGGAAGAGTGGCCCCTGGGTCGGGACACACTCGGAAAAGAGATAAGAAGTCTCCTCAACGGAGAAGGAGGATTGGAAAATTGGGATTTTGGCATTTTTTTCTCGTTTTTATCTTTATCCTTATTTTCATTTTCCTTTTCCAGAAGAAAACATTGTGAAGGGAGAATAACAGGAGGAGTGGAGATTGAAAGCTTGGAGAAAGATTGAATTAGAGATGACCCGTGTGGGGGTGTGATGGAGAGCTTGGAGAATTGCTCGAGGAGCAAAGGAGGAATCGGGAGAGAAATCTGTAGTGAATCTGGAGAAAAGCTGACCATAATTGGCGGCGGTCTCGGCATGCGAGAGAACAATTGAGAATGTAGGGAAGCCAGAAGAGACGGATGTATAGAAGTGAGGGAAAAGAGGCCGGTCCACAGCCTGTCTATTGTAAATCCTTCTTCATATGGAACATCTGGCTCTCCAGTGTCAGTGTAATCACTCAGCAACTGTCTCTTATCTGTAGTCGCAGCCGGCATTTCAATTAATTCATGTATTAGCGGTGGCCATTCCGGATCAGTCGGCATAAAGAGACGGCTCAAGGCAATAGTAATATCATTCATATCGAACCACCTATACCAGTCACACTCTGGATCATCCATTTTCCTTCTTTTATCAGGCCTTAGAGATTCCAGGGCTTTATAAGTGGCCAATGGTGCAATATGACGAGCAAACTGTCTTGTATGAACATCTTGACAGTCTAAAATGGAGGTGATTATTGTAGTCTGCTCATTATTCTGAACGCCACCCGTGACAAAATGCGTCTTTAATGTCCAAGTAAGCGGCTGGCGATCTGTCTTCAAGGTGGATGTCATAACTGCCCATGGCTCATCTTCATTTTTGCCCGGCCCTTTGTAGCCCAGGCCGCCTCTTGCAATCAATTTCTGAGGCTTAATAGGCCTAGTCCTACCTTGACAACTGGCACCCAGACCTTTGCCGTTTTGATACCCCATTTTCATTAAAATGTTCCAGCCCGGGGTGTTTATCATGCTTTTCTTCTTCTTCCCCTTGGAAGGCAAGGGTGTCATAGCAACTGTCGTGACTGTCTCGGGCGACATTGACCGTGGGTAAGGGAGGTCTAGTATTGATAGCAACGGCTTGTTGGCAGGCCAAATAGAAGGAACTGATGAAGTCAAGTGTATATCTTCCTACGGCAGAATAGGCATACTGGTAACTTTGATGATGCGGCCCTTGTGTGGAAACTTAAGGCACTGATGATTTGTAGAGGGCACTGCATCGAGCTGTTGAATGTAGGGGCGGCCCAGAATGCCATTGAAAGTTGGATCCATGTCCAAAATGTGGAAATCGACCGTGATTGTGGCCGGACCCAAACTGACTTTCAGTGTGATCATGCCTAGAGGAGGCTTCTTGGTATTGTCGTATGATGTGACTGTGATAGTAGATCGCCGAATTTGGCTTTCGGAATGCCACACAACTTTAAAGTGCTAGGTGGCAACACATTGATAGATGCACCAGTGTCCAATAAACACGGCTTAACAGCCACCTTATTGATATCAACTGTGATGCATAGAGCGTACTTTCTCGCTGGGAGTGGTGCCAACTCATGTTCATGGAAAGTAATCACCGGCTGACTGCTAGCGGGCGTTAAAACTGTGACTATCTGCTCAACTGGGATGTCTTCATTGACCATGACCTTCTGCAGATACTCTTTCAGAGCTAGCTGGTGAGTGGTGGACCTTTTGATTAATTCCAGAATTGAAATTCTCGCTGGAGTTCGGTCCAAGTGCTTTAACAAATCATACTGAGTTCCTGGCACTGACTCTTGTTCTTGTTCTTGTTCATTCGGCCCCTGTGCGGGCTCTTGCTCTCTTTGGGGAAAGATGCGCTGGAACATCCGTCCACTGCGGAGTGGTGCCACGTTTTGTCATGCCTCTGTCGGGGCAAGTAAAGGAGGAGGGTTGGAAGAAGAAGAGGGTGTATTGGCGTTGAGAAGTGCTGGAGGGGTGTTTGCAGAGGGAGTCCCTGTAGGGAGCATTGATGAAGAGTTTGACAAAGATGCCCCGGCAGGAGGCGTAGGAGTAGAAAGGGATACTCGAATGCGAGGAGAGTTGGGGGGTGGAATGAGGAGAGATCTGGGCATAAAAGATGGGGGAGCCGATGGTGGAGGGTTCCTTGCCGATGGAGGAGTAGTGGTGGTGGGTGCAGCGGGTGTTGGCGACGGGCGGATAAGGAGTAGTCTAGACGGCGAAGGTGAAGGGTTGGTGGTGGATGGCGGAGTTTGCTGCGTGGTAGGCGGAGGCGGTAAACGGGTAAGGAGAGATCGGGTCGGCAAGGATGGAGAATTGGTGGGAGCAGGTGGATTAACGGGGAGTAGAAGAGCCCGGCTCAATTGGGGAGTAGCAAAAGAAGGAAGCGTGCGCAAAAGGCGCGGAGGCTGATTTGAATTATGATTAAATGCCCCGACAGAGGCGTTTTCTTCATGCCATCCCTGTCCTCTCTCCACCTCACGGAGAGACGTGACAGGGTTCACGTGCTGATTTGGTGGGTGCTCTGGCAGTGGGTTGTAGACAATCCCCATATCTTGCTGAGGTGCTGGAGCTTACTGTTGTACTTGTGGAGCCTGTTGCTGTGGCTGCTGAGCCTGCTGTTGCCGAGGAGGCCTTCTTTCTTTCATAGTGGCGATAAACTGCCTCATCTCATCCCAGTTGATGCCACCCTGGTCATTTAAGTCGTAAATATAGTCCTTGAAGTGGAAGCAACGATCAATGTTATGACCAGGGGAGCAGTGGAAGATACAATAGCGGGACGTGTCAACATTAGCGGGCCACACTGCCCTTTCTTTTGTTAACATGAGCAAGTTGGCAGCCATTAAGGCATTGAAAATATTCGGGAGACTTTCTGGCAATGGCGGATAATGGGCCCTTTTGGGGCCAAGTGGTCTCCTTTGCTGTTGTTGTTGCGGTCCATAAGTGGGTGGCGGTACTTGGTGGTATTGTTGCGGAGTTGGAGGGTCAGCGCGGGGCGCCTGGTTTTGTGGTGGAGCAAAAGAAGGTTGAGGAGTAAATTGGTGTTGTGGGGGTGAAGTGAAGAGGGTGCCTTGTGATGGAGGTGGGGGAGGTCGTGGGTTAGATTGGCGAAAAGGTGTGGGGTTGCCGACCGCGCCAACTTGCTCGTTTATGACGGTGCCCTCAGTCGTGGGCCCGCTATTGTTGACATTTGTATTCTTTTTAACCAACCTTGGTTTTGGCTCAAACATGCCCATGATGGGTGAATCTTTCATTTGGGTCTGAATGTAACGAGCTCTTTCATAAAGCTCCTCCATGGTGGTCAATCTGTTCATAGCCAGTATATGCCGGAACTGAGGGGTTGCATTGGATATAATCATCTTAACCTGTTCTGGTTCTGATAAGGTATCTTTTAACTTCTCGGCCATTGACCGCCATCTATCAGCAAATATGATGAAGTCCTCCTCGGGCTTCATTTTCTCTACAACCAAATCTGTAACTGAAAGGGAGGGTCCAACCCTGTCCCTATACTTCTGCAAGAATTTCTTCTGAACCACATCAAAATCACTAGCATCTGCAGGATCCAAGGAATAGAACCACTCGAGGGCTGGCCCCTCTAAGGATCTTCTAAATAAGTAAGCCAAGGAGGCTTTGTTGCCCTGCCAAAAGGACGTTTCATACATAAAGTCCTTTAGATGGATAAAGGATTACCAGTTCCATTGTATCGTCGAAAGTTCGGCATCTCAGAAGGTGATAAATGAAAAACTGGCAATGTAGGAAGGGAGATTTCTGGGGCATTCTTGGCAGCAGTAACCTTGTTTAGTTTTTCTTCCATGATAGCCAATTTCTGAAGGAGCAAAGCATTAGTGTCTGACTCAACCGGGGCCGAGTTCGGAATGAAGGTGTTTGGCATAGGCGTCCTTAGAATTTGGGGAGGTTGAAATAATTGGGGCCTAGCCGCTGAGTAGCTCGCTTGTTGGGCCGGCATGGCCGCAGCAGGGGTCGGTGGACAAGAGGGGGGTTTGTGCAAGACCGCCTGGTCATTAGTGAGGTGATGGCCACTCTCGGCCGGAGGGGGATTGGAGGATGAAGAGGGAACGGACTTCCCTTTCAAAGCGGCCTGAACTGCCTGCCGTTGGGAGTCATCTAATTGAGATAGGGCATTAATCAAATCGGTAACATTGAAGGACGGGGAGGGGTTCCCCGGAGTGTTGGAGGGTAAAGCCTGAGAAGAGGGCACCACCTCTTGAGTAGTGGTATCAACCACATGAACTTGAGGATAATGAGAATGAGGAGGAGGGTAATTCTCTTCATGATAGATAGAATCTTGAGGAACCTCATATGATTGACCAAAAACGTTCTCTTCCACATCATCATAGGAATATCCGTAGCTTGCCATATTGATAATCTTACCTGAACGGAGTTGCATGCTTAAAAAGAGAGAAGGCTTTACGAATGAATTATCACACAACAATCCCTCAATTCAAACAAGTTTAAACAATTCAACTCAATCAAGTTATGCAAACAAGTTGGGATGAACGCAAGATTTTAGTGTTAGGTTTGAGATTAAGGTGGATTAATTTGCAGAATAATTCACTCCTCTTTGCAAAGTGAAACCTAGTTTGGATCCAAGTGTAGCCTCCGTGTCAACTAGGTTCTTTCTCTTTTCTCACCAACGATAGGTTCTTCTAAACTCCGGGTACTTCAAGGGTACAACCGGCCCAGCGTCCGTGAGGGAATCCACGGGTGCGGGGACTTACGGAGGTCTTGGAAAAGGGATTTCCGGTCCAAAGAGACGGAATGCTCAATGGAGGGTTGTCCCGATTCCAAGAGAGGTGTGTGGAATCCTAATGTAGAGAGAGGAGGTCTCTCAACCAAATGCCACAAAATGTAGTATAAGATAAGCCAATCACAGCAATATGATCAAATGCTCAAGGTAAGCATGAATCCAGCATGAATAGATATAAACAGTAAGGTTCTGTAAACACACAGGAAAGAGGCGACCTGGAGGCAGTTGCTACTAACAAAAGAGACGACAGCGTGGCTGTCGTGAATTCTGGGAGGGGCTCTCGGACAATGCAAAAACACGCCTTGATGTGGGGCGCTAACTATGATAAAGACGCCTCTGTCAGAGGGCGTCAAATTTAAGTGGTGCGCACGATCGAGGAAAAACGCGCCTTGGTGTGAGGCGCTGCCAAATAAAAAGACGCCCGAGAGGAGGGCGCAAATTCACAGAAGCAGCAGATATGATAAAAGACGCCTTCGTGGAAGGCGTTAAATAGAGAAAAGACGCCCTGGCTGAAGGCGTTAAATAAAAAGGTGCCTTTGTGAAAGGCGTTAATTCAACAACAGCAGTAGATTTAAACACAAACTGGCTGATCCCGGGGAGTGTGCAGTGTGCACAGTGAAGGGTGTCCGTGGGGCACAAAGGAGGGGTACCGTGGGTACCAAAGGGAAAGGGCACGCGTGGGTGCCAAAGGGGAAAGGGCACAAGTGGGTGCCAAGAGGAGATGGTATATCAAAAGAAAAACAGTGGATGTCCCACCGTGATCGCCAATTTATGGATCATGGAAAAATCCACTCTTAGAGGGAAATAAGAGTGATAATAAGAATATGAAGAATAATAAGAAGAATAGTGAAAAAAAGGAGTAAGAGAGCACGTGGTGCTAATAAGGAGAGTGATCGCCAGAGGGGTTACCTCAATAATAAGAAAAGATGATCGCGAATACCTGGTGATAATAAGATGCGGGATGGATGTGAATTCCTTCCTCCACCTTCTATCGGCCGGCCGATGAAGGGGGTTTTCCTTGTTGATTACCTTGAAACAAAGAACAAACAAATAAAAGAAAAAGTGGATCAGCCAAGAGTGAGTGTAGTATCAATCCAAATAAACAATATGATGATGAAATATGAATATAGCATGCGCACCTTTTTGTTTGGTTTTAAAACCCCTAGAGAATTAAGGGTGAGGGAGGAGATGCAATACTAATGCAACAGAAGAAAAAATGATGGACGTGATGCTGCGATGAAGACAAGTATAAACAAAAGAGAAGGAACCCCTGCTGTTCCTGTAAACAGTAAAGGGGAGAACTAACGGAGCAGTAGGAAGCAGAGGAAAACGATGAAGAAATCACACGGATGAAGAAAACTCTTCTCTGCTGTTTGCTTTTTGTATTCTATCAAACTCGCGCGAGATCGGCCAGGGAGTCCTTTTATAGGATTTTGATCAAAGATAGACACAGATTCGGAAGATAAGAATAGGCAATGGTTATCAACGGCAAGGACTGTAGTTCCCAGATTGAGCAAGGTGACCAAGAAAGGCAGGGAACTCTTCAGGGAAGATGAGTTTAAGGAGGACACGAAAAGGTGAGACACGACCTACCGGAGGGCGTCATTTCAACAATTGACGACCTGCCCAAGGACGTTAATTCAAAACACGACCACGATCAGGGCGTCACTTCCTGGATTCAATTTGGGTAATAAAACCTTCTTTATTTGAAAATTACAAGAAGATGCCTGAAGCAAAGGTGTTGATTAATAACACGCCCTGAGGAAGGACGTTAATCACCAATTTTAATCGTAGTGGGACTTGTAAAATACCAGGAATTGACGCCCGTATCTGTGGTCGTCCTTTCTTAAGAACACGCCCCAGATTAGGTCACTATTTAAAACACGCCCCTATTTAAGTCGTGAATCACCAAAATGCAAGAATAAATCACAAAACCGCACAAAAATAGAAAAACTTTATATTATAGAAATATTGAAGTTCACTTTGGGGTGTTAACATAGTGACATGAGATTTGATCAACAAAGTGTCAATTTTGGCGTGTCTACAGATATGTCAAGCCCAAGGTGATCTCCCATATCACAGCATCCGGGAACGTGGGCAGAATAACACCCCCAACATTATACCCTGAAGCTAATGAAGTGCGGGTCGCTCGGCGGCACAATTATATTGAAATCCCAGACGGCCTTACCAAGCCAACTCCCGGCCTTGATACTTGATAACCCTACTGTCGAGCCTTTCAAAACTTGGGAGGTGACACAGGAAGATAGACCTAACAGCTTGTTCTATACGGCTGAAGAGCACCCTTCTCGGGAAGACACAGACTGCAGCCTCCCCGAAGACATAAGCAACCCGTCAGTTCCCGTCAAGGGTCTGACATTCACAACTAATCGGATGGCCAGGAGGATTAAGAAGCAACACATCCCCTCCGATTAGTCTCAAAAGTGCAAGGAAGCTTTCCAGAAAATGTGGTATCCCGCAAATCTGGATAAGGAAATGAGATGCGTCTCTCAGCGCCCGGGGTTGGGCTTCACCCTGGAAGAATATTATCACAGTGGCCGATATGAGGTGGACACCCTCTCCGCCTTCTACCCTGCTAAAGACAGCTCGCTGGGAGCAACCTTTGATGAATACCCAATGGAAGCTGAACATACTGATCCGGGCCAACCCGAAAATCAAGAAGCGGAGACCGTGATTCCTTGCCGATGTTGGGAGAAGGTCTATCCCAAAGAGGCGGCCATGCAAGCCGAATTTGATACGGCTAGCAGCAGCGAAGCCAAAAGTGTTATAGAAGTAGGGACCTAATGCGGGATGGATGACTCGACCAGGCTAGGACGTACGACGGACACAAGTGCAGCCAGCACTAGCACGTTAAGGCAAGCCAGGCGGCTAGCCACTGTGGTATTCTCCGGGTGAAGACGCCTCTCAACAGCGCTCTCTCTTTAGCCCAGCGATCGTCCCTTGCGAGGGAAACGTCGGGATCCCGGCGATTAAGAAACCACCGTCACCTAGGGTACCGATTCGCGTTCGGTGCTCGATCGGAGCTATGGAACGGGCACTCTCAACTCACTAGCACGGTGATTTAGATACAAGCTAACGGCCCTAATCTCACAAACGCAGCAATATAGAATGTATACTAAATTAGCAATGTGAGAATGGAATGAGCGCGTACCTCCACGTCTAGGCGTGGGGAAGAATTCCCGGCCATTTTCCGAACAACCCCGGCATGGACCATCCTGAGGGGAAGGGGCATAAAAGTGGGCTTCCTTGAAGAAGGGGAATACGGGTGGTAACTCGGGAAGCCTAATAGTGAAGGGGTCAAAAGGGTCAAAGAAGGTATGACCCCTTGTGATGAGTTCCCACAAGTCACGGTCCCATGTGTAGATGTTTTGAAGATGTGGGTAGTCACCTTCTTGAATTGTAACGGGTGGGACGGGAATCGTAGGTAAGAAGTATGATTCCTCCCTCGGACAAAAGGGTATGAATTCGGGCTCGTCCGGTAAGGGGAGGAGTAAGAGGACCTCTGTGGTTACACAACCCATGGTGCACTCGGAGGTAATAGACCCTAAGGCCGGATGGGTGAAGCTAAGACTAGCGGGTTGGTCAAAGCCTCGGGCCAGTAGGTGCGTTGCGAATCTAATCCCATGACAAGATCGTCCAACGTGTCAACATGGTGACTAGATCGAAATGTGGTATGGAAGGAGTTGACCGGCACTAAAGGTAGGATGGGGTCCATGGATGGAAAGGGATGTGGGACCAAGCCATCCTTGAGCCAACTAAAAAGTGGCTCGGCTATGTAAAGTGTTCCCGTAAGAAACACGGGTGGCTCGGGCCTTGGTGGCTCCAAATGGGATAGTTCCGAATCAAGTTCGGAAATAGAGAGTGATGACATTGGAGCTCTCATGGGTGAGGAAGGAATGTCCTTCTCATGGTGAAGGGGTCCTTGGGGTGGTTCCGGGAACAACCAATCTACCCCGATATACCGATCTAGGCTAGTACTAAACCGATCTAGGCTTGTACTAAACCTTTGCACTTTTCCCAGCATGGCTTGGAACATTGCGCCCACTTCATCTGGACTATAGGCTCGGGATGTGGCCATGGTGGCCAAGATGGGGTTGGGTCCTCTAGGAATGGATATGCAAGGCCATTTGGACAAAACACTAGACACGACCCTAAGTAATGCAAAGTTGGAATGTGACTCGATGACAACCTAGACACAACCAAGACTCGGTACGTGGCGGAGATAAGCGATCCGAAGATCACTCGCGCAAGTGTGCGGCCTTCCCGATAGGCATAGCCTAACGTTCGGACAACACCTTTTGATATACCGAGTAAAGGGATGCGATGCAAAAAGACACTTTTTTTGTTTGTTTTAAAATAATGATGACCCTAAACACGACTTAGACAATGACTAATGACTAGACGTAAATGACACTCTTTTTTTTTCTTTTTGACACCCTAGACTCAAACTCGCTCTGATACCAAATTGATGCGGGACGAGACACGGACACGACAAGCTCGCGATCGTCCCTTGATGAGGGAAGCGTCGGACGTGCATGGTTGAGAAACCGGCAAGAGCTAGGGTGGTCGGCTCGCACTTTCGTGCCCGGATCGGGTCACGGGACGGTCTCGCTCACTCTCTCGCAGCAGCGGTGATATGAAATTATAGCGAGCTAGGTCCTAAAACATGCTCTCTAGCAGTGGCATAAATAAGCATATATGAAATCAAGCAAAATGCCAAGTAAGGAGCGAAGATGATACCTCCACGCGCTCGGCGTGGGGACGACGGACCCGGCCGAAACTCGTACTCCCAGAACAATATTACACAATATTACAGAAATGTAAGCCGCTGCCCACTCCACGCGGGGAGGTAAAGGGCTACACAATGGGGTCCGGGAGGACCGAATTCGGGTTGACGGGCGGCTTCTCGCGTTGATTCAGCAACACCCGAACACGTGACGGTGGGGCCCACGTGCTGTCCGGAGGGGCCGTGTGGGACCCGGTGGCACCGCTGTAGTGGTGGATGCCCGGAGGGTCGCTCCTTAGGATGGCGGCACGCTGGTTCGCCGGCCTGAGGCCCGGCGGCTCCGTTCGGCACCGGTCGGAAAACCCGATCGGAAATCTGCCGGTTCTGTATTTCGGCGCGCGCTCCGGCGAGAATGGCGCTGCAATCAGCCCCGATGTCGGATCGACACGAGACTGGCGCCGTTGGAAAGATAGCTTGAAGTTCTTCAACCTAGGCCCAAAGATCTGGCCTGGATCTGCTCGGATCTTGACTTATGGAATTTTCAATCTCCTGTTGTACAGTAACCGAAGACTCAGACCTGTAGAGAACTTGACTATAAATTGCCTTTGACCGTGAGGTAGACGTCCGAATCTTGGGTTGTGTTCTTCAGAGAAGTTGTTGGAAATGGAGTTGGGAAGATAGAAAAATTCGTTTGGACACGTTTAGATGTGTCTATGATTTTCTGTGATTTTTTTACTGGACGAAGGTCGGATCTAGGATCTGACTGAAAGTACTGTAGCTATGGTAGAACATGAATTATTAAAAATAGGTAGAAGGTTGATAAAAATTTAAGAAAAATGGTGATGGTAGGGGACGATGGACAGAACACCCAGTTAAATTGGGAGGTCTAAAAAAATTCAAAAGGGTGGTCGAAGGTGGAGAACTCAGGGCTACTGTCACTGTAGACAGTGACAGAACAGATCTGAGATTGAGAGTTGAACGAAATGGTAAAGATATGAAACGGTGGCTTTTGAACCTGGATTGTTTTGTGTAGAATTGGCTAGAAGATAGGAACCAACCCTCAAAATTTCAAATCGATCTGAGCTCATGACTGGCTTCAGGAATTCACGAACTGCACCTCTGTCCAGTAGGACAGAAAACCGAAGACGATCCCGTGGCGGCTCGAAGGCGGCACGAACGGCGGCGGCGGCAGCACCAATGAAGATCAGAGGTTGAGAGGGGGAGATAGAAGATTGATACACTCTAGAACTTGAGGTTTGAGGAGAAGAACACCTGGGGGAGAGAGGAACAAGGGCACACCCTTCAATGGCTCAAGCCAATTTTACAAATTTTTCTTCATTAATCTCTAATGACACTATACATAGGTTTATATAGAAAATAGCAAGGGGTGGGGGGGCTGATAATTTCGTGGGAAATATGTCATTTTCATCCCCCATGTGGTCAAAACTCAAAAAAAATAAATTACATATGAATGGAGCACTCCTTTGACTAGGTAGGTAAGGTAGGTGGCCTACCTTTGAAATTTTAATCCCTTTGTCTCCCATGTGGTCAATTAGCATTCAAACCTTCTAGATTGCCACCTAGGATGGTTGACCAGCCCCACATGGATGAGGTGGACCAATGGGGAAGGGGAGGGGGCCCCCTAACTGGACCTACTACACATTTGCAGAAAAACCCACACAATCCAAGGGAATGACGCATTGGCTTACAAAGCCGTACAATTGCGCTTATACTTTCCCATGGATATAAAAATAAACTAAAGGACACAAATGCAAAATAAAATGTACATGCTCGGCGTCGATTCCCATCAGGACCTCTCCCTCCTGTGGAGTCCTTCCAACAACGACCTCCGCACCCCTTGTGCCAATCGGGGAAGCCTTGGCTAGCCCCGACCAGGAGGTGTGTGCTGCCGATAATGGGACTGCCACTCCTATTGAAGATGCAACTGCCCCAGAAGGCGAGATCTCCTCCCCTTCTGCTACGAGACTGGGTTGCTGTTCCAACCCAACAACAAGCAGTTGCCAGTCGATCACGACTACGACCCCATCTGCAAGGATTGAAGCTATTGTCTTACCCTGGGAGACTGCAATGGTAGGGGATTTGCTGAAAGAACAATACGCGTGGCCGCTATCAGATAGAACAGAGGACTTCCGAGAAGCTCTGATGGTGTCAGATGAGGGAGTCGAAGTACTCGACCCTCAAGATGGTATTCCAGACCTCGTCGACCTCCAGCCGGCACCTCCGAGATAGAAGACGGAGGCGAAGCCACAGTCGACGAACTGATAGAAGTCAACTTGGGAAGTAAGGAGGACCCTAGGCCTACCTTCCTCAGTGCCCAACTGTCCCCAGAAGAACGGGAGCTGTACACCCAACTATTGCAAGAATACCGGGATTGCTTCGCCTGGACTTACAAAGAGATGCCAGGTCTGAATCCTGCAGTTTCACAGCATGAGTTGGCAATCAGCCCTGAAGCCGAGCCGGCAAAGCAACCACCGCGACGCATGAGACCAGAACTCATCACTCAAATTTATGCTGAAGTCAACAAGCTTATTGACGTGGGATTTGTCGAAGAAAACCAGTACACCACATGGTTGGCGAATATCATCCCCGTGAAAAAGAAAAATGGACAGATCCGGATATGTGTTGACTTTCGAGATCTAAATAAAGCATGTCCCAAGGATGACTTTCCGATGCCAATAACGGAAGTCATGATTGATGCTACAACCGGTCATGAGGCCCTGTCATTCCTGGATGGGTCATCCGGCTACAACCAGATTTGGATCACGGAGCATGATCGGGTTCACACTGCCTTCCGAACCCCTAAAGGCATCTATCACTATAAGAGGATGCCGTTCGGACTAAAGAATGCTGGTGCAACTTATCAACACGCAATGACCAGAATCTTCGATGAGTTGCTCTATCACAAGGTCGAGTGCTACATAGATGATCTGGTGGTCAAGACCAGAAGAAAACAAGACCATCTGCAGGACCTCCGGATTATCTTTCAGAGGCTGAGGTAGCATGAGCTAAAGATGAACCCTATGAAATGCGCGTTCGGAGTGTCGAGCGGAAAGTTCTTGGGCTTCATTGTCCGATATCGGGGAATCGAGATAGACCCCGCAAAGATCAAAGCAATTCAGGAGTTACCTGCACCGAGAAATCTCTCCGAGCTAAGATCACTACAGGGCCGTTTGGCCTATATCCGGCGGTTCATTTCCAATTTGTCAGGGCGATGCCAGCCTTTCCACAAATTGATGATGAAGGATGTTCCCTTTTATTGGGATGAAGATTGCCAGACAGCTTTTGACAAGTTGAAAGACTATCTGAAGACTCCTCCAGTGCTGGGCGCACCGGTGAAAGGACGGCTGTTGATATTATATATAGCAGCCACACATAATTTCCTGGGGGCAATGCTGGCCCAGAATAATGAAGAAGGGAAAGAGCAAGCCCTCTATTACCTCTGTCGGAGACTGGTCAGAACTGAGGAGAAATATACCTATATTGAGAAAATCTGTCTGGCGCTGGTCTTCACAGTTAAGAAGCTTCGACACTACATGTTGTCGCATGAAATCAGCTTGGTATCCAAAGAGGACCCACTAAAATATATTATGTCCCAGCCGGCACTCAAAGGTCGTCTGGGCAAATGGGCAGTAATCCTTATGGAGTTTGACATCTTCTATGTGCCGCGCAAGGCCGTGAAGGGCCAAGCTATTGCAGACTTCTTCGCGGAGCACCTAGTACCCGGGGACTGCCCGCTTGAACCGGAGCTTCCTGAAGATGAAACCCTGGAAGCCGCTCAGGTGCGGCCCTCCTTATGGCAGCTATATTTCGATGGTGCTTCCAGAATTGACACCTCTACCACTGGATCAGCCAAGGTCAGGGCAGGAGCAGGCATAGTCCTGAAATCTCCAGAAGGGGAAGTGGTGCACACATCTTGCTCGATAAATAAGCATTGCACAAATAACGAAGCAGAGTATGAAGCCTTGATAATCGGGTTGCAAATTGCTCTATCCATGGGAATTCAGATGCTAGAAGCATTCAGGGACTCCATGCTAGTTTTAAAACAACTGGAAGGAGAGTTCGATGTGTGAAAGTAAGAGCTTCTCCCCTACCATCAGTTGGCAACCCGCCTGATGTCAAGATTCTACTTCATCAGCATCAAGCATATCAACCGAGGCCAGAATGCTCAGGCAGACGCCCTCGCTAAGCTGTCCAGTTCTTTGGCGGTCCCACCAGAGGCGAGCCTGAATATAACATTGATCAACCGCTGACAAGTCCCCAGTGTAACATAGGTCTTAGCCGACGAACAAGAGATTAAGGTGGTAGCCATCGAAGAGGTTCAGCAGCCCGATTGGCGAGAACATCTCCTGCGGTGGTTCCAACACCAGCGGCTCCCAAAAGAAAAAGAACAGAGAATGAAACTCCTGAGGGTCAAAGACTCTTACGAGATGAGGAATGGAACCTTGTTCCGAATAATGGCAGATGCCCGAAGAAAAGTCCTACTTCGTTGCTTGTCCTCAGTAGAAGCGGGGCAGGTGATGTAAGAAATCCATGCAGGATCAGCTGGAGCACATCAGGCTGGCCCAAAGATGAAAATTGAGATAAAGAAATTGGGTTACTATTGGCCCACTATATTTGATGACTGCTGCAAGTTCGCTAAAGCTTGTCAGAAATGTCAAGAGCACGCCAATGTGTCAAGAAGATCTCCAGTGCCACTACATCCTACCTTACCCAGCTGGCCATTTGCTCAGTGGGGCACGGACGTGGTAGGGCCGCTACCAACGTCTTCATCAGGGTGCAAATACATCTTAGCAGCTACAGACTACTTCTCTAGATGGGCAGAAGCGGTCGCGTTAAGAGATGTAACGGGGGAACTAGTCGCAAGATTCTTCTGGCAGAACATAATATTCTAGTTTGGGATTCCCAGCCGAATTATCTCTGACAATGGCAGCCATTTCAAAAATCTGAAGGTTTACCGACTAGCCGAGAAATACAAGATTGACTGGAGGACATCGTCCCCCTACAACCCTCAAGCCAATGGACTTGCAGAAGCCTTCAACAAGACACTATGCACGTTGCTGGCAAAGACTGTTAAGTCTAATAAAAAGGACTGGGAAGAAAGGATGTACGAGGCGCTCTGGGCCTATCGTATCATCTATAAAACCCCAACCGACTGTTCACCATTCTCCCTCGTGTATGGGTTAGAGGCTGTGGTGCCGATTGAATTAGTAGTTCCTTCACTATGAGTCGCCATCCAACATGGACTAGTCAGCGGTGAACAAACCAATGCAGAAAGAAGATTGGAAGAGCTCGCCGAGCTCGAAGGAAAGCGCCTCCGGGCGGAACAAAACATCCAACTCTACCAAGATCGCATGGCCCGTGCTTTCGATAAGCTGGTCAAAGGTCAAGAATTCAAGAAAGGAGACCTGGTGATGGTCAAGAGAAGAGAAGTGATGGCCTCCAATCCCAAAGGGAAGTTGGTCGAAAACTGGGTCGGACCGTACATCGTCCAGCGAGTATATAAGGGAGGTGCTTACATCCTGGTGGACCACAAAGGAGTCATTCAGTTCTCCCCACTCAATGGGAAGCATATGAAGCTGTATCATACGGCACAACCCACATTCCCTGAGTGATCGGAATACCTTTCCTTGGTCTAATGGCACTCCGCCCTGACCGAGCTACCCCCACCTTGGTTCAGTGGCATTCCGCCCTAACCAAGCTACCCTCACCTTGATTCAGTGGCATTCCGCCATAACCGAGCTACCGTCACCTTGGTTCAGTGGCATTCCGCCCTAACCGAGCTACCGTTACCTTGGTTCAGTGGCATTCCGTCCTAATCAAGCTACCCTCACCTTGGTCTAGTGGCACTCCGCCCTGACCAAGCTACCCTAACCTTGGTCTAGTGGCACTCCGCCCTGACCGAGCTACCCTCACCTTGGTTCAGTGGCATTCCGCCCTAACTGAGCTACCTTCACCTTGGTCTGGTGGCATTCCGCCTTCACCGAGCTACCGTTACCTTTGTTCAGTGGCATTCCGTCCTAACTGAGCTACCCTCACCTTGGTTCAGTGGCACTCCGCCTTGACCGAGCTACCCTCACCTTGGTTTAGTGACATTCCGCCCTAACCGAGCTACCCTCACCTTGGTTCAGTGGCATGCCGCCCTAACCAAGCTACCGTCACCTTGGTCTAATGGCATTCCGCCCTGACCGAGCTACCCTCACCTTGGTCTAGTGGCATTCCGCCCAGACCAAGCTACCTTCACCTTGGTCTAATGGCACTCCACCTTGACCGAGCTACCCTCACCTTGGTTCAGTGGCACTGTGCCCTAACCGAACTACCCACATCTCGGTCGAGTGATGGTCGGCCCCGACCAGACTCGCATGGTGTCTACGATATTGCCATTACGGGCCTTACGCCCGAATCGGCACAAATCTACCCCTTTGCGTTAGCATTGCCTTCTTGCTGACGAATAAACTCTTTTTCTCGGCACAAGACTTCATGTCCTAGCTGACCTTTATACAGCATTGCCATTGCAGGCCTTACGTCCGAATTGACACAAATCTACCCCTTTGCGTCAGCATTGCCTTCTTGCTGACGAATAAACCCTTTTCTCGGTGCAAGACTTCATGTCCTAGCCAACCTTTATACAGTATTGCCATTGCGGGCCTTACGCCCGAATCGGCACAAATATACCCCTTTGCGTCAGCATTGCCTTCTTGCTTACGAATAAACCCTTTTCTCGACGCAAGACTTCATGTCCTAGCCGACCTTTATACAGCATTGCCATTGCAGGCCTTACGCCCGAATCGGCACAAATCTCCCCCTTTGCTTCAGCATTACCTTGTTGCTGACGAATGAACCCTTTTCTCGGTGCAAGACTTCATGTCCTAGCCGACCTTTATACGACGTTGCCATTGTAGGCCTTACGCTCAGATCGGCCCAAATCTAGCCTTTGTGTCAGCATTGCCTTCGTGCTAACGAGTAAACCCTCTTTCTCGGCGTAAGACTTCGTGTCCTAGCCGGCTCTCTCAACATCCTTCTATTACGTGAGCAAAAAATAGATGGGGTTAAAAATGGAGATACCTCGCCAGTCTTGTTCCTAAATGAGGAGAAGGGCAAAAATGGCTATAACCCGGCTGTAGCGAAAACCAGAAAGGGCGTTATGGGTAAAATCGGGTACCCCATCACGTGAAAACCCGAATGGGCGCGCGGGCAAAAGCAAGAGGGGGCTGGCCTCGACGAAAACCCGAAAGGGCGCTCAAGTTAGTAAAGTGGTAATCCAAAAAGGTTCCTCTTTATTCTCCTCCTAACGAGACTCCCAAAGGACGATCATCAAGAGTCCCGTCGAAAATCTCCTAACAAACCTATGTTCAACCCTCGTCATCATCGACGAGATCGGTCGATCTCTACCCCTAACTTGGACCTTCCATCCCTGTTAATGTGTCTATCCTTGCTTCGACATGTCACCCATGCCGATGAATAAACCTATGTTCGACCCTCATCATCATCGACTAGATCGGTCGATCTCTACCCTTAACTTGGACCTTCCGTCCCTGTTAATGAGTCTATCCTTGCTTCGACATGTGACCCATGCCGATGAATAAACCTATGTTCGACCCTCGTCATCATCGGTGAGATCGGTCAGCCTCAATCCCTTAACTTGGACCTTCCGTCCCTGTTAATGAGTCTATCCTTGCTTCGACATGTGACCCATGCCAATGAATAAACCTATGTTCGACCCTCGTCATCATCGGTGAGATCGGTCGATCTCTACCCTTAACTTGGACCTTCCGTCCCTGTTAATGATTCTATCCTTGCTTTGACATGTGACCCATGCCTATGAATAAACCTATGTTCGACCCTCGTCATCATCGGTGGGATCGGTCAGCCTCTATCCCCTAACCTGGACCTTCCGTTCCTGTTAAGAACTATACCCTTTGCTTCGACATTTAACCAATGTCGACGAATTAAACTAGGATCCGACCCTTGTCATCATTAACAAGGTCGATCGGCATGCTAGCGGGTAGGCTCTCCTGTGTCCCGGCTTCTTCCTAAAAAAAAAAGAAGAGAAAAAAGATGGGGTTAAAAATAGAGATACCCCGCCGGCCTTGTTCCAACATTAGGGCAAGGGCAAAAATGGCCATAACCCGACTGTAGCGAAAACCCGAAAGGGCGTTACAGGCAAAATCGGGTACCCCGCCACGTGAAAACCTGAAGGGGCGCGTGGGCAAAAGTAAGAGGGGGCTGGCTTCGGCAAAAACCCTAAAGGGCGCATGAGTCAGTAATGTGATAAAAAAAAGAGAAAAAATGAATGATGAGATGATGACGTAGTAGCGAGGTTAGCCTCATTCACCATTCCACTTCCTGCTACCTTTTTCGGCCCTTGTCACCATTGGCAAGACCGGCCCATCTTTTCGACCCTTGTCACCATCGGCAAGATCGGTCGCTACCTTTTTCGGCCCTTGTCACCACCGGCAAGACCGTCTACCATTCCGAACCATGTCACCATCGGCAAGATCGGTCGCTACCTCTTCCGACCCTTGTCACCATTGGCAAGATCGGTCGCTACCTTTTTCGGCCCTTGTCACCATCGGTAAGACCGTCTACCATTCCGACCCTTGTCACCATTGACAAGATCGGTCGCTACCATTCTGACCCTTGTCACCATCGGCAAGATCGGTCGCTACCTCTTCCGACCCTTGTCACCATCGGCAAGATCGGTCGCTACCTCTTCCGACCCTTGTCACCATCGGCAAGATCGGTCGCTACCTTTTTCGGCCCTTGTCACCATCGGCAAGACCGTCTACCATTCCGACCCTTGTCACCATCGGCAAGATCGGTCGCTACCTTTTTCGGCCCTTGTCACCATCGGCAAGACCGTCTACCATTCCGACCCTTGTCAACATCGGTAAGATCGGTCGCTACCTCTTCTGACCCTTGTCACCATCGGCAAGATCGGTCGCTACCTCTTTCGACCCTTGTCACCATCGGCAAGATCGGTCGCTACCTCTTCCGACCCTTGTCACCATCGGCAAGATCGGTCGCTACCCCTTTCGGCCCTTGTCACCATCGGCAAGATCGGTCGCTACCTTTTTCAGTTTCTGTCATCATCGGCAAGACCATCTACCACTCTGACCCTTGTCACCATCGGCAAGATCGGTCGCTACCTCTTCCGACCCTTGTCACCATCGACAAGATCGGTCGCTACCCCTTTCGGCCCTTGTCACCATCGGCAAGATCGGTCGCTTTCTTTTTCGGTTTCTATCATCATCGGCAAGGCCGTCCACCACTTCGGCCCTTGCCACCATTGGCAAGATCGGTCGCTACCCATTTCGACCCTTGTCACCATCGGCAAGATCGGTCGCTACCCCTTTCGGCCCTTGTCACCATCTGCAAGATCGGTCGCTACCTTTTTCGATTTCTGTCACCATTGTCTTTCTCCTTTGTCACTGTTTATTTATTTCGGCCAGATTAACCTCGTGCCGTATTAACATTCAAACGGTGCAGGATTAGTGATGTGACAGCAAATGCCGCGGAGACTTTGATTCCTTGGACCTAATTCGCAATCACAATTACAAGGCGCCGAGAATAAGTTAAAGCTACCAACGCACCGTGCGCACACGATTCCCGTGGTGACCCGGTGACGCCGAGTCGAGGTGATGGAGATAGCCCCTAACTGGTTAGAGGACCAGCACCACTTTAGTTAGCCCTCCCGAAGGTTTGAAAGCCCACAAACAAGGGTGGCCGGATGCCTTAAGGGCACGGGGTCACTCGCTCACTTATAGCCACGGTGACCACACTGAAAGGTGGCGCCGGGATCGGGCACTCGCTCTCCTACCGGCCGATATGTTTCGCAGATATTAAATAAACAAGTATAAGGAGGCAAGGGCAGGAGGCTCACCTGGTTGGTTTGAGGAAACCAACCCCGGTCAGAGACGAGGGCGAGCGGGGAAGTGTGGGTTCCCCGCACACTGCGCCGATGAAGCTTCGAACCTGTTTAAGTGTACACTTACTACACCTCACGCAGGAGGGTGATCTCGGGGATGGGAATTGATGGATTACAATAAACATTACCTCCCGCAGGGAGGGGCGGTAAGCCGGCCAGGCAAGAGGAGGGAAATAAGCTAGTAGCCCACGAGGAGGGACCGCTTCCGAAGTGGACCGCTGGCTGTGGATGTTGATAGGCAGTCGGTGTAGTCCCTGTAGATCTCGGTCAGGAATTTCGCCGATGACAAGCCCAGAGGGGATCTTCTCGTAACAGGAATCCAAACGCCTCTGATTTATATCAATTTATTCTGTCGTCGGCGATGGCTGCAGTGGAGGTCTGAGCAGAGCAACAGATTCTGGGGCGGGTGGCTCCCTGTTTCTATCTGCAACTTGCAGAAGTGGCTCCGATCGCTCCTGGATGCCAAATCATGAACAGTTAGAGCTGCTGGAACCGGGGATGAAGCCTCTACACAGAAAAACTGACGGCAACACCTTCTGAGGTCAGGGTGGACAGGGGGATGCTGACGAGCGGGAACTGGTCGCAGCAGACTGCCGGAGGCAGACCCGCGCGACTGAGGGAGAAAATTCGGAACTCTGGCCCCCGGATGTCGAATGAGGTTCTGTCTCCTGCTCCTGGTCGGGGACAGGGGAAGGAAGAACTTTGATGAAGAGCCTTCGGTCTGATTCCTTTGCCGTTGGTTGTGCAGTTGCTTCCAACCGGGATCAGGCTCTCTGCAGAGGATGTCTGGCGCAGTTGGGGAAGAACAGCTCTCCCGGTCGGCCACGAACTCGGAACGGGACGATTCCACCTCGCCTGCGTAGTGGACTGGACGACCTTTCCAGAAAGGTATGGTACGTCTTCAGATGACACCGTTGGGCTCCGTGGCAGCTTCTGCAAGATGAACCTTCTTCTGCTACCTGCAGACTTGGCTAAGCAAAGGGGTGGTGGTGGAGCTTGGTTAAAGGGAATGGTGTTTTAACTATGGGGGAAGGCTGGTGGTGATGGTAGATGGGGGATGGGATGTGGGAGAATGATGAGAGGGGTGGAGGAGGGACGGTGGAGGTCCAGGAGGGTGGAGGGTCCGCAGCTATCCAAAGGGGTGGTGGGGGTCGGCCAAGGGAATGGGGGGTGGGCTAGTGTGGTGGGTGCGCAACCAGCAGGGGTATAGGGGGGTTAATTTGCTCTAGGGATATGAATGGAGGGTGTGGGGAAGAGGGAGGGCTGCTTGGGGGAGAGGAAAGGCTGCCTTGGAGAATGAAGAGGTGTATGGGGAATGGGAAGAGTTGCCTAGGGTGGAGGAGGTAATGAAGGGAGTTATGAGTCTTGGGAATATGAAAGGGTGGAGGGATGAGGTGGCAGCTGAGGTGGCAGGGGGAGGGGGAGGTGAAAGGGCAGGTTCGCCCAAGGGAGAGAGAGAGAGGAGGAGGAAGAGAGAGAGAGGGGGTCGGCCCCCTTAGTGAGAGAGAGAGAAGGAGAGAGTGAAGGCTAGAGAGAGAGAGAGAAGTGCACTTATGCTTGCAATATTCAAATCTTCATTAGCTCAAAAGAGGGGGTTTGGGGTCCTATATATAGGAAAACCCAATTTACAAAAAGTCCTCATGAAATGGACAAATGACGGAAGACCAAGGGGTGGGGAGAGGGGCGCCCATGGGCCAGACCAAAGAAATGGCCCAATAAGACCTACTAGCCCCATTAGCCCACTAGCCTACATACAAGCATAAGTAAATAACATGATAACCTAGTAACATGACTCAAAACATAGGCAAATACATCAAAATGACTCAAGAAAATAGGAAAATGTAATAGGATGATAAGCACCAATGTTCCGTCTGAAGAAGGGCTGCTCCCTAGCTGCCTCCGGGAGGGAGAGAAGTGCCAAGCCAGAGGGTATGTGGTGTGATGCCCTCATCAATTCTCCCGGACGGCGAAGAGCTCGACTCTGTCGAGTAAAGGCCCTCCCTGCTGCGGTACTGCTCTAGGAGATCGGGGGACAGCTGCTGGAGATCCTCCCGGCTCACCCAGGTATCGTCCGAGGGTGGTCGTCCCTTCCACCTGACCAGGTAGCGCTCATACGCCTTGCTCCTTGTGATGGTAACATGTTCAGCTAATATCTGCTCCACTTCATCGCGCCGGTTTCTCAAATGGGGTTGAGCTTTCTGGGGTGTGGGGGCGCTCTCAAAGGAGGGAGTAGGCTGGATTTCCTCACCGGGTGTCACCGTGGGGCCCTTGTAGGGCACCAGGTCAACCACATTGAATGTGGGGCTTACTCCGTACTCTTCAGGGAGGTCCAACACGTAAGCATTCGTGCCAAGGCATCTCAGCACCTGGAAGGGGCCAGCTCCACGCGACCTCAACTTCGAAGTATTCCCAGGGAACAACCTCTCAGTTCTCACCATCACAAAATCACCAATATGGAATTCTTGGTGGTGGCGGTGGGAGTCAGCAGACTTCTTGTAAATCTCGTTGCTCTTGTTGATGTTTTTGCGAATGTTTCCAGGCAACTCTGTGAATGTTGATTCACTAGTGGATAATGGGGGTCCTGGACAACCAAATGGGGACCTAGCATGCAGTGGCGCTACATAGACTTCGATGGACCTAGGAGGACCGGGACATCCATAGATGAGACTATCATGCAAAGGGGTGTTTGATGCCGGGGGTCCGGGACATCCATGAATGCTTTCTTCATGTTTTGACTTTACTTGGATTGACCTAGGGGGGCCTGGACATCCAGATGTAAACCTATCATGCTTAGAAGTCATGTGGACCTTGATGCACTTAGGTGGTCCGAGGCAGCCACACGTGGCCCTATCATGAATGAGATGGATGAAGAGTGGGGGAGGACCCGGTTGTTCAAATGTAATCCTGTCGTGCACTGGACCCAGTGTGTATGTGACACAAATGACATGACTAGCCTTACCACATGATGCAGAATGTTGTGACATATGTATTTCTATCAAGATGGTCCCATCTTTTGGTGAGGGTTGGTTTGGGGGTCTCCACTCATGGGGTTCGAAGGGGTCCCAGAAAGTGGACATCTTGGGATGGGTTAATTCCTCATTTCCTAGGTGGATGTCACCCTTGGTCATGGCTCTCATGGTGTGGGCTAAGTTTTGGAATGGGTGGGTTAGGTTTGACATGGTGTGTGAGGGTAGAAAAATGTTGGTGTTGAGTAAGGTGGGTGGGTATAGGAAGGGATCGAATGGGTCATGGTATGGGTTACCTAGAAACTCTAGGTCCACATGTGGTGGGGAGTCATTCACCTCTATTGAGATTTTTGGGCAAAAGTTGTTGGTGGGTGGGTTAGCCTTGTGAGGATGGCTGGGTTTTCTTCCTGAAATGAGGAGCTCCAATTTAAGGATGGCCTCGGGCTCATCGGGTGTGGGAAGAAAGAGAAGGAGGTCGTTAATGTAGCAACCAACAGTGCAAACCGAAGTGATAGACCCGACACATGGGTGTAGAAGACCAAGGCTCCTAGGTTGGTCGACCATAGGGTTCAACATAGCCGTCAACTCCACTTGCCATGCTAGGCCTTGTAGGAGGTCCCCTAGAGTTTCCACTTGGTAAGAGGATTGGATGGTGGTGCGATAGGTGGAGAAGGGTACTATGGGGAGGTGTCGTTCCATGGGAGGGTTGACATGGGGAAAGATAGGGTGAACCGGATTTTCCTCTAACCATTTAGCCAGGGGCTCACTTATGAAAAGTTCACTCCTATTTAGAGAGGGTGGTGTAAAAGGTGAAGTTCTTTCCTTGGTTTGGGCAAGGGTTTCCTCCAAGGTGGGGAGTGGTTCTAGGGTGTCCACCACTATGATGTCGAGTGTGGGAGTCATGGGTTCCTCTACCAAGGAGGTGTGATGGTCTTTTGAAGGTGGAGTGATGAGGGTAGGTGTATGGTACCCCCGGGGTGGAAGGTAAAGGGAAATTTGGTTCAGGATCGGTAGGGGAAGAAGTGGAGGCCTAGGTTGGGGTAGGGTTGTGGTTGACAGTGGAAGATGGGTTGGGTGGGGTGGCTTGGGTTGGCCAGTCATGGGTGGAGTGTCCCTTACAGGGGAAAGTTGAGGGGTAGTGATAGGGGCTAAGGGGCAGTGTGGAGTATGGGTTTCATGGGAAATTGTGGGTTGGGGTGGGAGTAGGTTGATGGGGTCAGGCTCCCCTCGACCCGACTCTTGGCATTGTGCCTCATATTCTTCTTCCCAATTAAGGGGTGCTTCATGGACTTCAATCACCTCCTCAAGTTCCCCTTGGGTAGGGGTAACTACTTCTTCTAAAGCCAATGGGGTGGGAAGGTCTTTTGATGATGGGGTGTTGCTAGCCGGTGTGTGATGCACCCGGGGTGGTGAACAAGGAGGGGACTCCGATGGATGGGAGAGGACATGGGTGTTGTTGAATCGGAAGGCTCCCGGAAGGTGTGGCGGATGCACTAGGCAAGTCCGACGTGTCGGGTCAATGTTGGCATTCCTTTCATCTAACCATCTCCTACCTAGGATTATGCAAGGGCCCGCCAAAGTGCCAATTTGACACCAAGCTCCATCACAGTATGTGGTCTTCCCAAACCATTTATGGAATTCAACGAAGACTTGGTCTCCGTCTTGCACAATTTGTCCGGTCCTAGAAAGAGAGGCAACGATATCGGGGGATACCCAATTATCAGACTCCAAGTCAATAAAATCGATTTCCGTAGGCTCTCCATTGGGTAGGTATGCAAGGGATATGATTGGGAGTGGGATCATTTGGTCCGTAGACTCATTGATAGTGGGTGGTGGACAATGCATGGGACGGTCTGTCGGGGACTCTAATGCAAGCGTGCCCATGGACTAGACTCGTAGAGACGAGTCTAAAACTTGCTCTGATACCAAGTTGATGTGACACCAAATGCCGTGGAGACTTTGATTCCTTAGACCTAATTCGCAATCACAATTACAAGGCGCCGAGAATAAGTTAAAGCTACCAACGCACCGTGCGCACACGATTCCCGTGGTGACCCGGTGACGCCGAGTCGAGGTGATGGAGATAGCCCCTAACTGGTTAGAGGACCAGCACCACTTTAGTTAGCCCTCCCGAAGGTTTGAAAGCCCACAAACAAGGGTGGCCGGATGCCTTAAGGGCACGGGTTCACTCGCTCACTTATAGCCACGGTGACCACACTGAAAGGTGGCACCGGGATCGGGCACTCGCTCTCCTACCGGCCGATATGTTTCGCAGATATTAAATAAACAAGTATAAGGAGGCAAGGGCAGGAGGCTCACCTGGTTGGTTTGAGGAAACCAACCCCGGTCGGAGACGAGGGCGAGCGGGGAAGTGTGGGTTCCCCGCACACTGCGCCGATGAAGCTTCGAACCTATTTAAGTGTACACTCACTACACCTCACGCAGGAGGGTGATCTCGGGGATGGGAATTGATGGATTACAACAAACACTACCTCCCGCAGGGAGGGGCGGTAAGCCGGCCAGGCAAGAGGAGGGAAATAAGCTAGTAGCCCACGAGGAGGGACCGCTTCCGAAGTGGACCGCTGGCTGTGGATGTTGATAGGCAGTCGGTGTAGTCCCTGTAGATCTCGGTCAAGAATTTCGCCGATGACAAGCCGAGGGGTGATCTTCTCGTAACAGGAATCCAAACGCCTCTAATTTATATCAATTTATTCTGTCGTCGGCGATGGCTGCAGTGGAGGTCTGAGCAGAGCAACAGATTCTGGGGCGGGTGGCTCCCTGTTTCTATCTGCAACTTGCAGAAGTGGCTCCGATCGCTCCTGGACTCCGAATCACGAACAGTCGGAGCCACTGGAACCGGGGACAAAGCCTCTACACAGAAAAACTGACGGCAACACCTTCTGAGGTCGGGTGGACAGGGGAACGCCGACGAGCGGGAACTGGTCGCAGCACACTGCCGGAGGCAGACCCGCGCGACTGATGGAGAAAATTCGGAACTCTGGCCCCCGGATGCCGAATGAGGTTCTGTCTCCTGCTCCTGGTCAGGGACGAGGGAAGGAAGAACTTTGATGAAGAGCTTTCGGTCTGATTCCTTTTTCGTTGGTCGTGCAGTTGCTTCCAACCGGGATCAGGCTCTCTGCAGAGGATGTCTGGCGCAGTTGGGGAAGAACAGCTCTCCCGGTCGGCCACGAACTCAGAACGGGACGATTCCACCTCGCCTGCGTAGTGGACTGGACGACCTTTCCAGAAAGGTATGGTACGTCTTCAGATGACACCGTTGGGCTCCGTGGCAGCTTCTGCAAGAGGAACCTTCTTCTGCTACCTGCAGACTTGGCTAAGCAAAGGGGTGGTGGTGGAGCTTGGTTAAAGGGAATGGTGTTTTAACTGTGGGGGAAGGCTGGTGGTGATGGTAGATGGGGGATGGGATGTGGGAGAATGATGAGAGGGGTGGAGGAGGGACGGTGGAGGTCCAGGAGGGTGGAGGGTCCGCAGCTATCCAAAGGGGTGGTGGGGGTCGGCCAAGGGAATAGGGGGTGGGCTAGTGTGGTGGGTGCGCAACCAGCAGGGGTATAGGGGGGTTAATTTGCTCTAGGGATATGAATGAAGGGTGTGGGGAAGAGGGAGGGCTGCTTGGGGGAGAGGAAAGGCTGCCTTGGAGAATGAAGAGGTGTATGGGGAATGGGAAGAGTTGCCTAGGGTGGAGGAGGTAATGAAGGGAGTTATGAGTCTTGGGAATATGAAAGGGTGGAGGGATGAGGTGGCAGCTGAGGTGGCAGGGGGAGGGGGAGGTGAAAGGGCAGGTTCGCCCAAGGGAGAGAGAGAGAGGAGGAGGAAGAGAGAGAGAGGGGGTCGGCCCCCTTAGTGAGAGAGAGAGAAGGAGAGAGTGAAGGCTAGAGAGAGAGAGAGAAGTGCACTTATGCTTGCAATATTCAAATCTTCATTAGCTCAAAAGAGGGGGTTTGGGGTCCTATATATAGGAAAACCCAATTTACAAAAAGTCCTCATGAAATGGACAAATGACGGAAGACCAAGGGGTGGGGAGAGGGGCGCCCATGGGCCAGACCAAAGAAATGGCCCAATAAGACCTACTAGCCCCATTAGCCCACTAGCCTACATACAAGCATAAGTAAATAACATGATAACCTAGTAACATGACTCAAAACATAGGCAAATACATCAAAATGACTCAAGAAAATAGGAAAATGTAATAGGATGATAAGCACCAATGTTCCGTCTGAAGAAGGGCTGCTCCCTAGCTGCCTCCGGGAGGGAGAGAAGTGCCAAGCCAGAGGGTATGTGGTGTGATGCCCTCATCAATTAGCATCCGTGCCGGAATAAGGGCCATCCCAAGCTCCTGTCAACTGAAGAGGAGCTCATTCTGGGTGGAGCTCATCCGTCGGCCTCGCTGCACTCGTGCCTTGCTCACAACACCCACGGCTGGGGGGCATTTGTTGGCACTCAATATATCACTCGCGGCGACCAAGCCTCGAAGATGAATGACACGGCCCACAGGAGCATAGAAGCCGATAAATATCAACATATTGAAGACTTCTCAAGATGCCAGAGCCTCAAGTCACCCCGTATGAACATGTGGACTTCACCTCAGAAGAATCGAGATGAACTCACAACCAACCGGCAGTGCGACCAAGCCTGCCCAATGAACCGGCATCGACTCCGTCGTGCCGCAAACACTACACCCGTTGTCCGACCAAGGACGACGGTCTACCCGGTGGCTACCCACCTCATGAAAGACTCTCCTAAGATGAAAGAGTACCCTTGGCTCTTCAGAACGGAGGACCGAAAACTCTGTCGGCAGAAGATCCCGGTCACCCGGCACGGGTACGGCTTCCCGCCAAGATGGGCCCGTTAGTGGCCGAATGATCGCCCAGCCTAGGCGGAACTATCCCGGGTGTTATCCCACCCTCCAGGAAGCTTTGAGCACAAGCCAGACCAACCCAGCGACACTTGTCATAGCGCCGAGAGCCGTGTCAATGGAAAACCCGCGTGTGCAAACCAAAGTCATCTGAAGTTCCGAGAATGGCCGTACGTCTTCCTGAGAGCTTCGACAAGGCATCTCGTCGAGGTTTTGAAGAACGATGGCTAGATAAATGTTCATGGTGCTCCCCGGAACCATCCCCGGACTCATCGGCTGACCTGCGACGTGCGAAGGACGCTAATACGGCGCCCCCTATTAGCCGGCGCCCTGCTATTCTGGCGCGCAAAAGGCAACGGAGCTCCTTCACGGCGCGCCATTCCTCATGCCGGATGAGGCTTCGAGCTTGCTTCTATTTATAGGTGGTTGCTGATAACTTCATATTTTCACCTATTATTTTCATGAATGTTTGAGAGATAATTTTAAGTAAAATGTTGATTAGGTGTGAAAATGTTCACAAAATAGATTTTCATGAATATGAGAGTTTTCATGGGAAAGGATAATTTTTGGAGAGTAATTTGTACATATATGAATATTTTGTGTTACAATCATTATATATTGGAGAGTCACATGTGCACTTCTTATTATGGCAGGTTGTGCGATTGGTGTTTTCACGTGGAGATGAAGGTGATTGATATGAAAAGCATAAAGTATCATATGCATAAGTTGCCATGTGGGTTGCATGAATCAATCAAGGTGGCTGTGGATATCACGTGTATATATATATGAGTGGCAGCAAGATGCAATATTGGAAAGACCTTGGGCTTAATTTAAATATCAGTAACACATGCATGGCTAGCAGCTAATGTGGCATGGTGGTAAGCTTCCTTCACACAGATGGCTATAGAAGGCATCAAGGTGGCTGCAGTATGCATGAAATGCATAAGAGCATCTCGTGCATGAAGGCTTCAGCGGTTGAAGATAATGCATGGCTAACCATGCATGGACGTGGTAGCTGGGTGCGTTGAGAATGAAAGAAGAAAGGTCGGTCATGTTTCGTTGGCTACACCAGGTTAAGGATGAGGATGGCCTTCGCATAAAAGGCGGGCAAGGCAGTACGATGGGTGTGTTGGCAGGGACTTTGTGATGAACTTCACATGGACGCTGTCACGAAGATAAAGCACCTACATCCGGAGAAAATGGCAGAGCATGAGGCCGTTCGCTCCGTGTGCGAAGGTAGCGGCTGTGGTTTGCTCCGTGCGTAGTGTCACAGCTACGTGAGCAGTGGGTGGCATCCGTTTCCTCGTGACGAGATGCTCGCGTGATTCAGTCGAAAGCGGAGGTGGTTCCGCAGAGAAGCTTGGCGTCGCCCATGCCCCTATAAAAGGGAGGCTCAAGGAACGCACCAAGGGGGGTTCGTCCTTTCTTTTGTTTTTTTTCGGTTCTCTCTTCGTCTTTTTTTTTTTTTTGCTGGGATTTCAGGCCTCTCTCGGGTGGTGGTCCGGCGAGCATCCCACGTTGCTGCAAGCGTATTCGATGCAGCTGTGGCCGGTACCGCGTTGGTGACGTCGTCCGTGTGCTGCGTCCACCTGCGGCGACCTCCCTTGCTCTCCAACCACCGGCAGCAACGAGACGAAGAGAAGTTCCCTCTGCAAAGTGGTGCCGCAGTGAGGCCCTTCTCCTGTAGTTGCTGTAGCACCATTGTCCGTGGCGAGTTCCTCTGCTGGGCACCCGTGGCTGGAGTTCGACGGCTGAGAGTGCAGTCTCCGCCGCTCGAGGGCCCTTGTCCGCTGCCACGAGTATCCTGGGTTCGGCTCCGTGCGCTACTACGAGACTCCTCGACAGGGTGGTGCAGCACGGCAGCATCCGTCCTCCTCTCGCGAGTTTCCTTGCCGCTTGCATGTGGCCACTAGGACGTGAAGAGGGTATAGGCTACGAGCCTCTTTTCTCGGCTTTGCCCTGGCGTCGCGAGCGTCCTCGGTTTAGTGGTGGCGATCTGGGCTTCCATGTTGCAAACGAAGCTTCTCTTAGTTTCACTATTAGTTCCACATAGTTTCTTTTAGTGTCTTTCCATGTTTATTTATCTTTGTAGTTTAACTTAATGATCATAGTTGTCTTAGATTAGATTAATTCATTGTAAGCACGTTCTTCCTTTTATATAAGTGTTTTACTTGTAGTTGTTTATTCATAATCATCTCTCTATTCCTCTAAACGTGGTGTTTTTCTTTTGTTGTCGTCCTTGTGATTAATTAAATTAATTTGTGTCTTAATTTCTTAAAGTCCATTCACTTAAGTTAGTTAATTTTAATTCATTGAATTTTATATGAGCATCCATTTGTCATGAATTGTTAATTATAAAACTCAAGATTCTCTAACCGAAAAATCTAAATTTCCCCGTGGATTCGACTCGGACTCACCGCTTATCTATTCTCTTTTAATTAATTTGTGAGACGATAATTAAATTTGGTAGTGGATGTATTAGCGGCATGCATTTTAACTATCAATTTTTGGCGCCGTTGCCGGGGAGATTTATGATTTTTAGGTTGTTAATCTTGTGTTTTTGTACATAAATTGACACTAATCATTTCTATTTTTTCTTGTTGTTGTAGGGGGAAAAGTCAAACGAAAAGAAAAAAAAAGAAAAGAAAAAGGTAAAAAAAAATGATGAGTGAACGCTATCCAGGTCAGTACTCACATATTCCTTCCTTCATGTGAGTTCAATTATTCCATTTTTCATATCTTATGGTTAGATAGGATCATTAATTAAAAAAAAATTCACTTGAACTTTAATAAAAATCATCATCTCAAGAGTAGCAATCACATTTCCATGCTATAGGTCATGCATCATATAGGTTAGAATTATTTCTTGTTATTTAATTTTGTTAAATGCATTTTTGAAGATTGCGAGGGCAAGGTGAGTTCTACTATCTTTTTCTTAATCACATGACATGCATCTTTGCATAGAACCCCTTGTTTGGCTTTGTGGTGTTGCATTTCATTTTAAACTATCTTAAGGGCAATACCCATAATCACATAAGGTGGGGATTTGATCACCCTTCCTTAGCCCACAAACCACAACTCCACATTTTGCATTGCCTAAGCCTAATAAAATCCAGTAGACATTGGCCCTAGGGTTCACATTGAAATTTGATTTCACTTAGGCCCATTATCAATTTGAAAACTGGTGTCTAGGAAAGAGGTCCGATGGCAAAAGCCTTAAGTGGGATTGTGGTTTATTAATTAGGACCCTACATCAGTAGGGGGAGCCTCCCACAACCCCACCTCTTTCCTGGCTAGTTGACAAATTTGGTAGCGGACTTGGGCTGGATTTAAGTTGATTTGTGAGAAAGCTAACGTTAAGCCCACTTAGTGGTTGAACCCTAAGAGAAATTGTGCTTGTATCACCATCTGAGGTTGGTGTCTAGGCAAGAGGTTAAAAGGGTATGCCTAAGTGGATTCGTGGTTCATTAATTAGGAGCTTGCGAAAGCAAGGGGAACCTCCCACGATCCTACCTCTTACCTGGCCAACTTAAAGGTCGGTGTGTACAATATTACAATTAAACTTTGGGGAATTCTCACTATTTGTGCTTTTAAGTCTAAGGAGCCCTAGGTTTTGTAGGTTAATTTGTTGAACAAGTGTTTGCAATTACATATAAAAATATAAAAATACAAATAAATAAAAACAAAAAAATTTTGAATTAATTTTTGGAGTTCATGCAGGGGAGAAGATCCCAGCATCCGCATTTAGTTAAACCTATCCAAGAAATTGAGAGGGAGATCCATCAAGCCCAAAATCCATTTCAACAAATGGCTAATCAAGGTGAATTACCCAAGCAGATGAAGGAATATTTCATTCCTTCTAGTTATCAACCTTCCACATGTATCCATCTTCCGGAAGTGCCAGCGGCCCAATATGAGATAAAATCTAGCACTATCCAAATGCTCCCTTCATTCCATGGGCTTACAAATGAAGACCCATACAAGTACCTAGATGAATTTCTAGAGATATGCTCCACTGTGAAAATTCAGAATTTCACATATGATGCCCTGAAACTGACTCTCTTTCCCTTCTCTTTGAAAGACAAAGCCAAACATTGGTTAGGGACCTTAGTAAGACCCATTCGGTCATGGGAAGAAATGCAAAAAGAATTCTTGAAGAAATTTTATCCTATAGGTCGGACCAATACAATGAGAAGAGCCATCACGGGCTTTATTCAAAACCCAGTAGAATTGATCCATGAGTCTTGGGAAAGAATGAAGGAGTTATTGAGAAAATGCCCACATCATGGGCTATCAAAATGGCAGATTGTGCAGGCCTTTTATGAAGGATTGACTGAACTCTATAGGCAAATGGTTGATGCTTCTTGTGGAGGTGCTTTCATGAGCAAGAGTGAGGAAGAAGCTTATGCCCTCTTTGAAATGTTGAGTGAGAACTCCATCAATCATGCTTCCCTTTCTTCATATGAAAAATCAGTGGGGCCATCTAGAAAAGCTGGGATGTATGAGGTAAAAGAGAGGGGAGAATTCGAGCCTAGATTAGATGTGAATGCCTTGGCCCAAAAATTAGAGAAAGTTGACCTGCTAACTCAACAAGTTGACGAACTCATTAAGTTAAATAAACAAACTTTCAATGCTCAATCACAACCATCGTTCCACTCTCGCCAAGGTCCAGTCCAAGAGGCATGTGTGCTATGTGAAAGCCCAGCCCATCAAGTGGATGAATGCCCTGCGGCAGCTCAATTACCCCCTGCCATCCAAGAGCAAGTCTATGCAGCCCAAGGATTGTCTAAGCCCAACAATGACCCATTTTCAAACACTTACAACCCGGGCTGGAGAAATCACCGAAATTTCTCTTGGAAGTCCCAGCAAAACCAGAATTTTCCACCCAAACCCCAACCTCAGGCCCATTTTCAAAATCAAACTTTCCATAGAGGCCAATTGTCACAACAATTACCCAATCACTCTCAACTCCCTTATGGCCAGCCATCTTATGGCCAACCCTCATTTGCTCAGCCCGCATATGGGCAATCCTCATATCATCCTCCAATTTACCAACCACCCATCCAACCTCCACCAATGGCCCAAAATGATGATAAAATCAATCAATTGCAACAGCTCATTTTGGCCCAAAATCAGTCTTTTGAACCCCAAATGGCGGAAATGAAGGCCCAGATTGGCCAACTCTTAGAAACCAATGTGAGGAGAGATCCTGGTCAACTTCCAAGCCAACCCATGCCTAATCCTCGAAATTATCCTCCTGGTTTTCAGCAGCAGCCCCTTCCACCGGCCCCTCAAGGGCAATTTGAACAAGGCCCAAATCCTCTTAAGGGCCCACAATTTTAAAATGCTAAGGCCATCTCAGCCTTAAGAAGTGGTAAAATTTTGCCAGACCCATACCAAATTGATGAATCCAATCAAGCTTCATCCAGTCAAGCCCAAGAAGAAGAAGAATCCATTACCATTCCCACAGTGGATAATGAGGGAGTCAATAAAGAAAAAGGGAAGGCAAGAATTGATGAATCACCTGAAACATACCAGCCTAAGATTCCCTTCCCCTCAGCCTTGGAAGCTAGAAAAGAAAAGAAAAAGAAAAATAATCAAGCTCAAAATGAAGAATTGGTGAAGTTGTTCAAACAAGCCCATATCAACATCCCTCTGCTAGATGCAATCCAACATGTTCCAGCATATGCCAAATTTCTCAAAGAAATGTGCACTCAAAAGAGGGAACCAAAGACAAATCAGAAAAGAATTTTATTGTCTGAAGATGTAAGTGCTGTCTTACTGAACCAACTCCCTCAGAAGATGAAGGATCCTGGTGCCCCACTCATATCTTGTGTCATTGGGGGGGTCACCTTTGAAAAGGCTTTATTGGATTTGGGAGCAAGTGTAAATCTTCTTCCGACATCTGTGTACCAAAAGTTTGGGATGGGAGAACTTAAATCAACCCCTGTCATTCTCCAATTGGCTGATAGATCTGTTAGAACACCTAAGGGGTTGGTAGAAGATGTCCTTGTCAAGATAGACACATGCTATTTTCCTGTTGACTTCTTAATCCTTGACATGGATTCTAAATCAGATTTGGCCCAAAGCCCAATTATATTGGGCCGACCCTTCTTAGCCACAGCCAATGCCAACATCAACTGTAAGTCTGGGCTTATGGATATCTCTTTTGGAGAGCAAAAGATAACACTCAATGTCTTCAAAGCCTCTAAACACATGAGGGAGGAGGAAGATTGTTATACCATTGATGTGATAGATGAGATGATAGAGAATGACCCTCCTTTAACCCAAATTGAAAATTTTGACAAGGTTGAACACAAAGAGCCCATGTCAGAGGTCCATGCTCTTGAACCTACCACACCTTGGCCCACTAAGTTTGAACCTTTGTCTGATTTGAAACATGAACCTCCAATTCCCTCCATCCATGCCCCTCCACAGTTAGACTTAAAACCCTTGCCAGATTCTCTGAAATATGTCTTCTTAGGGCCGGATATGTCTTTACCTGTCATTATAGCATCTGATTTGACATCCACCCAAGAGAACCAGCTAATTGATGTCCTCAAAAGTCATAAGGAAGCCATAGGTTGGTCAGTGGCTGATCTTAAGGGAATAAGTCCATCGGTGTGCATGCATCACATTTATTTGGAAGATAATGCAAAGCCAACTAGGGAGATGCAAAGAAGACTGAACCCTCACATGAAGGAAGTGGTTAAGAAAGAGGTAGTAAAGTGGCTTGATGCAGGAATCATATATCCAATTTCTGATAGCACATGGGTAAGTCCAACTCAAGTGGTACCTAAGAAAGCTGGGCTAACTGTGGTGAGTAATGACAAAGGAGAGTTGGTACCCACTAGATTACCCACAGGGTGGAGGGTATGCATAGACTACAGAAAATTGAATGCTGCCACTAAGAAAGACCATTTTCCTCTACCTTTCATTGACCAAATCTTGGAGAAATTAGCTGGCCAACAATATTTTTGTTTTTTGGATGGTTATTCAGGATATAACCAAGTGGCCATTTACCCAGGGGATCAAGAAAAGACCACATTCACCTGTCCTTATGGGACATTTGCATTTAGGAGAATGCCCTTTGGGCTGTGTAATGCTCCAGCCACTTTTCAGAGATATATGATGGCCATTTTCTCAGATATGGTGGGGGATTTCTTGGAAATTTTTATGGACGATTTCTCAGTTTTTGGAGATTCTTTTGAAACATGCCTGGAAAGTCTTACAAGGATTCTTGAGAGATGCATAGAAAAGAGGTTGATTCTGAGCTGGCAGAAAAGTCATTTTATGGTGAAAGAGGGCATAGTGTTGGGCAACATAGTTTCTCATTGGGGTATAGAGCTTGATAAGGCCAAAATTGACCTCATTTCCAATCTCCCTCCACCCACATCAGTTAAGCAAATTCGATCTTTCTTGGGCCATGCTGGCTTCTATCGCCGGTTTATCCAAAATTTTTCTCAAATTGCCCGACCTTTAACCCTCCTCCTAGCTAAAGATGTCCCTTTCCATCTTGATGAACCATGTTTAGAGGCTTTCAATATTTTAAAGGAGGCTCTAACCAAAGCTCCAATTCTTCAGCCACCTGATTGGTCTCTTCCCTTCGAGATCATGTGTGATGCATCTGATTTTGCTATAGGTGCAGTTTTAGGGCAGAGGATTGATAAACGCCCTGTGGTGATTTACTATGCTAGCCGCACTCTTGGCGATGCTCAACTGAATTACACCACCACAGAAAAGGAACTCTTGGCTATGGTATTTGCCCTTGAAAAATTCAGATCATACCTCTTAGGGTCCAAGGTCATCATCTATTCTGATCACTCAGCCTTGAATTACTTAATGTCTAAGAAAGAAGCCAAGCCTCGTTTGATTAGATGGATCCTACTCCTACAAGAATTTGACATTGAAATTCGGGATAAAAAAGGGTCTGAGAATGTGCTGGCTGATCATCTTTCTAGGATTCTTGTACAAGAGAATGAGCCCATGAGAGACTATTTTCCGGATGAACAACTCTTGTCCATTAGCCACATCAAATCCCCTTGGTATGCTGATATTGTGAATTATCTGGCAGTTGGTTTGATCCCGGAAGGTTGGTCTAAGAATGAGAAGGATAGATTCTTTGCTCAGATAAGACATTACTTTTGGGAGGACCCAGAATTATTCCGAATCTGTGTTGATAATGTCATTCGAAGATGTGTTCCTGAAAATGAGCATCATAGTATTCTCACCTTCTGCCATACTCTTGCTTGTGGGGGACATTTTTCTGGGAAGAAAACTGCTGTGAAAGTCCTCTAGAGTGGTTTTTATTGGCCCACTCTCTTTAAGGATGCCCATGTTTTTAGTCAATCTTGCCCAAAATGTCAAACTATGGGGAATATTTCTCGGAGAGACATGATGCCCTTAAATCCCATTCTTGTGGTCGAAATTTTTGATGTATGGGGAATTGATTTCATGGGACCATTTCCACCATCTTATGGGCATGAGTATATTCTAGTGGCTGTTGACTACGTTTCCAAATGGATTGAAGCTGTAGCAACTAGAACCAATGACCACAAAGTGGTCATGAAATTTGTGCAAAAGAACATCTTCTCTAGGTTTGGATTCCCTAGAGCCATAATTAGTGATGGAGGTATCCACTTCACCAACTACCAATTCAAAAGCCTGCTGAAAAAGTATGGGATCACCCATAAAGTGGCCACACCTTATCATCTTCAAACGAGTGGGCAGGTGGAAGTTTCCAACCAAGAAATCAAAAACATTTTGCAAAAGACTGTGAGAACTGATAGGAAGGACTGGGCTGAGAGATTAGATGATGCATTGTGGGCCTATAGAACGGCCTATAAGACCCCAATTGGAATGTCACCTTTTAGATTGATCTATAGAAAAATCTGCCACCTTCCAGTGGAGTTGGAACACAAGGCTTATTGGGCGATTAAGCAATTTAATTTAGATTTGGCCCAAGCTGGAACACATAGGGCCTTACAACTGAGTGAATTGGATGAGCTACGCAGGGAATCTTATGAGAATTCTAGAATTTATAAGGATAGGATGAAAGCTTTTCATGACAAACACATCTCTAGAAAAACATTTGAGCCTAATCAAAAGGTCTGGTTGTTCAATTCTAGATTGAAACTTTTTCCTGGGAAGCTCAAATCAAGATGGGATGGGCCATACATTGTGGTTAATTCATTTCCCCATGGTGCTGTTGACATCTGTGACCCTAAAAGTGGCAATACATTCAAAGTTAATGGGCAGAGACTCAAACCTTACATTGAACGTGTCTCAAATGAAATGAATGTAGATGAGATTGAATTGACTAATACAAATTTAACTCACTGGTGTCTGGCTGAAGACATTAAACTTAGCGCTCATTGGGAGGCAACCCAATTCTTTCTTCTAAAAATAAATAAATGATGATTGATTTTTCTTTTTAGGAACAAGGAGCATGGAGCAGCATGTCCCTACCAACAGACTACCTCTTGCCCAGGTTGTACCTTTCCCTCTCAATGCATTCACTCCATATTGTCCTAGTTTTCTATTTTAATCATGTCATTGAGGACAATGTCACTTAAGTTGGGGGGTAGGTTAAGCTTAAATTTTCATCAAAATGTTGTAATCCTTCATGACACCCCTAACAAGTGCTTCAGGATCATTTTTCATGATAAGAAACTTGTCAAAATAATAAGGCTTAGAATATCCACTTGTGACAGCAGTGAGTTAAGGGGTGAATTAGTTTGCTATGTTTTTAGCATCTTCCTCGGAACACACTCAGATTCTTGAACTCGCACACATTTGCACACTAATGAGAATAGTGGGTATTAAACATAAGGATGATGAGATTTTTGCTTAATACTTAGGTGATGCTTGAAAATTCTGCCTAGTCATTGAAGATCAATCGTGGGGAAAAAGCTACCTGCCTACGAATAAGTGCAAAGCACCAAAAGAAAAAAAAATGTGTGAAAAAAATCATGGAAAATGCTCCTGATCTTAGTAACTGGGCCTGCTTCTCCTAAGGCAAGAGTTGAGGTTCGCGTCAAACGGTGAAGGAATGTGCAGCACCATGATAGAAAAATGAAAATATGAGAAAAAAATGATGATGAAATAAGGCAGAGTGAAGCTACCTGTAATTCGAGAGTCTGATTTGCAATAGGTAGAATTGGAAATCATCGTTAAAGTGATAAATAGAAGGCTCATGCATCCAGTTGTCTGATGTCCCCTAATCAAATTAGAACACTTACACAAAGAGATACAAAAATTTATGAGTGTAACCTGAGGAAGTGTCTAAGTACATGGATTGACGAAGTTTATTCCTAGCATACATTGCTTGAACTTGTAGTATTCTATAGTTAAATCATGATGATCACCTTATTGTCATGAAACGTGATTTATGAACTCTTGTTAGTCCTAAATTTATAATTTTTTGCATTGCTTAGGGACTAGCAATGAGTAAGTTGGGGGGTGTGATAACTTCATATTTTCACCTATTATTTTCATGAATGTTTGAGGGATAATTTGAAGTAAAATGTTGATTAGGTGTGAAAATGTTCACAAAATAGATTTTCATGAATATGAGAGTTTTCATGGGAAAGGATAATTTTTGGAGAGTAATTTGTACATATATGAATATTTTGTGTTACAATCATTATATATTGGAGAGTCACATGTGCACTTCTTATTATGGTAGGTTGTGCGATTGGTGTTTTCACGAGGAGATGAAGGTGATTGATATGAAAAGCATAAAGTATCATATGCATAAGTTGCCATGTGGGTTGCATGAATCAATCAAGGTGGCTGTGGATATCACGTGTATATATATATATAAGTGGTAGCAAGATGCAATATTGGCAAGACCTTGGGCTTAATTTAAATATCAGTAACACATGCATGGCTAGCAGCTAATGTGGCATGGTGGTAAGCTTCCTTCACGCAGATGGCTATAGAAGGCATCAAGGTGGCTGCAGTATGCATGAAATGCATAAGAGCATCACGTGCATGAAGGCTTCAGCGGTTGAAGATAATGCATGGCTAACCATGCATGGACGTGGTAGCTGGGTGCGTTGAGAATGAAAGAAGAAAGGCCGGTCGTGTTTCGTTGGCTACACCTGGTTAAGGATGAGGATGGCCTTCGCATAAAAGGCGGGCAAGGCAGTACGATGGGTGTGTTGGCAGGGACTTTGCGATGAACTGCATGTGGACGCTGTCACGAAGATGAAGCACCTACATCCGGAGAAAACGGCAGAGCATGAGGCCGTTCGCTCCGTGTGCGAAGGTAGCGGCTGTGGTTTGCTCCGTGCATAGTGTCGCAGCTACATGAGCAGTGGGTGGCATCCATTTCCTCGTGATGAGATGCTCGCGTGATTCAGTCGAAAGCGGAGGTGGTTCCGCGGAGAAGCTTGGCGTCGCCCATGCCCCTATAAAAGGGAGGCTCAAGGAACGCACCAAGGGGGGTTCATCCTTTCTTTTGTTTTTTTTCGGTTCTCTCTTCGTCTTTTCTTTTTTTTTGCTGGGATTTCAGGCCTCTCTCGGGTGGTGGTCCGGCGAGCATCCCACGTCGCTGCAAGCGTATTCGACGCAGTTGTGGCCGGTACCGCGTTGGTGACGTCGTCCGTGTGCTGCGTCCACCTGCGGCGACCTCCCTTGCTCTCCAACCACCGGTAGCAACGAGACGAAGAGAAGTTCCCTCTGCAAAGTGGTGCCGCAGCGAGGCCCTTCTCCTGTAGCTGCTGCAGCACCATTGTCCGTGGCGAGTTCCTCTGCTGGGCACCCGTGGCTGGAGTTCGACGGCTGAGAGTGCAGTCTCCGCCGCTCGAGGGCCCTTGTCCGCTGCCACGAGTATCCTGGGTTCGGCTCCGTGCGCTACTACGAGACTCCTCGACAGGGTGGTGCAGCACGGCAGCATCTGTCCTCCTCTCGCGAGTTTCCTTGCCGCTTGCATGTGGCCACTAGGACGTGAAGAGGGTATAGGCTGCGAGCCTCTTTTCTCGGCTTTGCCCTGGCGTCGCGAGCGTCCTCGGTTTAGTGGTGGCGATCTGGGCTTCCATGTTGCAGACGAAGCTTCTCTTAGTTTCACTATTAGTTCCACATAGTTTCTTTTAGTGTCTTTCCATGTTTATTTATCTTTGTAGTTTAACTTAATGATCATAGTTGTCTTAGATTAGATTAATTCATTGTAAGCACGTTCTTCCTTTCATATAAGTGTTTTACTTGTAGTTGTTTATTCATAATCATCTCTCTCTTCCTCTAAACGTGGTGTTTTTCTTTTGTTGTCGTCCTTGCGATTAATTAAATTAATTTGTGTCTTAATTTCTTAAAGTCCATTCACTTAAGTTAGTTAATTTTAATTCATTGAATTTTATATGAGCATCCATTTGTCATGAATTGTTAATTATAAAACTCAAGATTCTCTAACCGAAAAATCTAAATTTCCCCGTGGATTCGACTCGGACACACCGCTTATCTATTCTCTTTTAATTAATTTGTGAGCCGATAATTAAATTTGGTAGTGGATGTATTAGCGGCATGCATTTTAACTATCAGCTGCCGAAAAATAGACAGAGGTTGGAAAAAGAAAAAAAGAGAAGGAGAAAGAGGGGGGATAACAAAATAGATAGGGTTCGGAGAGGCGAATTAGAGAGAGAGTCAATCGCCTTCAAAGAGGAGAGGGTCTTTCCTTGCGAAAGAAGCAGGGTCTCACCGAGGGTTCCTCCGGCCACCGTCTTCCATCCCCGTCTGAAGCCCTCCGGAGTCGGAGAAGAAAGAGTCATCCCGATACTCTGTTTTGAGGGTAGGTGGGTCGTTTGATTTCTTCCCGCTGTCTGCAGATTTGTTTCCCTTTGACTGAATGTAAATAAGAAAGGGGGGGGGATGGCGATGATATGAGCCAATCTCTCTCCCCCCCTCCTCGTCGTCTCTTCGCCTCGCTCTCCCTCTGTAAATGTTTATCTGCAAACAGTGAACGACGTCCGTGCCACAACGCTGGCGTCAGTTTTGTAATGAATATATTGGCTCCCTCCCATCTATGGGGTAGTGGTATGCGTATATGATTTATATGGTGGATTGAATGTTCGACGCCCTGTCTCCTTCCCCCATTGCTATCTCAGTCGGTGTACACGTCGGTGTCCTTCTGCGTATGGTTTTCGATTCCGATTTCTCCGACTCCGAATATGCCCTGAGATATCATGGGCTATAGAGATGACCCCTCCCCGGGTCCTTCCCATCGACGCAGCGTCTATGTCTCATTCGATGGTCTTTGCATCCTCTGGGGATAGAGCTGTGCCTGTGCATACGCCTCTTCCCGCTTTGATATGAGGGCCGACCTTCATTCCCTCTCCTCTTTGCATTGCTCTATTGCTCAGGAGAGTTGGAAGCCACCTCCAGGATGGCAAGGCCCATCTTGTGATTACTGCGTTCTAGTCATTCGAGCATATGCCTATGTAGTTAGATTATCTTATCTACGTACCCATTATCCCTCTGTGTGACTGTTAATCGTCTGTTCCTCTGGGAATGTTAGCCCAATCTCGCAAGCATCGATGCCTCAACCCTTTGCCTGGTAATCCGTCTATACCGAATGCCCTCATTCCGCTTGTTTGTGGTTTGCAACCATTGAGCCGTTTGAGTTTTGTCGGTTTTATCTCAGTCATCCGGGGAGGGGGACATTCCCCATTGTTTCACGGAGCTGCTAATTGGTCGGGGGGGTCCTACCTCTAAGTGGTAGATGCTCCCCAAAGGCCACAGAGTGGATAGTGATAGAGGCTTTAGCCCAACAGTCCTAAACTCAGTAATTTGGGATCTGATGGTGACCAAGGGATGCGTGCTCCTAGCAGGCTAGTCCTCGGAGCTTCTCTCCCTAACGATCTGTCCCTCTAATGGATGCAGTACAAGCTGTGGGTGGCCCACCCCTCATAGGCCCGTCCTCAGGGTGTTGCTCCTACTATCAGCTGCCTCATCTCTGTGTCTTCACCCACGGAGCTTCGGTGCCCCTCGTAGGCTCGTCCTCGGGGTATCCTGTCCATTGGGAATTTGCTGGCTGCTATTACGCAGATCGGTAGTTTAGGGGCTTACTCCACAAGTGAGTATGACCCCGTTTCTCCCCTTCAACCTTCCAGGGACAGGGGAGATGCTGCCCAATTTTTTGGCAAGTTTTGGACAACCAAAGTCGTTTCTGTGGACTGGCCATAATAAAACATTCATTTCTAGTCAAGGAACGTCCGTGCTCGAGTATGAACCTCACACTAGCTCATGACTCTGCTTTTGGAGAGCCCCAGACTTCAATTCAACAGGCAATAAACCCAATTAATTCTTTAAACCTTCAAAACATCTTAATAAGTTTAAATAGTTTCAAAATTGTCAAGAAAATCAGCTAATCCGGTGCGGTCTTAATCCGGTGCGCCCTAATCCGGCGCGATCCCCCCCCTGCGCCGTATTAACATTAGACTCATGTCTTTTATTAATTATCCGGCTCCTTCCCGGCGCGCCCTAAACCGGCGTGCACGAAGGCCATTGTGCCGTATTAACCTTGGCCAAGGGCGCGCTGGGTAAGCCCTTCTACCTACGTTTGGCCACGCCGGGTTAAGCCCTTCTACCTACGTTTGGCCGCGCCGGGAAACCTATCTCTACGCGCGATCACGCCGATTTCGAATAGGTTGCACTATTTAGATCACTTGCTCGCCTTCGGAGCGATCCTCATCTCCCGTGGTCTATACTAATAAACCCTAATTAGTAAATAACCGAATAAGGAAGGGGTTGCTCAAGCCCCAGACAATCTTATTATCATGCTTTCACTACCATGTCCGTCAGCGCTTCGCTTACGTTATCATGTTTGTGTTACCATTATCGTCTCCCTCGGCGTAGATTAATAAATGAGATCGATCACTGTGTATTTTCATAACTCTATTGCCATGCTTAACGTCGTCATAAGTATCGTGCGTGCAGGCCTACATAGGCCCTCGGGTATATCAAATGGCACTGACGGAAGACCGGGATACGCCAGATCGGAAGTCTCCTCTATGCGCGATGGTGGTCTTCGGACCTACGTCCTCCGCCTTGTACCAAGGGTCTCCAATTTAGTAAACCATACCTCTCTTGCATGATAGATAGACGGCAGCCCACTATCTCAGCAATTAATCAAAGGTTTTCCCTCCTCGCGGGAGATGTAATTAACGTCATAGCCTTTATGGTATGGCGGACTACTGGTCCCGACCGAATCTCTCTCCCGCCCGACACGGGTCAGAATGAGCGCATAATAAACTCGCCACTCACGTGACTGGCACGCCCGTGCAGTCAATCAGTCAGTTAAACTACTAGTTAGTTAATTGGTTGATCGACACGTGAAATAAACCAAATAAACCTAAATAAATAAAAAATAATAAGAGCAAGATCTCCCATCGCAAACAGTCTGGCACGCCCGGTGGGACTAGCGTCACCTTTCATCTCTTTCCCGAGATGCCTGGGCCTCGAGGCCCTCCCAAAGGTTGCTGATCGTTTGTTTGTTTATTTTTGCAGGCGAACTATGATGACAACTGGGTTGGCTGGCGTGGGCTTTGGCCCATCAATTGTTGATGATCATGCGCAAGGGTACCTGGCGGTGCCCACGGTGTTTGGTAGCTTCCCTGCCGCCGTTGGCTTCCCCAACTTCTTGGGGTTAGCCTTCGTGGACAAGCTAGAGGTGGAACCCTCGGAGCCTGTCGAGGGAGCTACAAAGAACATGGAGCCTATGAAGGCCCGATGCTGCCACGACTCGCTCAAGAGTCCCACCTTGGTTGCCAGCTGCCTGGTGCACCATGCTGTCCATGGGGTCCGCCCCGATGATGTGAGCAGGTGCTCCGGAGGACGTCAGCGCAGGCAAATCCGGAAGAGTACTGCTGTGGTTACCGGAACCCTCTCTCAATACGATAGATCTATGATGGTTGGTGGCATGCGCGTCTTCCTCAATGGACGCGACGCGCGGATAGTCCCGGATCGGGTTGTCCTTTCCATCCCCATTCGCAACTCATATGAAGCCCTCGCTGGAAGGAGGGCAGAAGGAGAAGAAGTCGGCCATTACGGCCAAGAGAAGTTGGCCCCCAGGCCAAGGAAATTTAAACAGGCATGGGTCCCTAAGAGGGTCCAACCTATTCACCAAGCTGCACCCGTCCGCGCTTGGTCCCGAAAGAAGAAGAAGTGGTCGCGGACCCTCCGCGCCGCGAAAGTTTTCGGGCCTGCGCCTGCCAAGCCAACGTCCCAGCTATGGGACGAAGGTTCCAGCAACCTACCGATAGAGCTCGGCTAGCTTATACCCCTCCTGTGGGAGGTCGGCAACTGTCCCCCGTGCTGCATCAAGAGCGGGGTCGAGATGAGATGACCAACTTGGTCAGGAACTATTTTTGACGGCTAGGCAACTCCTCGCTTGGGCAGCAGCAGTTGATGCAAGCAGCCGCCGCCAATGAAGACTACTGCCCATCAATGCCAGTTAAAGAAAATGAAAGAGAAGGGATGATGCTGTCGTCAGTTGACGACAACAGCTATGATGACGGCTTCGAGATAGAAGCCAATAAAGCCGCCCCTAGGTGGGAAGAAACAAGAAGAACTTCTGTGTTCGAGAGGCTGACCTTCCCAGATCGAGCTAAGAGAATGGTCCATCGACAGAGAAGAAGGATGCATTCACCTGCAACATGGCCGGCATATTCAACCGATACGAGGGACTTCCTGAAGATCCCCGTGAGTTAGCTAAATTGGCCGCACGGCCAGGGCCGAATACTCGAAGAGCAGAAGCCGCAAGGCAGCTCCTGGCGACGACTAAAGGGGAACAACCCCGGGTATACCACCAGTGGGATGACAAGGCTCCTGTCTTGACCGCCAATGTGGTAACGGCGGAGGAAGAAGATGACGTTCTCCTCGACATCCTGCCCGAGGGTGCGTCCGGGGAAACAACGGAAGCTATCCCCATCATAGCAACTATGGACCCGTCGGTCTTGATGCTACTTCAAAAATATCGGCAAGAGATAGACTTACTGAAGAAGCAACTGATGGAGAAAACTGAACAGTCATCAGCTTCCAAACCGCCCGAAGTCCAGGGTGAATCATCTCAGGGAGCGGGTCATTATGTCGACCCTCCACCGCTCTACACCTTGCCTCAGTCGTCAGAACCAAGCCCGGCTACAGCACAACAGTGGCCACCATAGTCGCAGCCGCTGATGCCACCAGTGCTGCCCCAGGTGCACCAGACACCCCCGCTGTTGCGTCCTCCATAGGCGACCACTCTGGTCACCCCGTACCTGCAGCCGGCACACTTCTATCCGGAGCCAGTCGACCCCGCGGTCATGAACCGGATGATGGTGGAAAAAATGATCGAGCTGAAGCTCACATAAAGGGGTGAAGGTGACTATGTCGCGTTTGATGCCTACCGGGTGCCATACCCGCAACACCATGCTGCTAAGCGGCTTCCCCCGGGAATCAACAAGCCGCCCAAGTTTGACAAGTTCAACGGGAAGGGATCCCCGAAAGAACATATTGCCTATTATATGACTGTCATGGGTGACCTGGCCACCGATGAGTCATACTTGTTGAAGTTTTTCGGGCCCTCGCTGACGGGGCTCGCATTTGAATGGTACTCTAGTCTCCCGGTCGGGTCAATCAGCGACTGGCCAGATATGCAGAGGAAGTTCAGAGAAAGATTCCATGTTATAGAGAGGGAGGTCACAGTGGCTGAACTCTACTCAACAAAGCAGAGGGTCGATGAGACAGCCCTCGATTATATCAAGAGGTGGAGGAACCTCGGAATGAGGTGCAAGTGGCCCCCGCATCAGGAAAACGTTGTACAAATATGCAAACAGAACCTTAGGAGGGAGGTTCTGGAAAAGATGATCGGAATGGAAATACGATCGTTTGATCGATTGAACAATGTCGTTGCCGAGGTGGAAGCTTTTCTGGCCAGACCTATCCCTACATATGCTGCCAGCACGACCCAGAAGGGCAAGGCAGTGGAGCGGCGCTCATCGCCTAAAGAAGCGAACGCTGTTGACATAAAGGCGTTCGAACAATAGAAGGGTGAAGGCAAGAAGGCAGTCACCCCACAGCCTGTAGAAGTCCCAGACGGCAAAGAAGGTCCCTCGCTGAGGGACAAGATGAAGAAGGCCTATTCATTTCTGAAGGACAAGACCCAGGTTCTGTTCGACTGGGTAACAGAATATGGCATGGTCACCCTGCCAGAGCCAAAGAGGCCGGAGGACCTAAAGAGAAAAGACAGCCCAAGATTCTGCCCCTACCACCAGATGTTGGGGCATCCAATCGAAGACTGCTATGTTTTCAAGGACATCGTCGAAGGGATGGTGAAGAAAAATGAAATCGAGTTGGGAGAGTACAAGGTGGACCCTCCTCAACCGCGTGAAGCCCCTCGGAGGAGGGTAGCAGTCAACATGATCTCCCTATACCAGGCACTGCCCGAAGAAATCTCTGAAGCAAGTACGCGGAGCACTTATGAAACTCATTTCTTGGAGCCCGCAAAGGAACAGCAGGGGTGGCAGCAGATCCCTGCGAAGCACAAGAGGAAGAAGGCACCCTGCCCGAAAGTGGGGGCATATATCCGTGGTGTTACAACATGACCTACTCCGCCGGTGGCAGCACCTGTATGGATCACTCCACCTGCAACTATCAGGATACCTACACACAATCGAAGGAGGCAAACTCCGCTGCCAGTGGTCAAGGAAACTAATCCTGGGGTCCGTCGACTACAAAATCTCATAGAAGGGCTAGACGAGTACGTGCAGCCCGAATTGAAGCCTCTGCTGCTACGGGACCATGTCCCATGGCAAGAACTGGAGCAGCTCTCACTCGAGCGAAAGGAGGAAGCTGAAACAGTATCCGATAGGGAGGGCCGTCTGTTCTGGGGGCAGGCACCTGCTGAAGTAAAGAAGAAGAAGAAACAAAAGAAGAAGAGAAGGGCCACTAAGGACGATGAAGCACAGGTTGTCTCCTACAATACTCTACCAGCGCTCTTCAACCTGCTCGGAGAAGAGGAAGAAGAGGAAATTTGCTTCACACCCCTTGCTGGGGTAGGCGAGGCCGAGGCCGCGACTGCCGCACATGCCACCCAGTTAGGCCGAAAATGGGGGCGCCAGTCGCCACCCAACCACAACATCATATTCAGGGGAGAACAGCCCTACAAAACACCTCCGACGGAGATCAAGGGAGTCCAGATCCCTCCTCCGCCAGGATTATATAACAAGAGTGGGGGCAAGGTAGTCCCTTCATTTCTTGAATTTATGAAGATGTCTAAGGGAAAGCAGCGTTGTCTGGAGGCTAACCCTGCATCCGGGGATGCTCACCCGCAGCCAAAACAGTCCACCGAAGATCCAAATACAGATGGAGCCTACCCTGCAGCAACTAATGAAGAGCACCGAGGATCCGGTACCAGCCAAAAGGGTGCCGAATCTGAGGCAGATGAAGTAGGTCTATCGGGGCCCGTAACCCAAGATTGCCCCAAGCCCAGGTGGGCTGATGAGATGAAGCTCTCCAATGTCCGAGCTGGGAGCCGAATGGGGTACCTATAAATATCTACATTTTGTCGCATGAAACCAGCTTGGTATCCAAAGAGGACCCGCTAAAATATATTATGTCCCAGCGGGCACTAAAAGGTCGCCTGGGAAAATGGGCAGTAATCCTTATGGAGTTCGACATCTTCTATGTGCCGCGCAAGGCCTTCAAGGGCCAAGCTATCGCAGACTTCTTCGCTGAGCACCTAGTACCCGGGGGCTGCCCGTTGGAACCGGAGCTTCCTGAAGATGAAACCCTGGAAGCCGCTCAGGTGCGGCCCTCCTTATGGCAGCTATATTTCGATGGTGCTTCTAGAATTGACGCCTCTGCCACTGGATCAGCCAGGGTCAGGGCAGGAGTAGGCATAGTCTTGAAATCTCCAGAAGGGGAAGTGGTGCACACATCTTGCTCGATAAACAAGCATTGCACAAATAACGAAGCAGTGAAAATATTCAATGTCAATTGGTTGTGCGTGAACCTCGCCAGACTGTTTGCGATGGGAGAATCTTGTTCTTATTTTATTTTATTTATTTATTTATTTAGGTTTATTTGGTTTATTTCACGTGTCGATCAACCAATTAACTAACTAGTAGTTTAACTGACTGATTGACTGCGCGGGCGTGCCAGTCACGCGAGTGACGAGTTTATTATGCGCTCATTCTGACCCGTGTCGGGTGAGAGAGAGATTCGGTCGAGACCAGCAGTCCGCCATACCATAAAGGCTATGGTGTTAATTACATCCCCCACGAGGAAGGAAAACCTTTGATTAATTGTCGAGACAGTGGGCTGTTGAGGCCGGAATAAAGATGCGATGTTATGAACATGACAAGATCACAAGAGATGCGTCTATCTATAATGCAAGAGAGGCATGGTTTGTTAAATTAGAGACCCTCGGTACAAGGCGGAGGACGTAGGTCCGAAGACCACCATCGCGCATAGCGGAGACTTCCGATCGGGCGTAACCCGGTCTTCTGTCAGTGCCACTTGATATACCCGAGGGCCTATGCAGGCATGCACGCACGATACTTATGACGACATTAAGCATGGCAATAGAGTTATGAAAATGAACAATGACCAATCAAGTTTAATAGACTCCGCTATAGTGACGAAGGTGGCAACATATGCATTATGACGAAAGCAAAATGCTAACACACATGGTATTAAAAGCATGATAATAAGCTCGTCCATGGCTTGCGGAACTTCTTCCTTACTTGGTTTATTATTAATTAGGGTGGCTAATCTCGACCACGAGAGGCGAGAATGGTAACACAAGCATGATAATGTAAGCGAAGCGCTGACGGACATGGTAGTGAAAGCATGATAATAAGATTGTCCGGGGCTTGAGCAACCCCTTCCTTATTCAGTTTATTACTAATTAGGGTTTATTAGTCTCGACCACGGGAGACGAGGATTGCTCCGGAGGCGAGCAAGTGATCAGAACAGTGCAACCATTCAAAACCGGCGCGATCGTGCGTAGGGATAGGTTTCTCGGCGCAGCCAAACGTAGGTAGAAGGGCTTAACCCGGCGTGGCCAAACGTAGGTAGAAGGGCTTACCCGGTGCGCCCATGGCCAAGGTTAATACGGTGCAATGGCCTTGGGGCGCGCCGGTTTAGGGCGCGCCGGGAAGGAGCCGGATAATTCATAAAAGACATGAGTATAATGTTAATACGTCGCGGGGGGGATCGCACCGGATTAGGGAGCGCCGGATTAAGACCGCGCCGGTTTTGTTGATTTTCTTGAGAATTTTGAAACCATTTAAACTTATTAAGATGTTTTGAAGGTTTAAAGATTTAATTGGGTTTATTGCCTATTGAATTGAAGTCTGGGGCTCTCCAGGAGCAGAGTCATGAGCCAGTGTGAGGTTCATACTCGAGCACGGAGGTTCCTTGACTAAGAATGAATGTTTTATTATGGCCAGTCCACAGAAATGACTTTGGTTGTCCAAAACCTACCAAAACCTGGGCAGCATCTCTCCTATCCCTGGAAGGTTGCAGGGGAGAAACGGGGTCATACTCACTTGTGGAGTAAGCCCCTAAACTACCGGTCTGCGTAATAGCAACCAGCAAATTCCCAACGGACAAGATACCCCGAGGATGAGCCTGCGATGGGCACCGAAGCTCCGTGGGTGAAGACACAGAGATGAGGCAGCTGATAGCAGGAGCAACACCCCGAGGACGGGCCTATGAGGGGTGGGCCACCCACAGCTTGCACTGCATCCCTTAGAGGGACAGACCGTTAGGGAGAGAAGCTCCGAGGACTAGCCTGCTAGGAGCACTCATCCCTTGGTCACCATCGGATCCCAAATTACTGAGTTTAGGGCTGTTGGGCTAAATCCCCTATCACTATCCGCTCTGCGGCCTTTGGGGAGCATCTACCACTGAGAGGTAGGACCCCCCCCCCCCCCCGACCAATTAGCAGCTCCATGAAACAATGGGGAATGTCCCTCTCCCCAGATGACTGAGATAAAACTGACAGAACTCAAACAGCTCAATGGTTGCAAGACACAAACAAGCGGAATGAGGGCCTTCGGTATAGACGGATTACCAGACACAGGGTTGAGGCATCGATGCTTGCAAGATTGGGCTAACATTCCCAGAGGAACAGACGATTAATAGTCACACAGAGGGATAATGGGTACGTCGATATGATAATCTAACTACATAGGCATATGCTCGAATGACTAGAATGCAGTAATCACAAGATGGGCCTTGCCGTCCTGGAGGTGGCTTCGAACTCTCCTGAGCAATAGAGTAATGCAAAGAGGAGAGGGAATGGTGGTCGGCCCTTATATCAAAGCGGGAAGAGGCATATGCACAGGCACAGCTCTAACCCTAGAGGATGCAAAGACCATCAAATGAGACACAGATGCGGCGTCGACGGGAAGGACCCGGGGAGGTGTCATCTCTATAGCCCATGATATCTCAGGGCATATTCGGAGTCGGAGAAATCGGAATCGAAAACTATACACAGAAGGACACCGACGTGTACACCGACTGAGATAGCAATGGGGGAAAGAGACAGGGCGTCGAACATTCAGTCCACCAAAAGATTCATATACGTATATCACTACCCCATAGATGGGAGGGAGCCAATACATTCATTACAAGTCCGACACCGGCGTTGTGGCACGGACGTCATTTACTGTTTGCCGATAAACATTTACAGAGGGAGAGCGAGGCGAAGAGATGACGAGGAGGGGGGGGAAAAGATATTGGCTCATATCATCGCCATTTCCCCCCTTTCTCATTTACATTCGGTTAACGGGAAACAATCGGTAGACAGCGGGAAGAAAGCAAACTACCCACCTACCCTCAAGACAGAGTATCGGGATGCCCCTTTCTTCTCCGACTCTAGAGGGCTTCAGACAGGGATGGAAGATGGCGGCCGGAGGAACCCTCGGTGAGACCCTGCTTCTTTCGCAAGGTAAAAACCCTTTCCTCCTTGAAGGCGATTGACCCTCTCTAATTCACCTCTCCGAACCCTTTCTATTCTGTTATCCCCCCTTTGTCTCCTTCTCTTTCTTTTTTCTTCCAACCTCTGTCTATTTTCGGGCAGCCACCTATAAATAGAAGCAAGCTTGAAGCCTCATCTGGCGTGAGGAATAGCGCGCCAGGAAGGAGCTCCGTTGCCTTTTGCACACCGGAATAGCAGGGCGCCAGCTAATAGGGCGCGCCGGTTTAGGGCGCGCCGTATTAGCGTCCTTCGCACGTCGCAGGTCAGCCGATGAGTCTGGGGATGGTTCCCTGGATCACCGTGAACATTTATCTCGCCATCGTTCTTCAAAACCTCAACGAGATGCCATGTCGAAGCTCTCAGGACGACGTACGGCCATTCTCGGAACTTTAGATGACTTTGGTTTGCACACGCGGGTTTTCCGCTGACATGGCTCTCGGCGCTATGATAAGTGCCACTGGCTCAGTCTGGCTTGTGCTCAAAGCTTCATGGAGGGTGGGATAACACCCGGGATAGTTCCGCCTAGGTTGGGTGATCATTCGGCCACTAACGGGCCCATCTTGGCGGGAAGCCGTACCCGTGCCGGGTGACCGGGATCTTCTACCGACAGAGTTTTCGGTCCTCTGTTCTGAAGAGCCAAGGGTACTCTTTCATCTTAGGAGAGTCTTTCATGAGGTGGGTAGCCACCAGGTAGACCGTCGTCCTTGGTCGGACAACGGGTGTAGTGTTTGCGGCACGACGGAGTCGATGCCGGTTCATTGGACAGGCTTGGTCGTACTGCCAGTTGGTTGTGAGTTCATCTCGGTTCTCCTGAGGTGAAGTCCCCATGTTCATACGGGGTGACTTGAGGCTCTGGCAGCTTGAGAAGTCTTCAATATGTTGATATTTATCGGCTTCTGTGCTTCAGTGGGCCGTGTCATTCGTCTTCGACGCTTGGTTGCCGTGAGTTATATTTTGAGTGCCAACAAATGTGATGCGGGATGGGAGCACGGACACGACAAGCTCGCGATCGTCCCTTAACGAGGGAAGCGTCGGACGTGCGCGGTTGAAAAACCGGCAAGAGCTAGGGTGGTCGGCTGGCACTTTCGTGTGCCCGGATCGGGTCACGGGACGGTCTCGCACTCTCTCACAGCAGCGGTGAATGATAATATAGCGAGCTAACGGACCTAAAGCATGCTCTATAGCTGCGGCATAAACAAGTATATATGAAAATAAGTAAATGCCGAGTGTAGGGAGCGAGAACGATACCTCCACGCGCTCGGCGTGGGGAAGATGGATCCGGCCGAAAACTCGTACTCCCGGGAAACTTAACACACAATAATTACAGCAATGGTAACATGCCCACTCCACGCAGGGAGGTAAAGGGCTATACAAATGGGCTCAGGAGGACCGACTTCGGGTTGACGGGCAGCTTCGTGTGTTGATTCGGCTACACGCGTGTTCACGACCGTGGGGCCCACGTGCTGTCCGGAGGGGCCGTGTGGGACCCGGTGGTACCGCTGTAGTGGAGACACTTGGAGAAGCGCTCCCCGGGCTGGCGGCACGCTGGTTCGCCGGCCGGAGGCCGGGCGGCTCCGTTCGGCATCGGTCGGAAAAATCGATCGGAAATCTGCCAGTTCTGTATTTCAACGTGCGTTCCGGCGAGAATGGACGCTGCGATCAGCACCGGTGTCGGAATGAGACGAGATCAGAGCCGTTGGAAAGCTGCTTTGAAGTACTACAATCTAGTGGACTTCAGAAAAATTCACCAGATTTGTACTTTATGTTGGCGAATTTTATATGCTGCTGTTGTACAGTAACCGAAGACTCAGATCTGTAGAGAACTTTCCTGTGGATTGCCTTTGACCGTGAAGTAGATGTCTGAATTTGAAGATGTGTTCTTCTTCAAGGTTGTAGGAAATCGAACAAGGAAATCAAGACTATTTTTAGATATGGATTTGGATGTGGTGGTGATTTGTTTTGATTTTGGAAGTGGAGGGTGGTTGGATCTGGGATCTGACTAAAAACACTGTATCGGAGGATGAACATGAATTTCTAAAAATAGATAGAAGGCTGATAAAAAATTAAGAACATTTGTGGAGGTAGGGGGTGATGGAAAGAACGCCTAGTAAAATTGGGATGGTTTGGACAAATCAAAAAGATGGTCGGAGGGGGAGAACTCAGAGGTTCTGTCACTGTAGACAGAAACCTGGCAGATCTGGGATGACAGGTTGGACGAAAATGTAAAAATACTAAACGGTGGATTTTGGGCGTGAAAAATTAGGTGGATCTTGAGATGCAAGTGCTGAACACACCATATAAAATTCAGATTAATCCAAGCTTGTGGCTGAGACATAAAATTCATGGAAGCTGCTGTGGTCGGATGAAGAAGAACTGCAGAGGCGGCTCGATGGCGGCACGAACGGCGGCGGCGGCGGCACAGACGATCACCGGAGGTTGAGAGGGGATGATAGAAGGTAGAATCACTCTAGAACTTGAGGTTGGAGGAGAGGAACCATAGGGAGAGAGAGGAGAGGTCAAAATTCTCCAAGAGAGGGGTTCTTGCACAATGATTTTTTCACTTTCCTTAATATTCAAATGGAAAATATAAGTATTTATATGCCTCCAATCTAATCCAATCTCCACCATTGGATCTAGGGATGGGGAATGAGTGGCCTAGATTAAATGTGACCAACACACACAAAAAAAATAAAATAACCCAAGTGGGAGACAAGCTTGACATGGTAGGTAGCCTACCTTAGACTTTTTACTCCCTTTGTCTACCCATGTGGCATTTGACATTCAACCCTTCTAGATGGCCACCTAGGATGGTTGACCAGCCCCACATAGGTGACATGGACCAATGGGAAAGGGCTGAGGGCCCCCTTGCTAGTCCTACTGATAAATTACAAAGAAATCCAAACAATCCATGGGAATGACGCATTGGCTTATAAAGCTGTACAATTGCGCATATACTTTCCCGTGGATATACAAATAAACTAAAGGACATAAATGTAAAATAAAATGTACATGCTCGGCGTCAATTCCCATCAACTCTCCCCGGGTGGGAGGAACTCGACCCCGTCGAGTAGGGGTATGGATGCTCGAGTACTCCGGAGGATCCGTCACCGTACCAAGTAGCGCAGGTATGCTCCACTCCAAGTGATTGTCACCTGCTCATTCCATATATACTCGATATGCGCAAGCTGCCATGGGCTAGAGGTGGACACTCCGGGTGGGGCACTCTCAAAGGTGGAGGTGGCGGCTCGAAGACTCACTAGGAATCACCGCTGAGTTCCTGTAGGTGACTGATCCGGGTATAGATGTAGAACCGATCCCATACTCATCGAATGAGTCCACTCGCCTTTTACTCATAATAGAACGACAATGAGCTTGCACAAGACACATGCAGACAAACAAATGACACAAAAACCATGCAAACGAACCACACAAAGAAGAGACATTACCGACTCATATATGACCCTAGACATACCTAATGTTAGTCCGACCCGTACATGGGTGACGGCGGAACAGGACACCCGAATGTGTGCCATGCATGCATCTGACGTAACCGGTGGTTGACATCATGCGGAAATCCTAGACCTCCTAAGGTGGGCCATGCATGCATATGGGATGTGGATGTAGGAGGGCCAAGAGTATCTCCCCTAGATGATGGTGTATCTTGTAAGGGTACGGGCTTGGTGGGATAGACGACCCGGCCCGTGGGGAAGGGGTGTGGTAGCGGACTCCCTCGAAGAAGTGAAGTGAATGTGGAGGGTCTAAGGATCCACTAGGGAGTGGGTCAAAGAGATCAAAGAAGGTATGACCCCTTATGGTGGGTTCCCACAAGTCACGGTCCCACGTGTAGAAGTTTTGAAGGTGTGGATAGTCACCTTCTTGAATTGTGACGGGTGGGACGGGGATCATAGGCAAGAAGTATGATTCCTCCCTCGGACAAAAGGGTATGAATTCAGGCTCGTCCGGTAGCGGGAGAAGTAGAAGAACCTCCGTGGTGACACAACCCACGGTGCACTCGGAGGTAATGGACCCGAAGGCCGGATCGGTGAAGCTAAGACTAGCGAGTTGGTCAAAGCCTCGGGCCAAAAGATGAGTCAACTCCCATTGTGAATCTAATCCCATGACAAGATCATCCAACGTATCAACATGGTGACGAGATCGAAATGTGGTATGGAATGAGTTGACCGGCACTATAGGTAGGATGGGGTCCATGGATGGAAAGGGATGTGGGACCAAGCCATCCTTGAGCCAACTAAGAAGTGGCTTGGCTATGTAAAGTGTTCCCGTAAGAAACACTACTGGCTCGGGCTTTGGTAGCTCCAAAGAAGAAGGTTCCGAATAGAGCTCGGAAGGAGCGGGTGGTGATGGAGCAACTACGAGAGGTGAAGAAGCACTTATCCTTTCCAACAAATCCGAAATCATTTTCTTGCATTCCTCAAAGGAGCGGGTTGGAGTAGGGACCTTGGGGTGGACTCGCTCCTCGTCCCTCGACCTAGGTGTGGTCCTAGGCTCGGCTATAAGCGGGGCTTCCACTCGGTTGGAGGTACTTGAGTGGGTTGAGATGGGGGTGCCAAGGGGAGGTTGGTTGGAGGTGCTTGGGCGGGCCACTAGATTGGGGTCGCTTTGTTGGGCTTGGACGGCGGTGAAGGGGTGGGATTGGGTAGCGGTGTGGCCCACTTGGTTGTGGGTGAGTTGGTGGGGTGGGCTAGTGGTATGACCTCCGTGGTTGAGGTAGGTGGGCGGGGCAAGTAGGCCCTCCTAAGCGCTCTCTTCATTTCCCACCATGACTCGATGGGCCTTAGATCCCTATCCTCCCTCCAATATTTGATGTTCCTCCAAGTTGCGGTGACTTCACCAAAAAGTCACCTTTTGGCAACATCGACTTGCATGGGCCCGTACATAATGTACACCTCGAAGTAATCGTCCATGATGGCTTCCCATTCTAGATAGACACTCGGGTCATCGGACCTGTAGAAGTCCCGGGTCTCAGGCCTCGTGGGGTGGTTCGGGTGGTCCTTCCATTTGAGATAGTATCTCCACCATCCGGGTGTTTGGGAATCCATGGGGATTAGGGACTAGTGGGTGGGCATGTTGACACTAGTAGATGAACCACCTAGACAATGGACTACAACCCTAAACATGACGACCAAGACTCGGTACGTGGCGGAGATAAGCGATCCGAAGATCACTCGCGCAAGTGTGCGGTCTTCCCGATAGGCATAGCCTAACGTTCGGACAACACCTTTTGATATATCAAGTAAAGGGATGCGATGCCAAAAGACACTTTTTTTTGTTTGTTTTAAAACAATGATGACCCTAAACACGACTTAGACAATGACTAATGACTAGACGTACATGACACACTTTTTTTTTTTTTGGACACCCTAGACTCAACTCGCTCTGATACCAAATTGATGCAGGATGGGACCACAGACACGACAAGCTCGCGATCGTCCCTTAACGAGGGAGGCGTCGGACGTGCGCGGTTGAGAAACTGGCAAGAGCTAAGGTGGTCGGCTCGCACTTTCGTGTGCCCGGATCGGGTCACGGGATGGTCTCGCACTCTCTCACAGCAGCGGTGAATGATAATATAGCGAGCTAACGGACCTAAAGCATGCTCTCTAGCAGCGGCATAAACAAGTATATATGAAAATAAGCAAATGCCGAGTGTAGGGAGCGAGAACGATACCTCCACGCGCTCGGCGTGGGGAAGATGGACCCGGCCGAAAACTCGTACTCCCGGGAAACTTAACACACAATAATTACAGCAATGGGAACATGCCCACTCCACGCAGGGAGGTAAAGGGCTATACAAATGGGCCCGGGAGGACCGAATTCGGGTTGACGGGCAGCTTCGTGTGTTGATTCGGCTACACGCGTGTTCACGACCGTGGGGCCCACATGCTGTCCGGAGGGGCCGTGTGGGACCCGGTGGTACCGCTGTAGTGGAGACACTTGGAGAAGCGCTCCCCGGGCTGATGGCACGCTGGTTCACCGGCCGGAGGCCGGGCGGCTCCGTTCGGCACGGGTCGGAAAAACCGATCGGAAATTTGTCGGTTCTGTATTTCAGCGCGCGCTCCGGCGAGAACGGACGCTGCGATCAGCACCGGTGTCGGAATGTGACGAGATCAGAGCCGTTTGAAAGCTGCTTCGAAGTACTGCAACCTAGTGGCCTTCAGAAAAATTCACCAGATTTGTACTTTGTGTTGGCGAATTTTCTATGCTACTGTTGTACAGTAATCGAAGACTCAGATCTGCAGAGAACTTTCCTGTTGATTGCCTTTGACCGTGACGTAGATGTCCGAATTTGAAGATGTGTTCTTCTTCCAGGTTGTAGGAAATCGAACAAGGAAATACAGACTATTTTTGGATTTGGATTTGGAGGTGGTGATGATTTGTTCTGATTTTGGAAGTGGAGGGTGATCGGATCTGGGATCTGACTAAAAACACTATATCAGAGGATGAACAGGAATTTCTAAAAATAGATAGAAGGCTGATAAAAAATTAAGAAAATTTGTGGAGGTAGGGGGTGATGGACAGAACGCCAGTAAAATTGGGAGGGTTTGGACAAATCAAAAAGATGGTCGGAGGGGGAGAACTCAGAGGTTCTGTCACTGTAGATAGAAACCTGGCAGATCTGGGATGACAGGTTGGATGAAAATGTAAAAATACTAAACGGTGGATTTTGGGCGTGAAAATTTAGGTGGATCTTGGGATGCAAGGGCTGAACACACCATATGAAATTCAGATCAATCCAAGCTCGTGGCTGAGACAGACAATTCGTGGAAACTGTTGTTGTCGGACGAAGATAGAACTGCAGAGGCGGCTCGATGGCGGCACGAACGGCGGCGGCGGCGTCACAGACGATCACCGGAGGTTGAGAGGGGATGATAGAAGGTAGAATCACTCTAGAACTTGAGGTTGGAGGAGAGGAACTAGAGGGAGAGAGAGGAGAGGTCGAAATTCTCCAAGAGAGGGGTTCTTGCACAATGATTTTTTCACTTTCCTTAATATTCAAATAGAAAATACAAGTATTTATATGCCTCCAATCTAATCCAATCTCCACCATTGGATCTAGGGATGGGGAATGAATGGCCTAGATTAAATGTGACCAACACACACAAAAAAAAAAAAAATAACCCAAGTGGGAGACAAGCTTGACATGGTAGGTAGCCTACCTTAGACTTTTTACTCCCTTTGTCTACCCATGTGGCATTTGACATTCAACCCTTCTAGATGGCCACCTAGGATGGTTGACCAGCCCCACATAGGTGACATGGACCAATGGGAAAGGGCTGAGGGCCCCCTTGCTGGTCCTACTGATAAATTACAAAGAAATCCAAACAGTCCGTGGGAATGACGCATTGGCTTATAAAGCCGTACAATTGTGCATATACTTTCCTGTGGATATACAAATAAACTAAAGGACATAAATGCAAAATAAAATGTACATGCTCGGCATCGATTCCCATCAAAATGCCCCCCTGCCGTGGGTATTGCGAGCGAGGCACGAGTGCAGCGAGGCCGACGGATGAGCTTCACCCGGAATGATCTCCTCTTTAGTTGACAGGTGCTTGGGACGGCCCTTATTCCAGCACGGATGCTAATCCGGCGCCATTTGAATGTTAATACGGCGCGATGTTAATCCGGCCGAAATAAATAAACAGCGACAAAGGAGAAAGATGATGGTGACAGAAACTAAAAAAGGTAGGGACCGATCTTGCCGATGGTGACAAGGGCTGAAAGGGGTAGCGACCGATCTTGCCGATGGTGATAAGGGTCGAAATGGGTAGCGACCGATCTTGCCGATGGTGGCAAGGGCCGAAGTGGTGGACGGTCTTGCCGATGATGACAGAAACCGAAAAAGAAAGCGACCGATCTTACCGATGGTGACAAGGGCCGAAAGGGGTAGCGACCGATCTTGCCGATGGTGACAAGGGTCGGAAGAGGTAGCGACCGATCTTGCTGATGGTGACAAGGGTCGGAGTGGTAGACGGTCTTGCCGATGATGATAGAAACTGAAAAAGGTAGCGACCGATCTTACCGATGGTGACAAGGGCTGAAAGGGGTAGTGACCGATCTTGCCGATGGTGACAAGGGTCGGAATGGTAGACGGTCTTGTCGATGGTGACAAGGGCCAAAAAAGGTAGCGACCGATCTTGCCGATGGTGACAAGGGTCGGAAGAGGTAGCGACCGATCTTGCCGATGGTGACAAGGGTCGGAAGAGGTAGCAACCGATCTTGCCGATGGTGACAAGGGTCGGAATGGTAGACGGTCTTGCCGATGGTGACAAGGGTCAAAAAAGGTAGCGACCGATCTTGCCGATGGTGACAAGGGTCAGAAGAGGTAGCGACCGATCTTGCCGATGGTGACAAGGGTCGGAATGGTAGACGGTCTTGCCGATGGTGACAAGGGCCGAGAAAGGTAGCGACCGATCTTGCCGATGGTGACAAGGGTCGGAAGAGGTAGCGACTGTTGCATCCCTATGGTTTTGATGATGTCTCACACTATAAATCAACCTTCTATCTCTAGATTCATGCTGGTTCATCACCTAAGTGAGTTCAGTTCATATGTTGTTCCATTATTTCATCTATCTACACTATTTGGTTAATATGAACAGTAGTGGGTCGACTCATCAGCAAGGGTGGGTCGACGCATCAGAGCATTGATAGTTTGGGCATAAAGTCTATACACCAGCTTGATCCATTTAGTCTGTACATTGGCATATCCTCTTCTAGTCTGTACATCGGGCACTTTCTAACTGAAGTCCATACACTGGTCTCAATACTCAAAGTTAGTTCAGCTCAACCCTATACATTCTTCCAAGCTTCAACTCTATACATTGGAATTCCAAGCTTCACGTCTATACACTGGCTGCTGCATTCTCTTGATGTCTAAACACCCGATAGTGTAAGTCTATACATCGCCCAGTGTCATGTTTGCATAGTATGTACATCGCCTGCTTTACACAATCAAAGTCTACACATTGCTTGTCAACAGGCTCACACACACTAAAGTACATACATTGCACAATGTCTGAACATTGGTTCAGAGATAGCTTCAGCCAAGTCTATACATCGTCTGGCAGTCTTCATGCTAAGTATATACACTCCTTGAGTCCAAGTCTGTACAGCGTTCATTGTCTAGAAATCTTGAAGTCTGTACATCGAACTGCTTCTTTTGAAGTCTACACATTGGCTCGTTCACTTCTGCAAAGTATGTACATTAGACTGTGGCAAAGTCTATACATTCGATTCCTTGGGCAAAGTCTATGCATTGCTTAGTCTTCACATTGCCTTCAGCCCAAGCGTTCAAAGCCAAGTCTATACAACGCCAAGTCTGTACACTCCTCATCTGTTCCTACGCTTGGCCAAGTCCATACATTCAACTTTTCCCTACGTTTTCCTGGCCAAGTCTGTACACCACTAAGTGTGTACATTGCATGCTGCTCAAACGTTCAATGTCTTCAAAGTCTGTACAGCGTCCGTCTCAGCCAGCGTCTGATGCTGCGTCTTAGGCAAGTTTGTACATCGGCTTCACTCGCTCAAGTCCACACATCAACAGTGGTTCATCAAGTCTATACATTCACTTGAGCTTCACCAAGTCTGTACAACGCTGAAGTCTTCACAAGTCTGTACAGTGCTTGAGCTTCACAAAGTCTATACATCGCTTCAAGCGATTCAAGTCTATACAGACTGCCTTTACATTTAGAGTCTGTACATCGGTTCATCAGTCGATCGTTTCATTCAGAAATCTCCAAGTCTGTACAGTCGAGTGTCTAATGCATCGTCTCACTCTGGCAAAGTCTATACAGTGCTCACAGCACATTGGTTCAAAGTCTGAACACTGGCTCAAGCATGTCGAAGTATATACATCTCCGTTGGGGTTCAAGTCAATACATTGCTCACCGTCTTATTAAGAGTCTCACACAGGTTCCAAGTCTGTACATTGGTTAGGCTTCGTGAAGTCTATACAGTGGTAGAAGCTTTGTAATGTTTACACACTGGTAAGGATCATTTGCATTGTTCATAGTCTATACACTGCCATTCATTTGCATTGTTCATAGTCTATACACTGACATTCGTCTGCATTGTTCATAGTCTATACACTACCATTCATTTGCATTGTTCATAGTCTATACACTGCCATTCGTCTGCATTGTTCATAAGTCTATACACTGCCTTCACACATGCGCTTCTTTCATTAAGTCTGTACACTCTCTCACGTTGTACACACTTAATCAGTTGAAGGTTCTGAAGTATATACATTCATGTTAATAGCCTGAACTAACTAAGTCTATACATTCCATCTGTCAGTCTACAGGTGATTCAGGCTGATGATTGGGCACATGAACCGAGGTTGGCACCTGGCACATGATCCAAGACAACAGGCGCATGACACGTGGATGGCAACCTGGTCAGGATGCTGCCATGTGGTCGAAATTCAAATGATCTGGCCAAAAGTGCATGGGCGGGAACCTGGCAGCCACACGCCAATATCTGCTATAAATATAGAGCTTCATCCTTCAGTAGAAGCTGGATCGTGAATAGAGAAAGCAGAAGCCATTGGTGAGAGTTTGCACGATCCAGAAAAGAAAAAGAGCAGAGAGCTCCAGATCTGAGAGGAGTTTGTTCGAGAGAGAGAGAGTAGTGTGTGTGGATTGATGAATTGCTTCATTTGAAGCTACATTTGTATTGGGTTTCAGAACCGATCTCTTCTTCATTAGTTTTTGTTTCTACTTTGCTTTCGTTTCATTTTGTTCATCCTTCTGATTTGAATTGGTTTCCCTCCGGTGTGTGGAGGAAGGGAGTATTACTCCAGTTTCCCTCTGAGTTGCAGAGGAAGAGAGATCGGTGATCTCTGGTGGTGTTAGTGACTGGTTGTCATTAACAGTTTCCCTCCGGTGTGTGGAGGAAGGGAGAGGATTCTCCGGTTGTGTTCTAGCTGGGAGCTAGAACAGGTTTCAAGTTCTGTGAGTAGCAGAACTTGGTTGAGGGATTTGTTTCCCTTGGTGTTCAAGCTGTGCGATAGCATGTTGTTCGCAGACTGAGTCTGCATTGATCTAACATCGTCTAGTGGAATCCTCACTCTAGTTGGAGTGAGGGGTGGATGTAGATTGCGGACTGCAATCGAACCACCTAAAAATCGAGTGCCTCCTCTGTGGTTTGCTATTATTATCTACGCTCTTCATCTGCTTGTCTCTTTGCTTCCATGTGATCAGTTCTTTATTCTCATTTACATTTCTCTGTGTACGGGTTAAGGAGGTGCGTTAGCAGTAGAATTTATTTTTCGCTTAAGTTTTTACAAATTGGGAGTGATCTATTCATCCCCCCCTCTATATCACTCTTGCTGTGCTAACAATTGGTATCAGAGTAGGTTTACGCCATGTGGACGAACGGTCAAGGAAATGCTAGTGGTCCTAGAACCTTCATGGCCGAAGGTCAATCCATTAGTCGCCCTCCTTATTTCGATGGTAATAACTATATGTTTTGGAAGAACATGATGGAAGTGTTCATCAGGGCTCAGAGTCATAAACTGTGGAGAGTAATCACGGTGGGGCCATATGATCTGCCACCAAACGAGGACGCTTGGACAGATGACCATGTCAAGCTCTCCTCACTCAACTGGACGGCGCTGAACATCATCCAGTGTGTTGTTCATCCAGAGGAATATGCCCGTATATCTGCATACAGAACTGCCAAACGAATGTGGGATGAGCTGCAATTGATCTATGAAGGTACAGCTCAAGTGAAAACCTCGAAGGTAAACCTCTACACTTCTAAGTATGAAATGTTCAAGATGAATGCAGATGAGAATATAACTGAAATGTATGCCAGGTTGTCCTTAATCACTAACACACTTAAAGGGCTAGGGAAGGATCTTGCTGAGGCAGATATAGTCAGGAAAATCCTTAGATCTTTATCCCCGGCATGGCACACTAAGGCCATTGTGATTGAGGAGTCAAAAGATCTGACTATCTTGACTATGAATGAACTCATAGGATCTCTTATGACATATGAGATGAATTTCAAAGGAGGTGGAGAAGGAAGTGAGAGGAAGGGTAAGAATGTGGCTCTAAGGGCATCCCGCAATAAGAGTAGCAACAGCGGGAGCAGCAGCAGTAGCCCCGAGTCTGAGTCCGAGCTTGAAGGTTTGTCAAATCTCGACTAGGAGGAGCAGGCAATGCTCACTAGACAGTTCAGAAAATTTTTGAAGAAAAAGGGAAAGACCTTTAGAAAGAAGAAACCACACTCTTTCAACAAGAATGCTGAATTTACTAGTTACAGGGATAGAAATCCTAAGAGACTGACTTGTTTTAATTGTAACAAACAGGGACATATGAAAGGCGAATGCCCAGACCTCCAGAAGAAGGGTCCCTATCTTCAGAAGAAAAACATAAAAGTGCAGAAGAAGAAGAAGCCACAGGCGATGGTCTGCACATGGAGCGAGGAAGAAGAAGACCCAGAAGAAGCTTCCTCAGAAGAATATGAAGATGGAATTTGCCTTATGACAAACAGTGAAGAGGAGGTAATAAATGTTTTTGAAAATTTATCAATTGATGACTGGGAGGATGCTTATGATGATTTGTTAGATAAATTTAATTCTCTTAGTAAAGAGCACAGAGTTCTGAAAAGAAAATTTAACACAAATGTTGAAGAACAAACTCTGGTCTGTGAGGAAAATGAGAAGCTAAAAGAACAACTAGAAGAAATGACCTCACTAAGGAAAGAAAATGATAAGCTCAAGGAAGAAACTCAAGAAAGTCAAAAACAGCTCAATGAATTCAAAACTAAAATTGAAGAAAGCATGAATGAAATTAGAGTGAATTCAGAGAAATATGAAGCTGTGAAGAAAGTAAATGTTGAACTCCTAAAAAATTTTGAGTCCCTTCAAAAGGAGCTAGAAGACAAACAGAAAGTCTTAGAAAAGTTTGTCCAAGGAAAGACTAGCTTAGATGCTATACTAGGGACTAGGGTCAATTTCAATAAGGAAGGTCTAGGCTATGACCCAACCAACAAGAGACCCTTGTAATTCAAGACCATCACCTTCTGCCCAGAGAAGGGAAAAGAGAAGCTGGACACACCATCCAGCTCAAACAGCTCTAAGGGAATTCAAAGTCCTAAAGAAAACACAAAAACCAGCACTGGACAACCATTTAAGATGGGAATGAATTTTATGAAGAATAACACTAAGCCCACTTACCAGAACACAAATGGTAGATGGACCAAGAAAGTGAATCAGAATGAGAGCTAGAATTACAACAATCAGATGGGTCCAAACAGGACCTACTGGAGAAATAACTTTCATGGTCAAAGATATGCTAATCAACAAGCCTACAGGAAATTTCCTAGGAATAGGAAGACTAATGAATGGAATAGAACTCACTTCTCCAGTTCAGCTGGATTCAACTTTAATAAATCAGAAAGGAAGGTGCCAGAGAAAACCATGCTGAAGCAAATCTGGATACCTAAACACTTGATCAGAGATATGAACAATGTCATTGGACCCAACTCATCTTGGGTTCCAAATCACTCTGCTTGATGTATCTGTGTAGGTCGGTCTGGCAGCTGAAGACAACAAGTGGTACCTCGACAGTGGCTGCTCCAGGCATATGACAGGAGACCGATCCAAGTTTAGCAAGATAGAGATGAAGCCAGGGGGTCTGGTCAAGTTTGGAGGAAAGAACAAAGGTAAAATAATTGGAGTTGGAACAGTAGGTAAGTCTTCCACAAACTCCATTGAAAAAGTCTTACTTGTGGAAAGGCTTCAACACAACCTGATTAGCATTAGTCAATTATGTGACATGGGTCACAGGGTTGTATTTGATGATAGTTCATGCAAAATCCTTGAAACAAATTCTGACATGGTTAAATTTATAGCCAACAGGATTAATAATGTCTACATTGTAGACTTAGATGAGAAATCTGAATCTACTATTTGCTTATCTGCCAATTCTGAAAATGATGCCTTTGAATGGCATAGACGTCTAGGTCATGCTAGCTTTTCAACTTTAAATAAATTGGTAAAGCATGATTTAGTTAGAGGCATGCCTAGAATTAAATTCAACTCAATATCAAAAGCATGTGATGCCTGTGCTCTAGGCAAACAGACCAGAAATTCTTTTAAATTAAGATCTGAGCCATTTGTAGATCGGATTAAAATCCACACGTTAAATAAGAGGAATAAAAATGGATAACAAGATTACATGAAAGTGGAAATATGATGGGGAGATGATAATAAACTCAAAGAAAAGCACATGGTGCTAAGAGGAGATGTGATCGCCAGAGGGGTTACCTTAATAAGAAAAAGGGATCGCGAGTACTTGGTGAGGATTTGGATGCGGGATGGATGTGGAATTCCTCCTCCTCCTTCAATCGGCCGGCCGACAAAGGGGGGTTTCTCTTTATTGATTATCCTTGCAAAAATAAGACAATGAAACAAACGAACAAAGAGAAGTGAATCAGCTGATGTGTAGAATCAATCCCAAATGAAGAATATGATGTTGAAGAGAGAAATCAACATGTGCACCTCTTTTTTTGGTTTTTTAAACCCCTAAAGAAGAGCTAGGGAAGGGGATATGATATGATGATGGAACTTAATGCAATATATAAAAAAAACTAACAGTGGGACGTATTAATGATAGTAAGATGACGCTCACAAACAAAATAAACAAAAAAGAACCCTGCTGTCCCTGATGACAGTAAAGGGAAACCAAGGGAAGAAGATGTTGATGGGAAGAAGATGAAGCAGTGAACGCAAGCGGATGCCGAGGAAAACGGATGCAGAAGAGGAAGCGGCTGCTCCACCTGATTGCACGAGAAGAAGAAAAAAACGCTGCAGCAATCTTTCTATCCGCTGTATATGGGTCTTAACCCTATGACGATCGATCCAGACTCCCTTATATAAGTTTCAATCGGATGTGATCAAACAAGGGAAGATAAGAACGGGCAAGGAATATCTAGGGAAAGGATTAAAATCGAGCAAGAGATTGAACAAGGCAGGGAACTGTGAGGGAAAGGTGGAAAAAGGGAGGACTCTGACATGAAACACTACTTTCGGAAGGGCGTCAAATCACAAATTGACGACCTACATCAAGACGTTACTCAAAACACGACCATGATCAAGGGCGTCACTTCTTGGATTAAATTTTGGCAACAAAACTTACTTTATTTGAAAATTATGAGAAAACGCCTGAGATGAAGGCGTTAATTGAAACCACGCCCTGAGGAAGGACGTTAATCAATAATTTTAAATTTATTTTGAAACCGGATAATACCAGGAATTGACGCCCAGACGTTTGGTCGTCCTTTCTTTTGAACACGCCCTAGATAAGGTCGCTATTAAAAATACGCCCCTCTTCAGGTCGCGAATCTCAAAAATGCAAGAATAAATCAAAAACACACAAAAATAAGAAAAACTTTATATTATGAATATATTGAAGTTCACTTTGGGGCGTCAACATAGTGACATGAGATTTGATCAACATAGCATCAATTTTGGCGTGTCTACAGTTGCCCCGCCTTGGCGTCTGCTTTGCAAGGGAGTGAGACGAAATGGAACGAAAGTGCAACAAACGGAATGAAGTGGAGCGAACTGATAAGGGGACGCCAAGGTGTGATGTGACATGCCTCAGACACTAGGCACTGTAAATCTTTCCAAGATTCTGAACGAAAACATCTCCGAATGATTCTAAGGAAGTATCAGTTTGCTGGATAAAGGAGACTAAACTAAGCAAGTAAAAATGTAAGGCAAAAGGGTGTGCGCGTGGGCACGATAGGGAAAGACCATTGGAGAGCGGTTACCAGCCAACGTGGACGTGCTACAACCAAGGTAGATTTGCAGAAAAATAAAGAGAATTGAGATGAAGATCCAACAAAAGGACATTTCCAAGGAATCAGCCTGAGCGGCTTCAGATAGAACAAAGTACTTGATTTGGAATGGAATGTCTCATGCCAACTCAATAAAGAGCGAGTGACCTTCATTATTGCCATAATATGAAGATTTTCATCATGAATCTCAAAGTCCTACATGATGCATGCTAGGCTAAAAAGAAAAGAATAAACAAACTAAAAATATAGAAAATAACCAAGGATAATATTGCTAAGCCATCTAGATTTGGTCAAGAATCCAGATCTCTAAGCTGACACTAGGCCGAAGCCCGTTTGTCCACGCATCAACTCAGAAAAGTGGAACCATCGTCCCAGACCTTTAACGACTCAACGGACTTTCCTGGAATTATCACTGTTTTTGATGAAGGGGAACTCAAATTCCAGGTTCATCAGAACCACAAGGTCCTTGATATACTATAATAGCGTAGATACTATATAGTAAAAATGCTTACATCAAACAAATACAATATGATGAGCGCGATGTTACTCTCATGATCAACCCAAGCGTCTCGAAATGCAATCTTCTGTACTCAAAAGTTCATTAGTTCTCTCAAAATTTCAATATAAATAATCCTCAATTCAAAGTATGACATGATCATAAGTGCTAAATAAAATAGAATTCCAACGAAATAATAGCACTTAAGTTCATCAGAGCACGTAAAAAGCAAATTCATAAGCTCACAAAACACGCCTGCACTGAACGGCGTCAAAACAATGAAAGGCGCCTTATCGTGAGGGCGTCAAAATGAGAAACACACCCTTTATCAAGGCGTGAACATCATCGATAGTTCAAGAAGGAAACGACCCTGGCAAGGGCGTTACACAAAACACGACTTATGCAAGGTCGTCAATTCAAGAATTGACGCCCTAACAAAAGGCGTTAATCAATCCAACGCTTCCGTTTCCAAATCGAAAGTAAAACCAAATCCTAATAGCCATCAACCTTCTAACTCCGAACAACCTTTGGGACCCTTCAGGCTCCTATAAAAGGAAAGGTAATTCCTTCAAACACTCATCTGAGTTCTGCTTCTGTTTTCTTCTTCTGCCCGTTCTTCTGTTCGTTCTTCTTTTGCAGGCACTTGTCCGAGCTTCTTCTGCAAAGCAAAAGATGGAGAGGGTGATCAAGAAACCCAGATCTTCCACCCCCAGATTGACTGAAATACAGGGGCACATCTGCAGCCGAATTGCCCAAAATCAGGTTGGCGAATTCTTCTGTTCTTCCTCTGCTCATATCCCTTTTTTTTCTTTCCTTCTTACTGAACTCTTCTGTCAAGCTATTTCTTATATATGCTCATGTCTGGCGCTGTTTCTTATGTTCTTCCTTCCACAGGACTACCCAAATGTCCCTGGTGTTCGAAGATTCACCAAAGTAAAATGGTTGCCACTGATCCTTTCCAAATTTTCTTCAGATATGAGGGTATACGTATCTAGATGGCATCTTCTAGGCTTGATAACCCATGCAAAACACTATGATCAAATCCACTTAGATTGGGCTGCCATAGGAGCTTTAATCGAAATATGGCACCCCTCCACTCATACCTTTCTCTTCTCAACTTTTGAAGCCACCCTCCTATTGGAAGAATTAGAACCGATCTTGGGCTTAAAGCGGATGAAACAAGGGGATGAAGAAAAGATGGCCATCATGCCAAGGCCAATCTCCTCTCATGAATTACTCACCTCATTGATATCTAGCCCAAATCTAGTGAACCAAATCAAGGTCACTAAAGGAATCAACCTTTTGAAGCTCGCCTCATGGGTATACAAGAGAGCGGATCAAGCTAAGGAAGAGGAGGAGATAGAAAAGATAGCAAAAGCCTTCGTGGTGTGCTTAGCAGGAGCGATCTTATTCCCATCCACGGAGGACTTTCTAGAAGAGGCCCAATTAAGCGCCGTAGTGAGTTTATGGGAAGGAGATAGAGTTGGACCGGTTATCCTAGCCTATCTCTATAGCGGGCTTACTTCGGTGGCCATGGGAAGGCCCATCTACGGATGCATGTTAGCATTCTCTAGTTGGGTTGATCTTCATTTCAAATTCGATCCATGTGGTGAGGCCCAACAACCCTCATGAATCTTCTCAAAAAGCCCACTCCCTTATATGACCGGTTCACTTGGGATAAGCAATAGGGTGACGAACCGAATTCCCCAAGTGAAAAAGAGAGGGGATTGGAGAGAGCACCGCAAAGTAATGCCAAAGAAACTCTTCACTTGCACGCCAGGAATACTCAAGACTCAAGATATCCGTGCAAGATTCTCTCCCGGGACAGACCTTCGTCTCATAGGCGCTTCAGAATTCGTGCTGTACAATTCACACCGGTGCCTCCCTCAACTCGGGCTTCCACGACAAATGCTCGAAGATCCATCTCATCTTCCTCCAATCAAGACACGGGATCTAGGCGGCAACGAGGATGGTGAAGAATGCACAACAGTTCAAGCTTTGTGGAAGATCTACAAAACTTATCAACCTGTAGAGAATTTAGAAGAGGACAAGGAACAATGGAAGGCATATGTAACAGCCTTGAGGAAATTGAGGCCCAAGGTGGCTCATTAAACATTGTAATCTTTTCCTTCCAATAACTTAATGATATTTTTTTTATCGAGCCATCTTATTGTTTCTGATCAACTCTTCCAACGTTCTGACTCTGTTGCAAATAACGCCTCAAGCAACGCCGTTAATTCATAAAAGGACGCCTTCATCACAGGTCGTCTTCAACATTCCAGTTCACAAATTTGACGCCTTCACCAATGGGCGTTAACTAAAAAACGTCCTAGGGAAAGGCGTTAATACGATTCATATTCCAAAATATATTCGTTGAAATTCCAAAAGTAACGCCTTTAGCAAAGCCATGTTTAATATAAATAACGCCCCAACCCAAGTCGTTACTCAAAATAGTAATGATTATCCCCATCAAATCAATCAATTGCCATTAAATGCGTCTGACGACGGTTATCATTCCCCATGCAAACAAAAATAACGCCTTAAGAAATGTCGTCAATCATTAAGAAACGCCTTTATGTCAGTCGTTGATTCCACAAGACGCGGCCTTCCTTAAGTCGTTAATTCTTTTTGACCGTTCGACTTAACTTTCCCTCCTTTCTCCTTCTTCCTCCGTCCATCTCCTTTCTTTCCTTCTGCAAGCCCTAACCGACCTCCCCCATTCTCTCATTCTCTCTCTCTATCTCTCTCCCTTCTACACCCTAGCCCTAAGCTATGGCCGGCGGAGGCTTGAAGAGGCAGAGGGTGGCGGCTCCTGAAGTTGTGGACTTGGGCGATGACGCCCACGGCGAGGAGGACGACGCCGTGGCGGTGGTTGAAGATCGCACCGGCGGTGGCGGCCGGCGACGAAGCTGAGAAGGCCAAGAGGCCAACGAAGGAGGTGAAGAAGACGAAGATAGTGGAGACGAACAGGGAGGAAATGAAGAGGGCGAGGGGGAAGAAGAAGGAGAAGATGAGGACGGCGATGAGCCGCCGCCCACGGCGGCGACCGGTCCTCGCCCCGGCCAACTCCGACGACCACGCCAACCACGGCCTCAGCCACAGGAACCCAAGCACAAGAAGGTAGGCCCCTGACCCTAATTCCCATTTTTTTATTTTTATTTTTATTTTTCCTGTAATTTCCATAGCTCTCGGGGTATAAACCCTGCAACCCAGAAAGAAGGCGCCCTCAGGGGCGTCACGTTTTAAAAAGACACGCCCAACCCAAGGGCGTTAATTAAATTATTTCCCTGAAAAATAATTAACCCCATGAGAACACGCCCTAAAGCATGTCGCCCATTTAAATTCATGTCATGCTGTTAATTTCCATTAATTCCATGCTTTAAATTATTTTCCATGAATTATTCGTATGCTGTCATTTTTATTTTCTGAAAACTTGGAAACAACGCCCCCCACTAGGGCGTTAATTCAACAACAGACGACCAAACCAGAGGTCGTCCATTCATTAATTCCTGATTAAATTAACGGACCCATCTGGAAAACGCCCCACTCAAGGGCGTGACTTGAAATATTTTTAAGAATTTCAGATATTATCCATAGAATCACGCCCATCCTAGAGGCGTTTCTTAGATAACAGCGACCTAGGACAGGTCGCAAATTCAAAGCACATTTAGAACCACGCCCTCCTCAGGGGCGCTAATTTAACAAGCCACGACCTGAGGATGGTCGTTAATTAAATCAAACACCAATATAATCCAAGGCAATCAAAATGAGATTCAGCATGAATAATCAACATAATTAAGTGAAAATTCTTTCTTTACATGCAGGGCTTGATGAGGACACGGATCTCCTGGGTTATGGTCCGGGCAGCATACTACGGCCTCCCCGAGTTTCAGAGAGCGAGGGTAGATGCTATGGGGTTTGGGGCCTTCCTTAGCATAGATCCAGTTAGGCCAGACCTACCACTTATCCAGGTTCTACGGGAGAGATGGGACAGGACTAGCCGGGCATTTTTGATGCCATGGGGGCACATGATTCCCACCCTAGAGGATGTGGCTAGGATCACCGGGTTGAGGGTAGACGGTGAGGCTGTGAGTGGGATTACCTATCCAGACTACACCGAGTTTGCCGAGAGGTTGCTAGGATTGGAGATGGTTTACGAGACACCTAGCGAGTGTAGGACGATCTTCCGCACCGACCTTACTACAGTGATGGGTTTAGGGAATGCTAGGCACAGGTCAGGGGAGACCCTAGAGCAGTTCTCGAAGAGGTTGATAGACGGGGCTAGGGCAGTCTATTGCCAGGACCCAGCCGACAGAGAGAGAGTAGATCGAGACCTAAGGAGGTTCTTACTGCTGCTACTGGGGAGGCTATTGCTCGGGACAAAGGGCGACGTCATCAACTGCCGATTCCTGGGAATACTCGAGGACCTGGAGGCAGTTGGCAGCTACGCCTGGGGAGCGGCTCTGCTGGCGCATATGATGGCCGACTTGTCCACAGGGACAGGTCGAGAGACGACCGTCAGTGGCTTCTCACCTTTTCTTCAGGTATGCATTTTTCTTCTTTTTCTTTTCTTTTATTTTTGTTATGCATGTGAATGCCTTCCTAATGCAATGCATGGATGCAGGTTTGGAGCCATCTCTACATGCCGATGGGGCGCGTTGACCCACGGCCTGGAGGTGAGGGAGCTTTCCCTCTAGCACGGCGCTGGGTGCCGATCGTCTTCGGTGCCCCACTCGGCTACGAGTTGTGGGTTTTACGGAGAGAGTTCCGCGACTTCCCTCCCTCGCTGGTATGTATGAATGCTATGCATCTTTCTTTTTGAATTTATTATGATGATGATGAAATGATGACATGTATGTTTATGAATGCAGGTGCAGTGGAGACCCTATGAGGGGATGACGGACGAGGGCCAGCCGTGGGTCGTAGCGGGCCGTCCTCGCTTTGAGCGTGAGCTTTGGGTTCACTGCTTGAGCGAGATCGAGCCGTTACGGCTTAGGTTGGTGATGAGGACGCTGGGCCTCCACCAGGAGTGGGTAGAGGTAGGCGAGCCGCGGGGCATTGGGAAGAAGACGCGCGGTCGTACGAAGGCGACTGACTGGAGAGTGCGGTTCGAGGAGCAGTACGCCGACTGGCAGCGTGGCGGAACCAGAGTCACCTCTCGTGCGACTGACAGCTCCGAGTACCTCCGGCGCTACTGGGAGGTTTACGCCGGCCGACCCCAGATGAGGGTCTTAGGGGTATGTATGAATGCACTTATTTCTAAATTGAATGCAAATGCTTATGTGACTATCATGTGACTAATATGTAATGGATGCAGGATGCGCGGGACATAGCGGCAATAGATGCCCAGGCCCACCTACACAGCCTGGAGGACCAGCTAGCCGCCACACGGGTCGACCTAGAGACCCTGGTGAGTGTTTAAATTATTTTCTATATGCAAATGTATATTTTTGTTGAATTATTGATGATTAGCCACTGACGATCTCAATGAATGCAGCGTGCCCAGCAGGGAGCAGTGAGGAGAGACCCAGGGGAGGCCTCCAGCTCGAGAGGGCCCAGTGCAGAGGTGACTGCACTAGCAGGGCAGCTAGCCGGAGCGATCGCACGAGCCGAGGTAGCAGAGTGCGATCTCGCTTCACGGGTAAAATCCAAAACACAGATCCATTCAAATATTGATTATATAATTGTGCACTGATGAAATATTCATTTCACAGACTGAGGAGCTTCGAGCCGCTCTTACCTGCGTAGACGAGGGCTTCCGCGCGACGAGCGCACAGGTAAATAGTTCAATCGTATATTGCTTGAATTGAATCATTGCATTAATTGTGGATTTGATGATTTGCTTACCTGTTTGCAGACGACTCAGCTTCATGCGGTACGTACCGAGTTGGCGATCCGTGATCAGCGGATCTCAGAGCTTGAGCGGTCCCTGAGGCGACGGGAGGAGCTTCCTCAGGACGTGGCCGAGCTACGGGCGGCTCTTGAGCTGGAGCGACGGGAGCGTGCCCGGGAGCGCGAGGAGCGTGCTCATGAGCGGGAGGAGCACCAGGCAGAGCGTGCTCGGTACCAGGAGCAGGTAGCAGCACGCGAGCGAGAGCTGGCAGACTCGAGGACCCAGTTGATCCTTACTCAGGAGCGGCTACGGGTGTCCGAGGAGCGTCTCCAGCGAGGGCGCGAGCGAGAACGGGCTGCGGGATACTCGTTCACGAGCTCCACTTTTGTAGTGGGCTCTTCCCTCCGAGAGAGGAGCGAGGCAGGGGGACACGTTCGGGTTCCTGCTTCTTCACGGGGGCCCATGCCTCCTCCACTAGCGCCAGCTCGGGACGGCGAGGAGGAGGTTGAGAGTAGGAGAGAGGAGGGTGGAGGCGAGAGCTGAGAGATTTATTTGTACTTCTCCACCCTCACACCTGTACTTAGACATTCATGATATATACATATATGAGATTTGAGATTTCTTTGTTACCTACGCACTTTGTGTAGTTGTGATCTCGTGTTTGTGTACTTTCCTCTTTCCATGTTCTTCGCGTTTGCTTTACTGTGCCCTGTTTCTGCAACTATAATCCACACTTTGAACAAACAGGTTAATTCATCTGTTCGACTTGGCCCCTTGCCCGATAAGCAAGGGGTACAACATTTTGACCTTAATGACGGGTCAAGAGGCCAAGCCTTTAATCAAATAAGGCAATAAAATAGCTGATAACGGGGAGATGCCTCATGCACAGTACGCATATGCAAACCATAAATAAAAGATGCTCATGCAAGCATACATCGTGAAGAAATGCATTTTTTTTCTTTTTTGCTTATTTATATATTTTTGTATTTTTTTTCACTCATTTATATATATTTTTGATATTTTTCTTGAAAAACGCGCCTTAGAGTAGGTCGTGATTCGCATAAAGACGCCCGAGGAGACGGCGTGAATTTGAAAATGAAATCTGATTTTTTGAGAAAGTAACGAGCTGCTGAGAGACGTTATTCTGAAAGAGACGACCTAATTTAGGACGTTAATTCTATAAAAAGTGCCTTAGCCGAAGGCGTTAATTAAATTATTCTGCAAAAAGGGCTTCAAGGCTATCAAGACCATGAGTCTTACATAGTCACCATCTAAAATTCATTAACCTTTCTTGAGTAGTTAAAAGGGGGTTGACGTGACCATAATTGACTTGTATTCGAGATTTCGCACAATGCAATTTCTTAAGTCCGTCTTGACCATCCTGCCAGTTCGTGACTTTACCTCATAGAAAGGATGGAAGAAAATATAAGGGAAGCCCATAAGGGATTCTGAGATGCTCAAGGCAAAGTTACCTCCCCTACCCTATGCCTGTTGGGGTTCGGTCTTTGGCGTAGGGAAATTTATTGCCTTTTTACCCCTTGCACGCATACGCCCAAGGTTTTCCTTGCGGGGACTTTGCCCTCTTGACATGCTTTTCTTTTCATAACTTGACTTTCACTTTTGAAATCGATTTGCATTGATGAATAAAAACCTAATTGTACTTGGGCTTTTGTGGCATTTGCTCCCTTTTGGGCCCTGACTTCCACCTACTAGGGCGGCGGATAGGCTTGGTGTGTCTACCTCGAGGTCTCCCTTCCTCCCTTATGGGCCGAAGAAGAAAAGAACGGGTATTGCTTTTCACTTTTAGTCAGGTTTTTGACTTTCCATCGAATTTTGCACTGCTTGAGCTCAAGAATAAAGCGTGTAGTGTGTGCGTGAATCAACCCCCTTTTAAATTAGCAAGACTGATGAATGAATTCTGAATTTTGACCTTTCGGACCTTGATCCTTCGTGTGCCATGGCACCAATTTTGAAGAATCTCTATTTTTTTTTGTTTTTTGAAGAATTTCTATTTTATTTTTGGAGGTTTTGAATCAATTTTTTTTTGTTGAATTTTGAAGATATATATATTTTTTGGATTTTTTGTTGAATCAAGGGTAGTATTTCTTAAGATATAAACCATTCCAAGGGTGAGTTAACTCTTCCCCTTCAGCATTAACCAGTTTATAAGCATTAACAGGATAAACTTCTTTTATGATAAACGGTCCTTCCCAATTGGGTTGGAGTTTTGAGCGGGGGCCACCCGGCTTTACAAAAATTCTTTTGATTACCATCTCACCGATCTTAAATTTTCTCTCAATTACTTTCTTTTGATAAAAACGTGAGAGCCTGTTTTGATAAACGCGCGCATGCTCAGCGGCGACCAGACGCTTCTCGTCTAGGAGCTCCAATTGGGCGAGGAGTGAATCCCGACGTTCATCAATAGAAAATTCCTTATCCAATTGTACTCGCAGAGAGGGAACGAGAATCTCATAAGGGACTACCGCCTCCATTCCATAAGTAAGGGCGAAAGGGGTTTGCCCAGTGGGGGTGCGAATGGAAGTGCGATAGGCCCAGAGAGCTTCAACTAGTTTGTCTGGCCAATCCGAAAATTTATTAGCCTCACACGTCTTTTTGACAATTTTTATCAAAGTTTTATTAGTTGCCTCTGCTTGGCCATTGCCCTGCGGATAATAGGGAGAAGAATGATGCAATGCAATGTTATACCTGTTGCAGAGATCCTTGATTTCTTGAGAGATAAATTGAGGTCCATTGTCGGTGACGATGGTGCTCGGGATGCCGAACCTCGTGATGATGTTCTTCATTATAAACTTGCAGACGGTTGACGCTTTGATCTCCACGTAAGCTTCTGCTTCCGCCCACTTGGTGAAGTACTCCGTTGCCGTGAGGATGAATGATTTTTGCTTGGTCAGGAGGTTCGAATCACCAAGAGGTCCAATGATATCAAAAGCCCACATGGAAAAAGGCCATGGGGAGGACGTAGGATGGAGTGAAGAAGCAGGAGAATGAATCTTGTCGGCGTGCAGTTGGCACTTAACACACCTTCGAACATAGATGGAACAATCCTCTTCTAGAGTTGGCCAATAGAAACCTAGCCTAAGTATTTTCTTAGCTAGCATCTGGCTATTCACATGACCACCACACACTCCAGAATGCGCCTCTTCTACAACTTTCCATGATTCATCATCGTCGAGGCATCTTAATAAAACACCGGTGAGCCCTCTTCTATAGAGCACACCTCCAATCAAAACATATCGCTGAGCCACTCTTCTAATTGCTTTCTTTTCTTCAGCAGTGACTTCCTCGGGATAGGATTGATCATTGCAATACCTGGCAATCTCATAATACCAAGGCTTCTCTTCGTCAGCCAATTCTTCTTCCCAGTCTAAAAGCATGACCTCTTTACCTTTAAGAGATTCCCTCTGCTTAACCTTTTCAAGCACTTGATCCCTAATATCGAGGAATGCGCGATCCTTGATAGCTGGCGTGTCACGCTGATGAATCAGGGGAACATGAAAATCACGCTCAGGAGGGAAGACTAAAGCAGAGGCCAAAGAGGCAAGAGTGTCAGCCAAGATATTCTGGCTACGAGGAACATGGACGAAAATCAATTTGGTGAAGAGCTTGACATAAGCTGAAGCGAGTTCCTGGTAAGGTTTGAGCTTGGGATTGATAGTGCGGCACTTGACCAACACCTGGCGCAGAATAAGCTGACTATCGCCCACAATCCTCAAATGGGTGACACCATATCGATGAGCGGTTTGAAGACCGGCCAAAAGAGCTTCATACTCAGCTATATTATTGGTGACGGGGAAAGTGAGCCGAGCAGCAAATGGGATGGTGACCCCTTCTGGTGTCAGAAGAACCATGCCGATCCCTCTTCCTTGGGAATTTAGAGCTCCATCAAAATGTAATGTCCACATAGGATCGTAGGGTTGATTAATGGACATCAGTTCTTCATCTGGAAACTCCGAATTGACAGGATCAAAACGAGGTAGAGGGTGATGAGCAAGGTGTTCGGCAATGGCGTAACCTTTGATAGCTTTCTGTTGAATGTAAGTGATGTCAAATTGAGAGAGGAAGCTTTGCCAGCGTGCTAATCGATCAGTGAGGATAGATTTTTCAAGGAGGAATTTAATCGGATTCATGCGAGCAATGAGGTAAACCTCGTGAGCTAAGAAATAATACTTTAACTTCTGCACTACCCAGACTAAAGCAGCGCAAGTCTTCTCCATGGCTGAGTACTTCTGCTCACAGGGGTTAAGAAGTTTAGACAAATAGTATGCTGCCCTCTCCTTACCTTCTTCGTCCACTTGAGCTAGGACAGCACCCACAGAGTCATCCAGGACAGAGACATAGAGAACGAGTGGTTTGCCTGGAATTGGCGGCCTCAGGACAGGAGGATTGGCCAAATAATCCTTCAATCCGTCAAAAGCTGCCTGACACTTGTCATCCCAATTAAACTTGACTCCCGGCTTAGTAAGCTCGTAAAACGGCCTACATCTTTGTGAGTGCTGGGAGACGAAGCGGCGGATGAATTGCAACCTCCCGATTAATCCTCGAACTTCCTTCAAATTCTTGGGAGGAGGCATATCTCTAATGGCCCTTGCCTTGTTGGGATCAACTTCAATTCCCCTCTTGCTGACAATAAATCCAAGCAATTTCCCTGAAGAGACGCCAAATACGCACTTCTTGGGGTTCATCTTCAACTGATACTCTCGTGATCTTTGCAAGACCTTAGCTAGAACCCCAGGATGTTCAATCCTTGTCCTTGATTTCACTACCAGGTCATCCACATACACCTCAATATAAATATGAATCATGTCATGAAAAATCGCCATCATAGCCCTCTGATAGGTGGCTCCAGCATTCTTAAGTCCGAAAGGCATGACCACATAGCAATAAGTACCCCATGGTGTAGTGAACGAGGTCTTCTCTTGATCTTCCTCAGCCAGGCGAATTTGATTGTAACCTGAAAAGCCATCCATGAAGGAGAGGGTCTCAAAACCCGCCGTGTTATCAATTAGAACATCAATATGAGGGAGGGGGAAGTCATCTTTAGGACACGCTCGGTTGAGGTCCCGGAAGTCTATACAAATCCGGACTTTTCCATCTTTCTTCATAACCGGGACGATGTTAGCCACCCAATTGGGGTAGAGGACAACTCTAACAAATCTAGCCTTATGGAGCTTGTCGACCTCTTCTTTCATCTTTAAAGCCATATTAGGGTGGAAACGCCTCAACCGTTGTTTGACCGGGACAGACCCTGGCTTAAGTGTAAGGCGGTGTTCAACGAGCGCAGGATCTAATCCAGGCATATCTTCATAACTCCATGCAAACGTGTCCTTATATTCTTGAAGAACCAAAATGAGCGCCTCTTCTTCGGAGGGCGGTAAATTCTTGCTTATGAGGACAATCCTAGGGTCTTCCTCGGTACCCAAATTAATTTCTTTGGTAGGCTCTTCTACTGAGGCTGATGGTTCGTCAAATCGCCTTATGCCACTAGCAAAAGCATCAGCCTCGTCCTCATATTCTTCATACCTTTCTTCCCCCTCTTCAATAGGGTCTTCATCATTCATGATTTCATAGACACCCAAACCCTCATAAGAAGCAATGACATCCTCATATTCCAGCTCTGGCAGGATAATTGGGTCCTTCACAAATTCGGGGATGGCTAAGCAAGCCTGACATCTAATGGCTAACTCTAACAGAAACCTACGGGGAATCTGCTTACCCTTGGACTTCCTGTATGAATTTACCCCATGACTTTTGTTATTAGCAGAAGAAGAGGAGGAGGAGCAACTAGCTTGATTAGAGGGGGGAGATGAAAAAGCGGATACAGGAGGTGATACAGATGAGGGCCCCTCACCGGAGGGGGAGAATAGATCTAACAATGAATCTGGAATGAGCGGCCCCTGGGTCGGGACACACTCGGGAAAGAGATAAGAAGTCTCCTCAACGGAGATGGAGGGTTGGAAAGTTGGAAATTTGACGTTTTTTTTTCATTTTTATCTTTTCCTTTATTTTTATTTTCTTTTTCAAGAAGAAAGCAATGTGTGGGGGGAATAGCGAGAGGAGTGGAAATTGCAAGATTGGAGAAAGATTGAATCAGTGACGGCCCGCGCGGGGGCATGATGGAGAGTTCAGAAAATCGCTCGAGGAGCGAGGGAGGTATTGTGAGAGCAACTTGGATTGTATCTGGAGACAAATTGATTATAATCGGAGGAGGTCTTGGGACGTGACCGAACCAATGGGAGTAGAGAGAAGTAAGCACAGATGGATGTATGGCAGTGAGAGAAAAGAGGCCGGCCCACAGCCTGTCCACAGTGAAACCTTCTTCAAATGGAATATCCGGCTCTCCAGTATCAGTGTAGTCACTCAGCAGCTGCCTCTTGTCTGTAATTGCAGCTGGCATTTCAATCAATTGGTGTATTAATGGCGGCCATTCTGGATCAGTCGGCATGAAAAGGCGGCTCAAGGAAATAGTAATATCCTGCATATCGAACCACCTGTACCAGTCACATTCTGGATCATCCATTTTCCTTCTCTTGTCAGGCCTTAAAGACTCCAGAGCTTTATATGTGGCCAACGGGGCAATATGACGAGCAAACTGTCTAGCGTGAACATCTTGACAGTCTAATATGGAAGTAATTATGGTAGTTTGCTCTTCATTTTGAAAGCCACCTAGGACAAAATGTGTCTTCAATGTCCAAGTAAGCGGCTGGCGGTCTGTCTTCAGAGTGGATGTCATAAATGCCCATGGTTCATCTTCATTTTTGCATGGCCCCTTATAACCTAGGCCGCCTCGTGCAATCAGCTTTTGAGGTTTAACAGGCCTAGTCCTGCCTTGGAGTTTGATACCCAGGCCTTTGCCACTTTGATACCCCATTTTCATTAAGATGTTCCAGCCAGAGGTATTCATCATTGTTTTCTTCTTTTTCCCGTTGGGAGGCAGGGGTGTCATAGCAACTGTTGTGACAGTTTCAGATGGCGTTGGCTGTGGACAAGGGACGTCCAACACAGATAATAGTGGCTTATTGGCAGGCCACATAGAAGGAACTGACGAAGCCACATGAATATCCTCCTCTGGCAAAATTGGCATACTGGTGACTTTAATAATGCGGCCCTTGTGTGGAAATTTAAGGCATTGGTGATTTGTGGAGGGCACCGCATCGAGTTGCTGAATGTAGGGGCGTCCCAGAATGCCATTAAATGTTGGATCCATGTCCAGAATGTGGAAATCTGCTGTGATGGCTGCAGGACCCAAACTCACCTTTAAAGTAATCATGCCTAGAGAGGCTTCTTCGTGTTATCATATGCAGTGACTGTGATAGTGGACGGCCGGATTTGGCTTTCCGGAATACCACACAACTTCAGAGTGCTAGGTGGCAAGACATTGATGGATGCCCCAGTGTCCACCAGACATTGCTTGACAGCCACCTTGTTGATATCAACTGTGATGCACAAAGCATATTTTCTTGCTGGGAGTGGTGCCAACTCATGTTCATGGAAAGTAATCGCCGGCTGGCTGCTAGCAGGCGTTAAAACCGTGACTATCTGCTCAACTGGAATGTCCTCATTGACCATCACCTTTTGCAGATATTCTTTCAATGCTAACTGATGAGTGGTGGACCGTTTGACCAATTCCAGGATTGAAATCCTTGCTGGAGTCCGGTCCAAATGCTTTAACAAATCATATTCAGTGCCCGGCACGGACCCTTGTTCTTGCTCTTGCTCTTGCGGCCCCTGCACAGGCTCTAGCTCTCTTTGTGGAAAAATACGGTGGAAAATCCGTCCACTGCGGAGCGGTGCCATGCCTTGTAGTGCCTCTGTCGGGGCAAGTGTGGGAGGAGGATTAGAAGAAGAAGAAGGTGTGTTGGTGTTAAGAAGTGGTGGAGTGGGAGTTCCGCAGAGGGAATCCCTGTAGAGGGTGCTGGTGCCCTGGTAGGAGGCGTAGAGGTAGAAAGGGATACCCGAATGCGGGGGGAATTGGTGGGGGGTGGAATGAGAAGGGTTCTGGGTACAAAAGGTGGCGGAACCGATGGTGGGGGGATCCTTGCCGGTAAAGGAGTAGTGATGGCGGGCGCAGTGGGTGTTGGTGATGGGCGGATGAGGAGTGGCCTAGATGGCAATGGTGAAGGGTTGGTGGTGGATGGTTTTTGTGGTGGCGTAGGCTGTGGAGGTGGTATACGTGTAAGAAGGGGGCGAACCGGCAAGGTCGGAGAATAGGCGGGGGTAGGTGGGTTAACGGTGCGCAGAAGGGATCGGCCCAATTGAGGAGTAGAAGAAGAAGAATGGGTGCGCAAGAGGCGCGGAGGTTGATTTTGATTGTGATAAAGTGCCCCGACAGAGGCGTTTTCTTCATGCCATCCCTGCCCTCTCTCCACCTCATAGAGAGACGTGACAGGGTTTACGTGCTGGTTTGGCGGGTGCTCCGGCAGTGGATTGTGGACAATCCCCATATCATGCTGAGGCGCTGGAGCTTGTTGTTGCTGCTGTGGAGCTGGTTGCTGTGGCTGCTGAGCTTGTTGCTGCCGAGGAGCCCTTCTTTCTTTCATGGTAGCGATGAATTGTCTCATCTCATCCCAATTGATGTCACCCTGGTCATTTAGATCATAAATGTAATCTCTGAAGTGGAAGCAACGATCAAGGTTGTGACCAGGTGCACGATGGAAAGCACAGTAACGGGATGTGTCAACATTAGCGGGCCACGCTGTCCTTTCCCTTGGTAACATGAGCAAATTGGCGGCCATTAAAGCATTGAAAATATCTGGGAGACTTTCTGGTAGTGGAGGATAGTGGTCCCTTTTGGGGCCAAGCGGTGGTCTCCGTTGTTGTTGGCCGTAGTTGGTAGGTGGTGGTACCTGGTGGTACTGTTGTGGAGCTGGAGGGTTAGCGCGGTGCACTTGGTTTGGCGGTGAAGCAAAGGAATGTTGGGGTGCGAATTGGCGTTGTGGAGTGGAGTTGAAATGGGGGTTTTGTTGTGGAGGTGGGTTAGGTCGTGGGTTAGCTTGGTGGTGTGGGTGGCCAACTACACCAACCTGCTCATTTGCAATGGTGCCCTCAGTCGTGGGCCCGCTGTTGTTGATATTGGTGGTTTTTTTGAATAGCCGTGGCTTCGGCTCAAACATGCCCATAATGGGCGAATCCTTCATCTGTGTCTGAATATAATGAGCTCTCTCATAGAGCTCCTCCATGGTAGTTAACCGGTTCATGGCCAGTATGTGTCGGAACTGAGGAGTGGCATTGGAGATAATCATCTTGACTTGTTCCGGTTCTGACAGTGTATCTTTCAACTTTTCGGCCATAGACCGCCATCTATCAGCAAACATTATGAAGTCCTCCTCGGGCTTCATCTTTTCTGCGACCAAATCTGTGAGCGAAAGGGATGGTCCGACCTGGTCTCTATATTTTTGCAAGAACTTTCTTTGAACAATATCGAAGTCGCCGGCATCAGCGGAGTCTAGTGAATAAAACCATTCAAGGGCTGGCCCCTCCAGAGATCTCCTGAATAAATAGGCCAAAGAGGCCTTGTTGTCTTGCCAGAAGGAGGTCTCGTACATAAAGTCCTTTAGATGAATAAAAGGATTACCAGTCCCATTATATCGCCGGAAGTTTGGCATCTCGGACGGTGGTAAGTGGAAGACTGGCAGTGTAGGGAGCGAGATTTCGGGGCATTCTTAGCCGTGGTGACCTTCTTTAGTTGCTCCTCAATGCTGGCTAACTTCTGAAGCAATAGAACATTAGTGTCGGACTCGACGGGGGCCGGATTTTGAATAAAGGAATGCGGTATAGGCGTGCGTAGAATTCGGGGAGGTTGGAGAAATTGGTGCCTAACCGCAGAATGACTCGCCTGTTGGGCCGGCATGGCCGCGCTGGGCGTTGGTGGATGGGAAGGAGGTTTATGCAAGACCGCCTGGTCATTAACGGGGTGATGGCCACTCTCGGCTGGAGGGGGATTAGAAGATGAAGAGGGAACCGACTTCCCTTTCAAAGCGGCCTGAATAGCCTGCCGCTGGGAATCGTCTAACTGAGATAAGGCATTAATTAAATCTGTGACATTGAGAGATGGGGAAGGGTTCCCCGAAGTGTTGGAAGGCACAGTTTGGGAGGAAGGCGCAACCTCCTGAGGAGTGGCATCAACCACATGGATTTGAGGATGATGGGACTGAGGAGGAGGGTAATTTCCCTCATAATAGATGGAATCCTGGAGGGGGGTCTCATATTGACCAAAGACATTCTCATCCTCATCATCATAAGAATACCCGTAGCCTGCCATGTTGATGATCTTACCTGAACGGAGTTTCATTTTTGAGAGGAGAGACAACTTTACAAAGGTACTATCAAACAAACAACCACTCAATCCAAACAAGTCAAATCAACCCAAGCAAGTGTATGCAACCAAGTTGAGATGAACGCAAGGTATTAGTGTTACGCTTGAGATTAGAGTGGATTAAATCGCTAAATAGTTCACTCTTGTTTGCAATGTGGGACCTAGTTGATCCAAGTGTAACCTCCGGGTCAACTAAATTCTTGCTCTCTCTTTACCAACGATAGGTTCTCTATACTTCGGGTACTTCAAGGGTACAACCAGCCCGGCGTCCGTGAGGGAATCCACGGGTGCGGGGACTTATGGAGGTCTTGGAAAAGGGATTTCCGGTCCAAAGAGACGGAATGCTCAATGGAGGGTCGTCCCGATTCCAAGAGAGGTGTGTGGAATCCTAGTGTAGAGAGAGGAGGTCTCTCAACCAAATGCCACAATATGCAAAGTAATATGATCAAATCACAGCAGTATAGGCAATATGACAACCAAGCAGACTACCACAGACAGCAACAGGAAGCAAGGTTCTGTAAAACGCAGGAAAGAGACGACCTGGGGCAGGTCGCTATCAACCAAAGCAACGACAGGGTCACTGTCGTGAATCACTGCGAGAGGCTATGAGCCAACAGCGAGCAACAAAGACACGCCTCTGGATGAGGCGCGAAATATGAAAAGGACGCCTCTTGGTAAGGGCGTCAAATCTGAAAGAGCGCCTTGAGATAAGGCGCTACGCAATAAAAGAACGCCCTGGGGCAGGGCGTGAATTCATGGATAGCGTAATAAAAAGCGGTAAAATGATGAACACGTCTTGACAGAAGACGTTACACAGTAATAAGACGCCCTGGATGAAGGCGTTAAACTAAAAGGCGCCTCTGGTTGAGGCGTGAATTCAGAAAATATGAGCAGTCACACACTGGCTGATCCCGGGGAGTGTGCAGGGTGCACAAGGGAGAGTGCCCGCGGGGCACAAGGGAGGGGTACCGTGGGTACCAAAGGGGAAAGGGCACACGTGGGTGCCTAAGGGGAAAGGGCACACGTGGGTGCCGATGGGGAAAGGGCACACGTGGGTGCCAAAGGGAAAGGGATAATCAATAGAAAAATAGTGGAGGTCCCACCGTGATCGCCAATTTGTAGATCGGATTAAAATCCACACGTTAAATAAGAGGAATAAAATGGATAACAAGATTGCATGAAAGTGGAAATATGATGGGGAGATGATAATAAACTCAAAGAAAAGCACGTGGTGCTAAGAGGAGATGTGATCGCCAGAGGGGTTACCTCAATAAGAAAAAGGGATCGCGAGTACCTGGTGAAGATTTGGATGCGGGATGGATGTGGAATTCCTCCTCCTCCTTCAATCGGCCGGCCGACAAAGGGGGGTTTCTCTTTATTGATTATCCTTGCAAAAATAAGACAATAAACAAACAAAGCAAAAAGGGAGGATCAGCCGATGTGTAGAATCAATCCCAAATGAAGAATATGATGTTGAAGAGAGAAATCAACATGCGCACCTCTTTTTTTTGGTTTTTTTAAACCCCTAGAGAAGAGCTAGGGAAGGGGATATGATATGATGATGGAACTTAATGCAATAAAAAAAAACTAACAGTGGGACGTATTAGTGATAGTAAGATGACGCTCACAAACAAAATAAACAAAAAAGAACCCTGCTGTCCCTGATGACAGTAAAGGGAAACCAAGGGAAGAAGATGTTGATGGGAAGAAGATGAAGCAGTGAACGCAAGCGAATGCCGAGGAAAACGGATGCAGAGGAGGAAGCGGCTGCTCCACCTGATTGCACGGGAAGAAGAAAAAAATGCTGCAGCAATCTTTCTATCTGCTGTATATGGGTCTTAACCCTATGACGATCGATCCAGACTCCCTTATATAAGTTTCAATCGGATGTGATCAAACAAGGGAAGATAAGAACGGGCAAGGAATATCCAGGGAAAGGATTAAAATCGAGCAAGAGATTGAACAAGGCATGGAACTGTGAGGGAAAGGTGGAAAAAGGCAGGACTCTGACATGAAACACGACTTTCGGAAGGGCGACAAATCACAAATTGACGACCTACATCAAGACGTTACTCAAAACACGACCATGATCAAGGGCGTCACTTCTTGGATTAAATTTTGGCAATAAAACTTACTTTATTTGAAAATTATGAGAAAACGCCTGAGATGAAGGCGTTAATTGAAACCACGCCCTGAGGAAGGACGTTAATCAATAATTTTGAATTTATTTTGAAACCGGATAATACTAGGAATTGACGCCCTGACGTTTGGTCATCCTTTCTTTTGAACACGCCCTAGATAAGGTCGCTATTAAAAACACGCCCCTCTTTAGGTCGCGAATCTCAAAAATGCAAGAATAAATCAAAAACACACAAAAATAAGAAAAACTTTATATTATGAATATATTGAAGTTCACTTTGGGGCGTCAACATAGTGACATGAGATTTGATCAACATAGCGTCAATTTTGGCGTGTCTACACCATTGTCTTCTAGACCAATGGAACTTCTTCATATGGACCTTTTCGGTCCAACTAGAACTTAGAGTCTTAATGGAAACAGATTTGGCTATGTCATCGTAGATGACTTCTCTAGATATTCATGGATATTTTTCTTAGCAAATAAGAGTGATGCATTTCAAAAGTTTAATCTGTTTTTCAATAAGGTCAAACAAGAAGGGAAGTACAAGGTTAGTTCTATTCAATCTGACCATGGAGGTGAGTTTGAAAACTCCATGTTTACTGATCTTTGTGACAAAGAAGGACTAACTCACAGGTTTTCTTCTCCTAGGACACCTGAACAAAATGGGATTGTGGAGAGAAGAAATAGAACAGTGGTGGAGATGGCCCGAACCATGTTGATTGAAAGTAAATTACCTAGAAGATTTTGGGCAGAAGCGGCCAATACAGCAACCTACATAATCAACAGGGCCATGGTAAGACCCATACACAAGAAAACACCCTATGAGCTTCTAAAAGGTAAGAAACCAAACTTGTTTCATTTCAGAATTTTTGGAGCAAAATGTTTTATTCATAACAATGATAAGAAAGATTTAGACAAGTTTGAAGCCAAGAGTTCACCTGGAATATTCTTGGGTTACTCTGAATTGTCAAGGGCATATAGGGTATTTAACATATCAGATCAGAAAGTGGAAGAGTCTCCACACATCCTTTTTAGTGAAAAGAAAGATGTTTCTAATGTTGAAAATCTTGACAGGGATTCCAATCATAGTGGAGATTTTCTAGAAGACCAACAGGAAGAAGAGAAGACTCAGCCAAATGGAGAAACAAATTCCCCCAATCAGGAAGGGCCAAGAGAAATAGGTGAGTCTTCAACAAATATCAGATTTCTTAAAGACCATCCTTTAGATAAAGTCATAGGCAATCCTGAAGATCCTCTTCGGACTAGGTCTCATTTTAGAAATGTGAATAATGATGACTTAATTGCATTAGTCTCACAAATTGAACCCAAAACAGTAGAAGAGGCCTTAGCTGATCAAGCTTGGGTCAATGCTATGTGTGAGGAATTAGGTCAATTTGAAAGGAATAATGTCTGGGAGCTTGTCCCAAGACCTGATGGTATAAATATCATAGGAACCAAGTGGGTGTTCAAAAATAAGATGAATGAGGATGGAATTATCTCGAGGAATAAGGCCAGACTTGTAGCCAAAGGCTACTGTCAGGAATTCGGTGTAGACTTTGATGAATTATATGCACCTGTTGCTAGGATGGAAGCTATAAGATTGTTGCTTGCCTTTGCATGCTCAAAGAATATAAAACTCCAACAAATGGATGTTGAAAGTGCCTTTTTAAATGGAGTCATTAAAGAAGAAGTTTTTGTTGAACAACCTCCTGGATTTCAATATTCTCCTCAACCTAACCAAGTTTTCAGGTTAAACAAAGCCTTGTATGGTCTAAAGCAGGCTCCAAGAGCTTGGTATGAAAGATTGTCTGAATTTCTGATCAGCAAGGGCTACAAAAGAGGTAAAGTTGATCAAACTTTATTTACCAAGGGCATGAATAAAGATCTCATCATAGTTCAGGTATATGTAGATGACATTATATTTGGATCAACTAAGCATGAACTATGTGATGAATTTTCTACCATGATGTCTGCTGAATTCGAAATGAGCTTGGTTGGTGAACTGAAATATTTTCTTGGATTGCAGGTACAGCAGCTAGAGGATGAGTGCTTCATCAACCAAACCAAATACACAATGGAATTGTTCAAGAGGTTTGGTATGGAAAACTTAAAGCACATTACAACACCCATGGGCACCAATACCTCATTGGATGCAGATGAGACAGGTAAAGAAGTAAATGCCAAACTTTATCGAGGTATGATTGGCTCACTTCTTTACTTGACAGCCTCTAGACCTGATATACAATTCAGTGTAGGAATGTATGCAAGGTATCAATCTAGACCTACTGAATTACACTTAGCTGCAGTTAAAAGAATCTTCAGATATTTGTCAGCTAGTTATTCTCTTGGTTTATGGTTTCCTGCATCTCACACACTTAACTTAGTAGCATACACAGATGCTGATTATGCAGGCTGTAAACTAGACAAGAAAAGTACTAGTGGCCATTATGAATTCTTGGGTGGGTGTTTAGTGTCTTGGGGCTCCAAGAAACAACATTCTGTGGCCCTCTCCACTGCAGAAGCTGAATATGTGGCTGCAGGGAGTTGTGGAACACAAGTAATATGGATTAAACACCAGCTTCAGGACTACCAAGTGGACCTGGGGTGCACACCAATTTATTGTGATAATACTAGTGCCATCAATCTTGCTAAAAATTCTGTTTTGCATTCACGAACCAAACACATAGAGATAAGACATCATTTTATAAGAGATGAGGTGTCTAAGAATAATTTTGAACTGATTCATGTAGGCACAGATAATCAGATTGCTGACATATTCACAAAACCTCTGAATAATGAAAATTTTACCACATTGAGAAGAGAATTAGGCTTATACAAATTGTCTTAATTATGAAGCCTGTTTTTGTTGTGAGGGGGAGTTGTGTTTGTCTGATGTTTAGCCTTCTTTCATGCTGGTTTAAGGGGGAGTTCAGAATGCTTACTGGTTAGCTTTCAGGAATACTTTGAGTAAGGGGAAGCTTTGAGATTATGCTGAAATATTTTATTGAGGAATGCTATGTCTTAGGGGGAGCTGAGTTGTGATGTGAGAAGAGAAGTTCTTTGACAGATTCAAAAGGGTTGACTAGATGTGTAACTTTGCTGGTCTTGCATGACTGATCTAGAGTGGTTCTCTCAGACAGTAGAGTGTCACTTATCTCTTAAGTCCATAAGTCAGTGACTATAATCTCCAGATTAGAATCTTCCCTTTAGTACTTCTTCAGAGATCTGGACTAATTGCATAAAGTATATCTTCCTACATTGTCATTGATTCTGGTTCAGGGCAAAAACTTGTATGTCTTGTTATCTGACCTAATCAACTTGAAATCTAGACTTCAAGACTCAATTCAAGAAATAGTCCTTTTTGGTATTATTTTCAATCATTCTATCTCTTTAACTCAAGGGCTTAACTGAACAAAAATGTTCTGTTCTGATCATTGAGAAACTGGGAGCTTCATCAATGAAATGAACTTTTCTCCCATGTCATGAGGTGTCAAATGCTTAAAATGAATGAAAAGACATGACAGAGCAATGGTGGATTGCTGGTGAGTAACTGGGGACTCTGGCCTCTAATCAAAGTGTTTCCTCATGTCAAAAGCCACAGTTACTATCTATGTTCCCTAATAATAATAAAAAAGGGGGGGGGGAAGTAATGAGGTACTCACTCAGAGTAACTGGAGATTCAGGCCTCTAATCAAGGTGTCTCTCTAATGTCAAAGGAGTGAACTACCAACTTACTCATTAATCTTCTTGAAAATCATCTCCAACAAAAAAAAAAATTCCTTGTTGTTATGCAACTAATGGATTGCTTGTCCTCAATACCTTGAGAACACCTCTCTGATTTCGTTTCTTGCTATCTTGTGAGATAGTTGAATGATCAGCTATATCTGGCCATACTTGTGAATTCCTGCTCTAAATCATCCACTATGTATGCTGATAAACTTGTCTATCATTCTACTTCTCTATTGTGTACTGAAGTATAAAGAATCTTCTCTTGAGATTAGAAACTCACTTATTCTCTTAAGATCTACTCGTGACTTTCTGCACTAAGAAGTTACTGCCCTTAGTCCTCATGTTTCCAGCACTGTCATACATTCTGTAGTTCTTTTTGCTGATGTCAAAGGGGGAGAGAAGTTTACAATGTTTGCATTTTCAGTGAGAAGTTCTGCAATATCAGTGAGTCTTGGATTTGTCTTGAGCTTTGAGGGAGTCATATTGCTTCGTGAAAGATATGGTTATGAATTGTGGGGGAGATGAGAGTGTGTAGTAGGGATTGTATAATTCATCTGCATGTGCATGCCTTGAATTTACTCTGTTTGTTGTAGCTGATATAAATCTCTTGTTGAACCTTGATATTGCTTGATTCATAGTGTTGTCATCATCAAAAAGGGGGAGATTATTGCATCCCTATGGTTTTGATGATGTCTCACACTATAAATCAACCTTCTATCTCTAGATTCATGCTGGTTCATCACCTAAGTGAGTTCAGTTCATATGCTGTTCCATTATTTCATCTATCTACACTGTTTGTTTAATATGAACAGTAGTGGGTCGACTCATCAGCAAGGGTGGGTCGACGCATCAGAGCATTGATAGTTTGGGCACAAAGTCTATACACCAGCTTGATCCATTTAGTCTGTACATTGGCATATCCTCTTCTAGTCTGTACATCGGGCACTTTCTAACTGAAGTCCATACACTGGTCTCAATACTCAAAGTTAGTTCAGCTCAACCCTATACATTCTTCCAAGCTTCAACTCTATACATTGGAATTCCAAGCTTCACGTCTATACACTGGCTGCTGCATTCTCTTGATGTCTAAACACCCGATAGTGTAAGTCTATACATCGCCTAGTGTCATGTTTGCATAGTATGTACATCGCCTGCTTTACACAATCACAGTCTACACATTGCTTGTCAACAGGCTCGCACACACTAAAGTACATACATTGCACAATGTCTGAACATTGGTTCAGAGATAGCTTCAGCCAAGTCTATACATCGTCTGGCAGTCTTCATGCTAAGTATATACACTCCTTGAGTCCAAGTCTGTACAGCGTTCATTGTCTAGAAATCTTCAAGTCTGTACATCGGACTGCTTCTTTTGAAGTCTACACATTGGCTCGTTCACTTATGCAAAGTATGTACATTAGACTGTGGCAAAGTCTATACATTCGGTTCTTTGGGCAAAGTCTATGCATTACTTAGTCTGCACATTGCCTTCAGCCCAAGCGTTCAAAGCCAAGTCTATACAACGCCAAGTCTGTACACTCCTCATCTGTTCCTATGCTTGGCCAAGTCCATACATTCAACTTTTCCCTACGCTTTCCTGGCCGAGTCTGTACACCACTAAGTGTGTACATTGCATGCTGCTCAAACATTCAATGTCTTCAAAGTCTGTACAGCGTCTGTCTCAGCCAGCGTCTTATGCTGCGTCTTAGGCAAGTCTGTACATCGGCTTCACTCGCTCAAGTCCACACATCCATAGTGGTTCATCAAGTCTATACATTCACTTGAGCTTCACCAAGTCTGTACAACGCTGAAGTCTTCACAAGTCTGTACAGTGCTTGAGCTTCACAAAGTCTATACATCGCTTCAAGCGATTCAAGTCTATACAGACTGACTTTACATTCAGAGTCTGTACATCGGTTCATCAGCCGATCGTTTCATTCAGAAATCTCCAAGTCTATACAGCCGAGTGTCTAATGCATCGTCTCACTCTGGCAAAGTCTATACAGTGCTCACAGCACATTGGTTCAAAGTCTGAACACTGGCTCAAGCATGTCGAAGTATATACATCTCCGTTGGGGTTCAAGTCAATACATTGCTCACCGTCTTATTAAGAGTCTCACACAGGTTCCAACTCTGTACATTGGTTAGGCTTCGTGAAGTCTATACAGTGGCAGAAGCTTTGTAATGTTTACACACGGGTAAGGATCGTTTGCATTGTTCATAGTCTATACACTACCATTCATTTGCATTGTTCATAGTATATACACTGACATTCGTCTGCATTGTTCATAGTCTATACACTGCCATTCATTTGCATTGTTCATAGTCTATACACTGCCATTCGTCTGCATTGTTCATAAGTCTATACACTGCCTTCACACATGCGCTTCTTTCATTAAGTCTGTACACTCTCTCACGTTGTACACACTTAATCAGTTGAAGGTTCTGAAGTATATACATTCATGTTAATAGCCTGAACTAACTAAGTCTATACATTCCATCTGTATGTCTGCAGGCGATTCAGGCTGATGATTGGGCACGTGAACCGAGGTTGGCACCTGACACGTGATCCAAGACAACAGGCACATGACACGTGGATGGCACCCTGGTTAGGATGCTGCCATGTGGTCGAAATTCAAATGATCTGGCCAAAAGTGCATGGGCGGGAACCTGGCAGCCACACGCCAATATCTGCTATAAATATAGAGCTTCATCCTTCAGTAGAAGCTGGATCGTGAATAGAGAAAGCAGAAGCCATTGGTGAGAGTTTGCACGATCCAGAAAAGAAAAAGAGCAGAGAGCTCCAGATCTGAGAGGAGTTTGTTCGAGAGAGAGAGAGTAGTGTGTGTGGATTAATGAATTGCTTCATTTGAAGCTACATTTGTATTGGGTTTCAGAACTGATCTCTTCTTCATTGGTTTTTGTTTCTACTTTGCTTTCGTTTCATTTTGTTCATCCTTCTGATTTGAATTGGTTTCCCTCCGGTGTGTGGAGGAAGGGAGTATTACTCCAGTTTCCCTATGAGTTGCAGAGGAAGAGAGATCGGTGATCTCTGGTGGTGTTAGTGACTGGTTGTCATTAACAGTTTCCCTCCGGTGTGTGGAGGAAGGGAGAGGATTCTCCGGTTGTGTTCTAGCTGGGAGCTAGAACAGGTTTCAAGTTCTGTGGGTAGCAGAATTGATGAGGACATCAAGAGCTTATGGGTTGTATTGTATGTATTGGCTTGTATAGGTGTGTAGTATAGGTTGTATTGGCTTGAAAGTGTGTAATTTTTGATTTCTTTCATTTGGGCTCTCTTTGTAAGGCTTAATTAAGCCATTGGGTCACATTTCTAAGAAGAGTCCATTACTAGGTATCATGGTTTAGGTCCACTTAAGGGTGCTACTTCATATTGGGTCATTTGGTTTTAAATGGGTCATTAAGGCACTTAAGGCCCAAATTGGGTTCCACTCTCCCATGGGCCATCTAAGTGGGAGTGGCCCATGACTAGCATGATATATTGGGTGGCTCTTGGCCCATGAATGGCCCTTGGCCCATGAAGGGGGGCGCCCTCTCTTTTGGCCTTATTAGGCTAGTTAGGTGTGTATTAGGTGAAGTTGGAATGTAATTAGTCTAAGGTTGAATGGGAATGGTCATGTTAGATTAAAAAATTATATTTGGTGTGTTATTCACACTTCATCTCAGCCATTCAATCCCCAACCCTTGATCCAAGGGTCCACAATAGATTTGATTGGAGTCATATATAATGTTGTATTTTCAAGAGAAATTCAATGAAAAATCAGAATTTTGTTGAATGCCTTGAGTGAATTTCAACCTTCTCCCCCTCTCCCTCTGGTTTCTTCATCCCAACCTCCATTTCTAGAGTGTTTCTATCTCCCTTCATCTCCTCTCAACCTCCGGTGATCGCCTGTGCCGCCGCCGCCGTTCGTGCCGCCTTCGAGCCGCCACGGGATCATCTTCAGTTTTCTATCCTACTGGATAGAGGTGTAGTCCATAAATTCCTGAAGCCAGACACTAGTTCAGATCGATTTGAAATTTTGAGGGTTGGTTCATATCTTATAGTCCCTTCTCCACAAAAAAAACCAGGTTCAAAAGCCACCGTTTCGTATCTTTACCAGTTCATTCAACTCTCAATCTCAGATCTGTTCTGTCACTATCTACAGTGACAGTAGCCCTGAGTTTCATGTCTTAGGTCCACTTTTTGATTTATTTTGGTTCTCCCAATGTTACTGGAGATTACACCCATCCACCCCTTCTTCCAAAATTTTTCTCAATTTTTGGTTCGTCCATTTCATATTTTCTAAAAATCTTTCTCAGTCCCAGCTACAGTTCTGTCCCCCTGATCCCAGATCCGACCTTCGTCCAGTAAACAACTCACAGAAAATCATAGACACATCCAAACTTGTCCAAATTAATTTTTCCATCTTCCCAGCTCAATTTTCGACAACTTTGGTGAAGAATACAACCCCATATTCGAACGTCTCCCTCGCTGTCAAAGGCAATCCACAGGGAAGTTCTCTGCTGACCTGTGATTTCAGGAACTGTACAACAGAAGATTGAAAATTTTATAAGTCAAGATCCGAGCAGATCCAGGCCAGATCTTTAGGCCTAGGTTGAAGACATTCAAGCTAGCTATCCAACGGCGCCAGTCTCGTGTCGATCCGACGTCGGGGCTGATTGCAACGTCCATTCTCGCCGGAGCGCGCGCTGCAAAATAGCAACCACCAGTCCGTGGACAGCAAACCCGACGGGTGCCGATCAGAACCGCCCGACCCCCGGGTGATGTTCCGGTGTGCCGCCAGCCCAGGGAACACTTCCCTAAGTGTCCACACTACAGCGGCGCCACCGGGTCCCACACGGCCCCTCCAGACAGCACGTGGGCCCCACGGTCGTGATCACGCGTGTAGCCGAATCAACACACGAAGCTGCCCGTCATCCTGAATTCGGCCCTCCCGGGCCCATTGTGTCACCCTTTACCTCCCTGCGTGGAGTGGGCATATTTCCATTGCTGTAATATTCATGTATTAACTGTCCCGGGAGCACGAGTTCGGCCGGGCCCGTCGTCCCCACGCCGAGCGCGTGGAGGTATCGCATTCGCTCCCTTACTTAATTTTCATATATACTTGCTTATGCCACTGCTAGAGAGCATGATAGGGTAATTAGCTCGCTTTCTATTTATCTCACCGCTGCTGCGAGAGAGAGCGTTACCGTCCCGTGACCCGATCCGGGCACAAGTGAGAGCCGACCACCCTAGCTCACAGCCGATTTCTCAACTGCGCACATTCGACGCTTCCCTCATTAAGGGGCAGTCACGAGCTTGTCGTGTCCGTGGTTTCATCTCGCATCAATTTGGTATCAGAGCGAGTTGAGTCTAGGGTGTCCAAATCAAAAAAAAAGTGTCATTCATTAGTCATTTACGTCTAAGTCGTGTTTAGGGTCATCATTGTTTTAAAACAAACAAAAAAAAGTGTCTTTTTGCATTGCATCACTTTACTCGGTATATCAAAAGGTGTTGTCCGAACGTTAGGCTACGCCTATCGGGAAGGCCGCACACTTACGCGAGTGACCTTCGGGTCGATTACCTCCGCCGCGTACCGCGTTTTGGTTAAGTCTAGGCGCATCATTTTGCATTAGTGTGTTTTGCTTTAGTCGGCGTCTTCTAGTCGGTGTGTTTGCATGCCCACTCGTCGGGGTACTCAGTACTCACCCCCACCACCACCTATGGCCAACCCACGGGATACCTCGGGAGACTTCCACTCCCTACAAGAGGCGATGATGGCCATTATGACTAGGTTGGACCAATCCTATGCTAACTTTCAGACTTTCTCCGATAATATGGATGGTCGCCTTAGAGCCATGGAGGGGCGCTTGGAGACCTCCGACAGGTCGGTCCTAGACCTCGTTGGGCGGTTAGATAGGATGTCACACGGGGACCCTCCAGGGGCAGCCCAAGGCCCACCCGCACCTCCTCCCGCGGTGGCCCAAGTCCAACCGCTCCCATGGCCCAAGTCCAGGCCGCTCCCGCGGCCCAAAACCAGCCACCACAGGCTCCTCTACCCGCCCTTCCTCGGGTTCCCCAACTACTGCACCGTGACCTTGGTCTCGAGGACTATGGTTCCGACAATGCCTATGAGGGATATGGTCAACACCGTCGTGGTTTTCATCCACAACGAGATGAGGATGATGATAGGGTCCTTAAGACCGTGCGAGCGGACCCTCCCTCTTTTTACGGGTCTTTGGATCCGAAAGTCTACCTAGATTGGGAGTTCGGCATAGACCGTTACTTTGAGTGGTATGATATGTCGGAGCGTCGAAGGGTCCGATTCGCCACCATGAAACTCATGGGGCAGGCACAAACCTATTGGAAGAATGTGGAGAGCCTGCTACTTCAGCGGCTAGAACCCCCGATCGACACATGGGCCGAGATGAAGAATAAACTTCGGCAAAAGTACCTTCCTCCCATATACCGCCAGCGACTCATCGATACGTGGCAAAGTCTTAGCCAGGGAGACCGGTCCATCTCCGAATACATCACGGAGTTTGATGAGTACTTTCTACGATGTGGTGTCACGGAGGAGAGTACCATGCCCGTGTCCCGCTTTCGACGTGGTTTGCGGCCACACTACCAGTATGAGCTTTTCCGCCGCAATGCCAAGACGTTGGAAGAGGCATACCAGGTTGCTCTCGAGATGGAGCAATTTGAGGGAGAGTTCGAGTCTAGCCATCGGTTGGGCCCCACCCCTCTCCGTAGTACCGAGCCCCATCACTCCATAGGCCCACATCAGCGGCCTCCCATGGCTCGATCTCAGGAGCCCACCCGTCAGGAGCACTTCGCTCCACGGCCTCATCCTCCTCCACCCCGGGATCTATTCCCACCCCAACCACCGGCACCCGTTGCCCGTTCCCCGGCTCCTATAGCCCGTTCTTTGGCACCGGCCCCCCCTCCACTATTGTCCAAGGCACCTACATCGCCCCCATTACTACCTACACCCCCTACCCGACGGGATGATAAGGGTAAGGCCCCTTTTATAGGAGAGAGTAGTCGGTCGAGAGTGCAGTGTTTCCACTATCATGGGTTTGGCCACATTACCAGCGAGTGTCCCGCTCGCACCACCCTAGCCTTAGGTGTTGGAGGATTCGTTCCTCCCGAGCCTGAGTGTGTTGATTACGAGGCCGATGAGGCACTAGCCGAGGAGGACTATGCCTTGGGAGGGGAAGAGCAGGACGGCTCTCCTGCCGCCCAGGATGCAGCCACCTAGTGGGCTTGATGCTACCACCTTCGTCTAGAGTCATGCATAAGTCGGTGTGTTTTCCTTGTGTGGTTTGTTTTGAGTGGTGTGTTTTGAGTCGATTGTTTGTGTGGTTTGCATATGTGTGTTAGTGCATGGTGAGTCTGCATGTGTCTTGTGCAAGCTCGTTGTCGTTCTCTTATGAGTAAGAGGTGATTGGACTCACTTGATGAGTATGGGATCGGTTCTACTTCTATACCCGGATCAGTCACCTATAGGGACTCAGCGGTGATTCCTAGTGAGTCTTCGAGCTATTTTCTTCCCTTTTGAGAGTGCCCCTTCGGAGTGACCACCTTTAGCCCATAGCAGTTCGCATATCGAGTATATATGGAATGAGCAGGTGACGATCACTTGGAGCGGAGCATACCCGCGCTACTTGGCACGGTGACGGATCCGCCGGAGTACTCGAGCATCCCTACCCCTACTCGACGGGGTCGAGTTCCTCCCACCCTGGGAGAATTGATGAGGACATCAAGAGCTTATGGGTTGTATTGTATGTATTGGCTTGTATAGGTGTGTAGTATAGGTTGTATTGGCTTGAAAGTGTGTAATTTTTGATTTCTTTCATTTGGGCTCTCTTTGTAAGGCTTAATTAAGCCATTGGGCCACATTTCTAGGAAGAGTCCATTACTAGGTATCATGGTTTAGGTCCACTTAAGGGTGCTACTTCATATTGGGTCATTTGGTTTTAAATGGGTCATTAAGGCACTTAAGGCCCAAATTGGGTTCCACTCTCCCATGGGCCATCTAAGTGGGAGTGGCCCATGACTATCATGATATATTGGGTGGCTCTTGGCCCATGAATGGCCCTTGGCCCATGAAGGGGGGCGCCCTCTCTTTTGGCCTTATTAGGCTAGTTAGGTGTGTATTAGGTGAAGTTGGAATGTAATTAGTCTAAGGTTGAATGGGAATGGTCAAGTTAGATTAAAAAATTATATTTGGTGTGTTATTCACACTTCATCTCAGCCATTCAATCCCCAACCCTTGATCCAAGGGTCCACAATAGATTTGATTGGAGTCATATATAATGTTGTATTTTCATGAGAAATTCAATGAAAATCAGAATTTTGTTGAATGCCTTGAGTGAATTTCAACCTTCTCCCCCTCTCCCTCTGGTTTCTTCATCCCAACCTCCATTTCTAGAGTTTTTCTATCTCCCTTCATCTCCTCTCAACCTCCGGTGATCGCCTGTGCCGCCGCCGCCGCCGTTCGTGCCGCCTTCGAGCCGCCACGATATCGTCTTCGGTTTTCTGTCCTGCTGGACAGAGATGTAGTCCGTAAATTCCTGAAGCCAGCCATGAGTTAGATCGATTTGAAATTTTGAGGGTTGGTTCCTATCTTATATCCCCTTCTCCACAAAAAAACCCAAGTTCAAAAGCCACCGTTTCATATCTTTACCAGTTCGTTCAACTCTCAATCTCAGATCTGTTCTGTCACTATCTACAGTGACAGTAGCCCTGAGTTTCATGTCTTAGGTCCACTTTTTGATTTATTTTGGTTCTTCCAATTTTAATGGAGGTTACACCCATCCACCCATTATTCCACAATTTTTCTTAATTTTTGGTTCGTCCATTTCATATTTTCTAAAAATCTTTCTCAGTCCCAGCTACAGTTCTGTCCCCCTGATCCCAGATCTGACCTTCGTCTAGTAAACAACTCACCAAAAATCATAGACACATCCAAACTTGTTCAAACCAATTTTTCCATCTTTCCAGCTCAATTTTAGACAACTTTGGTGAAGAACATAACCCCAGATTCGAAAGTCTCTCTCGCGGTCAAAGGCAATCCACAGGGAAGTTCTCTACTGACCTGTGATTTCAGGAACTGTACAACAGAAGATTGAAAATTTCATAAGTCACGATCCGAGCAGATCCAGGCCAGATCTTTAGGCCTAGGTTGAAGAAATTCAAGCTAGCTATCCAACGGTGCCAGTCTCGTGTCGATCCGACGTCGGGGCTGATCGCAGTGTCCATTCTCGCCGGAGCGCGCGCTGTAAAACAGCAACCACCAGTCCGTGGACAGCAAACCCGACGGGTGCCGATCGGAACCGCCCGACCCCCGGGCGACGTTCCGGTGTGCCGCCAGCCCAGGGAACACTTCCCTAAGTGTCCACACTACAGCGATGCCACCGGGTCCCACACGGCCCCTCCAGACAGCACGTGGGCCCCACGGTCGTGATCACGCGTGTAGCCGAATCAACACACGAAGCTGCCCGTCATCCCGAATTCGGCCCTCCCGGGCCCATTGTGTCACCCTTTACCTCCTTGCGTGGAGTGGGCATATTTCCATTGCTGTAATATTCATATATTAACTGTCCCGGGAGCACGAGTTCGGCCGGGCCCGTCGTCCCCACTCCGAGCGCGTGGAGGTATCGCATTCGCTCCCTTACTTGGCATTTTGCTTAATTTTCAAATATACTTGCTTATGCCACTGCTAGAGAGCATGATAAGATAATTAGCTCACTTTCTATTTATCTCACCGCTGCTGCGAGAGAGAGCGTTACCGTCCCGTGACCTGATCCGGGCACAAGTGAGAGCCGACCACCCTAGCTCACAGCCGATTTCTCAACCGCGCACATCCGACGCTTCCCTCGTTAAGGGGCAGTCACGAGCTTGTCGTGTCCGTGGTTTCATCCCGCATCAAGAACTTGGTTGAGGGATTTGTTTCCCTTGGTGTTCAAGCTGTGTGGCAGCATGTTGTTTGCAGACTGAGTCTGCATTGATCTAGCATCGTCTAGTGGAATCCTCACTCTAGTTGGAGTGAAGGGTGGATGTAGATTGCGGACTGCAATCGAACCACCTAAAAACCGAGTGCCTCCTCTGTGGTTTGCTATTATTATCTGCGCTCTTCATCTGCTTGTCTCTTTGCTTCCATGTGATCAGTTCTTTATTCTCATTTACATTTCTCTATGTACGGGTTAAGAAGGTGCGTTAGCAGTAGAATTTATTTTCCGCTTAAGTTTCTACAAATTGGGAGTGATCTATTCATCCCCCCTTCTATATCACTCTTGCTGCGCTAACAGCGACCGAACTTGCCGATGGTGACAAGGGTCGAAAAGATGGGCCGGTCTTGCCGATGGTGACAAGGGCCGAAATGGGGTAGCAGGAAGTGGAATGGTGAACGAGGCTAACCTCGCTACTACGTCATCATCTCATCATTCATTTTTTCTCTTTTTTTTTATCACATTACTGACTCAAGCGCCCTTTCGGGTTTTCTCCGAAGCCAGGCCCCTCTTGCTTTTGCCCACGCGCCCCTTTAGGTTTTCACGTGGCGGGGTACCCGATTTTACCTATAACGCCCTTTCGGGTTTTCGCTACAGTAGGGTTATGGACATTTTTGCCCTTGCCCTAATGTAGGAACAAGGCCGGCGGGGTATCTCTATTTTTAACCCCATCTTTTTTCTCTTCTTTTTTTTAGGAAGAAGTCGGGACACAGGAGAGCCTGCCCGCTAGCATGCCGATCGACCTTGTTGATGATGACAAGGGTCGGATCCAGATTTAATTCGTCGACATTGGTTAAATGCCGAAGCAAAGGGTACAGTTCTTAACAGGGACGGAAGGTCCAGGTTAGGGCATAGAGGCTGACCGATTCCACCGATGATGACGAGAGTTGAACATAGGTTTATTCATCGGCATGGGTCACATGTCGAAGCAAGGATAGACTCGTTAACAGGGACGGAAGGTCCAAGTTAAGGGATAAAGGCTGATCGATCTCATCGATGATGACGAGGGTCGAACATAGGTTTATTCATCGGCATGGGTCACATGTTGAAGCAAGGATAGACTCATTAACAGGGACGGAAGGTCCAAGTTAAGGGTAGAGATCGACCGATCTCCTCGATGATGACGAGGGTCGAACATAGGTTTATTCATCGGCATGGGTCACATGTCGAAGCAAGGATAGACTCATTAACAGGCACGGAAGGTCCAAGTTAAGGGTAGAGATCGACCGATCTCGCCCATGATGACGAGGGTCGAACATAGGTTTGTTAGGAGATCTCTAACGGGACTCTTGATGATCGTCCTTTGGGAGTCTCTTTAGGAGGAGAATAAAGAGGAACTTTTTGGATTACCACTTTACTGACTTGAGCGCCCTTTCGGGTTTTCACCGAAGTCAGCCCCCTCTTACTTTTGCCCATGCGCCCTTTTGGGTTTTCACGTGGCAGGGTACCCGATTTTGCCTGTAACGCCCTTTCGGGTCTTCGCTACAGTCGGGTTATAGCCATTTTTGCCCTTGTCCTGATTTAGGAACAAGACCGGCGGCGTATCTCTATTTTTAACCCCATTTTGTCATTTTTTTTATTCACGTAAGAGAAGGATGTTGAGAGAGCCGGCTAGGACACAAAGTCTTGCACCGAGAAAGAGGGTTTACTCATCAGCACGAAGGCAATGCTGACGCAAAGGCTAGATTTGGGCTGATCCGAGCGTAAGGCCCGCAATGGCAACGTTGTATAAAGGTCGGCTAGGACATGAAGTCTTGCACCGAGAAAAGGGTTTATTCGTCAGCAAGAAGGTAATGCTGACGCAAAGGGGTAGATTTGTGCCGATTCGGGTGTAAGGCCTGCAATGGCAATGCTGTATAAAGGTTGGCTAGGACATGAAGTCTTGCGCCAAGAAAAGAGTTTATTCGTCAGCAAGAAAGCAATGCTGACGCAAAGGGGTAGATTTGTGCCGATTCGAGTGTAAGGCCCGCAATGGCAATGCTGTATAAAGGTTGGCTAGGACATGAAGTCTTGCGCCGAGAAAAAGGTTTTATTCGTCAGCAAGAAGGCAATGCTGACGCAAAGGCTAGATTTGGGCCGATCCGAGCGTAAGGCTCGCAACGGAAATGCTGTATAAAGGTCGGCTAGGACATGAAGTCTTGCGCCGAGAAAAAGAGTTTATTCGTCAGCAAGAAGGAAATGCTGACGCAAAGGGGTAGATTTGTGCCGATTCGGGCGTAAGTCCCGTAATGGCAATATCGTAGACACTATGCGAGTCTGGTCGGGGCCGACCATCACTGGACCGAGATGCGGGTAGCTCGGTTAGGGCAGAGTGTCACTAGACCAAGGTGAAGGTAGCTCGGTCAGGGCGGAGTGCCACTGAACCGAGGTGAGGGTAGCTCGGTTAGGACGGAATGCCACTGAACCAAGGTAACAGTAGCTCGGTTAGGGCGGAATGCCACTAAACCAAGGTGACGGTAGCTCGGTTAGGGCGAAATGCCACTGAACCAAGGTGAGGGTAGCTTGGTTAGGGCGGAATGCCACTAAACCAAGGTGACGGTAGCTCGGTTAGGGCGAAATGCCACTGAACCAAGGTGAGGGTAGCTTGGTTAGGGCGGAATGCCACTAAACCAAGGTGACGGTAGCTCGGTTAGGGCGGAGTGCCATTAGACCAAGGAACGATATTCCGATCACTCGATGAATGTGGGTTGTGCCGTATGATATAGCTTCATATGCTTCCCATTGAGTGGGGAGAACTGGATGACTCCTTTGTGGTCCACCAGGATGTAAGCACCTCCCTTATATACTCGGTGGACGATGTATGGTCCGACCCAGTTTTCGACCAACTTCCCTTTGGGATTGGAGGCCATCACTTTTCTTCTCTTGACCATCACCAGGTCTCCTTTCTTGAATTCTCGACCTTTGACCAGCTTATCGAAAGCACGGGCCATGCGAGCTTGGTAGAGTTGGATATTTTGTTGCGCCCAGAGGCACTTTCCTTCGAGCTCGGTGAGCTCTTCCAATCTTCTTTCTACATTGGTTTGTTCACCGCTGACTAGTCCATGCTGGATGGCGACTCGCAGCGAAGGAACTTCTAATTCAATCGGCACCATAGCCTCTGACCCATACACGAGGGAGAATGGCGAACAGCCGGTTGGGGTTTTATAGACGGTACGATAAGCCCAGAGCGCCTCGTACATCCTTTCTTCCCAGTCCTTTTTATTAGACTTAACAGTCTTTGCCAGCAATGTGCATAGTGTCTTGTTGAAGGCTTCTGCAAGTCCATTCGCTTAAGGGTTGTAGGGGGACGATGTCCTCTAGTCAATCTTGTATTTGTCTGCTAGCCGATAAACCTTCTGATTTCTGAAATGGCTACCATTGTCAGAGATAATTCGGCTGGGAATCCCGAACCAGAATATTATGTTCTGCCGGAAGAATCTTGCAACCAGTTCTCCCATGACATCTCTTAATGCAACTGCTTCTGCCTATCTGGAGAAGTAATCTGTAGCTGCTAAGATGTATTTGCACCCTAATGACGATGCTGGTAGTGGCCCTACTACGTCCGTGCCCCATTGAGCAAACGTCCAGCTTGGTAAGGTTGGATGTAGTGGCACTGGAGGTCTCCTTGCCACGTTGGCGCATTCTTAACACCTTTGACAAGCCTTGGTGAACTTGCAGCAGTCATCAAACATAGTGGGCCAATAGTAACCCAATTTCTTTATCTCAATTTTCATCTTTAAGCCGGCTTGATGCTCTCCAGCTGATCCTACATGGATTTCTTGCATCACCTACCCCGCTTCTGCTGAGGACAAGCAACGAAGTAGGACTTTTCTTCAGGCATCTGCCATTATTCGGAACAAGGTTCTGTTCCTCATCTCGTAAGAGTCTTTGACCATCAGGAGTTTCATTCTCAGTTCTTTTCTTTTGGGAGCTGCTGGTGTTGGAACCACCGCAGGAGATGTTCTCGCCAATCGGGCTGCTGAACCTCTGCGATGGCTACCACCTCAACTTCTTGTTCATCGGCTAAGACCTCTGTTACACTGGGGACTTGCCGGTAGTTGATCACTATTATATTCAGGCTCGTGTCTGGTGGGACCGCTAAAAAACTAGCCAGCTTAGCGAGGGCGTCTGTCTGAGCATTCTAGCCTCGGTTGATATGCTTGATGCTGATGAAGTAGAATCTTGACATCAAGCGGGTTGCCAGCTGATGGTAGGGGAGAAGATCTTGCTTTCACACATCGAACTCTCCTTCCAATTGTTTTATAACTAGCATGGAGTCCCCGAATGCTTCTAGCATCTGAATTCCCATGGATAGAGCAATTTGCAACCCAATTATCAGGGCTTCATACTCTGCTTCGTTATTTGTGCAATGCCTATTTATCGAGCAAGATGTGTGCACCACTTCCCCTTCTAGAGATTTCAGGACTATGCCTACTCTTGCCCTGACCCTGGTTGATCCAGTGGCAGAGGTGTCAATTCTGGAAGCGCCATCGAAATATAGCTGCCATAAGGAGGGCCGTACCTGAGCGGCTTCCAGGGTTTCATCTTCATGAAGCTCTGGTTCCAGCGGGCAGTCGCCGGGTACTGGGTGCTCAGCGAAGAAGTCTGCAATAGCTTGGCCCTTGACGGCCTTGCGCGGCACATAGGAGATGTTAAACTCTATAAGGATTACTGCCCATTTGCCTAGGCGACCTTTGAGTGCCGGCTGGGACATAATATATTTTAGCGGGTCCTCTTTGGATACCAAGATAATTTCATGCGACAACATGTAGTGTCAAAGCTTCTTAACTGCGAAGACCAGCGCCAGACAGATTTTCTCAATATATGTATATTTCTCCTCAGTTCTGACCAGTCTCCGACTGAGGTAATAGAGAGCTTGCTCTTTCCCTTCTTCATTATTCTGGGCCAGCATTGCCCCCAGGGAATTATGTGTGGCTGCTATATATAATATCAACGGCCCTCCTTTCACCGGTGCGCCCAGCAGAGGAGGAGTCTTCAGATAGTCTTTCAACTTGTCAAAGACTGTCTGGCAATCTTCATCCCAATAAAAGGGAACATCCTTCATCATCAATTTGTGGAAAGGCTGGCATCGCCCAGACAAATTGGAAATGAACCGCCGGATATAGGCCAAGTGGTCCTGTAGTGATCTTAGCTCGGAGAGATTTCTTGGTGCAGATAGCTCCTAAATTGCTTTGATCTTTGCGGGGTCTATCTCGATTCCCTGATATCGGACAATGAAGCCCAAGAACTTTCCGCTCGACACTCCGAACGCACATTTCATAGGGTTCATCTTTAGCTCATGCTGCCTCAGCCTCCGAAAGATAATCCGGAGGTCCTGCAGATGGTCTTGTTTTCTTCTGGTCTTGACCACCAGATCATCTATGTAGCACTCGACCTTGCGATAGAGCAACTCATCAAAGATTCTGGTCATTACGCGCTGATAAGTTGCGCCAGCATTCTTTAGTCCGAATGGCATCCTCTTATAGTGATAGATGCCTTTAGGGGTTCGGAAGGCAGTGTGAACCCGGTCATGCTCCGTGATCCAAATCTGGTTGTAGTCGGATGACCCGTCCATGAATGACAGGGCCTCGTGACCGGTTGTAGCATCAATCATGACTTCCGTTATTGGCACCGGAAAGTCATCCTTGGGACAGGCTTTATTTAGATCTCGGAAGTCAGCACATATCCGGATCTGTCCATTTTTCTTTTTCACGGGGACGATATTCGCCAACCATGTGGTGTACTGGTTTTCTTCGACAAATCCCACGTCAATAAGTTTGTCGACTTCAGCACAAATTTGAGTGATGAGTTCTGGTCTCATGCGTCGCAGCGGTTGCTTCACCGACTCGGCTTCAGGGCTGATTGCCAACTCATGTTGTGAAACTGCAGGATTCAGACCTGGCATCTCTTTGTAAGTCCAGGCGAAGCAATCCCGGTATTCTTGCAGCAGCTGGGTGTACAGCTCCCATTCTTCTGGGGACAGTTGGGCACTGAGGAAGGTAGGCCTAGGGTCCTCCTTACTTCCCAAGTTGACTTCTATCAGTTCATCGACTGTGGCTTGACCTCCGTCTTCTATCTCCGGAGGTGCCGGTTGGAGGTCGACGAGGTCTGGAATACCATCTTGAGGGTCGAGTACTTTGATTCCCTCATCTGACACCATCAGAGCTTCTCGGAAGTCCTCTGTTTCATCTGATAGCGGCCGCGCGTATTGTTCTTTCAGCAAATCCGCTGCCATTGCCGTCTCCCAGGGTAAGAGAGTAGTTTCAATCATTGCGGATGGGTTCGTAGTCGTGACCGACTGGCGACTACTTGTTGTTGGATTGGAACAGCAACCCAGTCTTGTAGCAGAAGGGGAGGAGATCTCGCCTTCTGGGGCAGTTGCATCTTCAATAGGAGTGGCAATACCATTGTCGGCAGTACACACCTCCTGGTCGGGGCTAACCAAGGCTTCCCCGATTGGCACAAGGGGTGCGGAGGTCGTTGTTGGAAGGAATCCACAGGAGGGAGAGGTCCCTGCTTCTTCAACACTTTCGGCTTCGCTGCTACTAGCCGTATCAAATTCGGCTTGCATGGCCGCCTCTTCGGGATAGACCTGCTCCCAACATCGGCAAGGAATCATGGTCTCCGCTTCTTGATTTCCGGGTTGGCCCGGATCAATATGTTCAGCTTCCGTTGGGTATTCATCGAAGGTTGCTCCCAGCGAGGTGTCTCCAGCAGGGTAGAAGGCGGAGAGGGTGTCCACCTCATATCGGCCACTGTGATAATATTCTTCAAGGGTGAAGACCAACCCCGGGTGCTGAGAGACGCATCTCATTTCCTTATCCAGATTTACGGGATACCACATTTTCTGGACAGCTTCCTTGCGCTTTTGAGACTGATCGGAGGGGATGTGTTGCTTCTGAAACATCCTGGTCATCCGATTAGTTGTGAATGCCAGTGATGTAAAACCACCCTTGGACCTATTTTGCAAGCATTCAAGTTGGGCAGCGGACTCACACTAGCGAGCTCACTCGCTTGGCGCACATTAGTGCCCGAAGGCAACTTGGCGATGATGGAGAGGGTCTGGGGCGGGTCCTTGAGGCTCCAAAGGTTGGCTAGCTTGGGGAGAACCCCAAATGGGCCTGGGATGCCCAAATCATGGGCGGCCAGCACACCAAGGGTGTGGGATGTAATGGTTCACTCACAACTCGCCCGCGGTGGTCACTCACGGCACTAGCAATTTAGGGCCGAGCTCTCATTCACCGTCCAATGAAACAATGGCGATAATACTATGCTAACAATGAATTGAAACCAGCCAAGAGAGGGACCGAGGCTCACCTAGCCGGCGTAAAGACACCGACTCCGGCCAGAGACGGGGGCGAGCGGGGAGGCGTGGGTATGCACCCGCACGCCGCGTCGACGGAGCTTCAAAGCTACGACCTGAATTAATACATGAACTACACCCCTTGCAAGGGGGGGGGGATCTCGGGGTGGGGATTATGAGGTTACACTCAATACTACCTCCATGCAAGGAGGGGCCTTCAGCCGGCCAAGCGGGGAGGGGAATTCGAGCTAGAAGTGATGAAAGGCCACCAACGCCGATTCTGTCCACGTTCTGGAATCAGGGACCAGCAATTGAAGATGGCACCTATACGACCTCTCCTGATTTTTGCTGATAGCGGGACCAGTGGGGAAATCTTCGTAACTAGATCAGGATGACTTCAGAAGTTTTCCAATTTCTGTGGGCACCGCTGTTGGTCGGAGTAGGAGCTTGAACAGGGGAATAGGTTGTCAGTTCTGACTGCTTCAAGATCACAACCGCAGGAAGAAGAGACTTCCACGATCACTCCAGAGATCCAAATCAGGTACCTCTGAAGTCGTTGGAACCGTTGACAAGTCCTCTTCGAAGCAAGACCAATGAGGATGCCAGATGTTGTCGGGGTCGGCCGGTAGACGCTGAACACTGAGGAAGGGTCGGTGCAGACTGAGTAGAAGTAGAACCGCGCACCCGAGGGAGAAAATTGATAACTTCTGGATCCGGATGCCAAACGGAGCTCTGCTTTTTGGGGATGAAATAAGACTTGGAGTAGAAGACTTTTGATGAAGAACTCTTGCTCAGATTCCCAATAGAATTGTCGCAGTAGAACCTCCACTCAGGTTCTAGTTTCCTGTCAGAGACACTTTGCGCAGTCGGGCGAGAATGGCTCCTCCAGTCAGCTCCGAGCTCAGATGGATGCGGCACCACCACCGTTGGAAAGCTGACTTGCAGATGCTTCCTTTGATGTATGGTATGCCACCTGAAGCTCCTAGGGGACGACGGGGTGGCCTCTGCAACCTGCGGCCAATCTGTTGCCTGCAACCAGAACTTGAGAGTGTGGTGATAGGTAATGGGGAATGGGGTAGATGGGAGGGGAAATGAGGTGGTTGTGAGTAGGGGCAACCCCCAGCTGTGAGGGGGTCAGGGAGGGGGTGTTTCAAAGTGTGGGAAGGGGAGAATGGGGGCTGGAAGGGGGTGTTTGCTATGGGTGAGAGAGGAGCTACAAATTTGGAGCTTGGAGGGAGAGGGGAAAGTGAGGGGGGGGCACAAGTGGGTGGAGGGAAGTTGAGTTTGAACTTCAAATGGCCTAGGGAGGTGGAAGGGTGCTTGGGGTAGTGGGAAGGTTGCTTTGGGAATGGGTATTGGGTGGTTGGGGGTTGGAGGGTGGTATGTGGATTGGGTGGGGCTCTCTTGGAACAAGGGTGGAGTAATGGGGGGGTGTGGGGAATAGGAGAAGCCTTAATTGGGGTAGGTGGGAGAGTGGTGTTAAACAGGAGGACGGTGAGCTAGAAGGGGAGGGGACGAATAGATCACCGTTTAAAAAATATTTGTCCTAGCCGAGGAAATCTTAGAAGATGAGATGGGCTAGGAAGACTGACTATATGTAAAATAATCCGAAACCTCAACCAAGATAAGGCAGGTCACGAGCGCAGAATATATATCACTCAGAATTTCATCAGCACATATGCACAAGCACTAAGCGAGTAGTCAGACTAAGGTTTCGATCAACAACAATCACACTTACTTCATGAAACCAGACAAAAGCATAAGGGAAATAGATGCGCACAGCCACACCACAGAGAACAAGAGGTTTAGATGGTTCAGTCTGCAACCCGCAGACTTACGTCCATCCCTCACTCAAGGCCGAGTGAGGCTTCCCTTTCACAAGAAAGAACCGCAGACTCAGTCTGCCAACAACACGCTGATCCACAGCTTGGGGATCGAAATCCCAACAGACGCTGAACACACAGCTTGCACCCAGGTCTCACACCCCAAGACCTGACCCGGAGATAACTCTCCCTTCCTCTTAGACAAGAGGGAACCCAGCAGTGCCTCACCCTCACTGCAATTCAGTGACGCTATCTCTCTTCCTCCACAGCCGGAGGCAACAACCCATATAGCCTCCTCACTATCTGAACACAACAACCCCAGAGACCACCTCCCTTCCTCTGATCTGATTCAGAGGGAACCACAATGCAACCCAGAGGATTCACCTCTCTTCCTCTACACCTAGAGGGAACGACAAAACAGAGTATCGGAATTTAAGAACAAACAACTGAAAACATAGAGAAATATCGAAGACAATCGAACGGAGAAACAATGTATCTTCTTCAAGAAGCATAGACAAAACATAGCAGTAAACCATCCTTTCCTTCATCACTCTCTCTCTTCCAGGTACACTCAACAAATGGATCAGGATGGCTGCTCCTCTCCTTCCTCTCGCTCTGGCCTCACCCTTTTCCTTGTGGCTTCGGCAGCTTTTCAGGAGCAGAAACCTTCATATATATATCCAACCTCACAAGAGTGAGGGTTTGGGAGACACGCGCGAAGTCATGCTTCCAGATGAACCGAGCCACGTGTTAGATGATTATTCCCTCGGATCACGTGCTCACATGATTGGAATAAAGTTCCAATTTATCTTTAAGTCCCTGTAAGGTTTCAGAGAACATTCAGTCAATCTCAGAAATATTCAAGTCATACATTGTTCACACAGATTGCACAGGACTTATCAAAGGACAGAAGAACGCGTCAACGCACTAAACCCAAGGCGTTAACGCAATGGATATAATGGAGAATAGGTCCCTTGACAAAACACACTAATGCGTCAACGCATCAGTTGACAGCGTCGACGCTTCTACTTGGTGGTTGATCAAAAGAACCTTTGGTCATAAACTCAAGGCGTCGACGCTTCCATTGTGTAGCGTCGCCTCAGCTCCTTGGGCGAGACGCACAATCTCTTGGTAACAAGCCAATGCGTCAACACTTTAGGTGACAGCGTCGACTCAGCTTCATAGGCGAGACGCTCAGGCCCTTGGCACCAAGCCAATGCGTCAACGCTTCCATCGTGTAGCGTTGACTCAACTGCTTAAACGAAATGCTCACGCCCCTGGCAACAGGCCAATGTGTCAACGCATCCAGTGACAACGTCGACGCAGTGGACAAAACAGCAAGCGAAAGATGTACTATTGCATCTACGCAGCCAGCCAAGTGCGTCAACGCACTAAATGCACAGAACCCATATAAACAAGACAAATAAGTATGAACTTATGGGTGAACATGATAGAGGAGCATTAAATCAGAAAAGCATGATGAAAAAGCACTTGATCCATAGATGTGCATGCAAGACAACAACATTAGATCCTAAGAATATTTAGACAATTTAGGATCTTTATCATTCATCAAGGAGCATCAAGATAATTATCATAAAAATAATTTGATTCATAGTGTTAGTCATCATCAAAACTACAGAGATGCAACAATCTCCCCCTTTTTGATGATGGCAACACCATGAGTCAAATTCAGTGAGAGAAGAAACACCAACTTAAAACATTCTCAATAAAGGCAGCAATGGTGACCTCTCAAGGCCTGAACAGGTCTGAACTCACAGCACTCATCATCTTTAACCAAAAACCATTCCAAAACCTTCCTTCCACTAGCTAGCTACAAAATCACCTCTTTACTCCCCCTTTCAACCTTCTCCCCTTTTCAGACTTCTCCCCTTTTCAGACTTTTCAACCTTCTCCCCCTTTGACATCATCAAAACAAGGAGAAAGAGAGATGTTGACACTGGACTGATGAGAAAAGATGGAGAGGATTCCAACAGTGGAAACTCATTGTCAAATCTTAGATGCTTAAGTGGGGCTGTAAGGTCCAGTGAAGAATCTTGGAGTTCTGGTAAGAGAAAGAGATTCAGAGTAAACTTGAAGTTTATGAACTTACTATGATTATGAAAGAAGAGCAAGTGGCAACAAGTATGACTGAGGTAGCTGTTAAGGCTTGTCAAAGAGACAACAAGAGTTTGAACCACTAAGACAGCCTGAAGGCATTGAGGACAAACAGTCCAGACAGAGAAAGCACAGTTATAGAGTGTATTTGGCCAGTTACACTTTTGACATTAAGTATGCACCTTGGTCAGAGGCCAGCATCCTCAGTTACTCAGTGTGAGAGCCTCATCACTTCTCAATTAGAGAACAGAGATAGTGACCATTGGTTGTTACATGAGGAGACACCTTGATCAGAGGCCAGAATCCCCAGTTACTCACCATATTGTCATCATTGCTCTGCCAAGCATAATTTTGAATTGTATTTCTTTCTTTTGATTTTGTTTATGAGAACTGATACCTCATGACATAGGAAATTCTCATTTCATTGATGGGATTCCTAGTTTCTCAGTATGCAGTTTTAAGCACAGATAAGTTTAACTAGCTCAACAAGGGGTTGTTTGAAGACAAAACCCAGGGCAAATATTAGAGGTCTTATCAAGATGTCCAATGAGAAGCTCATAAACAGAAACCATTTCTTACAAGTCTAGCTTGTTCATGAGTCATGCAACAAAGTAAGAGGATATACTTGTGAAGGTTAATCTTAGCCTCTTAAGACTTACTAGAAGAGGATTCTAGCTGGACTTTAATTGCACAAACTTAAGAATGTAGGAAATGAATGAGGTTCTATTAAGAGGAATATTCAAGATCAATTCTAACATTTAATCCAGCAATAACAACCATCTTTCAAGCGTTTCTAATTAGTCAAGCTCCCCCTCTCTAGTAGCTCTATCTTCCATTCTACCCAGAAAACAGCAGAGAAGCAGAATTGACTTTACTCAAAGCACACACCCGCTCCCCCTCACATAGGGACCCCCACCAGAAAAAGTATGACAAAACTACCACTAAATTTATGGAAATACATGAACCAGAATTCATTGCCTCAAATCAGTCAGAGTTTGTAAATACCAAGTTCTCTTCTCAAAGAAGTGAATTTTTCAGTATCTAGAGGTTTTGTAAAAATATCAGCAATTTGATCTGCAGTCCCAACATGAATTAATTCAAATGTTTTATTTGCAATTTCATTTCTGATAAAGTGGTGCCTGATTTCAATGTGTTTTGTTCGTGAGTGTAAAACAGGATTCTTTGCAATGTTTATGGCACTAGTGTTATCACAAAAGATGGGAGTGCAACCTGTCTCTACTTGGTAATCCTGAAGTTGATGCTTGATCCAGATAACCTGAGTGCCACAGCTGCTTGCAGCCACGTATTCAGCCTCAGCAGTGGAAAGAGCCACTGAATGTTGTTTCTTTGAACTCCAAGAAACTAGGCATCCTCCTAAGAATTGGCAGTGGCCACTGGTGCTCTTCCTATCTAGTTTGCATCCAGCAAAGTCTGCATCAGTGTATGCAACTAAATCTAATGTGCGTGAAGCAGGATACCATAAGCCTAATGTATGTGTGGCAGACAGATATCTAAAGATTCTTTTTACAGCAGACAAATGTAGTTCAGTAGGCCTAGACTGATATCTTGCACATAAACCAACACTGAATTGTATGTCTGGCCTAGAGGCAGTTAAGTACAAGAGGGATCCGATCATACCTCTGTAGAGTTTTTCATCCACTTGTTTACCTGACTCATCTGCATTAAGGGTCATGCTTGTGCTCATTGGGGTGGATATTTGCTTCAGGTTAGTCATCCCAAACCTTTTTAGGATATCCAGCGTGTACTTGGTTTGGTGGAAGAAACAGCCATCTGTCATTTGATTTATCTGCAAGCCAAGGAAATAAGTCAGTTCCCCAACTAAGCTCATCTCAAATTCAGCTGACATAAGCTGTGAAAATTCTTTACACAGTTCAGGATTTGTTGATCCAAAGATGATGTCGTCCACATATACCTGAACTATGATGAGATCTTGTCTTGAATTCTTAGTGAATAAGGTTTGGTCAACTTTACCTCTGTTATATCCTTTATTCAGTAAGAAACTGGTCAGCCTTTCATACCAGGCCCGAGGAGCCTGCTTTAATCCATAAAGAGCTTTGTTTAACCTGAAAACTTGATCAGGTTTAGTCGAAAACTGAAAACCAGGAGGTTGTTCAACATAAACTTCTTCTTTTAGAATTCCATTCAAGAAAGCACTCTTAACATCCATTTGTTGAAGTTTTATGTTGTTTGAACAAGCAAATGCTAATAGAATTCTGATAGCCTCCATTCTAGCTACTGGAGCAAAGGATTCATCAAAGTCCACTCCATACTCCTGACTGTAGCCTTTAGCTACAAGTCTAGCTTTATTCCTAGAGATGACACCTTCTTCATTCAGTTTGTTCTTAAAAACCCATTTTGTTCCTATTACATTGAAATTTTCAGGTCTAGGTACAAGTTCCCAGACATTGTTTCTATCAAATTGCCCTAGTTCTTCACACATGGCAGTTACCCAATTCTCATCACTTAAGGCTTCTTCAATGGTCTTAGGCTCAATTTGAGAAACTAAAGCAATTAAGTCCTGATTCTGAACATTTCTGAAATGAGATCTTGTCCTAGGGGGATCATTAAGACTACCAATAATATTGGTTACAGGGTGGTCTTTAAAACTCTGACATTTGTTGAGGACTCACCTTGTTCGGCTGTACTTACTGGGTTCAGATCAGTGGGTTCTTCAGCCGGTTGTACTTCCTCCTCTTGCATTTGATTCAGGAACTCTCCATCATGACTTGTAGACCTGTTATCATCATTTAGACTGTTAGAGATTTTTGTTTCATCAAAAATAACATGAGGGGTTTCCTCTACAGTTCTATCAGTTTATTAAAGACCCTGAAGGCCCTAGATGTTTCAGAGTATCCTAGGAATATTCCTGGAATACTTCTAGCATCAAATTTATCTAAGTCTCTCTTGTTGTTATTATGAATAAAGCATTTTGAACCAAAAATTTTGAAATATGAGACATTAGGCCTCTTACCTTTCAGGAGTTCATATGGTGTTTTCTTATGTATGGGTCTTACCAAAGCTCTATTAAGTATGTAGCAGGCTGTGTTTGCCGCTTCTGCCCAAAAGCTCTTAGGTAGCTGACTCTCCATTAGTAGTGTTCTTGCCATTTCCACTATTGTTCGATTCCTTCTCTCCACAATTCCATTCTGCTCTGGGGTCCTGGGAGAAGAAAATTTGTGAGTCAGTCCCTCCTTGTCACAGAAGCTAGAAAATGAGGAGTTCTCAAACTCTCCTCCATGATCTGATTGGATAACAGTGATCTTGTGCCCTATATGTTTTTGCTTATTGAAAAAATGTTCAAATTTTTGAAAAGCATCACTCTTATTTGCCAAGAAAATAGCCATGCAAATCTAGAGTAGTCATCGACAATGACAAAACCAAATCTCTTACCATTTAGACTCTGGGTTCTGGTAGGACCAAAGAGATCCATGTGCAAGTGTTCCATGATCTTTGTTGACAAGCTCTCAGACCTAATTTTAAAAGAAGCTCGAGTTTGCTTGCCTAGAGTACAGGCCTCGCAATTCTTCGAAACTGATTTGAACTTTAAGCTAGGCATGCCTCTAACTAAATCAAATTTAGCTAATTTATGCAAGGTGTTAAAGCTAGCATGGCCTAGTCGCCTATGCCAGTCAAACATGTTATTCTCTGAATCAGCAGTGAGACACAGATTAGACTCAGACTCAACATCAAGATCCACAATATAGACATTATTGACTCTATTTGCAATGAACTTTATTTTATCGGAGTTTGGTTCTAAAATTTTGCAAGCATGCTCATCAAAAAGAACCTTGTGACCCTTGTCACATAACTGACTAATACTCAATAAATTGTGTTGCAGACCTTCAACCAACAAGACTTTTCAACAGAGTTGGAGGTTTTCTTACCGATGGTTCCGGTCCCAATGATTTGACCTTTGTTTTTACCTCCAAACTTAACTGACCCTCCTGCTTTCAATTCAAGCTTGCTGAACTTTCTTTGATCCCCTGTCATGTGCCTCGAGCAGCCACTGTCGAGATACCACTTGTTGTTCTCGGCTGCTAGGCTCACCTGCACAATAACAATTTAAGTTGTGTGCTTTGGAACCCAAGGTAAGTTGGGTCCAAAAATACCGTTCAATTCATTAAGCACAGTCTTGGGAATCCAGATCTGTTTTAACCCCTTTTTCTTTCTGTGCTGAGAGTTGACAGTTTTGTTATTGATGTGCATTTCATTTGTTTCTTTTTGTTTCTCAAGGTGTGTCCAGTTTCTGTTGATAAAGGTTTGGGTCCCAGCCAGACCATAATTTTTAACCTGTCTAGATGAAGGCATTTTATTGACAGTATTCTGTGTGTAGTTAGACGTTCCCATGTTTCTTTTAAAATAGCCCATTCTTTTATTAGAGTCATAGTTGTTGAATTGACAGACACCTTGCTTCTGGTGCGTGGGCTTGTTGAATTTCTTGAAGATATTTTTTCCAAAATCAGCCTGTTGTCTATGGATGTTCTTTTGTTGTTCAGTAGTTTTGGAACTGGATGGAATGTCCAGTTTCTCTTTTCCTTTCTCAGTGCAGAAAGTAGTGGTTTTTACCCCAAATGCTTCCTTCTTACTTGGGTTGAAACCCAACCCCTCTCTGTTAAAGTTTACTTTGGTGCCTAACAAGGCATTCAAATTACTCTCTCCCAAAACAAACCTCTCAAGGGTTTTCTTCTTATCTTCCAACTCCTTCCGCAGACATATATTGTTTTCCAGCAATTCATCATTGACCCTTTTAACAGCTTCATACCCTTCCCTGAGTAAGTCATTTTGTCTCAGGTTTTCTTCAGTATGTTGATTGGTTTCATCAAGCTATTTTCTAAGTTTTTCAAGCTCATTTTTAACAAGATTGTTCTCATTTCTTACATTTTCCATTTGAGCTAATTCAGCTATCAGTTTGGAATTTTCTGTCTTGATGAGTTCTTGTTCTTCATTAACCACATTGAGTTTGCGTTTGGTGACTCTATGTTCTTTAGCTAAGGCATTGTACATATCTAGCAGTTCACCATACTTATCTTCCCAGTCATCAATAGAGTAAGTCACAAAGGGATTGATTACCTCATTTTCCTCGTCGGCCATCAGACATACTCCTTCAGTCTCCTTTCCTGAGGAATTAGTCTCTGAGTCTTCTTCTTCATCGCTCCAAGTGCATACCATAGCTTTTGGCTTTTTCTTGTACACTTTGGAGCCTTTCTTATGGTAATCCAGTGTCTTCTTCTGAAGCTCAGGGCAATCTTGCTTCATGTGCCCAAAGTTCCTGCAATGATAACACATCACACTTTTAGCATTCCTATCCTTGTCATTGCCATTGTTCGGATATTTACCTGATGAGTAGTTTCTTCTTCTCCCATATGATTTTCCCTTCAGTTTCAGAAATTTCCTGAACTGTCGTGTGAGCAGAGCTTTTTCACTCCTGTCAAGGTCTGGAATTCCATCAGAGTCTCCACTGCTGCTGCTGCTGCTGCTGCTGCTACTGCTATGTCGTTCAACTTTAAGAGCAACATTCTTGCCCTTTCTGTCACTTCCTTCTCCTGTTTTCTTGAGATTATCTCATAGGTCATAAGAGACCCTATGAGTTCAGTGACAGTCATGGTTGTTAAATCCTTCGATTCCTCTATCACAGTGGCCTTTGTGTGCCACGCTGGAGTCAAAGATCTCAAGATCTTCCTGACTATATCCCTTCAGATATTTCCTTTCCAAACCCCTTGAGGCTGTTTGTGATCAGTGACAGCCTAGCGTACATATCAGTCGCGCTCTCCTCTGACTTCATCTTAAATAATTCATACTCAGAGGTTAGGTAGTTTACCTTGGTAGCTCTGACCTGAGAGGTACCCTCGTAAATCAGCGCTAGTTCATCCCACATCTTCTTAGCTGTCTTGCACGCCGAAATTCGGGCATATTCTTCAGGGTGAACTGCACACTGGATGATGTTGAGCGCAGACCAGTTCAGTCCGGATAATTTGACTTGTTCTTCAGACCACATCTCCTCATTCGGAGGTAAATCATAAGGTCCAGTTGTAATGACTCTCCACAGCTTGTGGCTCTGAGATCGGATGAAAACTTCCATCCTGTTTTTCCAAAAGAAATAATTAGAACCATCAAAATATGGGGGACGGGAGATTGACTGTCCTTCAGCTATGTAGCTGCGAGGACCACTGGTTCCAGGATTACCCTGGTCGTTGGACCACATCTCGGGTAAACCTGCTCTGATACCAACTGTTAAACAGGAGGACGGTGAGCTAGAAGGGGAGGGGATGAATAGATCACCGTTTAAAAAATATTTATCCTAGCCGAGGAAATCTTAGAAGATGAGATGGGCTAGGAAGACTGACTATATGTAAAATAATCCGAAACCTCAACCAAGATAAAGCAGGTCACGAGCGCAGAACATATATCACTCAGAATTTCATCAGCACATATGCACAAGCACTAAGCGAGCAGTCAGACTAAGGTTTCGACCAACAACAATCACACTTACTTCATGAAACCAGACAAAAGCATAAAGAGAAAAGATGCGCACAATCACACCACAGAGAACAAGAGGTTTAGATGGTTCAGTCTGCAACCTGCAGACTTACGTCCATCCCTCACTCAAGGCCGAGTGAGGCTTCCCTTTCACAAGAAAGAACCGCAGACTCAGTCTGCCAACAACACGCTGATCCACAGCTTGGGGATCGAAATCCCTACAGACGCTGAACACACAGCTTGCACCCAGGTCTCACACCCCAAGACCTGACCCGGAGATAACTCTCCCTTCCTCTTAGACAAGAGGGAACCCAGCAGTGACTCACCCTCACTGCAATTCAGAGACGCTGTCTCTCTTCCTCCACAGCCGGAGGGAACAACCCAGATAGCCTCCTCACTATCTGAACACAACAACCCCGGAGACCACCTCCCTTCCTCTGATCTGATTCAGAGGGAACCACAATGCAACCCAGAGGATTCACCTCTCTTCCTCTACACCTAGAGGGAACGACAAAATAGAGTATCGAATTTAAGAACAAACAACTGAAAACATAAAGAAATATCGAAGACAATCGAACGGAGAAACAATGTAGCTTCTTAAAGAAGCATAGACAAAACATAGCAGAAAACCATCCTCTCCTTCATCACTCTCTCTCTTCCAGGTACGCTCAACGAATGGATCAGGATGGCTTCTCCTCTCCTTCCTCTCGCTCTGGCCTCACCCTTTTCCTTGTGGCATCGGCAGCTTTTCAGGAGCAGAAACCTTCATATATATATCCAACCTCACGAGAGAGTGAGGGTTTGGGAGACACACGCGAAGTCATGCTTCCAGATGAACCGAGCCACGTGTTAGACGATTATTCCCTCGGATCACGTGCTCACATGATTGGAATAAAGTTCCAATTTGTCTTTAAGTCCCTGTAAGGTTTCAGAGAACATTCAGTCAATCTCAGAAATATTCAAGTCATACATTGTTCACACAGATTGCATGGGACTTATCAAAGGACAGAAGAACGCGTCAACGCACTAAAGCCAAGGCGTTAACGCAATGGATATAATGGAGAACAGGTCCCTTGACAAAACACACTAATGCGTCAACGCATCAGTTGACAGCGTCGACGCTTATGCTTGGTGGTTGATCAAAAGAACCTTTGGTCATAAACTCAAGGCGTCGACTCTTCCATTGTGTAGCGTCGCCTCAGCTCCTTGGGCGAGACGCACAATCTCTTGGTAACAAGCCAATGTGTCAACGCTTCAGGTGACAGCGTCGACTCAGCTTCATAGGCGAGACGCTCAGGCCCTTGGCACCAAGCCAATGCGTCAACGCTTCCATCGTGTAGCATCGACTCAACTGCTTAAACAAAATGCTCACGCCCCTGGCAACAGGCCAATGTGTCAACGCATCCAGTGATAGCGTCGACGCAATGGACAAAACAGCAAGCGAAAGACGCACTATTGCGTCTACGCAGCCAGCCAAGTGCGTCAACGCACTAAATGCACAGAACCTAGATAAACAAGACAAATAAGTATGAACTCATGGGTGAACATGATAGAGGAGCATTAAATCAGAAAAGCATGATGAAAAAGCATTTGATCCATAGATGTGCATGCAAGACAACAACATTAGATCCTAAGAATATTTAGACAATTCAGGATCTTTATCATTCATCAAGGAGCATCAAGATAATTCTCATAAAAATAATTTGATTCATAGTGTTAGTCATCATCAAAACTACAGAGATGCAACAAGTGGAGGTGGTTGGGAGGGGAGGAGAGAGAGAGGGGGGGCGACCTCCTCCTTGGGGAGAGAGAGAAGAGAGAGAGAAGAGAGAGGAAAGAGGGGAATCCACCCCAATAGAAAGAGAGAGAGAGAGAAGTGGAGAATCCTCTCCAATAACACTAAGGCACACTTGATTTTTTTGAATTTATCATAAAAGTTGTTACAATGAGAGGGAGGGGAGGCCTATTTATAGGCTCCATACTTTCATATGACCATAGTGATCCTGACAAACTAACTAATGACCAAAGCAGTCCAAGGGAGGGGCGCCCTTGGGCCTAGCCCATTAGTTGGGCCCATTAGACTGCTTAATTAACTACATGACTCAAGACTTAGGTAAATGACCCTTAGACCTAGGTACTAGACTCAAATAAAAGGAAAATTACATAGTTTATGACTCAAAGAAAGTATGAAAATTACATGATTAGACTCAAAAACATGTGGGGAACATAATGACTCATGCCGACGATCCAACTGAGCTTCAAAAAAAGTGGTGGGGCAAGGGATGCCCTAATCAGCCAGACCCTTGACGGGAACTGACGGGTTGCTTATGTCTTCGGGGAGGCTGCAGTCTGTGTCTTCCCGAGTAGGGTGCTCTTCAGCCGTATAGAACAAGTTGTTAGGTCCATCTTCTTGTGTCACCTCCCAAGTTTTGAAAGGCTCGACAGTAGGGTTATCAAGGCTGGGAGTTGGCTTGGTGAGGCCATCCGAGATTTCAATATGATTGTGCCGCCGAGCGACCCGTACTTCATTAGCTTCAGGGTATAATGTTGGGGGTGTTATTCTACCCACATCCCTGGATGCTGTGATATGGGAGACCACCTTGGGCTTAACATATCCGCGCAGCGGTGGTGGATACCAATTGTCACCGGATGCGCTTCTAGATGCCCCCGCAAGGGGCTTAGCTTCAGAGGTCTTCCGGGAAGGCCCTGTATATAGGTTGGCATCCGCCAAATGACATTCAAATACCTCGAACGGGTGGAGGTCTGCAAAGATCCTCTCCTCCTTCCCTTGAAGACTGTATTTGATACATTGGTGGAGCGTAGATGGCACCACCATATTTTCATGCAGCCATGGGCGGCCGAGCAATGCTTTGTACGAGGTGCGGGAGTCAATGACATAGAACTGCACCGTCGTAGTGAAATCCGCTAAGGTAAGGGTGAACTCTGCCACCCCCATTGACACTTCACATTTTTGATTGAAGCCGGCGATACGCATATCTCTAACTTTCTCAAGATGCACGTTGAAGTGGTGCCTCTCGTATATTCTATAAGTCAGGATGTTGACCACTGCACTGGGATCAACCAGAATCATGTTCAGCTCCCTTCCATTCAGGTGCCCCTTCATATACAACGGCATGTTGTGGCTGATGGTAGGCAGCAGCATATCGTCTGGAGTGAAGGTCATGCTAGCCTCCGGCATTACTTCAGCCAAACATATCTCAAAATGTGTAGGCGTCTGGAGAGCAGTAATGATCGTCTGACGAGTCTCTTCACTCAAAGAAAGGATCTCGTAGATTGTAAATCGAGCAGGGAGCTTTGTGAGTGGCTTCATTATTTGGCTCCCAGCTCGGACATTTCAGAGCTTCATCTCTTCAGCCCACCTGGGCTTGGGGGAGTCTTGGGTTGCGGGCCCCAACGGACCTGCTTCATCTGCCTCAGATTCGGCGCCCTTCTGGCTGGTACCGAATCCTCGGCGCTCTTCATTAGCTACTGTAGGGTAGGCTCCATCAGCATTTGGATCTTGGGCAGACTATGCTGGCTGCGGGTGAACATCCCCGGATGCAGGGTCAGCCTCTTGACAAGGCTGCTTTCCCTTAGACATCTTCATAAATTCAAGAAATGAAGGGACTGCCTTGCCCCCACTCTTGTTATATAATCCTGGCGGAGGAGGGATCTGGACTCCCTTGATCTCCGTCGGAGGTGTTTTGTAGGGCTGTTCTCCCCTGAATATGATGTTGTGGTTGGGTGGCGACTGGCGCCCCCATTTCCGGCCTGACCGGGTGGCATGTGCGGCAGTCGCGGCCTCGGCCTCGCCTCCCCCAGCAAGGGGTGTGGAGCAAATTTCCGCCTCTTCCTCTTCTCCGGGCAGGTTGAAGAGCATTGATAGAGTATTGCAGGAGACAACCTGTGCTTTATCGGCCTTAGCGGCCCCTCTGTTCTTCTTTTGTTTCTTCTTCTTCTTTGCATCAGCAGGTGCCTGCCCCCAGAATAGACGGCCCTCCTTATCAGATGCTGCCTCAGCTTCATCCTTTCATGCGAGTGAGAGCTGCTCCAGTTCTTGCCATGGGACATGGTCCCGCACCAGCAGAGGCTTCAATTCGGGCTGCGCGTACTCGTCTATCCCTTCACTGAGATTTTATAGTCGGCGGACCCCAGGATTGATTTCCTTGACCACCGGCAACGGAGTCTGTCTCCTCCGATTGTGTGTAGGTATCCTGATAGTTGTAGGTGGAGTGGTCCACACGGGTACTGCCATCGGCGGAGCGGGTCGGGGTGTAACACCACAGATATATGCCCCCACTTTCGGGCAGGGCGCTTTCTTCCTCTTGTGCTTCGCGGGGATCTGCTGCCACCCCTGATGTTCCTTTGCGGGCTCCAAGAAATGAGTTTCATAAGTGCTCCGCGTACTTGCTTCAGAGATCTCTTCGGGCAGTGCCTGGTATAGGGAGATCATGTTGACTGCTGCCCTCCTCCGAGGGGCTTCATGCGGTTGAGGAGGGTCCACTTTGTACTCTCCAAACTCGATTTCATTTTTCTTCACCATCCCTTCGACGATGTCCTTGAAAACATAGCAGTCTTTGATTGGATGCCCCAACATCAGATGGTAGGGGCAGAATCTTGGGCTGTCTTTTCTCTTTAGGTCCTCCGACCTCTTTGGCTCTGGCAGGGTGACCATGCCATATTCCGTTACCCAGTCGAACAGAACCTGGGTCTTGTCCTTTGGAAATGAATAGGCCTTCTTCATCTTGTCCCTCAGCGAGGGACCTTCTTTGCCGTCTGGGGCTTCTGCAGGCTGTGGGGTGACTACCTTCTTGCCTTCACCTTTCTGTTGTTCGAGCGCCTTTATGTCAAGAGCGTTCGCTTCTTTAGGCGACGAGCGCCGCTCCACCGCCTTGCCCTTCTGGGCCGTGCTTGCAGCAGATGTAGGGACATGTCTGGCTAGAAAAGCTTCCACCTTGGCCACGACATTGTTCAATAGATCAAACGATCGTATTTCCATTCCGATAATCTTTTCCAGAACCTCCCTCCTGAGGTTCTGTTTGCATATTTGTACAGCGTCTTCCTGATGGGGGGGCCGCTTTCACCTCATTCCGAGGTTCCTCCACCTCTTGATATAATCAAGGGCTGTCTCATCGACCCTCTGCTTTGTTGAGTAGAGTTCAACCACTGTGACCTCCCTCTCTATAACATGGAATCTTTCTCTGAACTTCCCTTGCATATCTGGCCAGTCGCTGATTGACCCGGTCGGGAGACTAGAGTACCATTCAAATGCGAGCCCCGTCAGCGAGGACCCGAAAAACTTCAACAAGTATGACTCATCAGTGGCCAGGTCACCCATGACAGTCATATAATAGGCAATATGTTCTTTCGGGGATCCCTTCCCATTGAACTTGTCGAACTTAGGCGACTTGTTGATTCCTGGGGAAGCCGCTTAGCAGCATGGTGTTGCGGTTATGGCACCCTGTAGGCGCCTTCACCCCTTTCTGCGAGCTTCAGCTCGATCATTCTTTCCACCATCATCCGATTCATGACCGTGGGGTCGACTGGCTCCGGATAGAAGTGTGCCGGCTACCGGTACGGGGTGACCAGAGTGGTCGCCTGTGGAGGACGCAGCAGCGGGGGTGTCTGGTGCACTTGGGGGAGCACCAGTGGCATCAGCGACTGCGACAATGGTGGCCGCTGTTGTGCTGTCGCCGGGCTTGGTTCTGACGACTGAGGCAAGGTGTAGAGTGGTGGAGGGTCGACGTAACGACCCGCTCCCCGAGATGATTCACCCTGGACTTCGGGCGGTTTGGAAGCTGATGACTGTTCAGTTTTCTCCATCAGCTGCTTCTTCAGCAAGTCTATCTCTTGCCGATATTTTTGAAGTAGCATTAAGACCGACAGGTCCATAGTTGATGTGGCAGGGATAGCTACCGTTGTTTCCCCGGACGCACCCTCGGGCAGTATGTCGAGGAGGACGTCATCTTCCTCCTCCTCCGTTACCACATTGGCGGTCAAGACAGGAGCCTTGTCATCCCACTTGTGGTAGACCCGGGGTTGTTCCCCTTTAGTCGTCGCCAGGAGCTGCCTTGCGGCTTCTGCTCTTCGAGTATTCGGCCCTGGCCATGTGGCCAATTTAGCCAAATCGCGTGGATCTTTAGGAAGTCCCTCGTATCAGTTGAATATGTCGGCCATGTTACAGGCGAAGACCTGCATCCTTCTTCTCTGTCGATGGACCCTTCTCTTCGCTCGATCTGGGAAGGTCAGCTTCTCGAACACAGAAGTTCTTCTTGTTCCTTCCCGCCTAGGGGCGGTTTCATTGGCTTCGATCTCGAAGCCGTTGTCGTCAACTAATGACAGCATCATCCCTTCTCTTTCATTTTATTAAACTGCCATTGATGGACAGTAGTCTTCATTAGCGGCGGCTGCTTGCATCAACCGCTGCTGCCAAGCGAGGGGTTGCCTAGCCCTCGAAAATAGTTCCTGACCAAGTTGGTCATCTCTTCTCGACCCCACTCTTGATGCAGCACGGGGGACAGTTGCCGACATCCCACAGGAGGGGTATAAGCTAGCCGTGCTCTATCGGCAGGTTGCTGGAACCTTCGTCCCACAGCTGGGACGTTGGCTTGGCGGGCGCAGGCCCGAAAAATTTCGCGGCGCGGAGGGTTCGCGACCACTTCTTCTTCTTTCGGGACCAGGCCCCTTTCTCTCCTCCCTTCCGCTCTGTCGTGAGCAGGGCGGCAGCGGATGGGTGCAGCTTGGTGAACAGGTTGGACCCTCTAAGGGACCCATGTCTGTTTAAATTTCCTTGGCTTGGGGGCCAACTTCTCTTGGCCGTAATGGCCGGCTTCTTCTCTTTCTGCCCTCCTTCCAGCGAGGGCTTGATATGAGTTGCGAACGGGGATGGAAGGGACAACCCGATCCGGGACTATCGGCGCGTCACGTCCATTGAGGAAGACGCGCATGCCACCAACCATCATAGATTTACCGGATTGAGAGAGGGTTCCGGTAACCACAGTAGTACTCTTCCGGATTTGCCTACGCTGACGTCCTCCGGAGCTCTTGTTCACATCATCGGGGGGGACCCCATGGACAGCATGGTGCACCAGGCATCTAGCGACCAAGGTTGGACTCTTGAGCGAGTCGTGACGGCATCGGGCCTTCAGAGGCTCCATGTTCTTTGTAGCTCCCTCGACAGGCTCCGAGGGTTCCACCTCCAGCATGTCCACGAAGGCTAACCCCAAGAAGTTGGGGAAGCCAACGGTGGCAGGGAAGCTACCGAACACCGGGGGCACCGCCAGGTACCCTTGCGCATGATCATCAACAATTGATGGGCCAAAGCCGATGCCAGGCAACCCAGTTGTCGTCATAGTTCACCCTGCAAAATCAAACAAACCAACGATCAGCAACCTTTGGGAGGGCCTCGAAGCCCAAGTATCTCGGCAAAGAGATGAAAGGTGACACTGGTCCCACCGGGCGTGTCAGACTGTTTGCAATGGGAGATCTTGCTCTTATTTTTATTTTTTATTTATTTATTTATTTAGGTTTATTTCGTTTATTTCACGTGTCGATCAACCAATTAACTAACTAGTAGTTTAACTGACTGATTGACTGGGCGGGCGTGCCAGTCACATAAGTGACGAGTTTATTATGCGCTCATTCTGACCGGTGTCGGGCGGGAGAGAGATTCGGTCTGGACCAGCAATCCGCCATACTATAAAGGTGATGACGTTAATTACATCCCCCGCGAGGCGGGAAAACCTTTGATTAATTGCCGAGATGGTGGGCTGTCGAGGTCGGAATAAAGATGCGATGTTATAAACATGACAAGATCACATGAGATGCGTCTATCTATCATGCAAGACAGGTATGGTTTACTAAATTGGAGACCCTTGGTACAAGGCGGAGGACGTAGGTCCGAAGACCACCATCGCGCATAGCGGAGACTTTCGATTGGGCGTATCCCGGTCTTTCGTCAGTGCCATTTGATATATCCGAGGGCCTATGTAGGCCTGCACACACGATACTCATGACAACATTAAGCATGGCAATAGAGTTATGAAAATACACAGTGATCGATCACGTTTATTAATCTACGCCGAGGGAGACGAAAATGGTAAAACAAACATGATAACGTAAGCGAAGCATTGACGAACATGGTAGTGAAAGCATGATAATAAGATTGTCCGGGGCTTAAGCAACCCCTTCCTTATTCGGTTTATTACTAATTAGGGTTTATTAGTCTCAACCACGGGAGACGAGGATCGCTCTGGAGGCGAGAAAGTGATCAGAACAGTGCTACCTATTCGAAACCGACGCGATCCCGTGTAGGGATAGGTTTCCCAGCACGGCCAAACGTAGGTAGAAGGGCTTAACCCGGCGCGGCCAAACGTAGGTAGAAGGGCTTACCCGGCGCGCCCATGGCCAAGGTTAATACGGCGCAATGGCCTTGGGGCGCGCCGGTGTAGGGCACGCTGGGAATGAGTCGGATAATTCATAAAAGACATGAGTCTAATGTTAATACGGCGCGAGGGGGGGATCGCGCCGGATTAGGGGGCGCCGGATTAAGACCGCGCTGGTTTAGCAGATTTTCTTTAGAATTTTGAAACCATTTAAACTTATTAAGATGTTTTGAAGGTTTAATGATTTAATTGGGTTTATTGCCTGTTGAATTGAAGTCTGGGGCTCTCCAGGAGCAGAGTCATGAGCCAGTGCGAGGTTCATACTCGAGCACAGAGGTTCCTTGACCCAGAATGAATGTTTTATTATGGCCAGTCCACAGAAATGACTTTGGTTGTCCAAAACCTACCAAAAATTGGGCAGCATCTCCCCTGTCCTTGGAAGGTTACAGCGGAGAAACGAGGTCATACTCACTTGTGGAGTAAGCCCCTAAACTACCGATCTGCGTAATAGCAGCCAGCAAATTCCGAACGGACAGGATACCCCAAGGATGAGCCTGCGAGGGGCACCGAAGCTCCGTGGGTGAAGACACAGAGATGAGGCAGCTGATAGCAGGAGCAACACCCCGAGGACGGGCCTACGAGGGGTGGGCCACCCACAGCTTGCACTGTATCCCTTAGAGGGACAGACCGTTAGGGAGAGAAGCTCCGAGGACTAGCCTGCTAGGAGCACGCATCCCTTGGTCACCATCGGATCCCAAATTACTGAGTTTAGGACTGTTTGGCTAAAGCCCCTATCACTATCTGCTCTGTGGCCTTTGGGGGGCATCTACCACTGAGAGGTAGGACCCCCCCCCCCCGACCAATTATCAGCTCCGTGAAATAATGGAGAATGTCCCCCTCCCCAGATGACTGAGATAAAACCGACAGAACTCAAACGGCTCAATGGTTGCAAACCACAAACAAGCGGAATGAGGGCATTCGGTATAGACGGATTACCAGACATAGGGTTGAGGCATCGATGCTTACGAGATTGGGCTAACATTCCCAGAGGAACAGACGATTAACAGTCACACAGAGGGATAATGGGTACGTAGATAAGATAATCTAACTACATAGGCATATGCTCGAATGACTAGAACGCAGTAATCACAAGATGGGCCTTGCCGTCCTGGAGGTGGCTTCCAACTCTCCTGAGCAATAGATCAATGCAAAGAGGAGAGGGAATGGAGGTCAGCCCTCATACCAAAGCGGGAAGAGGCGTATGCACAGGCACAGCTCTAACCCCAGAGGATGCAAAGACCATCGAATGAGACATAGATGTTGCGTCGATGGGAAGGACCCAGGGAGGGGTCATCTCTATAGCCCATGATATCTCAGGGCATATTCGGAGTCGGAGAAATCGGAATCGAAAACCATACGTAGAAGGACACCGACGTGTACACCGACTGAGATAGCAGTGGGGGAAGGAGACAGGGCGTCAAACATTCAGTCCACCATAAGATTCATATACGCATACCACTACCCCATAGATGGGAGGGAGCCAATATATTCATTACAAATCCGAAGCCGGCATTGTGGCACGGACGTCGTTCACTATTTACAGATAAACATTTACAGAGGGAGAGCGAGGCGAAGAGACGACGAGGAGGGGGGGAGAGAGATTGGCTAATATCATCGCCATCCCCCCCTTTCTCATTTACATTCGGTCAAAGGGAAACAAATCGGCAGACAACGGGAAGAAAGCAAACGACCCACCTACCCTCAGAACAGAGTATCGGGATGCCTCTTTCTTATCCGACTCCGGAGGGCTTCAGACGGGGATGGAAGACGGCGGCCGGAGGAACCCTGGGTGAGACCCTGCTTCTTTCGCAAGGAAAGACCCTCTCCTCTTTGAAGGTGATTGACTCTCTCTCTAATTCGCCTCTCCGAACCCTTTCTATTCTGTTATCCCCCCTCTTTCTCCTTCGCTTTTTTTCTTTTCCAACCTTTTGTTTTCGGGCAGCCACCTATATATAGAAGCAAGCTCGAATCCTCATCCGGCATGAATAATGGCGCGCCGGGGAAGGGAGCTCTACTACCCTTTTGCACGCCGGAATAGCAGGGCGCCGGCTAATAGGGCGCGCCGGTTTAGGGCGCGCCGTATTAACATCCTTCACACGTCACAGGTCAGCCGATGAGTCCGGGGATGGTTTCGGGGATCACCGTGAACATTTATCTCACCATCGTTCTTCAAAACCTCGACGAGATGCCTTGTCAAAGCTCTCAGGATGGCGTACGGCCATTCTCGGAACTTCAGATGACTTTGGTTTGCACACGCAGGTTTTCCGCTGACACAGCTCTCGGCGCTATGATAAGTGCCGCTGGCTCGGTATGGCTTGTGCTCAAAACTTCTTGGAGGGTGGGATAACACCCGGGATAGTTCCGCCTAGGCCGGGCGATCATTCGGCCACTAACGGGCCCATCTTGGCGGGAAGCCGTACTCGTGCCGGGTGACTGAGATCTTCTACCGACAGAGTTTTCGGTCCTTCGTTCTGAAGAGCCAAGGTTACTCTTTCATCTTAGGAGAGTCTTTCATGAGGTGGGTAGCCACCGGGTAGACCGTCATCCTTGGTCGGACAACGGGTGTAGTGTATGCGGCACGACGGAGTCGATGCCGGTTCATTGGGCAGGCTTGGTCGCACTGCCGGTTGGTTGTGAGTTCATCTCGGTTCTCCTGAGGTGAAGTCCCCATGTTCATACGGGGTGACTCGAGGCTCTGGCAGCTTGAGAAGTCTTTAATATGTTGATATTTATCGGCTTCTGTGCTTCAGTGGGCCGTGTCATTCGTCTTCGAGGCTTGGTCGCCGCGAGTGATATTTTGAGTGCCAACAAATGCCCCCCCAGCCGTGGGTGTTGCGAGCGAGGCACGAGTGCAGAAAGGCCGACGGATGAGCTTTACCCGGAATGATCTCCTCTTTAGTTGACAGGAGCTTGGGACGGCCCTTATTCCGGCACGGATGCTAATCCGTCGCCGTTTGAATGTTAATACGGCACGGGGTTAATCCGGCGCGCCCCTGGGCTTTTACGTTTTTAATACGGCGTGACCTTGAGCTTTATATGTTAATCCGGCGTGCCTTCTATGTTTAGAAGAAGTGTTAATTCGGCGCGCCCATAACCGACGTGCCTTTTGCTTGCGGGAGTGCTAATTCGGCATGCTAAATAGCGCGCCGGATTAGAAGGGGAACTCTCCCTATATAAGCCCTCCGCCCTTCATTCTTTTCTTCAAATCCTTTCATTTGCAACAATGCCTTCTCTCTCCTCCCTTCCTTCTCTCCCTGCGGCCCCGAGTGGGCTGAGGGCGAGAGCGGCTTCTTCCTCGGGGTGAGCGGAGTGTTGCTCTTTTGGGTTTCAAACCCATTCTTTGGGCCCCGGGAGGCTCCTAGCAGGGCTTGCCCTCAGAGCTATTCCCTCGGGTGTCCCATTTGGCCTTGGTGTAATGCCGATGGCTACTTTTAGGGGCCGCTCCCTTAGTGGACGTGTTCCAGATTTTCTTTGGCAATCTCCCGTGTTGGGGAGACTCTGCCGAAATTTTGTCAGAAATTTGTTTTAATCAGCTATTTTCTGACTTTGCTTATTGTTTGATGCGCTTCTTTGAAGCTAACATGGCATCTGGCTCTTCTTCTCCCGCCTCCGGTGCTATGGTGACGTGGGGGAATGTTCATTCCCTTGATCGGGGGCACGACCAACTGGCCGTAGTTGCGGAGTCCTCGGATTCGGAGACCGATACCGTGGACACTGGCCGTCTCCTCATCCTTGGAGGTGATTCGTTTTATTATGACTGGGAAGGTACTGTCAGACGGGATCACCCCAAGGACCACCATCTGATGTTCTTCCTTCGTCGCTTCAACCTTCAAGGAAAGAGAGACATGTTCCTTGTCCGCAAAGCCGAGCAAGCCTTGCTAGTGGAGAGGGATAGTCTAACATACTGTGTGGTGTAGGGAAGGCCAATTTATCTTCCCAGAGAAGTCAAGAAATGGAGCGTCGTGCTGGGACTGCAAGATTTTGCTCAAGAAGATGGGCTGCTGACCAGGGCCCCTGAATTCGTACCTGCTCGGTGGAATCATTCCACAGGCAGGGTGGACCGGGAGAAGCCGATCTTTGGCTTGTTTCTTGCCCCTTTGAAATTGGGGTATAGAGAATAATCATTTCTGCTGGACTGCCTGACGGTCCGCTTTAAGCACCAGATATCTGTGGGGTGGTTTGCCGAGCTGAGGGCCACTGATGCTCACGCATTCAGACCTGGAGCAGTGTAGTTCATAGATTATGTGCTGCATCATTACGCTCCCATCTTGACCAGGGTTGGCGTCTATCACAGCGTGTACGCTTTGAGATACCGGTACCCCATCTCCCGAGGCTTGTGCTATGGCATGATCGAAGTATTTTGCCCCGAGTACAACACTTTTTATACTTCGAAAGGAGAAACTTCTCTGGATCTATGGAGCCTCTCACAGCTTAGTGGTCTACCCATCGACGGAGAGCTGTATGAGGAAGTATGCTGGCCTGACTGGCTGAAGGATCAGACCGACGGTGAGGGTCGGTTTCTGGCGGGTTACGCTTATCGCTATCTGATGAAGGCGTACTGCACCCTCTATCATTCGTCGCACGACACGAGGGAAGCTCGGAAGTCGGGCGAGAAGCGGAGGGTGCAGATGGGCACCTGGCTCCAATATTTCTTCAGCGGGAAGAAGAAGTACAAAGACTTTCCCCCGATAGCGCCAATGGCTCCGACGCGGAAGAAGAGAGTCCAACGCCAGGCCGCATCATCATCATCTTCAAGAGGAGGGCAGAGGGAGGACCCAAACCCTACTGGTGTCGACGCAGTCACCCATTGTGCGGCGTACCTAGTTTACTGGATATGTTCTTTCGCTCTCCTGCAAGGTGACGATAGCGTGATTAGGGCAGAGGCCATTTATCCTGCCTGTCTCATGGCTTGGGGTACTAAGCTATCCCTCTGCCCGGTGGCTTTGTGTCTTATTTTCAAGATGTTGGGAGACCTGCACAAGACGCGTCTCCCCAGGAATCTGTGGACGGTTCATCCGCTACACTTTTTCAATGCCTGGGTCTGTACCCTATTCCTAGAGGCGGCTCCTCGGGCATTATAGTCGGTTCCTCTTGTTCCGCGGATGATAGAGTTTACGAGTGCTAGCCATCCTCGCTAGCGGAGCAGCTCTTTGCCATTCGGGGCAAGTTGGCCCATATTCCCACAGATAATCTTGGGGTTCTTCACTTTTGGAGCTTAGCTGCCCACTCCAGCCCGCTGGTGAACAGGACGAGGCAGTGCAAGCTTTTTGAGACCGAGGAGTATATCCATCCGATTTTCGGGGCCAAGTGTACCAGGCCCATTCTTGAGTCGGAGTTGGTTGACTGGGCGCTGGCTATCAGGTCGAGTGTCCTTGTATTCCGCAAGAGCGGCATTTTATGGTTGGAGCCGTATTACCCGTTCCGCTTCAGCCGGAACTTTGGCTATGACCAGCACATTCCACATTCTTCTTCACAATTTGATGCGGGACGAAAGTGGGGGGTCTCCTTCTTCCTTCTGATCATAGTCGCGCTATACCCTTTACGCGCATTCTGAAGAACGCGCTATATCATTTACGCGCATTCTCAGACAGCAGCAGAACGAAGAACCTCGACGTTGGGGCTCCCGTGGACGACTCAGGGGGTTCAAAACACAAGGGAAAACACACAGGATGACGGAGAACACATGGGGAATGCTGAAATTGAAATCAAACCAACCTAATACTAGCTAGGATAACTTTTGGGAAGGTGGATGTGGGGTGAGCGGCAAGGGAAGAAAGGTGGACGTAGATGATGTTAGGCCGTGAGGAAGCTTGGCTGGGGCCTCTCACCCGAACCCTTCGTAGGTACGGTGTAGCCGAGCTCCATCCTGATCGTAACAACATCTTTGGCGGAGGTGGGGGAAGTGGAAGCGTTGGTTGGAAGAAGAACGAAGCTCCGAATGGAGCCTCACACTCGACCCCGTCTCAAAACCGATGCACCCGGGGCTTCGATCATCCTCCGTTGAAGGGGAAAGGGAGAGGGTCAAGGGAATAGAATTGGGCCTCGCACCCATAGAGGGACGGATGAAGGGGGTTTCCAAAGATTGGGAGGAATAGCCATGGGGCTACACTCAAGAACACTCATAGATTCCTGCTTTGATTATGCTTAATCAAACGAAAGGGATACATATATAGGGAAAGGGGAAGACAAAACGACGCTAACACGTCGATTTACAACCATGGAAGACAGCTACCATCGAAGACTTTGAGGAGTTCGGCGCCGGGAAGTTGGACTGGCTGCAACCCGTTTCTGCATGTGATCGCGCTAGGGACACCTAGCGCCTTCTTCAGGTCGGGCTAGGGACCTATAGCGCCTTCATCTTTGGCCTGGCAATTTGCTCGGTTCGCGTCGACTCGATAGCTTGCTTGATTCCCATCACAATTTGAGTTGCCCAGCAGGCACAGGGCCGGACAAGTTTCAAATGATGATGCCCGGATATGGTGGGACTTCTTCCACCGCCGGGAAGATGTTTCTTTCAGGGTGCCAACTCCTGCCCATTTCCCCCGCGTCACTCCTGAGTATATCAAGTGGTGGAACGCGCGGACGGGGTTCTATCGGAGCTCCCGGTGAGAGTGTTGGGCCGTAGCAGAGCATAGGTTTCTGGACTCCCAGCCAGAGCCAGCCTTTGATATTGAGCGTTCCTATTTGAAGAAGTTGAAATCCTGGACCAATACGGAAGTGAGGGCCTATCTGAAGACCCGAAAGGTCGTGAAAGGTCGCAGGACGAAAGTTGACCCGAAGCTGCCCACAATCAGCAAGGATGACTATGTGAAAACACTTCGGGGTTTATGCCGGGTGAGCAGCGAGAGGGTGGTCCTTCAGCAACTCCCTCTGCCGGTGGAGGAACCCATCTCGGTTGTGGCCGACTGGCGTCCCGAGGAGGATAGGTTGTACCCCTATCGGACTTTCATCCGTAGGGAAGACAGGCGGGATGCTTTATATGACAACACCCCCTGGCTATTTGCGCTCCTTCGCTCACATGGTCTTTCAGTGGGTGGTCCCAACGAAGCCATTCTGGACCGGCCCCTTCATATCTCGTTCAAATATGCCGACAGATGGGGGCTGGACCACCTGAGCTTATACTATCACCTATCTTCTCGTGGCCATCAGGACCTGGCGCAGCTGGTCGAGCCGAGTGAAAAGATAGGAGATTTATGTTGGCTTATTAGCGAGGCAGCTTCGAGAGACAAAGTGCCCTCGCTATATTATTGGCCTCCCTTCCCCTTCTACACGAAGGTGAAAATAATACACTACAATGAAGAAAGGAGGCTAGCTGAAGGGCCTGAATGAGGAAATAGAACATACTAGCTTGTGGGGATGGATTTTTATTCAGAATATTTTATTTGATGTTTATTTGTTTATTTTGCTTGTTTATTTGGTTTATTAATTAGGCGTGCCAGTCACTGAGTAACAAGTTTATTATGTGCACCGTCTGACTAATCAGACGAAGATGGGCGATCGTGTCGAGACCCAGAACCCGCCGTGCCATAAAGGCTATGGCGTTAATTACATCTCTCCAGAAGAGAGAAAACCCTTGATTAATTGCCAAAATAGAGAGGCCATGGGGCCCGTAGAATATGTGAAAGACGTGATTACATGCAAGCACACAATATAGTAGCATTTATTTATTAGGCCGGCTCCCAGTACGTGGTTGAGAATGTAGATCCAAGGGCCACCATCACGCACAGTGAAGGCCTCCGGTCAGGCATAACCCGCCCTTCTGCCAATCACCGTTTGATATATCGAAGAGTCAGCTCATGCCAGAATGCACCGAGGTGATATATATATACATGAACATATATAATGCATACAATAAGAGCATGATAGAAAATAGGTTTAAATTAATCAATCTCCTTTTACCCGACCCATGGTCAATTAGGTTGACCAATCCCTGTCATATAAGGCAAGGGTTGCCCCGGGAATGAATGCGGGGTTAAAACGGCGTAAAAGGAAACAATTGGCTCGAATCCGGCGCGGTCAAGCGTAGGTATAGGCTAAAACGACGCGGGGTAGCGTTGGCAAAAATGCTAAAACGGCGCCGTATGGAGTGATGGGCTAAATCGGCGCGATGGGCTTGGGGCGCGCCAGAATATGGCGCGCCGGAATAGAACAACTTGAAAACTTATCATTTTGAGTCTAAAGTTAATATGGCGCGGGGGGGGGGGGGGGTAGCGCGCCGGATTAGGGGCACGCCGGATTAAGCTATTTTCTTGCTATTTTCAATCCGTTTGAATTCCAAAGTTGCTTGTTAGCCCCTTTGACATTAATTGGGTTAATTAATTATTGAACTGGAGTCGTAGATGCCCCAGAGGCAGAGTCATGAGTTCGTGCGAGGTTCATACTCGAGCATGGAGGTTCATTCTTTCAAAAGTATGCTTTATTTAGTCCAAATCACAAGGGTAACTGATTAGTTAAACCCTGGTGAAAATTGGGCAGCATCTCCCCATCCCTGAAGGATTGCAGGGGAGAAGCGGGGTCATACTCACGTGCGTAGTAAGCCCCTAACAAGCCGGACAGCACAATGGCGGCCAGCGGATCCCAATCGGATAGGAAACCCCGAGGACTAGCATGCGAGGGGTACCATTCTTCCGTGGGTTAAAGCTCGATCGGATGGGACGACCAATGAGGGACGAAACCCCGAGGGTGAAGCCTACGAGGGGCACACAGCCCGTGGTCGAAGCACGATCAAAAGGGACGACCAATAGGGAAGGAAACCCCGAGGGCTAGCCTATGAGGGGCACACGACCCATGGCCACCACTAGTTCCCTTAGGGATAGTGGATTTAATGTTGGGCTGAAGCACTGTTTATATTCACTGGACGGCTCATAAGGATACATACCACGAAGGGGTATGACCCTGTGATCTACTGGTGATTCATGGGGAATGTCCCCTCTCCCCGGTCACCGGACTCTGTGAGAAGAACAATTACATGTGATGCATATGCAGGATGCACTCAGCCAATGGACCGACTGCGATTAATTATATATGTATGTATATATGTAGAGGTTAGCCGGTTGGCAAATCAGCCTTCAGGACCAACGAACTAGAATGAGGGTCACAGTAGTTGGAGAGGGTGACTCTCCACACAGTCGGTGTGTAGCATACAGGGAGACGATGATATGAGGGAGCCATGTGCCCAGATTGTAGGGATGGCCCCATTCCCCTCGGTTCATGATTGATAACATAAGGGCAGTGAGGGCTAGTCACAGAGTTCACCAGGGAGGCACATGTGTATATATACCATTGGCGATTGAACCCTCGGCAAAGATGGTGGGGACTCGATATGATCGTCCCATTAGAAAGAAACCCCGAGGAGAGGGATGATGATGTTAATGTTGCCCTGGAACAACCCAGGGCGTATTCGGTGTTAGCACGGAGAACCGGCAAGCAAATCATGGGCTACGCATATAAAAGCAATGCAAGCAGATGGAAAGAGGGAGGAATAGAGGGGGCATGCATAGCATAATGTCATTCGGATCATCAACATATCATTCATCCCACAACGGGAGGCAAAAGACATAGTACATTAGCATTTGGCGCCGGCGTTGCCGCACGGTCGCCATCTCCTCAGTCGTAGGGAAGAGAGCTTACAGAGGAGGAGAAGGGATGAAAGATGGTGAGGGGAGGATTGGCTCATATCACCCCCCCCCCTTCACTTACATTATATCAGGAGAGGAAAACAAAAGGGGAATCGATGGTAGGAAAACCATGGAAACCCACCTAAACCGTTTCTCCCAAAACAGAGTATCGGATCTGGCTCTTCTTCTCCGGCTCCGGAGGGCTTCAGGCTAATGGATAGAGGAGGGTGGCGGCGGCTCTCAGTGGAAACCCTTCTTCTCCCCCAGACTTCTCTCTCTCTTCATATTGGCTCTCTTCTATTTTCCTTATGATTTCTTCTTTTTCTTCTCCTCCCCCCTTTCGAGCCAAAATAGCCTGGCAGGCATGTATATTGCTGGGCTTTTTACGGCATGGAAAATGGCACGCCAGGAAGTCTCCCATTCGGCATTTGGCGCGCCGGATAAGAGGCCGCCGGGAAGAGGGGCGCGTCGGTGAAAGGGCTCGCCGGATAAGGGCCTCCCCTTGCTTTTGCGCGCAGGATAAGAGGGCATCGGGAAGTGAAGTGCGGGTGCACCGGATAAGCTTCTTCCATCGTGTTTGCTCGAGTGTGAGTCAGACTGTGGACCTCGGACTGGCTCCGGGAGTTGTCCTGATCCTTCATCTCGTCGTGGCTTCGTAAAACCTTTGGTTCGGACACTCGGGTTTCTTGCTGACATGACCTTCGGCACTATGATTTGTGTTGCCGGGCCAGCTTCACTTGTATTTGTAACTTTTCGATTGCTCCTTCGGGGATGGTCCCGAATATTCATCTTTTGTTCGGCTTCCGCCATTCTTTTTCTTCTTTTCTTTCTTTTCTTATCTATAGGCACATGTGCACCCGATCAGAACTTACGACGTGCAGAAGCAGAAGTCAGGAAGTATTAGGAATATTTTAGTGTCAACAAATGCCCCCCACTCGCGGGTGTCGCGACAAAGGGATTAAAGAGCGGGACGTGCGGGTGTAGCCCATAGCCCATTTGAAAATATTGCATGGGTCTTTTTATTATTTATTCCATTTCCATTTATCATCATTCATTTTTATTATTTTTTTTTTTATATATAACCTCATCCAAGCACGCAGGCACTCATCGAATGCAAGCATAGAGTAGATATATGTAGCATAGTTCCCCTATAACAGGGATAGGATAAGGACAACACCCACGATTCACGGACAGAGTGCGGCTCATGAAGCACAACTAAGGGAGATGTGCATATGTAAAGGGGACGCCGCATAGAACATATGCATAGCATAAACCACAATCTACACCCAAGACTAATCCTCCATAGTGTGAAAGTGTAATTATATGGGTAGTGAACCCTAGACATAGGGACGTGCAGACATTCTGAGTAACACTCGAGGATTGCTTTATCGCCTACACATACATTCGGGGCTCTCGGCTTTTGGTAGCTTCGCACAACCCCCTTTTATTCTTAATTTCGAACTTCACCATTCGACGTGAGTTTCCTCATGTGTCTCAATGGGGATTCCCGGCTACTAGGATTCATCCTTTATTATGATACTATTGTGAATTTCACCGTTTGACACGAGTCTCCTCATATATCTCAATGGGGATTCCCGGCTACTAAGATTCATCTTATATTACGATATTATTACGGATTCCACCGTTTGACGTGAGTCTCCTCATATGTCTCAATGGGGATTCCCGGCTACTAGGATTCATCATTATTTTAATCATGGAGTTTGCTGCATCGTTTTCGCACGAGTCTCCTCATTTGTTTCAGTGGCGATTCCCGGCTGCTTGGATTCACATTCCACTTACCATTATCATCATTTTTTATTATTAATTTTTTTTAAGGGGGCAGGCAACTTTTTCCTCATGATCACCCTTTACGCAAGTGTAGAGATTTAAGCGTCCATGAAGTGTTAAGAAGAATTTATGCCATCCCTATGACTAAGGACCATTGCTCATGTAATACCCCGGTTTTAAATATATGAAATTTAATTGAAATAAATGAATTTCAGAATTTAATATTTAATTCCTTAATAAATAAAACTAGTGAAATTTTTGACTACCTTATAAAAATATAGAAAAATGGTAATTGGGTTAAGGACCATTTATTTAACAACTTTGTCTTCTGTGGTCGACCCAGCAAAAATCCGTAATTAGGTCTAATTAGTGGATTAAGCCCTAAAGTGCACACTTACCTAACCTTTACCTAACCTTATCTTAAACCGTCGAATTAGAGCTTAATACTCAACCAAATGAGCCCAAATCGGTGGCAAATGGAAGGCCACGATCTAAGGATCATTTCCCCTCTATTAATTGATCGAAACCCCAGCCCTAAAACGTGGTGTCGGCCGAGCTTTGGTGAGGTCAACCATGGCGGCGCCGTTTTCAAACAATCAACTTGTTTCGACAAATTCTCCCAACACCGAAGGCTCCAGAAGGTTTATGAGCTATAAAATGAAGCTATGCAACCCTAGAATCCTTTGGTAGCAGCGGCGGTTGCAGTGGAGATCGATCTAGGGAGATCTCGGGAGTTTAGTGGTGACGTGTCATCGTCCGTTCTTCCTCCTTTCTTCTTCCTTTCTTCTCTGATTGAGGTAGGTTCTCTCGGGCTCAAACCGTAAGTAATATATCAAAATGTTTGGCATCCAGTCCTCTTTCTTTTGATATATAAAGCCCCAATTTTCATAGACCATGCTTAGAGAATTTTGTATTTGATTATAAGCATGCTAAAACTAGGTTTTCAAGTGTTCTTCCTTGATAGATTGTGATTTCGATTAATTTTCTGGTGAATTTCATGTTCCAAACTCTTGTATTATGACCCTAATATGTCCATCAAGAACCCATGAGCATGGGGTTAAGATCTCAGCCCAATTAGACCCCAATTGGGTGAGATTAGTTGGTTTACGGAAGTCACGTTCGGTTCTGTGAACACAGGGGTCGACCCATGGGGTCGACCCATCCTCAAGCAGAACATGTCTACCCGAGGGTCGACCCATGGGGTCGACCCATACAGCAGCGCGCGGGGGTTGACCCATACAGCCGGCAGGTGGGGGTCGACCCATGGGGTCGACCCATAAGGCAGAGTTTGTGGGGGTCGACCCATAAGGCAGAGTCTGTGGGGGTCGACCCATGGGGTCGACCCATTCAACAGACAGCAGTCTGTCCTGCTGGGGTCGACCCCAGGGGTCGACCCACACGCAGGCAGATCCCTGGATTTTTCAGGGGTCGACCCATTGGGTCGACCCATATGCTGGCAGACCCGGTTTACGTGTTTTCGACCCGAGGATCGATCCGGACCGTGAGGGGATCAACCCATTCAACCTAGTCCAATTGAAAACCATATTTTGAGAAACCAATGACCCATGCATGCAACCCTATGATCTCAAATTAAACCCGATGTTCCTCAATCCAAAATTGAAGAACAATGGTCCCTGCACTCATTCCAAGTGTATAAACCATTCCGATTACTATTTCCACTTCAACGCACACAATGGTTAATTAGAAACCCACATGATTAGTGGTTAATTATGTAACTAAATTTCTGTTAATTGCATGTTGTTCACTCCTACACGATCTTGTTCATTATCTTATCATCTTGATTCATCTTTTTGGCAAATACATTAAATGTAAAACTTAATCCTTGATGATTTAACATGGAAATTAGGTTTATCATGAACTTTTAGTTGCTGGATAACGATTCTATTCCAGTAGAATGTTGACCAAATTACGGACTTCTAGTAAGTCATTAAGCCCCTTTAAGTTGCGTTAACTTTGAACTTATCACCAGAAACTCCATCCGGCGAACTTACCATCACCTCGAGATTTCTTTATACCCTTGTTATGAACCTAATGAACCACTAGAACATCGATTTACGTGACCGAATCGCTGGTTTAAGTTTTGGATCGAATTGGGCTAAGAGAGGTATGCACGGCCCGTAGTGGACCGTATATCCTCATAGGTGGCCCAATAGCGACCGCATATCCGTAATATGGCCTAGTATGGACCGTATATCTTGTTCATGAGTCTTAATGACTTCCAGACATGCGCGGCTCAATATTAACTGTATATACCCTTGAGCGGCCCTGGTCTGACCATTTATATGACAGTTTTCTGAAAAGTGGTTATTTCATGAATTTCGAATCGTGTGAGCTAACCAAGCCAATGTAGGCTATGGTATTTTATGAATTTACCTATTGTTAGATCTATTGATCATTAATTATAGTCGTTTGGGACAATTATTCCTCTCGGTTATGGAGCTTATTGTTTGGACTCTTAAAGAATCATTATCCTTGTATTCTTTACCTTGACTACATGAACTTGACCTTGGAACCCTTGGCCATTAAATCTTGTGGATGTCTAGTCTCGTGGGATCTACGATCCAAAAAGAAATCAATGCCAAGGCAAACAAATGAAGGGCCCAGTCTGGTCCTGGGAGGAGCACACGAAAAGTACTTGATCCCCGGGGAGGTGAATGATTAGGTGTGACATTTGGCACCGATACTAGCTAGCGTGTTGGGTCTACGACATTCTACATTCCTGTGAAACTTATTATTATTCATGCTTAAAGTATGAAGTACTTGCTTGCTTGCTTACTTGACATGACTTGAAATTGACTGCAAATGGTCATTCACAAGAAAATCTTGTTAATCTTGCTTGATATCTCGACATGCAACTATTTCTTCCATTTTAATTATCGTTACTCTTTCTATCTTAGTGATTATTTAGTTCTGCTTATTTTATCACGTTAATCATGCATATTCATTAATTGGTTAATCACTTAAACTATGCCTGATGATAGACTATAATTCCTACTGAGCTTCTTGCTCACCCCTACTTCAAATCCTTTTCAGGTAATGCGGTAAACGGTACGTTGCAAATGGGAATCGGATCAGTGTGATCGAGTGAACTTGGAACCTAGAGTTTGGAGTCTATCTCTTTTTTATCTTCTTGAGTCTAGCTAGTGTCGTGAGTTTGGTTATTTCTTTTTGTTCTTTCTTCCCTTAATTTGAATCTAATATTGTTAAGTGACCTTTTTAATATTAATAAGAGCTCGTATTTTTCAATATGTGTGTATGGCCTCCTTGTGTTTAATTGTGGTTATTTATCTTCCGCTCTTGTTATTATGACTATTAACTGTCACGTTCCGAGCATCGCTTCCCGCTGCTATCGGTTCGGGGTGTGACAGCTCATATTATGTGCGAAGTGTAGGAGTTTTGTATAGGGTGTATTCAGCGAGTTATGCTAGCGACATGGCTACGACTCTTCCCCTAGTCGTATGCACTCACTGAGAATTGGCTTTTCATTCCTTAGTGTATGCCGTGACGCACACATATCCTGCATCAGGACAACGTTATTTAGCAAAGGAATACGCGGTCTTAGAAATTTGAATGAAGTGTGTTAATACTATATTTCAGGCAGACATGCACGCAAGGCAAACAAGCACACAAATCACGTCATGATTATCATTTTTTCTCCTTTTTTTTCCTTTCTTTGCTTTCTTTTTTTCTTTTGTTTCTTTCTCTATTTTTTCTCTCTTTTCTCTTTATTCTCTCTCTTTTCTAAAGGGCTTAATGGGCATGCCCGCAGGTTGGTGATTCTGGCGTCGGGAACCCGATGCCATGGCAGTGGAGAGAAGGAGTCATATGTGGTGGTAAATCCCTAGAGGGATCACGGGTTGGTATAAAACCAAAGGAGGTCTTTTCATTCGTTAGTTCGGACAACAGTTCCGAGCCAAGGGTAAGAGGTTTGTCGGCTTAGACCGAAGGTCATGACGCCGAATGACTTGGCTTAGGCATAACGCCATGATGCCAAGAAAGTGCGTTCGCCGGCTTAGGCAAGGAGCCTTGACATCGGACCACTTGGCCTAGACGGAAGGTCATGATGCCAATGGAGAAATATTTACTGGCTTAAGCATAAAGCCATGACGCCAGACAACTTGGCCTAGACGGTGTGTCATGTTGCCAAGGTAGAAATATTCACCGGCTTAGGCGGAAAGCCATGACGCCAGACAAGGATATTTAACGACTTAGACATAAAGTCATGACGTCGCACAGCTTGGCTTAGGCGGAAGGCCATGACGCCAAGATAGAATACTTACCGGCTTAGGCAAAAGCCATGACGTCGGACAAGAATATTTAACGGCTTAGATGTAAAGTCATGACGCCGTATAGCTTGGCTTAGCCTGAAGGCCATGACGCCAAGGTAGAATATCTACCGGCTTAGGCGGGAAGCCATGACACCGGACAAGGATATTTAACGGCTTAGACATAAAGTCATGACGCCGTACAACTTAGCTTAGGCGGAAGACCATGACGCCAAGGTAGAATATCTACCGGCTTAGGCGGGAAGCCATGACGCCGGACAAGGATATTTAACGGCTTAGACATAAAGTCATGACGCCGTACAACTTGGCTTAGGCGGAAGGCCATGACGCCAAGGCAGAATGTTTACCGGCTTAGATGGAAAGCCATGACGCCGGACAAGAATATTTAACGGCTTAGACATAAAGTCATGACGCCGTACAACTTGGCTTAGGTAGAAGGCTATGACACCAAGGCAGAAAATTTACCGACTTAGGTGGAAAGCCATGACGCCGGATAAGGATGTTTAACGGCTTAGACATAAAGTCATGGCGCCGTACAACTTGGCTTAGGCGGAAGGTCATGACGCCAAGGAAGAATGTTTACCAGCTTAGGCAGAAAGCCATGACGCCGGACAAGGATATTTAACGGCTTAGACATAAAGTCATGACGCCGTACAACTTGGCTTTGGCGGAAGGCCATGACGCCAAGGCAGAATATAACGTAGGTGTTGGCTTGACGTCCTGTCTAAGTCAACGAACTTGACAAAGGCGTGAGGCTTAGGCCAAGGGTATAATGTAGGATAGGTGTTGACTCGACGTCATGTCGAAGTCAATGAACTTGGCAAAGGCGGGAGGCCTAGGCCAAGGGAAGCATACATGATAGGTGTTGACTTGACGCCATGTCAAAGCCAACGAACTTGGCAGAGGCGGGAGGCCTTGGCCAAGGGTATAATATGGGATAAGTGTTGACTCGACGTCATGTCGAACTGAACGAACGCGGCGAAGGCGTGGGGCCTAAGCCAAGGGCATAATGCAGGATAGGTGTTGACTCGACGTCATGTCAAAGTCAATGAACTTGGCGAAGGCGTGAGGCCTAAGCCAAGAGTATAATGTAGGATATGTGTTGACTCGACGTCATGTTGAAGTCAACGAACTTGGCAGAGGCGTGAGGCCTAAGCCAGGGGCAGAGTATAGGATATGAATGTTAACCCAACGGGATGTTAAAGCTAACAAACCTTGCTTAGACGGCATGTCCAAGACAAGGGCAGACATAAAACAATGTTGTCATCTCGACATTATGTTGAAAATGACCAACCTGGAAGAGACAAAGGGTCTGGTCTAGGGCAGAATATGGTCGTTGACTTGACAGACTTGCCAAAGTCATCCAACTTGGAAAAGGCGTGACGCCTAGGCCAAGGAGAGAATGTAGGATATGGATGTTGACCCGACGGAACGTCGAAGTCAACGGGCCCTGCCCCGATAGAAGATTTGGGGCGAGTATTGACCATAATGCAGACGTATGAGAGGCCCAGACCCAGGGCTAGACATCAATGTCAACCCCGATGAAGTGTCGGAGTCAACTAACCTTGCTCAGACGAAAGGTATGAAACGAGAGTAGAATGTGTAGATAAAGATGTCAACCCGACGTCATGTCAAAGCTGACCAACTTGGCGAAGACGTGACGTCTAAGCTAGGACGGAATATGGATATTGACCCATGGATATGTCAGGATCAACAGACCTTGCTCAGACAGACAGTCTGAGACAAAGTGAAGGAATCTTTTATTGGTTTATTAGTTTGGATTGATTGAGTTTATTGAATTTGTTTGGTCTATTGAGTTTATTGGTTTATTGGTTTTGTTGAGTTTGTTAAATTCATCAGATCTATTAATTGAGTTTGTTGGGGTTTATTTGATCTATTGAGTTTATTGATTTGATGAGTCGATTGACTTGTTGGGTTTATTAGGTCTGTTGGATTTTATCGATTCCATTGAGTCTATTGATTTGTTTGTTTTTATTGGGTTTATCGGGTTTGTTAAGTTTGTTGATTTATTGAGTTTATTGAATTTGTTGGGTTTATTGATTTATTGAGTTTGTTAAGTTTATTGAGCTCATTAGATTTATAGGATTTATTGATTTTGCTCAGTTTGTTGAGTTTATTGCGTTTATTGATTCATTATGCTTTTTTAGATTATCATTTTCTTTTCTTCATTTTTTTGTTTGTTTATTTTTTTTCCATTTTTTTGTTTTGGGGCTCCCTGACGCAGACTCATCTACGGTGCAGGATGTTTTTTTTGTCCGGTGGGACTATTGATGAATTTGACTGTTTATTATGCTGGTGGGGCCAAGGATCGATGTCCAAGAGCCTCGCGGGCTTGGCTAGGGTGGAGTGCCTTGGGCCAAGGAAAAGGGTTTCATGAGTTCTACCCAGTGGAACAAAGGGTAATTTTAGGGCTCGGCGAGGGTGGAGCGCCTCAGGCCAAGGAAAAGACTTTGTTGACCCAGCCCAAAGGGACAGAGTTAATTTTGGAGCTCGGCTAAGGTAGAGTGCCCCTGGCCAAGGGAAAGCTTTATGGACACAGCCTGAGGGGACTGATGGACAAATTTTGAGCTCGACAAGGGAAGAGTGCCTTATGCCAAGAAAAAGGAGATTTTATTGGGTCGACATTGGGCAAGAAATCTGAACCGGCAGTGATGGGAGAGCCCCGTGGGACAAATATGGCATTATTGCGGCTGAATGCCGAAAGGTAATGAGAATGCATTGGCTGGGAGCGTAGGTCCCAGATCAAGGGTGGAAGCTTGGTCCTAGTGGGACATGTGGGACATGCGGCGAGGCACCATGAATTCTGCTAGGACCAGGGGTGCTGAGATAGGCCACTAGAAGCCGAAAGGCGCTTATTTGTCAGCTTGATGAGGAGAAAGGAGCCGAGAGTGCAGACAACTTGGGAGGACTTGTTCTTTTCATTCCCCAATAGGGTTTGGCCCGTATTTGAAACAGGAGGCCTAGTGGCCAATGAAGGTCCTTTAGCGTCGGTGGGACTGTTGATTAACATGATCCCCCTGGGAGTATTTAGTGATAGCTATACATCAGATCAATAGCTATCTTCTTTTGTCATTGATTTCTTCAGGAGATGCTCCAAATAGCTTCGGTTCGGGCCTGCGACGGTTACGCTAGGTGTCCTCTTCTTGACGCCTATTCTTAGAAGCTGCAGTTGCAGGGTCTTCCTACCTCCACAGATGATGTAGTCATTTTATTATCCCCTTGGGCATTCACCATGCATTTTTTTACAGTCCAAGGTGGGTGCACAGGAGAGCGCTCACACCCTCAGAGAGGGGATGAGTTGTTCACTCCACCATACCAACCCCACAATGGTAGTTTTTTTTTAATATATATTTGGCATGGACCAAGACATGAGGGGAGTGACATCTCCCTCGACAGATGTAGCCATCAAGGCCACCTTCATTTTATTTCGATTTTTTTTGGAAGACCCGACCTTCTGAGAGACGACATCTCATATTCAATAGGTGGAGCCCTATGTTTATATGTGCAAATTTCATTTTCCCTCCTTGTTCTTGCTCATTTTTTTTCTTTCTTTTTTTTTTGGTGCCTACCCCCAGAACAAGACATTTCCCTTTTTTATCTCCTTTTTTTTTTACTTCATTTGCCATTCTTCTTTTTGTTGGCAAGCATCCGCATTCAAGCTATGCGGGCTTTCTAGACATCGGCTTCAGCCAGATTTGTGAGGAGCAGTTGAGGCGGTAACGTCGCGCGGGGCTGCTCTTTTGAGGACAGATATTTGATGAGGGCACGGTGGGTCCACCATATACTCGCCCATCTGTAGTTCACCTTTTTTGATCAGGCCTTCAATAATGTCCTTGAACACATAGCAATCCTCAATGGGATGCCCCAGTATTTGGTGATAAGTGAAGAAGTGTGGATCGTCTTTTCTTTCGGCATTGCCTGACTTCTTCGGCTCTGGAAGCACTACTTTGCCGATTCACGGGCCCATTGAAAAAGTGCCCTAGTCTTGTCCTTTGGAAAGGAGTATGATTTCGTCATTTTGCCTCTTAATGAGGGCCCTTGTTTTGTCGGCTTGGCCGAAGACACCTCTTTCATTTTCTTCTTCTGTTTCTCGAAGGCTTCAAAATTTAAGGCGCAAATTTCTTCCTGCGCCGGGTGTTTGCCAATTGGCTCATTCTTTTGGTTTGGGGCTATCGAAGCCAGACAGAGCCTTGCAAGAACTGCTTCGGCATTGGCTGTAATGTCACCCAGTTGTTCGAAGGTCGTGATTTAAATATCAATGACCCATCGTAGAATTTCTATTCTCAAACTTTTTTTGTAGATTTGAACAGAGTCCCCGTAGCTCGGTGGATGTCTGCACCCTTCACGGAGATTCCTCCACCTTCTTATGTAGTCCATGACAAACTCATTATCTTTTTGTTTGGCTGCTTGTAATTCGGCCTCGATGACTTCCCCTTCGGCCATCTTCATAGCCGCGGCTTGTTCCACCTTCAGCTTGTCCATCTGCATGTGCGGCCTTATTTGCACCATCTTCGGAGATGCCTTAGTTGCCCCCTGACATGCCCGGGGGATTGTATGTTTGAGTGGTTGAGGGAGGATGCCCCTCGTACGATCATGTACCATTCAGGGCATGGCTGGCTGTGCTGAAGCTTCAGGTGAGTTAGCACTACCTTGTGTTGCCTCATGTAGGTGTCCTGCCAGTTGCGGCATAAGTGGACCTAGATTCAGTTCATTTAGCCGCCTTTGCAGCATTTCAATTTCCTGCTGCTTCTGGTGTAGTGGTGCCATCACAGTGGGACCTTGCCAGGAGTGACCGGGAGTGCTACCTTGCGCCTCCGGTTCGACTAGGGTGAGTGGCATCCCGTCATTATTGTTGGACGCACCCGGTTTCTTCGAGATGAACTCCCTAGGTTTTATGCCTTCGAGCCTAGGAGGAACACGGTATTGCGTCCCCTTGTTGGCTGGTGGGTGTCTTGGTATTCTCCCGGATCCGGCAGCATGGTGGGAGGCAGAAGCTTTAGCCTGATTTACTTGTTTTGGCATAAAGCAAATTTCTTCATCTTCTTCATCAGCAGCTTGAGCCACACTGGACGGTGCTGATAGCATGTTGCAAGTGAGAGCAACATATCTTATTTTAGCGTTTGTATTCTCATTTTGCTTCTCCCATACAGCTGGCATCTGCCCCCGTAGTGGCTCGTTCGGTGCATTGAACACCCTTGCCTTTTCATTAATTCTTTTTGTTAGCCCGTGAGATTCATTGCGTCTTTGAGGGGCATGCTTCTTGAGCTGCATAGGTTGACTCTTGAGCTGCTCGCGCTCGCCCGGCCTATCTGTAGTAGTTTGTAGTTGTTCCATGGCTGAACTGATTTCTTCATGCACCCACGCCGGGGCTTGTTTCTTTGTGCTGTCCACTGGCCTTCTGATAACCGCAGAAGGGGCTATTTGATGCCAAGCAGGAGCTATAGGAGGCGGAGCGGGCCGGGCCATGGCTCCACTAACATGGACTCTTGGAGTCGAAAGGGACGCTGATCTTGTTCTTGTCTTTGTTGATGATGATTGCCAATTTCTTTACTTTTCTTCAGGCGCTAGGGCACAGTCTTCATTGGCGTGTTGGCTGCAAGCCCCAGGCACTTCCTTGGGTAGTTGTCAATATATGGATATCATATTAAATGATGCCTCCAGAGTAGACATTTCATGAGGGCATGGGGGATCGACACTGTACTCCCCCACTTGTAGCTCTCCTCTTTTTATTAAGCCTTGGGCAATGTCTTTAAATATTTGACAATCTTCAATAGGATGCCCCAAGATTTGATGGTAGGGGCAGAAATGAGGATCATCCCTTCTTCTGACGTCATTAGGCCTTTTTGACTTTGGAAGAGTGATCTTATTATACTTGATAGCCCACTCAAATAATGCTCGAGTCCTGTCCTTGGGAAAGGCATAGAGCTTCTTTGCTTTGTTCTATGGATGATGACTCTCTCGACATTTAGCAAGTTCATTGGGAGGAGGACTGTGCACCCATTTGTGCCTTTTCGCCGTGAGGCTGATAGTATGGACCGCTTTTAGCATCGGTCGTTTATTAACTTGCCTGGCTTCATGACTTGAGTCAGCAGAAATGGAGGGATATCTTGTGAAGAAATCTTCAACCTCCGTGGCAATATCACTTAATCGGTCAAAAGAAAGGATTTCTATTCCGATCATCTTTTCCAGAATCTCATTCTTCAGATTTTGTTTGCATATTTGTATTGCATCTTCCAGATGCGGAGGGCGCCGACACCTCATGCAGAGATCCTCCCATCTCTTGATATATTATGTAGCTGTTTCATCATCTTTTTGATTGGTTGCCAATAGCTCAGCCACGGTCACCTCTGCCTCGATGACGTGGAATCTTTCACTGAATTTTTGCTGCATGTCTGTCCAGTCGTGGATAGACCCGGCTGGCAGGTCAGAGTACCATTCAAAAGCAGGTCCTGTCAATGAAGACCCAAAGAACTTGAGTAGGTACGACTCGTCCGCTGCCAAGTCGCCCATGACTATCATATAATTTGCAATATGCTCTTTCGGGGAGCCTTGCCCGTTGTATTTGTCAAATTTTAGGGGTTTATTGACACCCGGAGGTAATCTTTTTGCAGCATGGTGGGCTGGATATGGTACTTCATATATGTCAAAGGGGGCATAGTCATCACCACCCCTCTTTGGCAGTCTTGCCTCGATCATCTGCTCCACCATCAACTTATTCAGCATAGATGGCTCTTCTAGTTGAGGGCAGAGGTGGGTGGGCTGCATCAATAATGCGGCCGAAGTCATAGCATTGGATGGCAAAGGTTCCGACAGGGGAGCCTGCCGCTGCATCTGAAGGGGCATTGGACGTACTGGCTGGAGCCGTTGGGAATAATGCTGAGGAGTAGCCCAATTCTGAGTTGTAGTTTATAGAATGGCCTGTGATGGAGCACCCCCGGGGTTGAAACCTTCATGTGATGGCTCGGCTCGTGCCCCCGGTTCCTCGGGCGCCATAGCGTGCCCAGTCTTTTCATTCAATTTTCTCTTCAGCAGTTCTACCTCCTGCTTGTACCTTTGCAGCGTCATCAGCACGGCAGGGTCCATAGCTATTTTGCTACTGATGCCCTCGAGTGCTTCACTAAAGGTGCATCCAGACAGGGGTACCCCTTCTTCCTCAGATGCCATTGTCTTGGTATTGAGAGTAGTGTTATTTTCATCAGCAACCCACTTGTCCTTAGAGACTTGCAGTAACTCAGCCTCAATTTTGCCCCGCCCTGTCATCGGGTCTTCTCTTTCGGCAACCTCGGCCATGCATTCTGGTTCATTTAGCAGAGTGCCATGCCCGCTCATCACCCCTGTCATATTATAGGTGAGGATCTACATTCTTCTACTGTACTTTCTGACTCCCCTTTGGGCCTGACTAGGGAGAGTTGGCCCTTCATTTGTTGAAATTCTTTTCATCTTTTCATTTTGTGAAGGCCTTTCAAAGCTTCCAGCCCCACCTTGCTTCTCTTTTTCATTCGCCACCATGGGTGACATTTTATCTTTTTCTTCTTCTTCGGCCCTGACGACACGAAGCAATCTTTGCAGGCCCAGGGAGGAATGCTTAAAGTTACAGAAATATTCCCGGACCCTCTTTGTCATGTCTTCCTGACGACACTCTGGAGAAATGGAGGAGACAACACATGGACTCAGACAGACGGCATATGTGAAAGCCATATCAGCTTGGCAGCTTGATTGAAGTTTCTTGGATATTTGGAAATATCAGCCTGCCTTGCACAGGCTCTGGCGGCGGGTGGAAGAGTTGCAATCATGACTTCCTCCACATGCATATTCTCTTTGCCCCCTCTATTAGGAACATCCGTAGAATCTTTGAAGCCTTGTGAGGCTGGTGCAGGGCCTCGGATCCTCTTGGGAACCCAAATTTGCTTAAACTTTGGTAAGTTCGGGATTGGCCTCCCTTGCTTGTTGTCTTTCAAATTCATTCTTCGGCTTGCCAGCACTTGGAAGGGGTTGTGAGTGAGCACAGTCTGGATGATCTGATCCGGCATAACTTCGGCACCGCGACCTTTGAAGTAGACTCGGATGCCCCCGATTAACGAGGACTTCCCAGATGCTGAAAGTTGACTCCGAGGAGTAGCAACAATTCTTCCTCTGGAGCTCTTCTTGTTGCCCCCAGCAGGCTTCTTCTCATGGGCCACAGTTAGGCAAGTAGTATGATGGACATGGCAGCTCACGATCACCGAAGTTTTCAGTAGAGTTTTGTTAATTTGGCCCTCACTTCGGCGGGCAGCAGCTTTGTTGTTCTTCAGCTCCGCAGGTCCAGAACTCTCCACATCTAGGAGATCCGTGAATGCAACTCCCAAGAAGTTGGGGAAGCCAACGACCAGGGGAAAGTTGCCGAAGGTAGTAGGTACGGCAAGGTAGCCGTATGCTGCATGGTCGGCCATGATTTGGGGACCGAAAACAACTCCAGACAGTCCGCTCGCCATCACTTCAACCTAAAAAGAGGAGAAACAAGACGAATGAAAAATTAGCATTTGAGGTAGTTGGGTGGAGGCCCCATGGTTCCTCTATTTTGGTGAAGAGATGAAGGGAGGTTGGGTCCCATCGGGCGTGCCAGCTTGTGGGGATGGATTTTTATTTAGAATATTTTATTTGATGTTTATTTGTTTATTTTGCTTGTTTATTTGGTTTATTAATTAGGCATGCCAGTCATTGAGTGACAAGTTTATTATGCCCACCGTCTGACTAATCAGACGAAGATGGGTGATCATGTCAGGACCCAGAACCCGCCGTGCCATAAAGGCTACGGCGTTAATTACATCTCTCCAGAAGAGAGAAAACCCTTGATTAATCACCAAAATAGAGAGGCCATGGGGCCCGTAGAATATGTGAAAGACGTGATTGCATGCAAGCACACAATATGGTAGCATTTATTTATTAGGCCGGCACTCGGTACGTGGTGGAGAACGTAGATCCGAGGGCCACCATCACGCATAGTGAAGGCCTCCGGTCAGGCATAACCCGCCCTTCTGCCAATCACCGTTTGATATACCGAAGAGTCAGCTCATGCCAGCATGCACCAAGGTGATATATATATACATGAACATATATAATGCATATAATAAGAGCATGATAGAAAATAGGTTTAAATTAATCATTCTCCTTTTACCCGACCCATGGTCAATTAGGTTGACCAATCCCTGTCATAGAAGGCAAGGGTTGCCCCGGGAATGAATGCGGGGTTAAAACAGCGCAAAAGGAAACAATTGGCTCGAATCCGGTGCGGTCAAGCGTAGGTATAGGCTAAAACGGCGCGGGGTAGCGTAGGCAAAAATGCTAAAACGGCGCGGTATGGAGCGATGGGCTAAACCGGCGCGATGGGCTTGGGGCGCGCCGGAATAGGGTGCGCCGGAATAGAACCACTTGAAAACTTCTCATTTTGAGTCTAAAGTTAATACGGCGCGGGGGGGGGGGGGGGGGTAGCGCGCCGTATTAGGGCGCGTCGGATTAGGGGCATGCCGGATTAAGCTATTTTCTTGCTATTTTCAATCCGTTTGAATTCCAAAGTTGCTTGTTAGCCCCTTTGACATTAATTGGGTTAATTAATTATTGAACTGGAGTCCTGGATGCCCCAGAGGCAGAGTCATGAGTTCGTGCGAGGTTCATACTCGAGCATGGAGGTTCATTCTTTCAAAAGTATGCTTTATTTTGTCCAAATCACAAGGGTAACTGATTAGTTAAACCCTGGTGAAAATTGGACAGCATCTCCCCATCCCTGAAGGATTGCAGGGGAGAAGCGAGGTCATACTCACGTGCGGAGTAAGCCCCTAACAAGCCGGACAACACAACGGTGGCCAGCGGATCCCAATCGGATAGGAAACCCTGAGGACTAGCCTGCGAGGGGTACCATTCTTTCGTGGGTTAAAGCTTGATCGGATAGGACGACCAATGAGGGACGAAACCCCGAGGGTGAAGCCTACGAGGGGCACACAGCCGGTGGTCGAAGCACGATCAAAAGGGACGACCAATAGGGAAGGAAACCCCGAGGGCTAGCCTACGAGGGGCACACGACCCATGGCCACCACTAGTTCCCTTAGGGATAGTGGATTTAATGTTGGGCTGAAGCCCTATTTATATTCACCGGACGGCTCATAAGGATACATACCACGAAGGGGTATGACCCTGTGATCCACTAGTGATTCATGGGGAATGTCCCCTCTCCCCTGTCACCGGACTCTATGAGAAGAACAATTACATGTGATGCATATGCAGGATGCACTCAGCCAATGGACCGACTGCGATTAATTATATATGTATGTATATATGTAGAGGTTAGCCGGTTAGCAAATCAGCCTTCAGGACCAACGAACTAGAATGAGGGTCACAGTAGTTGGAGAGGGTGACTCTCTACACAGTCGGTGTGTAGCATACAGGGAGACGGTGATATGAGGGAGCCATGTGCCCAGATTGTAGGGATGGCCCCATTCCCCTTGGTTCATGATTGAGAACAGAAGGGCAGTGAGGGCTAGTCCCTGAGTTCACCAGGGAGGCATAGGTGTATATATACCATTGGCGATTGAACCCTCGTCAAAGATGGTGGGGACTCGATATGATCGTCCCATTGGAAAGAAACCCCAGGGAGAGGGATGATAATGTTAATGTTGCCCTGGAACAACCCAGGGCGTATTCGGTGTTAGCACAGAGAATCGGCAAGCAAAACACAGGCTACGCATATAAAAGCAATGCAAGCAGATGGAAAGAGGGAGGAATAGAGGGGGCATGCATAGCACAATATCATTCGGATCATCAACATATCATTCATCCCACAACGGGAGGCAAAAGACATAGTACATTAGCATTCGGCGCCAGCGTTGCCGCACGGTCGCCATCTCCTCAGTCGTAGGGAAGAGAGCTTACAGAGGAGGAGGAGGGATGAAAGATGGTGAGGGGAGGATGGGCTCATATCATCGCCCCCCCCCCCCTTCACTTACATTATATCAGGAGAGGAAAACAAAAGGGGAATCGACAGGAGGAAAACCACGGAAACCCACCTAAACTATTTCTCCCAAAACAGAGTATCGGATCTGGCTCTTCTTCTCCGGCTCCGGAGGGATTTAGGCGAATGGACAGAGGAGGGTGGCGGTGAACGAGTTATCACCATTCTCTCTCTAGAAGTTCTAGAGTGAGAGGCTCTGCCTGTTGCTCCAATCTTTCACTCGCTGGTTATGGAGGTGGCGGTGGGGGAACCCCCGCCGCCCTCATTTCCGGATCCTTCCATCTTGGTGAATCCCGCTCCTCCTCTGTTCCCTTTGCCTAGCCTCCGCCTTTCTTTTGCTCAAGTCCTTGCAGAGTCTTCTAGGAAGGAGAAAGTGGCCATTCCAGTGAAGGCCCCGAGATTCACTGATCGGGGTGAACCAGCAGTTTTTTTCTCGAAGGAAGATTTACAAGCTTCTCTGCATCCCCTTTCTTTTGCTTTAGTTGCCAAATGCTCATATGGGAGGCCAGCGATTCCGGAAATCAAAAGTTGTCTGATACAGAGGTTGTCTCTCCGTTCAGATTTCATTATCAGTAGGTTAAACCAACGGCATCTTCTCTTGCGTTTTGAGTGTGAGGATGATTTTCTGAAGCTGTTGATGCAGAGGAATTTATATGTAAAGGGTTTTCTGTTTCATTTCTTTCGATGGACTATGGATTTTGATTTTGATTCGGATCCTCTAATGATTCCAGTCTGGATCAGTTTTCCGGCTCTCCCTGTCAATTTATATCATGAAGATTGTGTCAGATCGATTGCTGGTAATTTTGGGAAGGTCCTCCGTATACATGAGAGAACTATTGCCATGACAGACACATTTGAAGCTCTGGTCTGTGTTGAAATGGATTTAGCTGCCCAGCGGAATGAGCGTCTGTGGATGACCTGGATGGACAAGGTTTTTGGCAGACAGTTAGGTATCACCGGGTGCCTCATCTTTGCTCGAATTGTCATAGAATTGGTCATGATGCTAACAGTTGTAGAAAGATTCATAGCAAAACCAGCCGTCCGCTTCCTCTGCAAAAAAATTTGAATATGGGTACAAAGGAGATTTATCAACCAGTTCAAGCAGGTCCTCAACCTGTTCGACATTTGTCCGATCAGGAGAATAGATTTTCTGTTCTTCATTCACTGGGTGAAGGAGTTGGCATAGACTCTATAATTGCTAGGCAGGGAATTGATGTTGATATTTGGGACCAGCCTAGTTGTAGTAACTCAGCTGAAGTTCATATGAAAGACACTAATAATGTAGACCATACTCAGCCTATTGTGCCTCTGGATTGTTTCAGTTATGAACCTAGTTCTGATAATGGGCAATCAGTAGAATTTTCTGTTCAAAATACTGCTACTGTTGTGGAGCTCCTTTCAAACCAAAATGTATTCTCTAATCAGGATGACAGACAACATAGCCTTTCCCTTCAAAATGACAGCAGTGAAGTTCAGGGTTTATGTGGAGAAAGAATAACAACTGATCTTGATTTATTGGGAGCGGAGGATGGCTCTGTTGGGAGTCGACACCCCAATCCAATAGGGGTCAATGAGCATATGGATTTACAAAATCTTTTACAAGTAGGTACTTCTATTGCGGATAAGGCCATGCGTGATAATTCGATTCTGCAAGTTGAAGAATATGAAAAGGGTGAAACTGATGGGAGTTTTCCAAAGGTTGAGGGAATGATCACACGACTAAAGCTAGATCGGTGGGTGACCTCCAAAAAGGTGCTCGATGATAAGTCCTATTCTAATTTGGAACATTAGAGGAGTGGGTAATTCCAGCTCCCGGAGAAGTCTTAAAAGGCTGGTTCAAAGTAATAAAATCTTTCTGGTTGCTCTTAGTGAACCAATGTTGGATGCTAGTAAAGCTTCCAAACTGCGAAGATATATTAAATTGCAAAAGTTTGCAGTCAATTCTTCTAATGACTCTAGAATTTGGGTCTTTTGGCATGAGAGTTGTAATTTGGAGATCTTATCTTCCTCCACTCAGCAAATATCTTTGGGTCTTAAGAGGGGCTCTGATACTACTGCTTGTTTCTCTTTTATATATGCTTCTTGCAATGCATCCCACAGATTGGATCTTTTCAATGAATTAATTACTCTTGTTGCTTCTATTTCGGTGCCCTGGGTTGTTGGAGGAGACTTTAACTGTGTAATGCGACCTTCGAAGAAGGTGGGTGGAGCTACTCCTTCTCTTTCTTCTATGACTGATTTTAATGCTTTTGTTTGTTCGGTGGGGCTTTATGATGCTGGTTATTCAGGGGAGGTTCTGACTTGGAACAATAATAGAACGGGTTCAGCTAATATCAGAGCTCGATTAGATAGAATTTTCCTAAATAGCATCTGCCAGTCTGAGTTGCCTCAGTTATTTGTGAAGCATCTTCCTAGAGGTCCCTCTGATCATGCTCCACTCTTAATGACTGTTGACAGTCAAACATCTGGTCCATCCAGATTTATATTTCAAAAGATGTGGTGTTCTCATGCCTCCTTTACTCAAGTTGTTTCTGATACATGGAGTCAGTGCCAAGTTGATCATCCCAACGCCATGGTTAGATTATCTTCTAAGCTTAAGGCTGTCAAGGCTTCTTTGTACAAGTGGAATAAGAAAGTTTTTGGTGATGTCTTTAAAAATGTCAAGTTGGCTGAATCTGAATTGGATCTTAAACAAATGGCTTATGATATGTCTCCTTCTACTCATAATAGAAGCAAATTACATGCAGCTAATGCTAATCTTTGACATGCTCTCCTTAGGGAAGAAATTTTTTGGAACCAAAAATTCAGATTAGATTGGATTGAAAGTGGAGACAGGAACACTGCTTTTTACCATTCAGTTGTTCAGTATCGTAGAAGGAGGGGTTTTATCAAAAGGCTGAAGATTGGGGATTCGGATCAATGGTGTGAAGATCAGGTTATTTTACAGAATCAGGCTGAAAGTTATTTCTGGAATCGTTTCTTCACGGAGGAACATGTTATTGATTTGACCATGTTGGACTGCATTCCAAACTATATAACTGAGGAGCAGAATAGCTTGTTATGTTCTGTTCCAGAAGCTGAAGAAGTCCGGGCAACAGTTTGGGCTCTCAAACGTTCAAGTTCTCCTGGCCCTGATGGATTTTCAGGGGTTTTCTATACTACTGTATGGGATATTATTGCTAATGATGTTATTGCTGCAGTTCAATGTTTTTTTAGGGGTTTCCCTATTCCTAGAGGTATGGCTTCCTCCATTATCACTTTAGTTGCTAAAGTGCAGGAGCCAAGGTCATTCAATGATTTTCGTCCCATTAGCTTATGTAATTTCTCTTATAAAGTAATTTCATCTATCATTGCCAAGCGGTTAGGCTTGCTGCAGCCCAATTTTATATCTAAGGAGCAAGGAGCTTTCATCAAAGGCCGCAACATTCTTGACAATGTGGCTCTGGCCAGGCAGTTAGTCTTGGACATAGACAGGAAAGTAAGGGGTCATAATGCTATTTTCAAGCTAGATATGGCTAAGGCCTATGACAGAATGGAGTGGGATTTTCTCTTGGCTATTCTGAGGAAGTTTGGTTTTGGCACAATATTTACTTCTCTCATTGGTATGATATTATCAAATTGTTGGTTCTCTATAAATGTGAATGGTGCTATGGCAGGTTTTTTCAAATCTAGTAGGGGCATCAGGCAGGGTGACCCCCTTGCTCCTTACTTGTTTATTATTGCCTCTGAAGTGCTCAATCGTGGTTTAGCTACCCTATTTCAGTTCGGTTCTCTGAGAGGGTATAATGGGCCAAGAAATTTACCTCAAATTTCTCATCTTTTATATGCAGATGATACTCTAATATTCATGAATGCTGGCAAACAAAATTTGAGATTATTTTTACAGTTTATTGTCAGATATGAAGCTAGTTCTGGTCAAAAGGTGAATATAGGCAAAGGCAATATTATGGTATCTGAGAAGGCTCCTCTTTCTCTTAAGCAATCCCTACATCTGTTGACTGGGTACAAGGTTCAATCCACTAGTTTTTGCTACTTGGGAATTCTGGTAAAGAAAGGGAGATACATATGTTCGAATTTTAAATACATTGTGGATAAAGTGGTGCAGAAATTAGAGGGCTGGCAGTCTAAATTTCTCTCTCAAGCTGGGCGTGCAATTCTCATTAATTCTATTCTTCAGAGCATCCCAATCTATTTGGCTTCAGCTTGCTTTATTCCAAAATCTATCATCCATACGATTGATAGATTATGTGCTAATTTTTTCTGGCAGGGGTCTGAAACTCTGAGGCGTCATCATTGGATATCTTGGCAGAACATTCAGAAATCACATCTGGAAGGGGGTCTAGGTATTAGAGACCTCAATCAAGTTCAGGTCTCCTTGGCTTCTAAAAGCTTGTGGACTATTTTGCATGGTTCTTCTCTTTGGTCATCTTATGCTCGACAAAGGTTTATTAAAACGAGTTTGTATGATTGTCTTAGGCCCTTTCCTACTGGTATGCCACTTAGTGTTTTTCAACAGGCCAAGGAACTCATTATTAATAATTCAAGATGGCTGATTGGTGATGGTAATGGAGTAGACTTTTGGAAAGACAATTGGACAGGTAAGGGTCCTCTTATTAATACAGTTCAGTAGGGGTCTATTAACAGAATACTGGTTATGCCTCAGATGACTGTTAGGGAGGTTCTTCAAGACCCCAACCATGCAGCCAGGTCATTCCTCAATAATGCAAATTGGTTGTTTAATGTTCAACTGTGCAGAGGGACTGATATCTGTATTTGGACTGGTACATTTATAGGAGAATTCACGGTTAAATCCTCCTACAAGTTGTTAAGACCGACAGGTATTGCTAGGCGCCCGTGGGGTAAGCTTTGGCATTCTAGTATCTCTCCGAGGGCTACTATATTTTTCTGGAAGCTCCTTCACCGAGCGGTTTCAGTAGACTGCAGGGTGGCTGAATGTGGTATCTCTTTGGCTTCCAAATGTGTATGCTGTAAAGATCCATCTCAAGAGGACCTGAACCATGTTTTTATTAAGAGTGAGTTGGCAACAGAATTATGGAATTGGATCTCCCCGTTGATTAGTGCCAAGATTAGTCTGTGTGATCAATTAACTATTCGTTGTTGGAATATTTTGGCTGGATCCAAAATATGAATTAGAGATCAATTTGGTAATATGAAAATCTGTTTTGCTTTCAACTCTGGGGAAGGTAGCAGCATCTTAGCTGAAGCTAGGGCTCTTCATGATGGACTTTCTTTAGTTGTTAATGGAGGTATACAGGTGAAAGCTATTTTTTCTGATTGTGCTCTTCTAGTGGCTGCAGTCCGAAGGAAAGTGGCTCCTAGTTGGTTAATTTTTCCTTGGTGGAATGAGATTCTTGACTTAAGTTTCAAGTGTGGTGTCTTGGTGCAACATACATATAGGGAGGGTAATCAAGTTGCTGATGCCCTTGCCTCCTATGCATGTTCGACTCATGTGAATAGAATTTTTACAAATGTGCGGGATCTTCCTCGGTTGGCTAGGGGAGCTTTTAGGTTGGACAAGGGCAGATTGCCCACTATTCGTAATTGTAATTAGCCGATTGGCTTTATAGTTTTGGTTTACTTGGATGTAGATATCGACAGGGGTATGCCCCGGTGATTTTGTTATCTTTCATATAATCAATAAAAAAATTTGGTCGCAGGGTCGGTCTGGAGGAGTGAGAACATGTTCCCCTTCTGGGGGAATGTGCACTCGACTGGACTTGATTCTGCTTGGCCGGTATTGAGAAAAAAAAAAGAGGAGGGTGGCGGTGGCTCTCAGTGGAAACCTTTCTTCTCCCCCAGACTTCTCTCTCTCTTCATATTGGCTCTCTTCTATTTTCCTTATGATTTCTTCTTTTTCTTCTCCTCCCCCCTTTTGAGCCAAAATAGCATGGCAGGCATGTATATAGCTGGGCTTATTACGGCATGGAGAATGGCGCGCCGAGAAGTCTCCCATTCTGCATTTGGCACACCGGATAAGAGGGCGCCAGGAAGAGGGGCGCGTCGGTGAAAGGGCACACCGGATAAGGGCCTCCCCTTGCTTTTGTGCGCCAGATAAGAGGGCGTCGGGAAGTGGAGCGTGGGCACGCCGGATAAGCTTGTTCTGTCGCGTTTGCTCGAGTGTGAGTCAGACTGTGGACCTCGGACTGGCTTCGAGAGTTGTCCTGATCCTTCATCTCATCGCGGCTTCGTAAAACCTTTGGTTCGGACACTCGGGTTTCTTGCTGACATGGCCTTCGGCACTGTGATTTGTGTTGCCGGGCCAGCTTCACTTGTATTTGTAACTTTTCGATTGCTCCTTCGGGGATGGTCCCGAATATTCATCTTTTGTTCGGCTTCCGCCATTCTTTTTCTTCTTTTCTTTCTTTTCGTATCTGTCGGCACAGGTGCACCCGATCAGAACTTACGACCTGCAGAAGCAGAAGTCAGGAAGTATTAGGAATATTTTCAATGTCGATAGAAACTTATGACAATTGCATTATCTTCTAAAGTCTCCGCTATGCGCGATGGTGGTCTTCGGACCTACGTCCTCCGCCTTGTACCAAGGGTCTCCAATTTAGTAAACCATACCTCTCTTGCATGATAGATAGACGCATCTCATGTGATCTTGTCATGTTCATAACATTGCATCTTTATTCTGGCCTCAACAGCCCACTATCTCGGTAATTAATCAAAGGTTTTTCCTCCTCGCGGGGGATGTAATTAACGTCATAGCCTTTATGGTATGGCGGACTGCTGGTCCCGACCGAATCTCTCTCCCGCCCGACACGGGTCAGAATGAGCGCATAATAAACTCGTCACTCACGTGACTGGCACGCCCGCGCAGTCAATCAGTCAGTTAAACTACTAGTTAGTTAATTGGTTGATCAACACGTGAAATAAATCAAATAAACCTAAATAAATAAATAAAAAATAATAATAAGAGCAAGATCTCCCATCGCAAATAGTCTATTGCTCTTTCTATTAAAACTTATTGTAAGGCTTATGAAAACATGGATTTTATTAAAACTTACTTGAGGCTGAAAGAGACTGACTCAGAGAGTCCTTCTGGTGAAATTCAAAGAAAGGATAAATCAGAAAAGCATGCTCCTTTGAAGAAGAAGAGGAAAGTTCAAGTGGAAACAGCGTCAGAATAGCCTCCTCGGAATCCTAAAGATGAAATTTGTAATGCTTTGGATTTTTCGGATTATTTTAGTGGGTCTCGGAGTGTATTTTGTGCTTTACACGTGTTTTTCCCTGATGTGCCTTCGGAACTCTGTGTAGGGCGAACCATGGCGTTCTTCAACTGCGGGATAGTTCCACTGCGTTGTGTTCCTTCCGAGGATTGCGGAGGTAATTTTTTGCAATTTTTTGAATTTCTGGAATTTTTAGTTTTTCTATATATATTAACCTTTTCTCTCTCTCCCATCTCATTTCTCTCTTCCCTCCCTCTCTCTTCTCTCACGCTCTCTTTCTCCCCTCTCTTCTCCGGCAGCCGACGGAGCAAGGCGGGAGGCGAGGTGGAGGCGGCGTGGGCGAGGATGCGGGCGAGGACATGCGAGGATCGAGGCGATGGAGGCGGGGCGAAGCTTGGTGGCGCGATCGCGAGCCGGTGACGGTTTCGCGATGATTTCTTTCTGGATCGGTGTCCACGGCGCGTCGTTTCTTCGGTGGAGGTAGGGAGATGGACCCCCAGCTCGTGCTCTTCCTTTCCCGCAAGTTTCATAGGCCGTGGTGAGCTGAGCGGGTTAATCGGTGTGATTTGGTAAAAATCCATGTTTTTGGGGTTGAACCGTTAGAGTGCGCACCGTCGAGGCTTGAACCGTTACAGCTTGTGACGGCCCAAGGGTAGACCGCTAGGCACTGTGTTGCACCAAAGTGGTTCTTCATGCTTGCTGTGATTATTTCGCGTTGTGTAGGTTCCTGGTCGACCCGGTTGGGACCCAGTGGTCGACTTGCGGTCTCGTGAGTATCCCAGACACCCCGAGAGTTCTGTGTTCATGTTTTGAGGGTGTTGGGAGGGCCGTGTTACCTCGATTAGCATGCCCGTAGGTGTGGTGGGTCCGGGTGACCCCGCATATTCTGGGCTTTTGTGTTAACGCTCGATCGAGTCACCGTGTATCGGTGTGTGTGCGGTGGGGTCTCCCCCGCATGTCGTGAGTTTCTTTGAAAGGTGATTCCCTTGTGGGCCATGTGTTTGGCCTTGGACTGCGAGTCCAGTTATCCGGCCTAGGGTTGGAGGTTTCCCGCTTTCCCTGGGATGGGGCATCGGCGTGGCGGCTTGTGTGCTACCCTGGGAATCCTGCTTCTGCGCTTTCTGCATGACCGAGTGTGTGCGGTCCCATTTCTTCGACGGTGGTTTCCATGAGTCAGTCCTTACTTTCAGTGACCTGTCCACTAGTCGTAGCTTCCTGCGCACGCGGGTGCGGACCCACCTGGGAGTAGTGGAGAGGGAGACCCGGTGAAAGGTGGTTTTTAGGCTGGTTTCCGTAGGGCCCCTTGCCTTTGCCACCAGAGTCCGGTGGGGGGGGGGGGGAAACCAGCTAGTGGACCCGACCTAGAGCAGATGGTATGTGTGTGCACACGTAGTTGGGGACTTAGGACACGCGCTGACGAGCGTGACCCCAGCTAGTCCTTATTGTGGTACTTGTTGCGTGTCTGAGTCTCACACCCGGGGCGTCGTAGCTAGACACTTGTGACGCGGTGTAAGACGTCATGGGATGCATCCGGTCGTTCTTCAAGTGGGTAGTGCTCCCGTTTGCTGGCAGGTGTGGACTCGAGTTTTTTTGGGCCGAGGTTTAGTAGTACGGTACTGCTAGAGTAGATGGCTTTTCCGTTTATTTACTTTAGCTTGTTGGTTCTACCGTACTCCCGTTAGGTAGGGCTTCTCTTTCTGCTTGACCGGTATAGTAGGAGTAGTTGTAGTGCCGAGTTTCGACCGGCCACCGGGTTACTGTTCCTACTGTTACTGTTGCTCTTGTAATTGCAACTTTCCATGCCGCCGTTGTTCTCAGTTGGGGTTCTGCGGGATCCCTATTGGGCCAGTGACAGGAGGCTCACCCCTACTTTTCAGGTGTGGTGATTTGTCCTCGAGGTTCGAGGTTACGGTTCTGAGGTTCTTAGTTGCCAGCTCACCGGGCCGAGTGTCCACTCGGCATGTGGTACGTTTTACTGCTTTAGACTATACTTTCTATTAGACTGGACTCTACTGTAGTTGTTTATTTATTTCTGTTAATTGTTGAATTGTCCTGCTTTATTTCTTATTTCTTTGTACCTCCACACTCCTTTTAGCCCTTCCGAGCCATCTCGGCTCATGGGCGGTGGTTCGAGTCTCGGGTTATCGGGCCTTCCAAGTAATCGGATTCTCGGGTCGTTATAACTGGTATCAGAGCAGAGGTAGTGGACGTACATAGGAATTCGAAATATTGCAGTGATCAGAGTCCATAATGTCTAATACAATCGGCAGCTGGCTTAGGGTTTTGTGTTCGCTTTCCACCTAGCTTCTCGTTTGAGAGCTTGAGTGCGATGTGCGGCGCTGTGAAGGTGGTTCCTGTCTGCAGCTTTTGTGCCAGCATGGAGTCTAAGGATCGAGGTCGAGAGCCTTCTCCCTCATCGGTGGTGACCCTGGTTGTGCTGCGTTGGGCAGAGGTTGCTGGCAGGCGTGAACTCGCGGTGCTGTGTTCGAGGAATCTGTAACGTTGTCAGGTGGCTGGAGAGGTGATGGGGACATCACCTCCCATGCCCACGCTCACGGCTCGTCTCCTCGCCCCGGTTGCATCCGGCATGGTCTAGTCATTTAATTTTGAGTCCTATGTAATTTTTATTTGAGTCATGTTCCTAGGTCTTGTGTTCATTTCCCTAAGTTTAAGTGTCATTAGGTTGTCTAGTTAGCTATTGGGCCCAATTCATTGGGCTTGGCCCAAGGGCTCTCCCCTACCCCCTCGGTTATTTATCATTGAGTCAATTGTCAGGGACTTTTGTAGAAATGTGGGCATCCTATATATAGGACCCCATTCCCCCCATTTCAACTTAATGAATCAATGAATGAAAAACTTGCCATTTTGAGAGTTTACACTTCTTATCTAGTGGAGAGATTCCATTTTTTGGGTGAGAGACCCTAGGGGAGAGATTCCCCACCCTTCCCTCTCTTAATCTCTCTTTTTCACTCCACTTTCTCTCTCCTCCACACCCAATTTCAAAAATTTTCTCTCTCCTCCCTTCCCAACCACCACTCTCCCACCTACCCCCATTAAAGGCCACTCCCCTTCCCCACACATCCCATTACTTCACCCCCTAGTCCCAAGGGAGCATCCCCAATCACTAAGCCACCCTCCAACCACCTCATCCCTTTCCCAAGCACCCTTCCCTCTCACCCATGCAACCCTCCACTTCCCTTGGCCATTTAAATTCAAAAATCCCCTTCCCTCCACAGCCCTAGGGCGCCCAAGACCCCTCCCCTTTGGTTAGGGGCGGCCCCCTCTCATCCTCTCCATCTTCCCTTGTTCCCCTCCATCACCCCCACCTTCTACCATCTAGAGTAAGAGGACCTGCAGAAGACCTGAAGCTTGCAGTAGTGACCCCGACCTCCTCCGGACGTTCCTAGAAGCCCAAGAGCCATCGTTGGAAGCGTCTGCCTGTCTTCTTCTCAACGGCAGTGGTCTCGTCCCCATCGGAGCTCAGTGCTGCCCAGGAAGCCCATTCTTCCACGACTATGCAGATCTACCCCGGCAGAGGTTCTGAGCCAGAGAAAGAGCTTCACAACGATGAACCCAGGAGGAATCAGGCCACAAGCTCTTCTACAAAGTTCTTCCCCTTCCTGTCTACTTTTAGAATCAAGAAGCAGAACTCCATTCGGCATCCTGTAGCAGGCGTTATCAATTTTCTCCCTCAGCTTCATAGTCCTGTTACCCATAGTTTGCACCGACCTATCAACAGTGTTAAGAGTTCCCTGGTCCTCTCCGACATCATTTGGCCTCCCCGTCATTTTTTATGCGAAGAGGACTCGTCCACGGTTCCAACGACTCTGACGGTGCTTGATTCCGAGTTCGGGAGCTGTCAGGGCATCCTCTGCAACCTGCTGTTGGAAACCGGGAGCTAGCTCTGCAGAGATCCTGATCCGGAGAGAAAGCTTCACCATGACAAACCCCGGAGGAATCAGGCCACGATCTCTTCTGCAAAGTTCTTCCTATCTCTGTCTACTTTCAAAACCAAGAAGCAGAACTCCGTTCGGCATCTTTCAGCAGAAGTTACCAATTTTCTTTCTCATGCATTCGACTATGCTTCCCACTGTCAGTATCGACCACTCCTCACTTTTCTGAGTCCTCTGATCTTCACTGGCATCTTTTGGCATCCTCGTTTGTTCTGCTGTAAAAAGGACTCACCCACGGTTCCTACGGTTCCAACGGCGACTGATTCGGAGTTCGGGAACAGTCGGGGCAGCCGCGTCTTCCTGCTGTTGATAATCTGTTGCAGACAATCCGAGAATCAGCAACCCTGTTCGTGCTCCCGCCCAGGCCGGAAGCAACCCCTGAAGAAATTGGCACAATTCAGAGGTACTCTTGTTCCAGAGAAGAAGAGATCCCCACTGGTCTCACTCTCAGCAAAATTCCTAAGCAAGTTCTACAGCTGCAACACCGGCTATCTATCCTTATCCGCAGACAGCAGGCAGATTCGGTGTCATCACTTATTCCTCACTCTTTGCTTTGATTTCCCCTCCCCGCTTGGCCGGATGAAGGCCCCTCCCTGCGTGGAGGTAGTATTGATTGTAATATCATTAACCCCCACCCCAAGGTCCCCCCTCCTACGAGAGGTGTAGTGTTGTAATAGCTTAAATAGGTCAAGCTACCCCGGCGTGGCGTGTGGGGAACCCACGCTTCCCCGCTCGCCCTCGTCTCCGAGCAGGACCGGTTTCTTCAAACCGGTCGAGTGAGTGCTCCAAAACTTTGCCCTAATTCATGCTTGTTCTTTCAATATTAGTTCATAAACTCCGCTGGCCGTGACGAGAGCCCGATCCTTAAGCTCATTGCTATAAGTGATCATCGTGGGAAGAGAGTGGAACCCGTGCCCTTTGGCACTTCGTCGAACCCTTGATTTGGGCAGCCATACCCTTGGGGAATCAAACCTTGGCCTTGCTGGCCCTCTACCAGCAAGGGCCCAGCCCACACAACCTCCCCTTGGCAATGCCAAGTTACCCCCGGGTCTTAGTGAGCATCGGGTGAGCGGTTGCCATTATCGGTCCGTTTTGAATGCTTAATTGTGCTTGCTTGTTGAGTCCTAGGTTGTGTCACATCAATTGGTATCAGAGCAAGTCATTGACTTGTCTCTATCAAGTCAAGTCCTAGGGCATGCTTGCATTGGTGTCATCATCAATCCGACCCTTGCATTGATCCCCCCGATCATCATGACCACCTACTTAGCCTACTCACCACCCATAGACTTCATCCTAGATAGGGATATTACCTTTGACGGATCACGTTCTAGTGACTATCTTAGGTGGGAGGCTACCATAGAAAAGTACTTTGACAAGAATTGGGTATATGGATTCGCGAGAGTCCGAAGGGCCAAGGGACAGTTTCGGGGTCAAGCCAAAAGTAAGTGGGAACACATAGAGGGATTAAGAAGGGTTAGGGGGCAAGACCCCATCTCCTCATGGGACGAGATGAAGAAAGAACTTAGAAAGATCTACATCCCCAAACATTCCCACCCCTCCTACTCAAGCACCCCTAACCCGAGGAGCACTACCACTCCTCCATCCCCACCCGGCCAACTTAAGACTGACCTTTGGTCTCCACCCCCACCACCCACAACAAATCACCTCTCAACCATCATAGCTACACTTCGCGACCAAGTCCTCTCCCTTAAGACCCAAATAAACCAAGCAGCCACCTCTCCACCAAATCCCATGAGGATCCCCACACCCCTGTTGATTGTTTGTTTACCTATCTCTTCTTATCTTCTTTCTTTTTTTGTTGATTGTGAGGGTTTTGAAAAATGATATGGCGAGATGATAAATAAACTACCAAAGATCAGCTCAACCTATGCACATGTGAACATGAACCTAGGCAATCAAATCTAACTCTAGCATGGGCATGCTATCTCAATCAAATTACGCTAAGGGAAAAACAAAAAACACACGCCGGGGCGTGGAGCAAAGATAAATAAAAACACACTGCTAGGGGTGGAACAATTAAGGGGAATAAAGAGATTTAATGAGAAAGACAGCTAGTGCCCAATAGTAAGGAAAGTCGTGATCGCCACCAAAGTAAACACGAATCAAAGACTCGAATATACCTTGGAAGTAGGTGGATGAAACACCCGCCCACGGGAGAGAAAACCAAGGAAAGCCTGCAGATCAACTTGCAAATAACGGTCCAAACCCTGTGCGTCGCTTGGAAGTAACGGTCGTGCGATAGACCGCCAGAAAGAAATAATGCTCCAGTACCTGACCGTCAGATAACCTGCAGTGAAAAGATGTGAATTCTTTGAACTCCAACCCTTCCAGCCGGCTAGAAGGCTTGGGCCTCGTGCTAGGGATCCTGTAAAACCTGCCAAGGATGTAGAAAGCAAAACAACACAACCTCAATTAGCCCTCAACATAAGTATAGCATCAATCCTTAAAAAGCTTGAGAACATCAAAAGGATAGGGGATTACCGGGGAGTTGTTGGTTTTTAACCCCTCTGGGCGTTTTTTAAGTTTAGGAGGATATGTGTATGCTTAGCAACAGTGAAAAACGTGGAGGAAGAGGAGGGACAATGCTTTTGATTGATAAAACCAAGGGAAACTTGAGCATGCAATGATGATGATCTTGACAAGCTAAAACCCAAAATTACTCCCTTGACTTGGAAGATGGACGTGGGAAGCAGCTCCTCCTGGATGTAGATGGCTCCTGAATTTGGCAGCACTTCGTCGTGAATCAAATCTCCCCCCCCGGGTCATAAAATCAAGGGTTCTATTTATAGACTCCCTCAAACCCTCAGGTCGAGTTGAAGATAAATCAGCCAAGAAAGGAGGACAATCCTTAGCAAATCCTTGAGGATAAAATCAACAAGAGTCCAAAGAAACAAACGAGAGGTCCTTAGGATTAGAATTGAAGGAGATAATGCCAATCCAAAACCCTATCTCGTCCACGGAGTAGCAGAGAAAAGGCCTGAACTGTCAGGACTCTCTGAAGGAAGTAACGGTCGCACGATAGACCGCCACTTGGAAATAACGCTCCAAGTCATTACCGTCATTTTCAACCCTATCCAAAGGATAAGATCAACGGGAAGAAGATCTAAACAATAGGACTCTGCAAGTAAGTAACGGCCAGGGCATAGGGCGTCATAAGAAAACAACGGCTAGGGAGTAGACCGTTATTATCAAAGGACAACGAGGCCCTAAGTCTTGGGACTCTTCAAAGAGTAACGGCCAGGGCTTCATGCGTTATTATGAAATGACGCGCCTAGTCCAGACCGTTATTATCATTGATTTTCAAGAAAATAGAATGGAGGGATTGCCAAGCTTTTGAACGAAGTGCCACAAGGAACCAGGTCTAATCCAGGAATTGAGACCCAGAAAACAGGCTTCAACTGATTAAAAGGAATTCAATGAAGAGTGAACAACTCGGAGCATCATATTGAATGAATAAGGAGATGACCCGACTTATTGGGTATAAAACGGGTGTCAACAACCCCAACCAAAACCTCCTCCCACAAACGTCACTATCCAAACCCAATTGGCCCCCACCTCCACCCCCCCACAACTGGCCGATCCTAAGGGGAAGAGACCCCTAACTGACCAAGTTTCCCCAATAAGGACCACCCCTACCCCTCCATTTTTCCCTGTAAGGGACACTCCCCCCAAGACCGGCCAACCCAAGCCACCCCAACCAACCCATCTCCCACTCCCTCCCCCAAAACCCCCATGTCCTAGTCCCCCACTACTTCCCCTCCCTATCCCAAACCAAGTTTCCCTTTACCTTCCACCCCAGGTGCGCCATACACCAACCCTCATCACCATACCACCAAAAGACCCTCTCACCACCTTAGAGAAGGAACACATACCCGATCCTATAGTGGTGAACACCCCAAACCCACTCCCTACCTTGGAGGAAACCCATGACCAAGAAGAAGAAGAAGCATCACATGGTGACCTTCACCTTACACCACCCTCTCTAGTTAGGGCCAAACTCATCTTAGAGGAACCCCTTATTAGTTGGCTAAAGAAGAGCCCAATAAGAGAGATCACGGCCCACTATTGCCTTCCCATAAAGGAAAACATTCCCATAGTGCACATCTCCTCCTATCACACCATAATCCAAACATCCTACTAAGTGGAAACCTTAGAGGACCTTTTCAAGGGCTTAGCTTGGCAATTAGAGATGACTAGCATGTTGACCCCTATGGTCGAACAACCTAGGAGCCTTAGCCTCCTACACCTATGCATAGGGTCTATCACCTCGGTTTGCACCATTGGTTGCTACACTAGCGACCTCCTTCTATTCCTCCCTACACCCGATGAGCCCAACCTTCTCCTCGATTTAGAGCTTATTATCTCGGGTAGAAAGCCACGCCCTCCATTCATGGTCGACCCACTTACCAAGATCATTGGCCCAACTATCATGAAGAAGGATGACTTAGCACCTTTTAAGGATCTTGAGGACATGGAGCTCTTCCCCCTAGGTAACCCATTTTATGATCCCTATGATCCATTCCAATGTGAGTCAAGAGACTCGTGTGACCCAACCACTTTATCCACCACCCACCTTTCCCTACACCAACTCACCATGTTTGACCCAATCCACTCCATCCTAGATCCGGGTTACACCTTGGGAGCCATGACCTTGGAGCACACATCCCTAGGTAATAAGGTTGTGCCCCACCCCATGATGACCACCTTCTTAGATCCATTCGATCCTTTCCAATGGGAATTCAAAGGTTGTCCCACACCTATACACATAGAAGTCACCCTTGGGAAAAACATGCATGTGTTTAGGCTTACCACACCACTTGGCATGAACACCATGTTGGGTCCATTCATTCATATCACCCACATGTCAAGTAGAAAGCATGAGTGGTCCAAATTCAGATGTAATGGTCCACCTTCACTCATCATGAGTCTCAAGCATGATAGGAGCATTCGTGGATGTCTGGGTCCCCCGGCATTTGTCACCCCCATGCATGACCGGATCACCTACGGATGCCCCGGCCCTCCAACCTTTGCTAGAAAGTCCATGCATGATAGGGCCACATTTGGTTGCCCCGGCCCACCAAGGTTCATCAAGGTCCATATGGCATCATGGCATGATAGGTCCATCTATGGTTGTCCAGGTCCACCCATAACCACTAAAAACACTGCATTCACAAAATTGCATGAAAGCCTTTGCAAGCACATAAGCAAGGAAAATGAGATCTATAAGAGGCATGCTGACTCCCTTCGGCGTCACCAAGAATTCCACGTGGGTGACTTTGTGATGGTGAGGAAGGAGAGGCTCTCCCCGGGAGTCATCTCCAAATTGAGACTACGTAGGGCTGGTCCCTTCCAGGTCCTGAGGGGCATTGGCACTAATGCCTATGAGTTAGATCTCCCCGAGGAGTATGGAGTGAGTCCCACATTCAATGTAGCTGACCTAGTGCCATATAAGGGACCCACGGTGGTACCTAGTGAGGATATTGAGCCTATTCCCTCCGTTGAGAGAGCACCCACCCGTGAGGAGAGTCCACCAGCCAAGAGAGCCCAGCTTGAGCGCATTGAACGAATATTGGGTGAACAGGTCACTACCACCAGGAGCAAGGTATACGAGCGTTATCTTGGCAGGTGGATGGATCGGTCTCGTTCGGAAGACTTGAGGGCAGTACCACTTCTACACCCTCCAAGGAGGGAAGGACACTTACTCGATGGAGTCGAGTTCTCCGCACCCCGGGAGTATGATGGGGACATCACCTCCCATGCCCACGCTCACGGCTCGTCTCCTCGCCCCGGTTGCATCCGGCATGGTATAGTCATTTAATTTTGAGTCCTATGTAATTTTTATTTGAGTCATGTTCCTAGGTCTTGTGTTCATTTTCCTAAGTTTGAGTGTCATTAGGTTGTCTAGTTAGCTATTGGGCCCAATTCATTGGGCTTGGCCCAAGGGCTCTCCCCTACCCCCTCGGTTATTTATCATTGAGTCAATTGTCAGGGACTTTTGTAGAAATGTGGGTTTCCTATATATAGGACCCCATTCCTCCCATTTCAACTTAATGAATCAATGAATGAAAAACTTGCCATTTTGAGAGTTTACACTTCTTATCTAGTGGAGAGATTCCATTTTTTGGGTGAGAGACCCCAGGGGAGAGATTCCCCACCCTTCCCTCTCTTAATCTCTCTTTTTCACTCCACTTTCTCTCTCCTCCACACCCAATTTCAAAAATTTTCTCTCTCCTACCTTCCCAACCACCACTCTCCCACCTACCCCATTAAAGGCCACTCCCCTTCCCCACACATCCCATTACTCCACCCCCTAGTCCCAAGGGAGCATCCCCAATCACTAAGCCACCCTCCAACCACCTCATCCCTTTCCCAAGCAACCTTCCCTCTCCCCCATGCAACCCTCCACTTCCCTAGGCCATTTGAATTCAAAAATCCCCTTCCCTCCACAGCCCTAGGGCGCCCAAGACCCCTCCCCTTTGGTTAGGGGCGGCCCCCTCTCATCCTCTCCATCTTCCCTTGTTCCCCTCCATCACCCCCACCTTCTACCATCTAGACTAAGAGGACCTGCAGAAGACCTGAAGCTTGCAGTAGTGTACCCGACCTTCTCCAGACGTTCCTAGAAGCCCAAGAGCCATCGTTGGAAGCGTCTGCCTATCTTCTTCGCAACGGCAGTGGTCTCGTCCCCATCGGAGCTCAGTGCTGCCCAGGAATCCCATTCTTCCACGACTACGCAGATCTGCCCCGGCAGAGGTTTTGAGCCGGAGAAAGAGCTTCACCACGACGAACCCAAGAGGAATCAGGCCACAAGCTCTTATACAAAGTTCTTCCCCTTCATGTCTACTTTCAGAATCAAGAAGCGGAACTCCATTCGGCATCTTGTAGCAGGCGTTATCAATTTTCTCCCTCAGCTTCGTAGTCCTGTTACCCATAGTCTGCACCGACCTATCAACAGTGTTAAGAGTTCCCTGGTGCTCTCCGACATCATTTGGCCTCCCCGTCATTTTTTATGCGAAGAGGACTCGTCCACGGTTCCAACGACTCTGACGGTACTTGATTCCGAGTTCGGGAGCTGTCAGGGCATCCTCTGCAACCTGCTGTTGGAAACCGGGAGCTAGCTCTATAGAGATCCTGATCCGGAGAGAAATCTTCACCACCACAAACGCCGGAGGAATCAGGCCACGAGCTCTTCTGTAAAGTTCTTCCTATCCATGTCTACTTTCAGAACCAAGAAGCAGAACTTCGTTTGGCATCTTTCAGCAGAAGTTACTAATTTTATTCCTCATGCATTCGACTCTGCTTCCCACTATCTGCATCGACCACTCCTCACTTTTCTGAGTCCTCTAATCTTCACCTGCATCTTTTGGCATCCTCGTTTGTTCTTCTGTAAAGAGGACTCACCCACAGTTCCAACGGTTCCAACGGTGACTGATTCGGAGTTTGGGAACGGTCGGGGCAGCCGCGTCTTCCTGCTGTTGATAATCTGTTGCAGACAATCCGAGAATCAGCAACCCTGTTCGTGCTCCCGCCCAGGCCGGCAGCAACCACTGAAGAAATTCGCAAAATTCAGAGGCACTCCTGTTCCAGAGACGAAGAGATCCCCACTGGTCTCACCCTCAGTAAAATTTCTGAGCAAGTTCTACAGCTACAACACCGGCTATCTATCCTTATCCGTAGACAGCAGGCAGATTCGGTGTCATCACTTATTCCTCACTCTTTGCTTTGATTTCCCCTCCCCGCTTGGCCAGCTGAAGGCCCCTCCCTGCATGGAGGTAGTATTGATTGTAATATCATTAACCCCCACCCCAAGGTCCCCCCTCCTGCGAGAGGTGTAGTGTTGTAATAGCTTAAACATGTCAAGCTACCCCGGCGCGGCGTGTGGGGAACCCACGCTTCCCCGCTCGCCCTCGTCTCCGAGCGGGACCGGTTTCTTCAAACCGGTCGAGTGAGTGCTCCAAAACTTTGCTCTAATTCATGCTTGTTCTTTCAATATTAGTTCATAAACTCCGCTGGCCGTGACGTGAGCCCGATCCTTAAGCTCATTGCTATAAGTGATCATCGTGGGAAGAGAGTGGAACCCGTGCCCTTTGGTACTTCGTCGGACCCTTGATTTGGGCAGCCATACCCTTGGGGAATCAAACCTTGGCCTTGCTGGCCCTCTACCAGCAAGGGACCAGCCCACACAACCTCCCCTTGGCATTGCCAAGTTACCCCCGGGTCTTAGTGAGCATCGGGTGAGCGGTTGCCATTATCGGTCCGTTTTGAATGCTTAATTGTGCTTGCTTGTTGAGTCCTAGGTTGTGTCACATCAAGAGGATTGTTCGTGGATAAGTGGCCGTGAGCGTGCACTGAGGGAGCTGCTGTCGATTTTGGGCCGCTTCAGATCAAGGTTTATCCAGCCCTTGAGGCGCTGAGGTCGTGGTTTGAGGCGTTGGAGCGGGTGCTCTAGTTAAGAAGTGTGCTCGGGTGAGCAGAGGATCTTCTCGGTGAGCTACTGTTTCATCGAGCCTGATGTTCTTGTCGTGCTCTGTGGCGTCAGAAATGATGTGTCTGTCTCGATTATTCTTACGGATTTCGAGGTAGGATTGGGCTGTGGTGTCCCAGTAAGTCTTTACCCCTGCGTTTCTGTCAGTGGATGGGTGGTGTCCGCCTTGGAGTTGGCTTGAGATGTGAAGGCTCCGTGGCGAGTTTCGGGACATGAGGATGAGCGTCGGCGGTTGTCGTTATGGCTCGTGTTGCGGCTCTTCGCGTGGTGTGTTGCAGTTCGAGGAATTGCAGTGGTGGTGCATCGAGAGATGCTATGATTGTGGTCTGACGTGACACTCGCTGAGTGTGTCGGAGGCGTTGACCTGACATGGTGATGGTTTTCTCGGTGCTGGAAGGTGCTGTTCCCAACATGCGCGGGGTTTGAGGTCATGTCGAGCGTGGAGTTCTTCCGTTGGTTGGAAGTGCATTTGGTTTCTCCTTTGGTTGGAAAGATTGTGTTGGGCTAAGGTTTGTCGTCTTGCATTGTGTGTTCGGATTGGTTGGCCTTGTGTGCCATTAAGTTCGTGCGAGACGTGCTCCTTGTCGTGGCAAGGTGGTTGCCTGTGAGAAGTCGTGCCCATTCCCTTGTCGTGCGAGGGTGTGTTGATACTTTTCCGGAAGGACGAGTGCCAGTTGGACGGTGTTTTCAAGAATTTGCGGCTGTGCATGCGTGGATCAGCGTGCGTAGTGGAAGCGTGGTGGGCTTGTGACCCACTGGTTCAGGATCGTAGCGTTGGTTGATACGGGTGGATTCCTGAGTTTACGTTGAGCATTGGAGGATTGGTTCCTCTGTGTGAAACGTGTTGTTGCCGTTCCGTTGCCCGAGATATCGTGGTTCTTGGCACTGGCAGGATGGAGTGTTGGGGAATATGTTGGCAAGTGTGCCGCATGAGTACCATGTTCGTGTGATGGAAGCCGTGTCAGGCGTCGGTGTTAGACCTGGATGGGGTTGTTGAGGATGTCGCCTGATGGAGGTCGAGGACGTGTTGGTCAGAGTCGGTAGCTTGGTGCCCGACTTGTGTTGGAAGTCATGTCCTCGAATGAGATCATTTTTGGAGAAGTGATCTCTGGCATGCTGTGGGTTCCTGTTGGTAGCTACGAGTGACTGGTAAGGCTAGTCTCGTAGTCGACCACGGTGAGATGTATGTTGCTTGGGGACCCGTGAGCAGTGTTCAGGTGGTGTCCTGTGGCTCTGTGGTAAGGGCGGAATCGGGATTGGCAGGTGTCCACTTGGATTAGTGGAGTAATTTGATGAGACCAGATGGAAGAGTGACGCTTGTGCGTGGTGGTCCTTGACGGGACGTTGGTGTCGCAATGGTTATCCCTGGTGTGGTGACCAGCACGGGATGGTTCCCTATAAGTCTGAGTCAAGTGAGGTGATGACTGAGGACACCAGGATCTTATCATCTGGTTTCGTCGTGCTCCTCGAGAGGGTCGAGTTGGCACGATGTTCAAGATCAGATGCGAAATCCGAGAAGAGTATGGCTCGAGTTGTGGTAATTATCTGTGTGTGAGTCAGCGGATGGCCTACTGTGAGTTGGATCGTGCCTATTGGGCCGGTGGAGGTTCCCCATTGACGTGTATCTGGTGACCAGTGGATGGTCTTTTCACAGACAGAAGATGTTGTTGGTTGTGCATCGTGAGCGGTGAGGGCCGTGTATCGGTGAGACCTTTGGTGGTCGTTTCCGTGATGTGCCTTCCCGGACGGGATCTGGGCTCTGTTGAAGTATGTCTTCTAGGCTTTGGTAGAGTTGGCACAGTGATATGTCTGGCTTTTAGCTTGCCTGGTGTGAGGTGATTCTTGGCGCTGAGCCGATGAGCTGGTTGCGGTCTGTTGAGATGGCTGCGTGAGCTGGTGGAGGCTCTGTATAGGTTGTTTCCTTGAGAAGGGTGTGCGACCTGTCAGCTGGTTGTGAAGCTGATGTGCGATTTGTCTGCCGACCATAGGATGGATCGATAGTTATTTCTCGTGTCGAGGGTGTGTTTCCTCGGTGGGCGAGATGGTGGCAGCGTTGCCATGAGTGGCTTTCGTTGTGACTGAGGTGACGCCGGACTGTGTCCTCTGGTATATGCCTGCTCTGATGGACGGTGTGCACGGCATGCGGAGCGAGGTGTTGTTTGTGATTGTAAGTCTTGCTGTGTCCCTCAGGATCGGTATTTTCGTGAGAATCGAGATTTTCTGTGCTGGGGCTCTAACGGCGTTGTCAGTTGGTTCAGTGTTCTTCCCCTGTGTTCTTGTCTTTCTTCTGAATTTCGAGGATGAAATTCCTTTAAGGGGGGAGGGCTGTAATGCTCCTGATTTTTCAGATTATTTTAGTGGGTCTCTGAGTGTATTTTATGCTTTACAAGTGTTTTTCCCTGATGTGCCTTCGGAACTCTGTGCATGGCGAACCGTGGCGTTCTTCGACTCCGAGACAGTACCACTGCGTTGTGTTCCTTCTGAGGATCGCGGAGATAATTTTTCATAACTTTCTGAATTTCTGAAATTTTCGTGTTTTCTATATATATTAACCTTTTCTTTCTCTCCCCTCTCATTTCTCTCTTCCCTCCCTCTCTCTTCTCTCACGCTCTCTTTCTCCCCTCTCTTCTCCGGCGACTGACGGAGCGAGGCGGGGGGCGAGGTGGAGGCGGCATGGGCGAGGATGCGGGCGAGGACAGGCGGTGGAGGCGGGGCGAAGCTTGGTGGCGCGATCGCGAGCCGGTGACGGTTTCGCGGCGATTTCTTCGTAGATCGGTGTCCACGGCACGTCGTTTCTTCGGTGGAGGTAGGGAGATGGACCCCCAGCTCATGCTCTTCCTTTCCCGCTAGTTTCGTAGGCCGTGGTGAGCTGAGCGGGCTAATCGGGGCGATTTGGGAAAAATCCATGTTTTTGCGGTTGAGCGTTGATCCGCCGTTTCATTCCATTTTTGGCCGATCCGAGGCCATAGATGCATGCTAAGGGCTATTTGGGGGCTTCCCCCTTATTTCCCCCCTCTCCCGTGGAGGTATGGGGGCGTGGTGAAGTTTTTGGGTCGTTTCCTGCCGTAGCGTTCTCGGGACGGTGTGACGATCGTTCCAGTGACCGTCACAGCGTGTAACGCACCTGGGCAGGTGCGTTACGCTCCCTTTGTCTTGAGTGTTGACGTTCGTGGGCCTGACGGTCCCACGATAGATCGCCACAGGGCTATGACGCCCTGCTGCTAGACCGTCACAGTGTTTCGATCGTGGTTTATGACCGTTGGGGTCACGAGTCTCTGACGTGCCTAGGTAGGACTGTCAGAGCACTGTGACGCCCCTGAATGGGAGCGTTAGAACTGACGCAGCCCATTCTTCTGACGCGCCAGTGTTGGTCCGTCAGAGACTGTGACGCACCGAGTGGAGTGCGTCACAGCCGGTTTCTTCTTGCCTTCTGACGCACTATGATGGGTGCGTTAGGGCATGTGACGCACCAGGTTTGGTGCGTCACAGCCGGTGTTGCCCCTCTCGCGTAACGCTCCTGTGTTGGACCATTAGAGTGTTGTGACGGTCGAGGCTTGGACCATTACAGCTTGTGACGGCCCAAGGGTAGACCGCCAGGCACTTTGTTGCACCGAAGTGGTTCTTCGTGCTTGCTACGATTGTTTCGCGTTGTGTAGGTTCCTGGTTGACCCGGTTGGGACCCAGTGGTTGACTTGCGATCTCGTGAGTATCCCAGACACCCAGAGTGTTCTGTGTTCATGTTTTGAGTGTGTCGGGAGGGCCATGTTACCTCGATTAGAGTGCCCGTAGGTGCGGTGGTCCGGGTGACCCCGCGTATTCCGGGCTTTCATGTTAACGCTCGATCGAGTCACCGTGTATCGGTGTGTGTGCGGTGGGGTCTCCCCCGCATGTCGCGAGTTTCTTTGGAAGGTGATTCCCTTGTGGGCCATGTGTTTGGTCTTGGACTGTGAGTCCAGTTATCCGACCTAGGGCTGGAGGTTTCCCACTTTCCCTAGGATGGGGAATCGGCGTGGCGGCTTGTGTGCTGCCCTGGGAATCGTGCTTCTGTGCTTTCTGCATGACCGAGTGTGTGCGGTCCCGTTTCTTCGACGGTGGTTTCCGTGAGTCAATCCTTACTTTCAGTGACCTGTCCACTAGTCGTAGCTTCCTACGCACGCGGGTGCGGACCCACCTGGGAGTGGTGGAGAGCGAGACCCGGGGAGAGGTGGTTTTTAGGCTGGTTTCCGTAGGGCCCCTTGCCTTTGCCACCAGAGTCCGGTGGGGGGGAAAACCAGCTAGAGGACCCGACCTAGAGCAGATGGTCTGTGTGTGCACACGTAGTTGGGGGCTTAGGACACACGCTGACGAGCGTGACCCCAGCTAGTCCTTGTTGTGGTACTTGTTGCGTGTCTGAGTCTCATGCCCGGGGCGTCGTAGCTAGACACTTGTGATGCGGTGTAAGACGTCAGGGGACGCATCCTGTCATTCTTCTAGTGGGTAGTGCTCCCGTTTGCTGGCAGGTGTGGACTCGAGTTTTGTTGGGCCGAGGTTCAGTAGTACGGTACTGCTAGAGTATACGGCTTTTCCGTTTATTTACTTTAGCTTGTTGGTTTTACCGTACTCCCGTTAGGTAGGGCTTCTAATTCTGCTTGACCGGTACAGTAGGAGTAGTTGTAGTGCCGAGTTTCGACCGGCCACCGGGTTACTGTTCCTGTTGTTACTGTTGCTCTTATAGTTGCAGCTTTCCGTGTCGCCGTTGTTCTCAGTTGGGGTGCTGCGGGATCCCTACTGGGCCAGTGACAGGAGGCTCACCCCTGCTTTTTAGGTGTGGCGATTTGTCCTCGAGGTTCGAGGTTGCGGTTCTGAGGTTCTTAGTTGCCAGCTCGCCGATCCGAGTGTCCACTCGGCATGTGGTACGTTTTACTACTTTATACTATAGTTTCTGTTGGCCTGGACTATGCTGTAGTTGTTTATTTATTTCTGTTAATTGTTGAATTGTCCTGCTTTATTTCCTTTTTCTTTGTGCCTCCACACTCCTTTTAGCCCTTCCGAGCCCTCCCGACTCGTAGGCGGCGGTTCGAGTCTCGGGTTTTCGGGCCTTCCCGGTAATCAGATTCTCGGGTCGTTACAAAATTCTTCCTATGTTAGCTGAAAAAGACCAAGAATCTACTGATAAAACTGTTGATAAGAACCTCAAGGATCTTCAACTAGAACAAGAAATCCATGATTTGGACTTAACTGATGATCAAATTGTACAACAGCTGGATCAAAATATCAGTGAGCTATTTAATCAATTTGGAGTGTAATCTGAGCAGGAACTACAATTTGTTCAGCAAGAATAAGAGGAAGATCAATCAAGAGAAGTAGAAATACAAGAGGTTGATTCACAAGATGTAGAAGAGGAAAAAGAAGAAGAAATTGAAGTAAATGAAGAAATTGAAGCAATTTGTTCAACAAGAACAAGAGGAAGATCAACCAAGAGAAGCAGAAATACAAGAGGTTGATTCACAAGGTGTAGAAGAGGAAAGAGAAGAAGAAATTGAAGTAAATGAAGAAATTGAAGTAAATTGAAGTAAATGAAGGTGTAAGTAAATCTTGATTAGTCTTGGAATACCACCCACTTCATCTCCTAAACCATAGCATGAATACTATACTGAATTTCCAGAGTCGAGTGCATCTACATTTAGTTCACCTAGACCTAGTACTGAGCCTAATATTGCCCAGATGCCGTCAAATCTGACTGAGATAGTGATGAACCAAAATGAATAAATAGTTTTTGTTCAATACCATTCAACTGGACAGAGTAGATGCCTGATTGTAGCATTTGGAAAGAGTTGTGAAGACCCAAGGGATTTAGTTTTTGACTGCCAAACAAAAAATTGATGCAGCAGTCCGAGAGATCTTGGAGTCACTTATGGGAATTAGTACTAGAGTTGGTGACATGGTGAGCAAGATTCAAGATACACAACTCTCTACTTTCACCAAGCTTGCTTAAATTCTGAGCCACACTTTTGATCTGAAGATTGAATTTGAGTTGATAAAGAATACATTGAACAATATTGCAGCCAGTCAGCCTAAAGTCATCCATAAATTTCAAGATGTTCTGTCTCAATTAGAAACCCTCTCAAAGACCATTAAACAAAATCTCACAAAGCAAAATTCTACCACCTCCCTAGTGGACAGACTTGGGCATATAGAACATCGAAAGCTAGATGACCTATTAGACTCCTTGAGAAACCTTCAGCACAGATCATTAACCCCTGGTTCCAGCAGTGCACATCCTCCTAGAGACAGGGGGAGCTACAGAGGTCAATGATTCCCAAGGATTCCCCATTTTTTTTTGATAATGACAAAGGGAGAGAATATATTGTGGTGGAAGGTGGTCATGTATGAAAGCTTACAGTTTACTGATGGATAGTTTTTCTTTCAGGTTTCTGATGTAAAAAAAACTAATGGACAATTTTTTAAGCTTCTGATGTAAAAAATGCTGAACAAGATAGTTCACTCAGACACTTGTCTGTATTCTCTTACTGTACACAGAAATGTAACTTCTGCATAGTGCATATTTGTGTTGGATGCATGTTTTATGTTGAATGTTATCTTTGACATGCATGTCAACAAATAAATTCTCTGCTAGTTTCAATCATACATGAATTATAGTTGTCATCATCAAAAAGGGGGAGATTGTTGGAACCCTAGTTTTAATGATGACAATCTATGAGTCATGTGAAGACTAGATTGCATAAGTTTGTTTGCATTTGATCATTTCATATAAAATGTATGTCTGTGCACAGTTGAGTCATTCAGCATACAAGGTATGTGTACCTTGCGTTTGTTGCATATAGTCCATGCATAGGTTGAAGAAGTCAGTGAAAAGTCAAGTCTGTGCATACCACGTTACTTGGCATATAACGACTGCATACGTCTTAGTTATTTGCATATTCAGGGTCGGTGCAATGTATTCATAGTCGGTGCATGTTCTACGTCCTTCATATGGTTGATCCGTGCATACTTAGTTCATAGAAGGTTGGCACAGAGTTGGTATTAGCTTCGTTAGCGTCAGTACATATTTGGTGTTAGCTTGAGTCGATGCAGCTTTTGCTGCGAGCACAAGTCGATGCATTGTTTGTCTTGCATATCCATCCTCGGTGCAGTTCCTGTTTATGCATTCACCAAAGTCAGTGCATTCAATAGTCGGTGCAATCTTTGGCCTAAGGCATATCTAGGTCAGCGTACATAGAAGGTCGATGCAAGTTTTTGCTTGGTCTGCATACCAACATCAGTGCATTTCATTACTGAACTTAGTGCATGTTCTCATTTGTACATATCGAAAGGTCTATGCATATTGGGGTTTGGCACATAGTGCACTCTTGCATGATGCACCCACACATAGTCTGAGCATTTCCTTGCCCTATAACCATAGTGAGTCTGTGCATACCTCATTATGTACACCGATGATCTATGTGTGTGACTTGCCCAATATATGTATCAAGTCAGTGCATGTTGACTTATTCATATACGAGTCCGTGCATGCATAACTCTGCCTATAAGATGTTTGACCTAATGACTACTGTTCTCTTGACAGAGATTTTTTCTCCAGAGAACTGAGGCCAAGTGATCGTAACTTCGAAAGTGGCATGTGATCCAAGAGTGGAGGAGGTGCCAGGATCGAAACACGTGGAAAGCATTGAGCTAGGATACTGCCACGTGGGCCAAGGCTTTTGGGCGGGAATCATGGAAAGCACACACCCTTCATCTGATGCTCATAAAAAAGGAAAGAAGAAGAATAAGGAGAGCGAGTGAGCACGATACAGAAGAAGAATCAGAGAGAAAAAGGAGTTCGAGCACCTGAAAAGAAAAGAGATAGAAAGAGAGAGAGAGATAGCTTGAAGGGAAGCAAGAGCAGCACATTAAAGATCAGGTTTTCTGTAGTGTTATCTGCATCAGATCCAAGACACTTGGCTCCTGCATGAGCATTTTTAGTTTGGATTTATTGACAGCCCTCTATTGCTGTGTTTGGTTCTTTTTGTTCTTTCTTCTTTGACGGTCGTTCAAGCTGTTCGTCAGTGGTTGCAGAGGAGGTTTCCTCTGAACGGCTAAGCTGTAAAGCCCAATGGGTCAAGCTATTTGTCAGCATTGCAGAGGATTGGTTCCTCTAGATAGCAAGTTCTGTTGCTCAATGGTTGTAGGCAAACAATGAGGCCCCGCGATCTTTCAAGCTGTGAGTCAGCAGGAAGTCATAGGAAGTCATACTCTGGTTGGAGTATGGGGTGGATGTAGGTCAGCTGACCGAACCACCTAAAATATCTTGTGTAGTGTGGTTGAATGCTTTCTCGTGTGAGATTGATTGTTCCTAATCGCCTAGATAGCTTCCGTTTGTATGTTTTCAAATAGTTGATTAGGCGTGCATCTCTAGTGTTTGAGAAAGTGTCCACTGAATAAGCCATCATAATTCTATTCAACTTTAAATTGGGAGAAATATTTTAAGAAGATCCATTCACCCCATCTCTGGATCTATGTTTCTTTCTATTTCCGCACCCAACAAGGCCTAGATGTAGTAAGGTAAAGAAGGGATCCTATCATACCTCTATACAGCTTGTTATCAACTGTTTTACCTTTGGAGTCTTCATCAAGACTTGTTGAAGTACCCATTGGTGCTGCAATTTCCTTGAGATTTTCAAATTTGAACTTCTTCAACAGGTCCCTTATGTACTTAGACTAGGTGATGAATGTTCCATCTTTTGGTTTGGGTCACCTGCAGTCCAAGAAATAATTTTAGCTCACCCATTGAGCTCATCTCAAATTCGTGTGTCATCAAGTCAGAAAATTCCTTACATATCTTCGGGTTAGTTGAACCGAAAATAATATCATCCACATATATTTGAACTATGAGATGTCTTGATGGCATACCTTGGTAAACAACGTTTGGTCAATCTCACCTCTTGAGAATTTATTTTCAGTAAAGAATTTGCTATGTCTGCCATACCAAGCTCTAGGAGCTTGCTTCAAACCTTAGAGAGCTTTATTCAATTTATAAACATGACTAGGGAAATCTAAACATTCAAAACTAGGAGGTTGTCTCACAAAGACATCATCTTTTATTTCCCCATTTAAGAAAGCAGATTTCACATCCATCTGCTGGAGAGTTATTCCTAGTGAGCATGCATAAGCAAGTAAAATCCTAATTGCCTCTAACCTAGTTACAGGGGCAAAAGACTCTTTGAAGTCAATTCCAAATTCTTGATTGTACCCATGAGCTACAAGTCTAGCTTTATTCTTTACCACATTTCCCTGCTCATCAGTTTTATTTCTAAAAACCCATTTAGTCCCAATGACATTCCCATGATCAGGAGGTGGGACTAGGTGCCACACTTTGTTCCTGTCAAACTGATTTATCTCCTCGTGCATGGCATTGATCCAATGCACATCATTTAGGGCACTATCAATGGTCTTGGGTTCTACATAAGAAATCGATGCAAAAGCATTCAATTCATTTTGAGCTCGAAAGAAGCCTCTGGTCCTGGGCAATTCATGCAAGTTGCCAATGACATTATCTACAGGATGGTCTTTAAGAAATCTAACATTGATAACTTGGTTGCCTTGACCTTCATTTACCCCCCCCCCCCTGAACAGCAGGCTCCTCTGCATTATTATCTTCAGGTTCATCTTCTTGATCTGATTGGTTTGCAGACTTTCCTTCCTTCAGAATTTCTCCATCATCTTCTTTCCTACACAGACCATTATCAGATTTAGTCAGGGTTTCATCGAAGACTATATGTGGAGACTCTTCAACAGTTTTGGAATTTAGATTGTACACCCTATATGCTCTAGTAGTTTTAGAATATCTTAAGAAAATTCCTGAATCACTTTTAGGTTCAAACTTATCAAGGTCTCTTTTATCATTGACATGAATAAAACACCTACAGCCAAAGACCTTGAAGTAGGCAAGTGAAGGTTTCTTACCCTTGAGGATTTCATATGGAGTTTTCTGGGTAAACGGCCTTACCATGGCTCTGTTGATTACATGGCATGCAGTATTGACTGCCTCTGCCCAAAACTTCCTTGGTAGGCTACCTTCCATTAGCAGTGTACGGGACATCTCCACAATAGTCTGGTTCCTCCTCTCCACTACTCCATTTTACTCTGGTGTTCTAGGGGAGGAGAACCGATGAGTTATGCCATTAGCCCTGCAAAACTCATCAAACCGTGAGTTTTCAAACTCACCACCATGATTAGATAAAATATTTTGAATTAAATTTTCATTTTTCTATTTTATTTGCAAATAGAACTCCTGAAATTCATTGAAAGCATCATTTTTATGAGTAAGGAAGAATACCCAAGTAAACCTAGAGAAGTCATCAACTAATACATATCCATATCTCCTACCTGACAAGCTGGCAGATCTTGTGGGTCCGAAAAGGTCCATATGAATCAGCTCATAAGATTTCGAAGACATATTTTCAGTTCTAGATTTAAATGACTTCCTAGTTTGCTTGGACTGTGTGCATACATCACAAACTTTATATTCCTTCTTGAATGAAATTTTAGGGTGTCCTCTAACCATGCTATGTTTGTTCAATATGCAAAACAGTGTAACTAGCATGACCTAATCTATGATGCCACAAGAATGCTAAATCATCTTTAATTGCTGTAAGGCACATATTAGAGTGGGCAATGTCATCTAAATCTACCAAGTAGATGTTATTTACTCTTTTTCCATAAAACTTAACTACATCGGAATCAGGTTCAAAAATTTTACAATTATGAGAATCAAAGACTACCTTATGTCCTTTATCACATAGCTGGCTGATACTAAGTAAATTATATGTAAGACCATCAACCAACAACACCTCCTCAATGCAGCAGGTAGTACACTTACGTATCATACCTGATCTGATGATTTTACCCTTTGTATTTCCTCCAAAGGTGACAAGGCCTCCATTCTTCTCAGTCAACATGCAAAATTTAGCCTTGTCTCTTGTCATATGCCTGGAGCAGCCACTATCCAGGTACCACATGTTGTGTTTCGCTGCCAGGCATACCTGCAATCACAATTACAGAGAAAAGTTTGGAACCCAAAAATGTTTGTGCTCCAGAGCAGCTGCAGAGCTACTCAAATAAGACAACAAATTCCTTGGAATCCACATCTGTTTAAACATTGTTTGTTTGGTGGATTTTTCAACATTCTTTTTATTATTTCTCTTCCTTTCAGCATTGACAAGTTGAGTCTTTCCTTTCTTCTTTTGTGTCCTAGCACCATGGTTATTAGCTGTGTGAGTTCGTTTGTGCCAGTGCCTAGGCCAATGAGCATTCAAAAAATTGTGGCCAGTGTTGGGTCTAGGCTGACCGAAAGGATTCTCTGCTAGGAGCCCATGTCCTAGACTTCCTAACCCAGTTCATGGTTTGAGGTCTGTAACTCTGAGTCGGATATAGATGCAATTCAGACCTCCCTTGAATTCTATTCCATCCAGACTTATTGATATGATGTGACTGTGTAGGATAATGGGTGTGATAGGTCTAGACTCTAGGTTGGTAGAACTGACTCGATTGACCCCTAATCTGAGCCCTTCCCTGAGGAGTGGGACAATGTGTACTAACATGGCTAGACTCACCAATTTTCTGCTTGCCCTTGTCTTTGGCACTGGGTATTTTAGAATTAGCATTTTTAACAGCAGAATTTCCACAGTTCATCTTAATAAGAGATCTCTTCTCCTTCTCAGCATGTAATACCCCGATTATTTATTAAGTTTTATTGAGCTGTTATTAAGTAAAAATTGAATTAAAATGAATTAATGTTTGAATTTTGAAATATTGATATTTAATTCATTAGAAAATAGAACCTATAAAATTCGACTACCCTAGAAAAATCTGTAAAAATAGTAATTGGGTAAAATATCATTTTTATAGCAATTTTGTCTTCTGGACTTGACCTAAATTAATTACATAACCTTGTCTAATTGGAGGATTAATCCCGAATTTGACTTTCACCTAACCTTTACCTAATCGTAACTTAAAACGTGAAATTCGACCTTGTTACTCAACCAAATGATCTTAAATCAAGGCAAATGGAAGGTCACGAGGTAAGGAACATTTACCCTCAATCAATTTGAGGTAAACCTAGCCCTAAAACGTGTTGTCGACATAGTTTTGGTCAAGTCAAGGATTTCGGCACCGTTTTTAACACGTAACTTGCAGCGTCGAATACTCCCAACTCCGAAGAATCCAGAAGCCCCATGACCTATAGAAATGTAGCTCTTCGACTCTAGTTTCATTTGGTTGCTGTGGGGTACGTTGAAGTTACAGATCCAAGGAGTTCTTGCTCGATTAGTGGAGGTGGGTCGGCAGGCCGTCGGCTTCCTCTCTTCCTCCCTTGTTCCAACGATTGAGGTAGGAATTCTCAACCAAACTTCGATCATGAGTATAGAAAATTATTCCTCTCATCGAGCTCTATCCATTGGTGGCAAAAGCCCCAATTTTCATTAGGTATCCGTGGAGATATCGAGCTTTTTGTGAGGTGTTGTCAAGCTTGTTCTTCATTCTAGGGTTTCGAAGTCTTTCTCCGATTTGAGGTAGGATCTAACAACCAAACTTTAATTAACTTACATGATGTAATCAGAATGTTGTTAGCTTTCATTTGACGAAGAAACCCCTAATTTGTATTGAGCATGTTGAGAGTATTTTGCATCGAAGTAAGAGCATGTCTAGAACATGATTCATATAGTGTTCGTTTAAGTCAGATCTTGTATTCGGGCTAATTTTGAGTCATGTAACCTGATCTTCATGTAGCATATCATACATGGTTGGATTCATAATCAAGTTAGCTTTCTTTTGACGTAAGAAGCCCCAAAATTCATTGCTTATGTTGAGAGAATTGCATGATTTAGTAGAAGTAGGTCAGGAACTAGGGTTTTCATGTATTTATCATGTATAAGTTGAGATTTAATTGATTCCTGTGAAAATTCATGTTTCTAAACTCATGTATCATGACCCTAGAATGTCTATTAGGATTCCTAGATCATGTGGTTTTGATTTCAACTCAATTGGACCTCATTTGGATGAGTTCATGTGTTTTCCGGAGTCAACTTTCGTTACTGTTCTTGCAGGGGTCGACCCCAGGGGTCGACCCATTTTCTGGGAAACCCAGCAGGCCCGAGGGTCGACCCCAGGGGTCGACCCATCCAACCCCTGCATGGGGGTCGACCCCAGGGGTCAAACCTGCATGGGGGTCAAACCTTGGAATTCTAGCCATAAATTGTGGAAGTCTAGATTCGTGGGATCTCTGATCCAAAGAAATCAATGCCTGGCAAACAATTAAGGGCTCGGTCTAGTCCTGGGAGGAGCGCCCGAACACTACGTGTACCCCCGGGGGGGTGATTGACTAGGTGTGGCATTTGGCACCAGTACTATGACATGGGTTAAATCTAGGACTGGCCACTACTCTCTACTACTCTCTACTACTTTTCACTTTCCACTCTTCACTGTTCTATACTCTACTTGTTGTTACTTACTTGCTGTTACTTGGACGTGGAAATGAAACTACACACGTGCTTGACATGACTTGAATTATCTCGATATGGCCAACTCTTTATCGTTATCTCCTGTAGTAAATTCTTGTCTTTGTTATTCCTCTTAAGTATTACCATTCTGTTCCTTTATATTTCTTGACCTTGCGAGATCTTTAATTTTTGTTTCATTATATCATCATTATCCTTTTATTGCATTATCCTTTGTAGCATGATATTTTGAAAATGTAATTAAACTGCTAATCACTTATACCTATCTGTTATTTCCTACTGAGCGTTAGCTCATAGTTGTTGTTTCCCCCCTTTCCAGACTTTTCAGGTGACACGCTTACCGGTGGGGAAGGGTAGGAGTGATGTTTTGAGTGTATCAGTTAGTTGTGTTTAGAGGGTGTTGTGCTTCAGCTTTGTTATTGTGGTTTAGAGTTGTTATCCCAGTTGTATTGAGTTGATTTGAGGATTATGTACCAGTTATGTTTTGTTTAATGGTCAATAAGTTATTTCCATTTCTTAGCATTTGTATATATTTAGATTAGTTCTCTCTCTTTCTAGCTCGTTTCTAACTGTACGTCCCGATATTCCGCGTCGGGACATGACAGTTTAGTTGGTATCAGAGCCCTAGGTTTCATATTCAAAGGTTCCCTAAGTTTAGGTTTTCTTGCATTGCATCCCAATAATCGGTATATCAAAAGGTGTTGTCCGAACGTTAGGCTATGCCTATCGGGAAGGTCGCATACTTGCTCGAGTGGTCTTCGGACCGATTAGCTCCGCCAGGTACCGAGTTTTGGTCGTGTTTAGGTGCATTAGACCTCTAACCTTGTTAAAGTCTAGAACCTGACCTGGTGAGATTGGGTAGAAACTTGGGTTAAGTTCATTCCTTAATCGTGTTATTTTCTATTTTATTGGACCTAAGTAATCTATTCTCGTGTAGATGGCAGCTGATCGTGCTGAATGGAGGAGCCTGCAGCGCACGGTTCAAGGCCTGACTCAGGCGTTACATCAGGTAGCTCAAGCTGGAGCAGCGGGTCATGGCACCGGTGACTTATACCGGAACTTTCGAGGAATGAACCCGCCAAGATTTGCTGGTTCGACTAACCCCGACGAGGCCGAGCATTGGCTCCACGAAATGGGGAGAATTTTTGAAGTCATGCAATGCACAGACCAAGAGCGTGTCCTTCTTTCTACCTTCCAATTGGAGCAGGACGCGCGTACTTGGTGGGATTCCGGCAAGGCAACTCTAGGCGATCAACAAGTCACATGGGAAGAGTTTGAGGAATTCTTCAACGACAAATATTTTTCCGATCGTGTACAAGAGAAAAAGGCGGCGGAGTTCGCGGCTCAAAAGCAGCGAAGCTTATCGGTGGCCGAATATGAAGCACAGTTCTCTCGGCTTTCCCACTATGCTACTCACCTTATCTCCACAGAAAAGATGAAAGCTAAGCGATTTCTCAACGGGTTGAAGCTTCACTACATCAATCAACTGGCGCCGATGGAGATCTCTACTTATTCTGAGATGGTGAGAAAGGCACAAGTTCTAGAAGATACCTTAGAAATGACGGAGAGGATCCGTGGGCAAGGCATGAAGAAGGAACAACCAACTCCTAGACCCGGATTTGGCACTAGCAAAAAGAGGCCCATGAGTGGGTCTAGTTCGTGGATCGGATCGGGAACGTGGAAAGGCAAGATGCCAAGAAATGAAGAGAAGAAACCCGGCCCTATTGTTCCATTCAAGGGCAAGTGCAAGTATTGTGATCGTCCAGGTCACAAGATGGAGGAATGCTGGCGCAAGCTAGGTGCGTGTTTACGATGTGGGAGTAGGGAACATCGTATCCCTGACTGCCCTCTTCTATCGGAACAAGCTACACCGGCAAAACCTCAAGTTATCAAGAAGCCGCAAGGAAGGCTCCAAGCTTTACATGCGGATGAAACTGAGATTTCTGATGATGGCGGACTCGTCGAAGGTACCTTTACTATAATCGACAAGCCCGCATTTGTTCTCTTTGATACTGGTGCAACACATTCTTTTATTTCCCAGAAATTTACGAAGTCGTTATCTGTGGAACCTATTATGATGAATTCTCCATTAGTTATATCAACTCCTATTGGTTCTGGAGCGGCTATTCAATATTACTATCCATCTAGTAAGGTTATTATTGATGAACGGAACTTTCCAGCCGACTTACTTTGCATGGATATGAAGGATTATGATGTAATCCTTGGAGCATATTGGTTGGCCAAGTACGAGGCCAGTGTTCACTGTAGTTCTAGCTCAGTGACTTTTACTGGACATTCTGGTTTAACTTTTACGAGGATCAAGCGCCATAACCCCGTATCGCTCATCTCTTCTCTTCGAGCCGACAAGCTGATGAGGCGAGGTTGCGAGGCTTTTCTAGCCTTTGTCCATGCTACACCGGAACAGCAAGTTAAGATAAAGGACACTCCTATTGTCCGAGAATTCTCCGAAGTCTTTCCAGAGGAACTACCAGGACTTTCGCCTGAGCGGGAAGTTATCTTCTCCATTGATATTGTTCCTGGCGCGTCTCCTATTTCTAGAGCTCCTTACCGTATGTCCCCTGCGGAGCTAAGGGAATTAAAGCAACAACTGATGGAATTGCTCGAGAAGGGTTTTATTCGTCCGAGTACTTCACCTTGGGGAGCTCCTGTATTATTCGTCAGGAAAAAGGATGGTTTGATGAGATTATGCATCGATTATCGGCAACTGAACCAGCTAACTATCAAGAATAAATACCCATTGCTGAGGATCGATGAATTATTCGACCAGATAGCGGGAGCACATTATTTCTCTAAGATCGATCTTCGATCTGGATATCATCAGCTGAGGATTAAGGAAGATGATATCTATAAAATGGCTTTCCGCAGTAGGTATGGTCATTTTGAGTTTGTCGTTATGCCTTTTGGTCTAACGAATGCACCAGCAGCTTTCATGCAGTTAATGAATAATGCATTCCGGCCTTATCTTGATCAATGGGTCGTGGTATTCATTGACGACATACTAATTTATTCCAAGACTAAAGAAGAGCATGCCGAACATTTGAGGATGGCATTGCAGATATAAAAGATCATCAACTATATGCCAAATTCAGTAAATGTGATTTCTAGCTGCAAGAAGTGTCCTTCTTAGGACATATCATCACCAAAGAAGGTATTTCAGTTGATCCTTCGAAAGTGGAGGCAGTAAGGAACTGGGATCAGCCTACTATAGTGACCGAAGTGAGAAGCTTCCTAGGCCTGGCAGGCTATTATCGGAGATTTATTCAAGACTTCTCCAAGATTGCAGTACCTCTTACTCGATTGACCCGCAAAGACAACAAGTTTGAATGGTCCGAGGAATGTCAGCAGAGCTTTCAAACATTGAAGGATTGCCTCACTACTGCACCCATATTGGCCTTACCTTCTGGCGACGGTGGTTTCGTGGTCTATACCGATGCTTCTGGTATTGGCTTAGGCTGTGTACTCATGCAGCATGGTAAGGTGATTGCCTATTCTTCTAGGCAACTGAAGAAGCATGAAGAGAATTACCCCGTTCATGACTTGGAACTTGCAGCAGTTGTATTCGCCTTAAAAATTTGGAGGTATTACTTGTATGGAGAAACATTCACAGTATTTTCAGATCATAAGAGTCTGAAGTATTTATTTTCTCAGAAAGAACTTAACATGAGGTAGAGAAGATGGTTGGAGTACTTGAAGGACTTCGACTTCTCGATTGAATATCATCCCGGTAAAGGCAATGTGGTGGCAGATGCACTAAGCCGGAAGCCTGTGGCTAAATTATCAAGTCTCATGTTACAAGAGTGGAGGCTATTGGAACAGTTAGCTAGCCTGGATCTAAATGTTGATAATGATCGGGTTATAATTGCACAGATTCGACTTAAGCCTGAATTATTGATGGAGATCAAATCCTTGCAAGATAATGATCCCGAGCTGGTTGAGATCAAGGGAAGTTTGAGCAGCAGACCCGACTTCATGGTGGCTGACGATGGAAGATTGTTATTCCAGGGTAGAACTTGTGTACCTGATGAAGCTGAGTTAAAGAACAAGATTCTGGAGGAAGCACATAGATCCAAATACACTATTCATCCTGGAGGCACTAAAATGTTCAAGGATTTGAAAAGGTCCTTTTGGTGGCCAAATATGAAAAGGGAAATTGCAGATTTCATGAGTAGATGTCTAGTTTGTCAACAGGTTAAGGCTGAACATTTCAGACCGACAGGAAAGTTGAAACCACTCGACATACCCCAATGGAAGTGGGAAAGCATTGGCATGGATTTCATTATGGGTCTACCAAAGACTCGTGGTGGATTTGATGCGATATGGGTGATCGTCGATCACTTGACAAAATCGGCGCATTTCTTACCCATTAAGTCCAAGTGGATAGTTGATATATTGGCTGCTTTATATTTGAAGGAAGTGATAAGGCTCCATGGTATACCTGTCAGCATTGTGTCTGATAGAGACCCGAGATTTACTTCACATTTCTGGAAGGGACTGCAAGAGTCTCTTGGTACTCGTCTGAATTTCAGTACTGCTTTTCATCCACAGACAGATGGACAGACTGAAAGAACCAACCAGATAGTGGAAGATATGCTGCGAGCTTGCATGATTGATTTCGGAGGCAGTTGGAGTAATCACTTGGCATTGATTGAATTCGCCTACAACAACAGTTACCAATCCAGCATACAAATGGCTCCATTTGAAGCTTTGTATGGAAGAAGCTGTCGTTCCCCGTTGTGTTGGGACGAGGTGGGCGAGAAGCAATGGCTTGGACCGGATCTTGTTTCAGAATCATCACAGAACATCCGTGTTATCCGAGACCGGTTACAACTGGCTCAGTCAAGACAGAAGAGTTATGCCGACACAACGAGAAGAGCATTAGAATTTCAAGTTGGCGAGCAAGTGTTTCTGAAAGTCTCTCCTTCGAGAGGGATTCGAAGATTTGGCATTCATGGCAAGCTGAGTCTGAGGTATATTGGTCCATTCGAGATCCCAGATAGAGTGGGAGAAGTTGCTTATAGACTGGCATTACCACCTCAGTTATCTGGCGTACACAATGTTTTTCATGTGTCTATGTTACAGAAATATGTGTACGATCCCACTCACATCATTCAACATGTGGATTTTGAGTTAAAAGAAGATTTGACTTATGAAGAAAGACCTATCAAGATTCTAGACTAGAAACAGCAGCAACTCCAGAATCAGTCTATACCGATGGTCAAGATTCAGTGGAGTCGGCGTGGAACCGAAGAAGCTACTTGGGAATCGGAAGATACTATGCGGAAGCGGTATCCCGACCTATTCTAGGTGATCTATCTTTTCCCTACTTTCCGTATATAGTGCAGTGAATTTGGAGGACCAAATTCTTTAAGTAGGGGAGGGTGTAATACCCCGATTATTTATTAAGTTTTATTGAGCTTTTATTAAGTAAAAATTGAATTAAAATGAATTAATGTTTGAATTTTGAAATATTGATATTTAATTCATTAGAAAATAGAACCTATAAAATTCGACTACCTTAGAAAAATCTATAAAAATAGTAATTGGGTAAAAGATCATTTTTATAGCAATTTTGTCTTCTGGACTTGACCCAAATTAATTACGTTACCTTGTCTAATTGGAGGATTAATCCCGAATTTGACTTTCACCTAACCTTTACCTAATCGTAACTTAAAACGTGAAATTCGACCTTGTTACTCAACCAAATGATATGAAATTAAGGGAAAATGGAAGGCCACGAGGTAAGGAACATTTACCCTCAATCAATTTGAGGTAAACCTAGCCCTAAAACGTGCTACCGACATAGTTTTGGTCAAGTCAAGGATTTCGGCGCCGTTTTTAACACGTAACTTGCAGCGTCGAATACTCCCAACTCTGAAGGATCCAGAAGCCCCATGACCTATAGAAATGTAGCTCTTCGACTCTAGTTTCATTTGGTTGCTGTGGGGGTACGTTGAAGTTACAGATCCAAGGAGTTCTTGCTAGATTAGTGGAGGTGGGTCGGCAGGCCGTCGGCTTCCTCTCTTCCTTCCTTGTTCCAACGATTGAGGTAGGAATTCTCAACCAAACTTCGATCATGAGTATAGAAAATTGTTCCTCTCATCGAGCTCTATCCATTGGTGGCAAAAGCCCCAATTTTCATTAGGTATCCGTGGAGATATCGAGCTTTTTGTGAGGTGCTGTCATGCTTGTTCTTCATTCTAGGGTTGCGAAGTCTTTCTCCGATTTGAGGTAGGATCTAACAACCAAACTCTAATTAACTTACATGATGTAATCAGCATGTTGTTAGCTTTCATTTGACGACGAAACCCCTAATTTGTATTGAGCATGTTGAGAGTATTTTGCATCGAAGTAAGAGCATGTCTAGAACATGATTCATATAGTGTTCCTTTAAGTCAGATCTTGATTTCAGGCTAATTTTGAGTCATGTAACCTGATCTTCATGTAGCATATCATATATGGTTGGATTCATAATCAAGTTAGCTTTCTTTTGACGCAAGAAGCCCCAAAATTCATTGCTTATGTTGAGAGAATTGCATGATTTAGTAGAAGTAGGTCAGGAACTAGGGTTTTCATGTATTTATCATGTATAAGTTGAGATTTAATTGATTTCTGTGAAAATTCATGTTTTTAAACTCATGTATCATGACCCTAGAATGTCTATTATGATTCCTAGATCATGTGGTTTTGATTTCAACTCAATTGGACCTCATTTGGATGAGTTCATGTGTTTTCCGGAGTGAACTTTCGTTGCTGTTCTTGCAGGGGTCGACCCCAAGGGTCGACCCTTTTTCTGGGAAACCCAGCAGGACCGAGGGTCGACCCCATGGGTTGACCCATCCAACCCCTGCATGGGGGTCGACCCCAGGGGTCGACCCTTGCGCTGGATTGAAGGGGTCGACCCCAGGGGTCGACCCATTCAGCGGCCAGACCCCATTTTTACAGGGGTCGACCCCAGGGGTCGACCCATGTACCAAGAACCCGGTTTTCATCATTTTACGACCCGTGGATCGATCTAGATCATTAGGGGATCGACCCATTGAACTTAGACCAATTGAAAACTATACTTTTGAAGAACCAGTGACCTGTTCTGGAAACCTTATGATTTCAATTTACATTGGTTCCTACTTGCAAATATAGTGTAAAAACATGCCGTTTACCATCTTCATTTCGACTCATACATTGGTGAAATAGAAACCCACATAATTAGTGGTTAATGGTGTAATTAAATCTCTGTTAATACATTCTTTTTCCTTCTTGTACAAGCTTGTTCCTTTACCTTATCATCTTGAATCAGCTTTTGGTAATTATCTTAATACAAATGATAATGGATAATCTTTGACATATTAACTTGATAATTAGGATTAATATGTTGATTAGCTTGTTGGATAGCTGATGTACTACAGTACCGCAGCATGATTAACTCTTATTGTGTAGCAACCCTGATAAATGAATATTTGAAATGAATTAAAATATATATATATAATACAGATAATAAGAAGAGGGTTAAATGGAGGAATAAAACCCAAGATGCAAATAACGCCTCTCATTAAGGTGTTAATTTAATAATAAACGCCTCTATCAAAGGCGTTATTCAAGAAGTGACGCCCTCACTACACGGCGTCAAATTCCAACGTCAAAAAAAGGTAAGGCCAAGAAACGCCCCAATCTTGGGCGTGTTTTAAAGAAAAGAACGCCCTTACACAAGGTGCTTATTAAGAAACGACCTGAAGCAGGTCGTCAATTCAAGAATCGACGACCTGACCAAAGTCGTTAATTCCATTCGTGAACCGTTCGACCCAGGAGCTTATCCAGGGTAATGGATAAGTATTAGAAAGAGTTAAAAGGTGGTAATGACTCTATCATGGAAGTATTACTTCCACACAATCACTAACCCTAATAGGATTTCCCAAAATCCTATAAAGACTCTTGACAGCCGAACCCTAAACCTATTTGGACGATCGAACTGCACAGGTACGTGAAGAACATATGTTCTTCTTCTTCTTCTGTTTCTTTTCCTTATGAACGTAGTATGTGAAGAATTAATATTCTTCGTTTCTTCTATTCTTGCAGGTTAAGAAGACTAACGGGTAAGTCTTCTTTCTTCTTCCCTTCTCCTCCTTTACCACCTCTCCAGTTAATACGAAGCATGATCTCTTCTATCTTTTCCCTAAAAACTTCGGTTATATCTGTGAAGATTATTAATATCTTCATCTTCCTTCCTTTTTCTCTCACTCTACAGGTTGACGGTAGAGTGAAGATTTCTGAAGAACGATTGTTCTTCTTCTTGCTGTTGCTGCTGCTGTTATTGAGTTGCAGTTGAAGCTTCAGAGTATTAGGCTTCTCACCAAATCCTTCAGAGTTCATCTTCAAGTCTTCAGGTATGTTTTCTCAAGTTATGTTAGCCCAAACAAAATTAATGCAAGATATACATATATATAAGCATGACATGCATATGGTTTATTATAGTTTTAATACGTTTCTGCAATATTTTGAAAGAGACGCCCCTGTCAAGGGCGCTAATTCACATGAAACGACCCTTCCCCGGTCGTCAATTTAATATTTGACGCCCTGTACCCAGGCGTTAATTTCAGTTAATCATTAATTAACCCTGTTAAGAACTGATTCTATATGAAATCATGATTCACATTAATGCATGATCCCATATCTCCCAATCCATTGATTTTACTGTCATGACTGTTCGTTCATGGTATATTCTCCCCCATGAAATTCCTGCATGCTGAAATTATTACTGCCCTTAAAATTCCCTGCAGAAACTTTAAGTAACGACCTGGACCAAGTCGTTTTCGACACGTTAACGCCCCACCATAGGGCGTAAATTGAAAAGAAATGCCCCTTCCTAGGGCGCGTATATGTTAAAAAATTCTGAAAATAAATATTCTGTAAAAATTGAATTAATGAGTAACGCCCCTGCCCAGGGCGTGTTTTGGATAAATCCTGAAAATTATTTATATTCTGTCAAATATGTAAATAATAAGACGCCTGCTTCTGCAGTCGTCAAATCTTGAACAAACGACCCTGACCAGGGCGCGTTTTAGATAAATTAATGAAATATTAAAATTCTGCAAAATGGAAACATGTGTAAACGCCCTTCTGTTAGGCGTTAATTACTTGATAAACGACTCTGATTAAGTCGTTATTTTACTGTAAAACTGATTTTCCACTGTTTCTGTTAACCGATGGTTTCATATGTTATATAATATATATATCGGCACTATTCTCCACTCCGTGAGTATAGTCCCATGTTTCATATTGTTTCATCGATCACACTCAACTCTCATTGACATACAAGCTCTCCATTGGACATTCCGTTCCTTTGGACTAGCGAGTTAGTCATAGAGACCTCCGTAAGACTCCTCGAGCCTTGGATTCCCTCAAGGCCGACTGAGCTGGTTGTACCCTAAAAACCCATTACACAATTAATGCCATGTCAATCTAAAGAAACATGGTATACCGGCCCTTATGATTATACAAAGAGTATATCATGAGAATTTCTTAATAGAATGATGATATCATGCCATATCATGTTGTCCTTGTAAAAATCTCAATTCTATGATAAGAATGAGGGTATCTTACCTTTGATATACTGTTCATGTGGACCTCAATTCTATATATAGAATGTCCATATCGATTTGTCATGGTACCTAAGTTAAGGGAACCTAATTCCACCCAGTTTATCGACATGTCATGATTTGTATGCTTTGCGTGGATTTTATCGCCAGTATGTCCTTACTCAAGGGTCTTGCCCTTGAATTCCATGAAAATCTTATCTTATCATCCTAATTAAAGCTTGTTCTTGGAACTCCTTATTGGCTATAAACTATCGTGGATGTCCAGATCTATCATGAATACTGTGCATATAGGGCCCGATCTGGTCCTGGGAGGAGCGCCCGAAAGTACTAGTGCCCATTGGAGTTTTAATGATAACGGTGTCTAGCATTGCACCGGAGTACTCTTTATCTTGATCTTTGGCATTCCACGATCTCTCTTTTCTTGCGTGCGTGACTTGACTTGCGTGACTTTACTAGCGTGGCCCGACACGGGCAATGTACTTGCGTGAAATAGCCAATAATCTATAAAGTCTCTCATGAATACTTCTTGATTAATACTCGCTTGGATGTTTTGCACGACGTGTTATTCTATTGATCAGTTTATTTCACTTGCTCAGTTATTTATACATGCATAGCCCTATTGCATAAACATGTGAAAACTTGTAATTACTTAAACCCATTGCTAGTTCTTGAGATATAATTTCTACTGAGCGTTCGCTCACTCCGTTTTATTCCAACATTTTCAGGTAAGCAGGTAGCTAGCAAGACCGAGACCCACACGGGCGGGACAAGTGTGCAAGCGAGCTTCGGAAACTAGTGAACCGAGTCTTTTATCTTTCTTGAGTCTAGATAGTGTTGTCTAGCTAAGTCAGCTTGGCGTCTCTTATTCAGTTATCTTGTCTAAGTCTGTTAGTATGTCGTTATCTTCTTTCCATTATGTTGAAGTCTCCAAGATGGACAACAAGTTCTTGTAAGAGATTCATATTAGAAATAAAATTTCTATTGTTGTTCAAAATTATCTTGGTCTTATGTGATTGCTCTTGATCATTCACGACTGTTTAACTGCCACGTTCCGAGCAAACGACACGTTCCGCTGCTATCGGTCCGGGGCGTGACAGAGGTGGTATCAGAGCTTCGGCTTTCTTATCCTCCAGTTATTAGGTTCTAATGACAGGTTAATTAAGCATCCTTGTCAGTCATATCAGAGCTTCGGCTTTCATATCCTCCAGGTTAAGTATCCTTGTCTGTCATATCAGAGCTTCAGCTTTCATATCCTCCAGGTTAAGTATCCTTGTCTGTCATATCAGAGCTTCAACTTTCATATCCCCCAGTAATTTGGTCCTAAGGATAGGTTATCCTTGTGGGTCATATCATAGCTTCAACTTTCACAATCATTAAAGTTTCAATGATAGGTCAAGTATCCTTGTCAGTTATATTAGAGTTTCCGCCTTCAAAATCCTTAGATTGTTAAATCCAGGTTATAGGTCGAGTATCCTTGTCAGTCATCCTATAGGAATTCCGTGAGAAATGGGTAGAACTTGGGGTTAAAGTTATAAAAGAAAGATAAAGTATTTACATTTCATTAACACTAAATCTTGAGTCAATAAATTATCCCTCCACTCATCCTTGCAGGAACCTAGATAAAATGGAAGCCTCTAAGCCGAGCCTTGTTCATGAAATGATCTTGGTGGATGTCCAAGTTTACGCGAGCCTTGTCAGGAGAGTTCAAGAACTAGAGAAAGTAGTGGAAGAAAAAGAAAGAGTTGAAGGGAAAGATCAAACAAATAACTCCGAAAGTTTTGCCGTTACAAGAAAAGAATAAATGAGGAAGATATTTCACAAAGGTGTAAGAAATGCCAGAAATGTAAGAAGTGTAATAAGTGTAATAAGAGGGAAACTTCGGCGGATCGCCCGCAAGATAAGTGTAAATCTTGTGGAAGATATGGTCACAAAATGAAGGAGTGTTGGTGGAGTTCGGGAGCATGTCTGCGTTGCGGGAAGTTAGATCACAAGATAGCGGAATGCCCCAAGAAGCCTCCAAAGGAGTTCAGAATTTTACCAAACTTGCCAGAGGGAAAGTTGCGGAAGGTACCCCTCACCCTTAAGCCTTAATTAATTCTATACCACTCGATATATCTAGATTTCTGTTACGCTTTATAGTAGTCCCCCATGGTAAGTAAAAGATAATGTGAATTTGGGGACTAAATTCTTTTAAGTGGGGGAGGGTGTAGCAACCCTGATAAATGAATATTTGAAATGAATTAAAATATATATATATAATACAGATAATAAGAAGAGGGTTAAATGGAGGAATAAAACCTAAGATGCAAATAACGCCTCTCATTAAGGCGTTAATTTAATAATAAACGCCTCTATCAAAGGCGTTATTCAAGAAGTGACGCCCTCACTACACGGCGTCAAATTCCAACGTCAAAAAAAGGTAAGGCCAAGAAACGCCCCAATCTTGGGCGTGTTTTAAAGAAAAGAACGCCCTTACACAATGCGCTTATTAAGAAACGACCTGAAGTAGGTCGTCAATTCAAGAATCGACGACCTGACCAAAGTCGTTAATTCCATTCGTGAACCGTTCGACCCAGGAGCTTATCTAGGGAAGGATTATGTTAATCTAGTAAGTGTTTACTAGGGCAAGGACTCTAATAGGGATATATTACCCTCACTCAAACACTACCCCTATTAGAAATACCAAAATCCTATAAATAATCGTTCGATCTAAACCCTAAGCTATTTGACCAATCGAACTTCACAGGTACGTGAAGAACATCAAGTTCTTCTATTTTTCTTCTTCTGTTTCTTTCATTACGAACGTAGTATGTGAAGAACTAATGTTCTTCATCTATCTCTCTTCTTACAGGTTAAGAAGCCCCTACGATCTGAAGAATAACAGAGCCCTTTCATCCGGGTGAAAAGATCTTTTCTTCACTTTTGACGTGAAGATCAGATTTCAAAGAAACTGATACAGTTTCTTCGTTTCTCTTATAGGAAAGCTGCAGTAGAAGCCTCTTCATCAAAGCCATCATCCGGTTGCTGCTGCTGTTATTGAGTTGCAGTTGAAGCTTCAGAGTATAGCTTCTCACCAAATCCTTCAGAGTTCATCTTCAAGTCTTCAGGTAGGTTTTCTCAAGTTATGGTAGCCCAAACAAAATTAATGCAAGATATACATATATATAAGCATGACATCCATATGGTTTATTATAGTTTTAATACGTTTCTGCAATATTTTGAAAGAGACGCCCCTGTCAAGGGCGCTAATTCACATGAAACGACCCTTCCCCGGTCGTCAATTTAATATTTGACGCCCTGTACCCAGGCGTTAATTTCAGTTAATCATTAATTAACCCTGTTAAGAACTGATTCTATATGAAATCATGATTCACATTAATGCATGATCCCATATCTCCCAATCCATTGATTTTACTGTCATGACTGTTCGTTCATGGTATATTCTCCCCCATGAAATTCCTGCATGCTGAAATTATTACTGCCCTTAAAATTCCCTGCAGAAACTTTAAGTAACGACCTGGACCAAGTCGTTTTCCACACGTTAACGCCCCACCATAGGGCGTAAATTGAAAAGAAACGCCCCTACCTAGGGCGCGTATATGTTAAAAAATTCTGAAAATAAATATTCTGTAAAAATTGAATTAATGAGTAACGCCCCTGCCCAGGGCGTGTTTTGGATAAATCCTGAAAATTATTTATATTCTGTCAAATATGTAAATAATAAGACGCCTGCTTCTGCAGTCGTCAAATCTTGAACAAACGACCTTGACCAGGGCGCGTTTTAGATAAATTAATGAAATATTAAATTCTGCAAAATGGAAACATGTGTAAACGCCCTTCTGTTAGGCGTTAATTACTTGATAAACGACTCTGATTAAGTCGTTATTTTACTGTAAAATTGATTTTCCACTGTTTCTGTTAACCGATGGTTTCATATGTTATATAATATATATATATCGGCACTATTCTTTACTCCGTGAGTATAGTCCCATGTTTCATATTGTTTCATCGATCACACTCAACTCTCATTGACATACAAGCTCTCCATTGGACATTCCGTTCCTTTGGACTAGCGAGTTAGTCATAGAGACCTCCGTAAGACTCCTCGAGCCTTGGATTCCCTCAAGGCCGACTGAGCTGGTTGTACCCTAAAAACCCATTACACAATTAATGCCATGTCAATCTAAAGAAACATGGTATACCGGCCCTTATGATTATACAAAGAGTATATCATGAGAATTTTTTAATAGAATGATGATATCATGCCATATCATGTTGTCCTTGTAAAAACATCAATTCTATGATAAGAATGAGGGTATCTTACCTTTGATATACTGTTCATGTGGACCTCAATTATATATATAGAATGTCCATATCGATTTGTCATGGTACCTAAGTTAAGGGAACCTAATTCCACCCAGTTTATCGACATGTCATGATTTGTATGCTTTGTGTGGATTTTATCGCCAGTATGTCCTTACTCAAGGGTCTTGCCCTTGAATTCCATGAAAATCTTATCTTATCATCCTAATTAAAGCTTGTTCTTGGAACTCCTTATTGGCTATAAACTATCGTGGATGTCCAGATCTATCATGAATGCTGTGCATATAGGGCCCGATCTGGTCCTGGGAGGAGCGCCCGAAAGTACTATTGCCCATTGGAGTTTTAATGATAACGGTGTCTAGCATTGCACCGGAGTACTCTTTATCTTGATCTTTGGCATTCCACGATCTCTCTTTTCTTGCGTGCGTGACTTGACTTGCGTGACTTTACTAGCGTGGCCCGACACGGGCAATGTACTTGCGTGAAATAGCCAATAATCTATAAAGTCTCTCATGAATACTTCTTGATTAATACTCGCTTGGATGTTTTGCACGACGTGTTATTCTATTGATCGGTTTATTTCACTTGCTCAGTTATTTATACATGCATAGCCCTATTGCATAAACATGTGAGAAATTGTAATTACTTAAACCCATTGCTAGTTCTTGAGATATAATTTCCTACTGAGCGTTCGCTCACTCCATTTTATTCCAACATTTTCAGGTAAGCAGGTAGCTAGCAAGACCGAGACCCACACGGGCTGGACAAGTGTGCAAGCGAGCTTCGGAAACTAGTGAACCGAGTCTTTTATCTTTCTTGAGTCTAGATAGTGTTGTCTAGCTAAGTCAGCTTGGCGTCTCTTATTCAGTTATCTTGTCTAAGTCTGTTAGTATGTCGTTATCTTCTTTTCCATTATGTTGAAGTCTCCAAGATGGACAACAAGTTCTTGTAAGAGATTCATATTAGAAATAAAATTTCTATTGTTGTTCAAAATTATCTTGGTCTTATGCGATTGCTCTTGATCATTCACGACTGTTTAACTGCCACGTTCCGAGCAAACGACACGTTCCGCTGCTATCGGCCCGGGGCGTGACAGAGGTGGTATCAGAGCTTCGGCTTTCTTATCCTCCAGTTATTAGGTTCTAATGACAGGTTAATTAAGCATCCTTGTCAGTCATATCAGAGCTTCGGCTTTCATATCCTCCAGGTTAAGTATCCTTGTCTGTCATATCAGAGCTTCAGCTTTCATATCCTCCAGGTTAAGTATCCTTGTCTGTCATATCAGAGCTTCAGCTTTCATATCCCCCAGTAATTTGGTCCTAAGAATAGGTTATCCTTGTGGGTCATATCATAGCTTCAACTTTCACAATCATTAAAGTTTCAATGATAGGTCAAGTATCCTTGTCAGTTATATTAGAGTTTCCGCCTTCAAAATCCTTAGATTGTTAAATCCAGGTTATAGGTCGAGTATCCTTGTCAGTCATCCTATAGGAATTCCGTGAGAAATGGGTAGAACTTGGGGTTAAAGTTCTAAAAGAAAGATAAAGTATTTACATTTCATTAACACTAAATCTTGAGTCAATAAATTATCCCTCCACTCATCCTTGCAGGAACCTAGATAAAATGGAAGCCTCTAAGCCGAGCCTTGTTCATGAAATGATCTTGGTGGATGTCCAAGTTTACGCGAGCCTTGTCAGGAGAGTTCAAGAACTAGAGAAAGTAGTGGAAGAAAAAGAAAGAGTTGAAGGGAAAGATCAAACAAATAACTCCGAAAGTTTCGCTGTTATCAAGAAAAGAATAAATGAGGAAGATTAAATCTAGGACTGGCCACTACTCTCTACTACTCTCTACTACTTTTCACATTCCACTCTTCACTGTTCTATACTCTACTTGTTGTTACCTACTTGCTGTTACTTGGACGTGGAAATGAAACTACACACGTGCTTGACATGACTTGAATTATCTCGATATGGCCAACTCTTTATCGTTATCTCCTGTAGTAAATTCTTGTCTTTGTTATTCCTCTTAAGTATTACCATTCTGTTCCTTTATATTTCTTGACCTTGCGAGATCTTTAATTTTTGTTTCATTATATCATCATTATCCTTTTATTGCATTATCCTTTGTAGCATGATATTTTGAAAATGTAATTAAACTGCTAATCATTTATACCTATCTGTTATTTCCTACTGAGCGTTAGCTCATAGTTGTTGTTTCCCCCCTTTCCAGGCTTTTCAGGTGACGCGCTTACCGGTGGAGAAGGGCAGGAGTGATGTTTTGAGTGTATCAGTTAGTTGTGTTTAGAGGGTGTTGTGCTTCAGCTTTGTTATTGTGATTTAGAGTTGTTATCCCAGTTGTATTGAGTTGATTTGAGGATTATGTACCAGTTATGTTTTGTTTAATGGTCAATAAGTTATTTCCATTTCTTAGCATTTGTATATATTTAGATTAGTTCTCTCTCTTTCCAGCTCGTTTCTAACTGTACGTCCCGATATTCCGCGTCGGGGCGTGACACAGCCACAAATGAGATTGTTTTCAATTCAAAGCTTTTCTTGGCTGTTGGATTAAAGCTGAGATCTTCGTTTTTGAAATTAACTTTAGACCCCAACAGAGCATTCAAATTTTATGTTCCTTGGGTCATGTTTTCAATGATTTTCTGTTTATCCTCATTATCTTTTTCAGATTTTTCTATTGTTTTCTTCAATTCATTATTAACACACAACACAACATCATATTTCTCATTTACCATTTTCATTTCATTCTCACATTTCTGCAATTTAAGTTTCAATTCATCAATGTCATTTTTCAGCATTTCATTTTCTTCTCTAGCATCAGTCAAGGTAATTTTCATGTCATCAGATTCATCACAGGTTTTCTTTAGTATATCATTCTCAGTTTCAAGATAGGCAACTCTATTAGACAGAGTAGTGTCATTCATGAGAGAATTAACTTTCTTCCTTAAATGTCTATTTTCTTTTCTGATGTCATCAGCTTTATCTAACAAATCACCATATGCATCCTCCCAATCAGTAATAGTATAATGTTCAAAAGGAGAGGATACCTCATCAGCTTCTTCTTCATTGTCACCATCTTTAGTCATCAGGCAGATTGGCTTTTCTTCATCTTCTTTTTCGGAGGTACAGCTCAAGGTGCCCTCGTCCTCATCGCTCCAGGTACTCACCATTACTTTTCTATTAGGATTCTTTTTCTTGGCTTTCTCCTTAAACTTCTGGAGCTCTGGGCAGTCTGCCTTCATGTGGCCCGCCTCTCTGCAGTGATAGCAAACAGTAGTATCAATTTTCATTGCAGGATTAGATTTATACCTAGTTTGCCTTCGGCCACCATACTATCTTCTGCCGAAATTTCTTCCTTCCTTTCTCAAAAACCTTCTGAACTTTCTGGTCAACATTGCTAATTGATCTCCTTCGAACTCTGACCCAGAGATACTCTGATCACTGGACGATCCACTGTGATTGGATCGACTGGAGCTAGCTTTCAGAGCGATTGGTTTCTTCTTCTTCTCCAGCTCTTCGGTCTTCGGTAGATTCATCTCGTAAGTCATCAATGAGCCAATCAACTCATCAACCTTAGTGTTCTGTAAATCCCTGGACTCCTCGATAACAGTTGCTTTGGTGTGCCAAACCGGAGTCTGAGATCACAGAATCTTCCTGACAATCTTGTAGTCAGAATAAGTTTTCCCTAGACTTCTAAGACCATTGGTGATTATCGTGAGGTGTGCGTACATCTCTGTAATGGTCTCGATGGGCTTCATTCTGAAAGCTTCATATTCTAAGACTAGAAGATTCGCCTTGGTCTCCCTCACCTGCGAGGTCCCCTCATATATTACCTCTAGTTTATCCCACATCTCCTTTGTAGTCGCACATGATGAAATCCTAGAGAACTCTGTGGGGGTGAAGAGCACACTCAATTGCGTTCATGGCGCTCCAGTTGAGAGTGAACTTTCTGATTTCCTCTTTCGTCCGAACATCCCCATTCGGGTGCAACTCAAACGGTCCTCTGCTTACCACCTTCCAGATTTCATAGTCCTTCGCTCTCAGAAAGACTTGCATATGGTTCTTCCAGTATGTTTAGTTAGATCCATCGAAGTATGGGGGCTTGGTGGTAGAATGTCCCTCAGCAGTCGACCCTCTAGCATCCATGGCCATTTCCTCTTTAGGATGTTGATCCCTGGAAAAGAGTTAGGCTCTGATACCAACTGAAGAGTGATCTAGAGGGGGGTGAATAGATCAATCACCCAATAAAAATTACCACAACAGCTACTAGTGCGGAATTAAAACAAGCTACTACAGGACGGTCTGAAAGTACTCAATCGCGACCAAAATATAACTAGTCAAGTAGATCAGTCCTTATGCGATCCTAAACAACCATCTACTGAGCGATGAACAGAATGCAATAATGAACACAAGTCACAAAGCAATCGCACAGTAGACAAGGGGTTTTAGGGGGTTCAACCTCAATCCAGAGGTCTACATCCACCCCACACTCAAACCAGAGTGTGGCTTCACTGTTGTCTCACAGCTTGCCGTTGATCCATAGCTTCGGGGAATTTCTTCACTACAATCTGTTGAGCATTACAGCTTCGCTATCCAGAGGAATCCACCTCAGCCACTGAGGATTACAGCTTTACCTCTGCTGACACACAGCTTGAACAAGAGTTTCAAAGATGAAATGAAATAAAGCAAAAAATCAGGAAACCCAAACGGGAATGTAGCTCAACAACGAGCAAGATCAGCTCCGGTTCTGAACCTGGAGACTGATGATAAACACTCTCTGAAATTCTTATCTCCAAGCTCTCTTTCCTTTTCTCTTCTCAGATATGCTCTCTATCAATCTGGATCGGCCTTTTTCTTTTTCTCACTCGACTTCTTCTCCCAATATTACACTCTAACTCTTCTGCCGTGATCACTCCTCTTGAACGAGCATCTCCTTATTCATAGGCAGCAACAAAGAGGTAGGGCACGTGCTCACCACGATTCCCGCCCAATTACCTTATCCAGATCTGACATTCCTAGGCCACGTGACAGCATCCCAGCTAGACTACTTTCCACGTGTCACGATCCTGGCACATCTTCAATTCTTGGATCACGTGCCTTTTTTAACTTCCTCGAATAAGTATCTTGTCAAAGTATCAGACTTAATGTCAGCTTATGATAGTTTTATAAGAGATAAAGAGATTGAACGGAGTTGAAATATAGTCAGAACTGAAGTGCACAGACTCAACACATCATTTGATTATATGTGCACGGACTTAATGTACACGCAGCACACATATGCACAGACCTTCTATGCTGTGCGATACTGATGTGCACAGACTCTGCTAAACATAAGGCGTAACATGCATAGACATATTATGCAGTATGCCTTGACTTGCATCGACACAAGACTTACAGACTACTCATGCACAGACAAGCCAATGAAGTGTGTGCAGACTTTATGTGCACAGTGCAAGAGTTGCACCGACTTGATGGTGTGTGACAGCGATTGTTGCACCGACTTCGTGAGCCTAGATCTCGCATGCACCGACTTGGTCGCGTGCAGCAACGACGATTGCACCGACATGATATCCCTTGGATGCAAGCATGCACAGACTGTGTTTGCATGAGACGCACATATGCACGGTCTTAGTCGCGTACAGCCACAAAGATTGCACAGACTTGATGTATGCATGCATAGACCTTATTTAGTTGAAATGCAGCATATGCACAGACTCAATACATGGTGAATTTAGTGTTGCACCGACTCTATTCTATGCACAGATTCAGTATGAAGATGTGGACATCATTTATATGACAATCTGACAGATGAAATTCATCAAAATACACACATCATCATATCCACATAAAGTTGAAAAAGTCAACTCTTCAGTCAACTAGGTTAAACTAAAGTGATGTCATCACTCAAACTTATTCATCATGTTGCCAATCATTTAAAACAATTTAGCCCAAAGTAGTACACATACTGCTTATCAATCCTGAGGAGATTCAACATTCTCCCCCATCATACCATCTCAAAGGATACCCAACATCTATGTGGTGGACACCACCACACAAGGGGTTGAGCCTTCCTCTCAAACTCAACCCATCACTCAACACACATCAGGGGAATCTTCCCAGTCCTTTAGTTTGAATGATCTCATTAATGCTCTGTCCTAGTTGGATGATACCCAATGTCAAGCGGTCCAGGCCACTCTTAAAAGGAAATTTGTCCCTTCTTCTTCGTCAAATCCCCCTCAGGCCACGGGTGGCCTTCAAATCAATGCCTCTAATGACCAGGCGGTCTCACAAAAAGTTCCATCTCGTCCACGAACTCTTGTTGTTTTTGCGCCGGCCCAACCGGCAAGCCATTCCATGGTTAGGTTGCAACACCTCCACCTCCTTAATTTTTGAGAAGGCCTATGCCAAACCCTTTTCCTACTAATCCGGCCCCAGTCGAGTCCGACACCAATACTCTTCTCCTCCAAAAGATTGCTAGTATGGAGGAGCAACTTAAGAAGGTCACAGCACGCAAGAATGCTTCAGAGATTACTCTCCCTACTCTCCCGGTCTTCCACTTGCCTCCGTTAGAGATGCCTAACTTCAGGCGTTATAATGGAATGGGAAACCCGTTCATTCACTTGAAAGACTTCATGTATGAGGCATCATTCTGGCAGGATAATAAGACCTCTTGGGCTTATCTATTTACAAGGTCTCTTGATGGCCCGACCCTTGAATGGTTTTACTCTATTGGGTTCCTTGCGCTCCCTCTTTGTTCCACTCCTTTCTTCCTCCAATCACGATCTCAAACTCCTCCTTGATGTAGATGATATCCACGTTTTTCTCCAGCTCCTCTCCTTTCCCTCTTTCTTTTCCTACAAGACAAAGAGAAATGTTAGCACATTAGGGTTCCTCATCTCCAAATTCGGAGCTCACAACAATATATATAGATGAGTGACTAAAAGAACCAAAAACCCCTCCCAAAGTATGTTAAAAACATCCATTTAGGTCTAGGAACCAATGGGGGTGTTTTGGTAAGGTTTGATAGGGTTTAGAAAGAGTTTTACGCACTCCCAGAAATCCCGACCAGAAAGGGTCGACCCTCGGGCAGACAGAGGTCGGCCGGGGCCAAAATAACATACCAGAACTCTGCAGACACCCCAAAAAGCCTTCTGTCAAGTCTAGATTGCCTAAGGGTCGACCCTATGGGTCGACCCCTGCCAGTAGGGGTTAGAAAAGGGTGTTAAACCAGCAAAAATACATGGGAAACTAAATGATTAAATGTTACCAAGTCCCATGATGATCAACCATGATTTCTTGCCCTGAAAAACATGATGAAATGAGAGGTTAGATCGAAATCATAATATTTGGTTCATGCATCAACATATGGAGCTAGTTTTGAGTCCAAGACCCAAAAGACATGAAGTATTATAATGAAAACATTAGCATGAGGCACATAATTGCTTTGAACACATTTTCATCTCAAGAACCTCCTCAAGAATATGCATAAAATACTTTGAAACCATTAAGTCCTCAACTAGCAAATGAAATCAATTGAGAGCATGACTAATGAATCAACCCCAATCTAAGCACATTGAAATTCATTTCCAACTCAAGCAAATGTATACCTTGATCACTTGATGTTGAGCCAATCCACACATGAAGATCATATGCAGTGGAAACATGATGAATTGCAGCCACAAGCACAGATAATACACATAATTCCAATCCATGTTCTTCACAAATCAAAATGATTTAAGCAAGTCACACATGGGTTCCAAGTTTAATCAAGAAATTCAGACATTATCCAAAGACATCCAGATTTGGTCCATTCAAACAAAATTTCAACAAGTTTTATGAGAATCACATTAGCACATGTGAAAAGCTCAATAACCTCATTTGAAAAGCCAATTTACCTCTATCAAACCTCAAAATCAAACTACCAAGCATTGAACTAAGGTGATGGCTCATGGAAATCCACATAAACATAAACTCATACCAAGGATCCAAGGGATTGTAAACAAGAGTTGAAGCTTACCATGGACCCATGAGTTGTTTGATAAAATTCACCCTTGGGATCCATCATAATGTGGGGAATATGAACCAGCACATTCTGACATGAGATTCTCAACCATCAGAATGCATGATAACATTAGAAACAATATCCATTTGGAAAATCTGAAAACTTCATGAACCACACTTGAATGATATGCATGAGAGCATCAAATTAGAATAACATCCAATGAGACTTTTGAAGAACCAAGGGATGTGCTCATGAAAACCCAAGCATTTTACACCAATAAAGGGTCCTTGAAATCCTGAACAAGAGACAAGGCTCAAGGGCCTTGTGACCTTCTATGAAAACATGATTTCACCAATGAAAAACATCATGTATGAAGTGCATCAAGAAGTAAACATGGTGATGATGATGCACATGATGAAAGCAATCCAGAAGAGGTCGATGCAAGTCCAGATGCAGGTCAGTGCATGTGAAGAATAAGTGAGATAACCTGCAAAAGAAGATGCAACATGTGATCATCAAGATCAAGATGAACAGTGCATATTTCCACAAAACATACACAGAAAATTTTCACTTTAAAACATACGAACAACACACAATATATTGGAATCATCAGAACCATTGTCAAAGATAAAGAGGGGGCGCACAGAACCCAACAATCTCCCCCTTTTTGATGATGATAATATATTATGACCACAAAAACTCTCTCCCCCTTTGACATTATTAAAAAGTGGGGGACAAGGTGAACATACGTGAAAGTGCAAATAAAAATAGATAGATATTTAAAACCAGTGGGGCATGAACCTCCCATGAAAGGAAGGTGTGAGCATTATGAACAACCATGAAACTAAGAACATGTGTGAAACTCTAAACATGTATTTAGAACTGAATTTGGAAATTTGAAACTATATGCAGAGTGTAAGACTAAGTTATGCACAAAATGTATGGTGCTCAAAAGCACGTTATTTTTGGGAACAAAAGATGTGCACTCGAATTAACACATGTTTTAACACATGTTTTAACTATATGCAGAGTGTAAGACTAAGTTCATCCCATGAAATCTGCATATATTGTTGCTCAAAAGCACGTTATGGTGCTCAAAAGCACGTTATTTCATGGGATGAATATGTGCACCGACCTTGTTAATATATGCACTGACCTTATCCTTGTGTTTTACACAATGTGCACGGACCGTGGCCTTGTATGCATCAACTTTAGTAGTTCATATGTACTAACATGTTCAATGCTTTATATTCAGAAATCATCATGTGCATTGAAATGTGTTGACAAGCTTGATTGATGATATTAAGAGCTATCAATGAACTGAACTTAACTTCTTGAATTGCATGTCAATTACATATTTGATTTCAATGTGAATGTGGACAGTTTTGGATTGAAACTAAAATTTAGGACTGAACTGTCGATCCATGAGAGGAATGCATTTCATTCTACTCCAATGCATGTTTTTCACTTGGCTAAATCAAGTTTTCAAAAATGGGTTGAAAATGGCTTCTTCAAGTGGTTTGACTCATAACTCTCATGATTTGAACTTCTTGAAAGTGCAGGTTTCAATATGCCCTCAAATCTTTGAATCCATGGTAAGAATTTATGTTTGAATATATTTCCATGCGTTTAGAAAGGGCATGATTCATGTTTAATGATTTTTGGATATTTTTTTGATGCTTAAACTTGCCTAAAATTGGTGTTTTCTAGACCTTTACTGCAAGGGTTGACCCTCCCTAGGCCATGGGTTGTCTGCACAACAGATAGTCCAGGCAGTGAAGAGTGTCGACACTTCTGCTGGTGCTGTTTCATGCATGATATTTGCTCAAGTTTGATCATGATGAAAAATTGTCATATGGCATACTCATATTGCTTGGCAAAGTTGGTTTTTACTTGTCCTCGAAAAACTGGGTTTTCAAGTGTCCTCACGTATTTTGATACTAAAGATTTCATGAAAGTTGTTCAAACATTTTATTTGTTTAAACTTCTATGCTTTCATAGGATTAAACCTTTCTATAAGCTCACGTTGATCTTGGTGAAACTCAGGACAATGGTATACTTGAATTGCATTGTGAATGTCTTATTTAACCAACTCTTCAAATGGTTCTCTACATGGAGTTTACCAAGATCATGCTTGTTTAGCATGTATACATCAACTGTGGTTTGGGATTCATAATGTAGGCTGAAGTTTGGTGTTAGTTGCTCTTTTAGCATTCATTCAACTCCTTAACTTGATATTGCTATCTATGGTTCAGGACAGGAAGGATAAAAGTCCAAGTGTTTGAATTAATGCCAAAGGTAAGTTTGATTTGAGTGAATTGGTTGTGGAGACTAGAAAGTGAAGGATTGACTTATGTATCACCTTCTATCTTTGAGATCATGGTAAGAATTAAATTTTGAATGCATGTCATTCTATTGTTTATGAATGGGTTTTAATGGTGTGTTATTTGTTTTTATTGTTTGGGAATGGTTTTATGGGGTTTCAATAGAGTTTAATTGAGTTTTCACTTTTGTCAGTAAAAGTGTCGACTCTAGGAGTCGACACTTATTTCAGGATGTTATGTCTGCTGCATTGTTTTATAAGTCCAGACAAAAAGTGTCGACTCTATGAGTCGACACTTTTTGTCGTGGTGTTTTGTTTTGTTGAAAACAGAACATGTTGGAAAAAGTGTCGACCCAGTGAGTCGACACTTTTGCCTCATGTCCTGATTTCTTCATCGGGACAGAATCTGCTGAGAAAAGTGTCGACCCCAAGGGTCGACACTTTCTCTAGTTTGTCCGGAACGAGTTTTTCGGATCCGTTTTGAAACCCACTTTTCTTGGTCCGATTGGGGTGGTATATTACCCTAATGTCCTCAGGGTTATACCCTACCATTAGGAGTGCATTTGAGAGTGTTTTAACATGGGCTTTCTGGTCTTTTGTTCACCCATTCGATGCCCTATATGTATGTTGCGATTTCATACGATGGAAATATCCTTGAGCTTATGTTCTTCATTCGTGCTTGCAGGAAAAGAGGAAAAAGGAAGAGGAGGGCACCGCCACACCTAGAGGAGGAAGAAGAAGAAGTGGCGGACGTCAAGACCAAGCCTCATCTACCGACTTGATCCACCTTTGACCAAAGCAGTTGAAGATAGGTTCTCCTTGGGCGTCTCCTACGAACGTAGAAGCTTCCACTCCCCGGATAGATCGTTCGGCGCATCCCATTGTTCCGTTGGACGTGATTTCACTGAAGATTTGAGGGGGATTCTTCTTCTCTCATCTCTATTTATTCATTTCAGCATAGATATCTGTTCGAGGGTTTATTGTATATCTTTCCTTTTCATTAAACCAAGAACACTTGTGTGTGGGCGGAGTTGTATCTCCGCGTGTGTGGGTTTATTGTAGGGAAACACTCCCCGTATGGTGTTGTGTGTGGACGGAGCTACGACTCCGTGTGGTTGTCGTGTCAGGGGTACGTTCCTTGAATGTGTGTGTGTGTGTGCTGCGGTGGCAGCGTGTTGGGGCCAGTCCCCGTGTGGTTATTACTGCGGAAGCAGCATGTGTGTGGTTGGGGTTCGTCCCCGTTTTGCTACGAAAGTAGCGTGTAGTGAAGCCTCACCCGGTTGGGTGAGGGGCGGACGTAGGGAGCCCATCGTGGTCCCGAACCACCTTAAAATCTCGTGTCTCGTGTGATTGCATATGCGTCTGACCATTTCTACTATCTCCCTTCACTGGTCAACTTAGTAGGTTTTAATTCACTGCACATCACATATCGCTTCATCCGTTACCCGTGTGTGGATTAATTTAGTTGTTCAATGCATTTATCATTCGAGTGAGAACGGAAAGGTTGAGAGAATATCTCTTGCATCTCTCATTTATCTTAATCACTTGGGTTTGAGCTAATTAACGTTAGTTAATTTATTTCCATTGTGATTAGTAAGGAAAGTTTTTAAAATCCGCCATCTCGGCAAGGGGACAATTCAACCCCCCCTTCTTGTCCGCCATCTCTCTGGGCCAACAATTGGTATCAGAGCCTCGTCTCTGATTTTCTAGTCGACCTTGCGGTCGTATAGTAAAGATCATTTTGATGATATCTAGTGTGAACTCTATTCCTATCTTTGATGGTTTTGATTATACTTTATGGCTAGAAAAATTTTGTGTTTGGATTACTAGCATTAATCCAAAACTTATGAGCTTAATGACTCATGGTCCTCATGTGTTACCCAAAAATGAGTTGAGATAGACCGATGGGGATAACAGAAAGAATTCTGATAATTTATTTGCTTTGAATGCTCTTAAGGCAGCAGTAAACATTGACAAATTTCCATTTGTTTCCAACTGTAGGTCTGCCAAAGAGATTTGGGATGGGCTAAGCGAAGCCCAAGAAGAAAGCTGGAAGAGTGATTGCCTCGTGGCAAACAAAGAAAATGAGTGCCAAAGCGAGGAAAATTCTAAGGTAAATTCTAACTCTGATTCCGAAGAAGAGGATGAACTTAGCTATGATGAGTTAGTGGATGCTTACGATGAACTAGTTGATAGATACAAAGCATTAAAATCTAAAAATAGAAAAATGAAAAAGAAACTTGATGTGTTTCACATGTTAACTCTCCATGTGCTAAGTGCCTTGAAATTGATAATGCTTGTAATGTTAATTTGTCATGTGGAAAATGTTCTGAGCTTAGGAACTTGAATGAAAGCTTGTTGCATGATGTTGATGTGCATAAAGAAACGGTTTCAATTATGAAAGCTAAGAATGAATCTTTATTGAGAAAGTTTTCAGAATGTCAACATACGGGAGAAGATAATGAGAATCTGAAAGAACTGAATAGTGCTATGTCAGAAAGATTGCTTGTCCTTCAAAAGGAAAAATGTGTGTCTGTTGGCAAATCTGATTGGTTAAGGGAGTTAAGACATGAAATAGAAAGCTTTAAGAACGTGAATGATAAATTTGAATCCAATGAAGCCATGAATAAAATGGTTTATGAAAATGTGAGTTATCAAAATGAAAAGCTTGCTGAAGAGATTAAGTTGAATGATCAAAACAGTCTTCTAGTTGGAAAAATCCACATGTTTGAAAAAGGAAAATATGTAGTTGTTGATAATCTTGAGAACTCTCAAATTTTATAAGAAGAAATTGCAAGCTATAAAACTGTTAATTCTTTGTTGAATGAGAAGCTTGCATTGTGTGAAAAAGAAAGTGTTGAATCTAACTTGCATATCTCATCATTGGAAGATGAGATCAAGAATTTGAATGAATCCCTATCGTTGTATGATAAGCAAAATGAAAAACAGAAAAAGGATGTTGACTGTTTTTGTATGCATGCAGAACCCTCATATGATAAACACAATCATGCATCAAGAAAAGGAAGAAATGTTTCATGTTTTTATTGTGGGAACTTTGGTCACGACATGTACGATTGCTTTTTAATCAAGCTTGATGATGATGAAGCTTTAAAATCAAGAATGAAAATGAATGTTGATTCTAAAAATCATGAGAAACCCATGAAGAAAACTCAAAACACTCATTGCTTTTATTGTGGGATGCATGGTCATATTTTTGAAAACTGTTTTACAAAGAAAAATGATGATGAGTGGTCTTTCAGGAAAATCATCTCTTGCCATTACTGTGGTGGCTTTGGACATAAGATGAACAATTGTTCTTTAATGAAAAGTGGTGAAAAGATGTCCATGAGGAGAAAATCTTTTCATTGTTTTTATTGTGGCCTGAATGGACATTCTATAGATGATTGTATCATATTGAGGGCCGATGATGAATTGTTTACTAGGAAAAATAGGAATTCATCTGTTCGTGTAAGAACTAATCCCTCGAGACCCAAGATGGCTTGGGTACCCAAATTACCAAAATGAGAATTTATTTTGCAGGGGCGCCTTGAGGTCAAGATATTTTAATTAATAAAGGACACTCAAGGTGAGAAAGAAATGTTTGATTTTGAGAACTTCTTTGGTTTGGTTTATGTTGAAGAATCTAAAAAGGTAAAACATGATCTTGGAGAAATATGTTTACAATTCTGCCTCACTGACTCTTGTCAACTGTTGAAATGTTGAGATCTTCCATTTTTATGAGTAGTTGACGTGAATGTTTCTTTTTGAACATCTTGTAAATAATCATAACTCTTGAATGCTTAATCTTGCACATATATGGCTCTTCATACACACTTCACTTTTGTTTTTGTAAATAACAACACACTTAGTTGCATGACACAATTCACACATATCATACACACATTTGCATACTTGTGAATAGGAATAATTTTTCAATCATCTTTTCAAGTTACATGCATACACTTGCATATACTTCATACTCGTGTGCTTGAATGCCATGGTTATTCGGTATATGAAATGGTGTTAGTGGAAGGTTGGATTATGTTCAGTCGGAAGCTTTAACTACGCGTGAGGTAATCTTCGGACCTACGTTCTCCGCCACGTACCGGTAATCAACTTGCTTGAAAATTCCATTTCAGTCTTTGTTTGACTGTAAATAATATACAACCACTTCTTAACTCCTTCTATGACTCATCTCTTGCTAAATGAAATTACATTGGTTTAGACATGTTTGTTACATGGCATATATTAAGGGGGAGATTTTTTTATAACCGTGCATACATTTGGGGGGAGACATTACTGTGATAAGACCAATTCATCTTTTACATTCAATACAACCACCCATACAAAATACACCTTTTTGAGATAATGATTCAATTGAATAAGGATCTCAATTATTCATTTCAACACTCTAGAGGACTCTTGAATCTCTACATGAAAATCACATACCTCCTGAGGAAAAAGCTGTTTACCCCACCAAAAATTTGTATAAGTGGAATGTGGATCCGAGTAGTCGGGAATCCCCCCTGAAATAAAGGAGGAAACTCGCGCCTAAAGGAGAAACTAATCCACATTTAAAATAAGTGTGAGTTGCCACCAAGTAAGCGGGAAGTGCCCCTGAAACAACGGGTACAACTCGCGCCGAAAAGTGACAATATCCATAGTTCAGATAAGTGATAAAACTGAGTAACCGGGAAGTGTCCCTATGACAAAGGATACAACTCGTGTCAAAAGATTAGTCACATCAATTTTAGTAATTAAAAAAAAGTTTGGAGTTATACGTAGCTACCGATATTCGAGCATTGTGTATGAAAGTGTATGGATGAGAAGCTCTTTTTAGTGTTCTTTAGAAAATCTGATTTTCCATATTGATTTGAACTTCATTGCTCAATCTTCACATATGCACCTTGGATTTGATTGTGTGAATGTTCCTTATGAATCAGTCGTTCTTCATTATTTATGCAGTACCTTATTTATGTAAGCACGACATTCTTAGTATTACTCATGCACATCATGTTCTACAATCGATTGTGTAATCCTTACACCCGTTCCGAAGGGACTTGCATGAATCTATATTTAACTATGCATGCTTGAGTGTTTGAATGCTTGATCCGTCTTGTCCATAACGTACTTCATTTCATCTACATGCTTCTCTAGGTTATACTTGTAAATAACATGTTAAATAACTCATTGTCAGTTGGTTTTTGTTCTTGATAATTGGGGGAGAATAACGTGCTCTTGAGCACAATACACTTTGTGCATAGCTTAGTTTCACATTCTGCATATAGCATAGTTTCTTTATACTCATTGTGCATACTTCGATCATACATTTGCATATAGTTTAAAAAATTGAGCATTTGCACTTATTTCACACATCTGCAGATTGCACATAATTCCCAAGTTGAGCACTTGTATACACTCTTGTCATCTTGCATACAACCTTGTCATACATCTAGCATATAATTCAAAAATTGAACACTGCACATCAAATTCCACATTCTTTTTTGGTGGTCATCTTTTTCACACCTTCCACTCATGGGAGGTTAATTGTTGGGTTCGTGTGCTCATGTCTCATTCATTTTTGGAAACTTCATAGTTGCTTCTTAATCCCCCATTTTTTGATAATGCCAAAGGGAGAGAGAGAATTGGATAGCCACAATATATTATCATCATCAAAAAGGAGGAGATTGTTGGGTTCAGTGCGCCCCCTCTTTATCTTTGACAATGGTTTTGATGATTCCAATATATTGTGTGGCTATCCAATTCTCTTTTTGAAGTTTTTCAAATGAATTTCCAGTCATGGAGGTGTGTTCAGGTTCTTTCATTTGATAACTTCAAAAAGAGAATTGGATAGCCACATAATATATTGGAATTATCAAAATCATTATCAAAGATAAAGAGGGGGCGCACTGAACCCAACAATCTCCCCCTTTTTGATGATGACAATATATTGTGGCTATCTAATTCTCTCTCCCCCTTTGGCATTATCAAAAAATGGGAGATTAAGAAGCAGCTGCGAAGTTTCCAAAAATGAATGAGACATGAGCGCATCTCCGCGTGTATATAGCAAAAACCTACTAACATTGAGCAATTGTTGGGTTCAGTGCGCCCCCTCTTTGTCTTTGACAATGGTTTTGATGATTCTAATATATTGTGTGTTTTACGTATGGTTTAAAGTGAAAATAACCTGTGGAAGTCTTGTGGAAAATGTCTTGAGGAAATGAGCTCACATGTTGATATTCTGCCTTGCAGGTTTGGATGTTCTTGGGTTGACTGGCCTTAACAGTTCTCCATGTATATACTTGCATTTGGGTGGCTAGGTTTATTGCTTTAACAAAGTGCCGACATTGAGTTGCTGAGTGTCGACTCTTCCTATGCTTCACATGTTTTGATCTGTGATTCTATCTTGGCTTGGCCTTCCTTGTTCTCATTGTATGGATCTAAATATGATGGTCTTTACTTGTCTTTGCATGAAATTTTGAATGGTCCTAAATGATTAATTCTGCTGCTCATGCTTCATGAATTGAATTGAGCATTTAGTTGGATTTCTTTAAGATTCTCATGGATTTATATTTTTGGAAACTGCAGGAACAAATTGCCCACATTACATTTAATTCCATGGTAAATTGATGTTTGAATGGACTTTAATATGGCTTAATTGAGCTGAATCATGTATAAAGTTCATTGGGTTTAATTCTCCATTGCATGGACTTTGTTCGTCATTGCACGGACCTTGTTCTACATCGCACAGACCTGGTCCACCTTTGCACCGACGCCAACTCTGGGTTTTACCATATTTGCACCGACCTGCTTCAAACATGCACAGACTTTGGTCATATGTGCACCGACCTTGTTAATATATGCACCGACCTTATCCTTGTGTTTTACACAATGTGCACGGACCGTGGCCTTGTATGCATCAACTTTAGTAGTTCATATGTACTAACATGTTCATTGCTTTATATTCAGAAATCATCATGTGCATTGAAATGTGTTGACAAGCTTGATTGATGATATTAAGAGCTATCAATGAACTAAACTTAACTTCTTGAATTGCATGTCAATTACATATTTGATTTCAATGTGAATGTGGACAGTTTTGGATTGAAATTGAAATTTAGGACTGAACTGTCGATCCATGAGAGGAATGCATTTCATTCTACTCCAATGCATGTTTTTCACTTGGCTAAATCAAGTTTTCAAAAATGGGTTGAAAATGGCTTCTTCAAGTAGTTTGACTCATAACTCTCATGGTTTGAACTTCTTGAAAGTGCAGGTTTCAATATGCCCTCAAATTCCCTCAAATCTTTGAATCCATGGTAAGAATTTGTGTTTGAATATATTTCCATGTGTTCAGAAAGGGTATGATTCATGTTTAATGATTTTTGGATATTTTTTTGATGCTTAAACTTGCCTAAAATTGGTGTTTTCTAGACCTTTACTGCAAGGGTAACCCTTGGGGTCGACCCTTAGTGTTTCTACAGCGGACAGAAACCAGTTTTTGGAGCCAGCCTGCAGGGGTCGACCCCAGGGGTCGACCCCAGGGGTCGACCCACTGCCAAGGGTCGACCCCTGAGAGCAAAACCTATTTTTTTGGTTCTGTTTGGCCCTCTATGCACGAGGGTCGACCCCAAGGGTCGACCCATTCTGGACGGACGTTTCCGGAAGTCTTAAAACTTTCTAAACCCTATCAAACTTTACCAAAACACCCCCCAATGGTTCCTAATGTTATTATGGTGTTTTTAACATACTTTGGGAAGGGTTTTGGGGTCTTTTAGTCACTCATCTATATATATTGTTGTGAGCTCCGAATTTGGGGATGAGGAACCCTAATGTGCTAACATTTCTCTTTGTCTTGTAGGAAAAGAAAGAGGGAAAGGAGAGGAGCTGGAGAAAAACGTGGATATCATCTACATCCAAGAGGAGTTTGTGATCGTGATTGATGGAAGAAAGGAGCGGAACGAAAAGGGGAACGCGTGGACGTTCTCATCGTCGACATCCGGCTACCATCCTACTTGGGGCTTAGAGAAGATCTTCTACAACCCCTCTCTACTCATGGGGATTCATTATTACATCGTGTTTGCATCTATTTGAGTCATCTACTTCCGGTTTACAAGGGTTTCCATCCTTTTGGTTGAGCATAGATTAATATTTTGGGCGTTTAATGTATATCTTGTTGTTCATTAAACTTGATATATTATCATGTGTGGGCAGAGTTGCATCTCCGCGTGTCTGGATCTATTGCGGGGTAAGTTTCTCCGAGTTTGGTTGTAGTAGACGGAGCTGCATCTCCGTGTGGCTTTAGTGCCTAGGGTGTGTTCCCTGACGTTGTGTGTGTGTGCTGTAGTGGCATCGTTTTGGGGCTTGTCCCCGTGTGGATATTGTTGCGGAAGCAGCGTGTGTGTTGTTGGGGTTCGTCCCCGTGTTGCTACGTTTTGTAGCGTGGAGTGAAGCCTCACTCGATTGGGTGAGGGGTGAACGTAGGGAGCCCGTCGTGGTTCCGAACCACCTAAAAATCTCTGTGTCTCATGTGATTGCCTGTGTGGTTGTCCATTTCTTCTATCTCCCTTCACAGGTCAACTTGTAGATGTTTATTCACGACACCTCCACACATTGCTACCTCTATTATCCGTGTTAAGCATAAATTTATCTGTGTTGAGCTTGATTTGTTTGATTAGTTGCATTGTTAATTCGAGTGAGATCGAAAAGCTTGAGAGAACTCTTTTAATCTCACATCCATTTAGGGTAATTAACGTTGTTAGTTTTATTTCCGTTGTAATTAGTTGGAGTTGTTTTTAAAATCCGCCATCTCAAGAGAATATGTGGACGTTTTAACACATGTTGAAACTATATGTAGCCGTTTGTCTCCCTTGAAGTCTAGGTCAGAGGAAGTCGAATCTGCAGGGGTGTTGGAGCAGCCGTTTGTCTCCCTTGAAGGCTAGATAGAGATAATAAACTCAAACTTTAAGCCAATCTCAAACAAAAGTATGAAAATGAATAATTTAGATATCCCCTTAATCTTCACACAAGTCGGAGATAAAATAGAAGCATGCTTTAGAACGATAAGAGCATGAGAGAAGAAGTCAGCCCCCTTGTAGAGATGCGCCTAAGTAGGCAACGATGGAGAGAGCAGCGACGGCTCGCCTCCGGCTTCGAGCTTGGGGACTGAGACGCGTTCCTTAGCGGCGTGGATCTTCTTCTCTGGTAGGACAAGCACCTTCTCCTCGTCATTCTCCTTCACCTGCAGCAGATAGGAAGCTATTAGCGCAAAAGGGGTGTCTCTCCTCCGATGGAGATTGAAGCTTCATATACAAGAGGAAAAGACACAATAAAAGTCATAAAGCCTCATGTGAAAACCTTTCTAAACCACACCTTAGGCAAGGATGAAACACTAAGGGTATAGGTGTAAAAACCCCAAGCAAACAGATATTATAATGGGCATTTCGAAACCAATCCGGAAAACCCGTTCCGGACGAACCAGAGAAAGTGTCGACCCTTGGGGTCGACACTTTTCTCAGCAGATTCTGTCCCGATGAAGAAATCAGGACACGGGGCAAAAGTGTCGACTCACTGGGTCGACGCTTTTTCCAACGTGTTCTGTTTTCAACAAAACAAAACACCACGACAAAAAGTGTCGACTCATAGAGTTGACACTTTCTATCTGGACTTATAAAACAACGCAGCAGACAGAACATCCTGAAATAAGTGTCGACTCCTAGAGTCGACACTTTTATTGACAAAAGTGAAAACTCAATTAAACTCGATTGAAATTCCATAAAACCTCATCCAAACATTTAGAACTAATAAGCATGCATTAATAACAAAGTATTGGGATGAATTAAACCACATTCCAACAAGGGCCAAAGAAAGTGATAAGCATCTTGAAATCTTTAACACTTCTAGAAATATCTACATAAGTAACATTATCAAATCACCCAATCCTCAAAAGGTATCACGGCAATGATATATGCATCCAAGCACAAAGTCTTACCATGACTTCAATGGATTAAGAGCAACTTCCACTTTAAACCCGCACTTGGTACAAATAGTCAATCATTGCAATCTTAATGCAGTATAAGTTGAGATGTACAATCATATTGATTTACCTTGATCAGCCAGCATGTACGTGTATTGAAATGCAACCATGTATATGAATTTGATTCATATCCAACCAGCCAATTTAAAACACAAGCAAGCAATCCAACAATTGCTTCGAATATGAGGAGCCAGTTCGAGTTCAAAATATTGATTTGATTTAAAACCTGGAGTCTAAACTAAATTCAGTCAAATTACACATTAAATGCAAGTTGGATCCAAAAGTTCAGAAACAAGCCACATTCGTCTGAACCCATATTGATATGATATATGTTGATGACATGCAGTACAAGAACAATTAAGGGCAGTCCAATGCAATCTGAAAGATCTTCAACCCCATTTGAAAAGTTGACTTAGCCAAGTGAAAAACACGTAATTCAAGATTAATTTAGCTCACACAAACTATTTTTCACAAGCTCTCTTTTCAAATATAGATTCATCCATGGAAAAGCCATTTCCAGATTAAATCAATCATGTCACATATGAAGTGCAAATTCAATCCAATTCAATGTGAAAACCTATATGACATATACATGAATCCATCAGCCTGCATGTTCATATATTCCAATTGTACCACATGGGATTGAAAATGCAATCCAAAGAAAAACTAAATCACACAATCCATGGATAGCAGAATACAAATATTCTTCTCAGTTCATTGAAAACTATCCATGAGTACAAGTTCAGTCCAGAACTTACAGAACAGTGCATATAAAGCATAAATCTAAGCACATGAAGAACCAAGGTCTATACATGTGTGGACAAGGTTAATGCACATTTGAAAGGTCGATGCACATTATGATTCAAATCAGACTAGCTTCTTAGAAGCCCCATTCAAACAATGCTTTGAATAGAAATAGGAATTAGTATAAGCATGATGCTTTTGAACCAAATTTCTTACTCAAAGATAAATGACTACATACCATGCAGCCATGTGAAATGCACCAACAACCTGCCAAAGAAAATGCAACATATTAGCTCATGTGCCACAACACATGAACACATGTATGTCACTCTATACATACGCAACGCACAAAATATATTGTTGTCATCAAAACCATTATCAAAGATAAAGAGGGAGCGCAAGGAACCCAACAATCTCCCCCTTTTTGATGATCACAATATATTGTGGCCACCTGGCCACCAAGATTCTCTCCCCCTTTGACATTATCAAAAAGTGGGGGATCCAGAGGAACAACCAAATAGGAAATTTTAACATGAATGTCGCACGAACCCAGCAATTACCCTACCATTAAGGGAAGGTATATAGACCATGAGCACAAGGCATGAAAAATGGAAGTTTTAAATATGTCCAGATGCTCAATTTTTGAGACATTTTCAAAAAGTATAACCAAACTATGCACAGAAAGTATGACTAACTTTGACTATATGCAAGTGCTATGCTAAAGAGCACATTATTCTCCCCAATTGTCAAGAACAAAAAGCAACTGACAATGGGTTATTTAACATGTTATATACAAGTATAACCTATAGATGCATGTAAATGAAATGAAGCATGATATGAACAGACAGATCAAGCATTCAGGCACTCAAGCACGCATAACAAGATATAGACTCATGCAAGTCCCTTCGGGACGGGTGTAAGGATTATGCAATCGATTGTAGAACATGATGTGCATGAGCAATACTAAGAAGGTCGTGCTTACATAAATAAAGTACTGCATTAACCATGAAAGATGACTGATTCATAAACGACATTCAAACAATCAAATCCAAAGTGCATATGTGAAGATTGAGCAATGACGTTCAAGTCAATATAGAAAATCAGATTTTCTAAAGAACACTAAAAAGAACTTCTCATCCATACACTTTTATACACAATGCTCGAATATTGGTAGCTACATATGACCCCAATTTTTAATTACTAAAAACGGTGTGACTAACCTTTTGACACGAGTCATGCCCTTTGTTTCAGGGGCAATTCCCGGTTACTCAGTTTCGTCACCTTTTATGATGTGGATGAGACACTTTTAGACGCGAGTTGTACCCTTTGTCTCAGGGGCACTTCCCGGCTACTCGGTGTCAAATCACACTTATTTTTATATGGATTAGTTTCTCCTTTCGACGTGAGTTTCTTCCTTTATTTCAGGGGGGATTCTCGGCTACTTGAATCCACATTCCACTTATACAACTTTTTGAAGGGGTGAATAGCATTTTCCTTACGAGACATGTGATTTTCATGTAGAGAATCAATAGTCCTCAAAATTGTATAGTAGAAAATAGTAATTCTCATGAGATTGAATCATTATCTCAAAAAGGTGCATTTTGTGTGGGTGGTTGTATTGAATGTAAAAGATGAATTAGTCTTATCATAGCAATGTCTCCCCCTAAATGTATGCACGGTTATAAAAAAAAATCTCCCCCTTAATATATGCCATGTAGCAAACATGTCTAAATCAATGTAACTTCATTTAGCAAGGGATGAGTCATAGAAGGAGTCAGAAAGTGGTTGTATAAAGTATATACATGCATTCAACCAGAGATTTTCCAATGACTTCAAGCAGATTGATTATCGGTACTTGACGGAGAACGTAGGTCCGAAGACCACCTCATGCGTAGTGAAAGCTTCCGGCAGAACATAATCCAACCTTCCACTAACATCATTTTATATACTGAATAACCATGGCATTCAAGCACACAAGTATGAAGTATATGCAAGTGTATGCATGTAACTTAAAAATATGATTGAAAAATTATTCCTATTCACAAGTATGCAAATGTGTGTATGATATGTGTGAATTGTGTCATGCAAATAAGTGTGTTGTTATTTGCAAAAATAAAAGTGAAGTGTGTATGAAGAGCCATATATATGCAAGATTAAGCATTCAAGAGTTATGATTATTTACAAGATGTTCAAAAAGAAACATTCACGTCAACTACTCATAAAATTGGAAGATCTCAACATTTCAACAGTTGACAAGAGTCAGTGAGGCAGAATTGTAAACATATTTCTCCAAGATCAAGTTTTACCTTTTTAGATTCTTCAACATAAACCAAACCAAAGAGGTTCTCAAAATCAAACATTTCTTTCTCACCTTGAGTGTCCTTTATTAATTAAAATTTCTTGACCTCAATGTAGATTATGAAAAATCCACTTAAGGAAAAAGAAGAATATGGAAAATATAAGGGGATGAATGGGAGCATGCGTAGGATGCTAAGGGGAATGTGATCCCCAGAGGGGTTACCTCAAAGAAAAAGATGATCGCATGTACCTTGTGTTTAGCGTGGGAGATTGTGAATCCTTTCTTCCTCCTTCTACCGGCCGGCCGATGAAGGGGGTTCTTAGCTTTGATTACCTTGCAAGAACACACACAAAGAAAACAATGACAAGAATGGATTAGCCAAAAGGGTGTAGTATCAATGTTCTAAGAATATGAAATCAATCAAATTGAACATGAACACACCTTGTGTGTTTTGATTTTAAAACCCCTAAGAGGAGCAACAAGGTTTGAAAAATATGGATGAATATGCTAATGCAATAATATGTGGTGTGAGATCTAACAAGAACTAGAGGAAAAGAGGATGTGCGATGATGATATGCTAATAGAAAGAAACAACGAAATCAGGCAAACTAAAAGGTGGTTCCTTTCTGCTGTGTGTGCAGCAGTAAAAGGGGAGAGAGGGAGAGCTTCAATATGCAATGGTATAGCAGCAGAAGTTCGTCCGTGGAAGAAGAAGAATCCGCCTGGAAGAAGAGCTTGTTTGGATGAAGAACCTGCAAAACAACAACTCTCTTCTTTGTTCTCTCGTTAACCGTTCTCTCTGCAGCTCTGCTCTCTCATGTTCTTTTTTTCTCTAGCTACTCTCTCTCACGCGAAGAAACCCAGGAGGGGTATTTATAGGGCTAATATCCTTGGAGAACAAGGATTAAAATAAGGTAAAGATCTTTCATCAAGAAACACCCTTCCTAGTCGAACACAAGGCTCAAAATGAGGAAGGAACCATTACTGGAAAGAAGGAGGCGAAAGGGAGACGGAAGTGAAAATGACGACCCCTTGAAGGGCGTCAATTTAAAAATGATGACACGACCAAAGGCGTTAATTAGAATAACGACGTTCATAAAGGTGTCAATTCCTGGATTTAATTATAGAAACAAATAACTTTCCTTATTTAAAATTATGAACTGACGCCTGCCAGACGGACGTCAAATAATCAACGCCTTTAGGAAAGACGTCAATTCTTCAATTTTCATTTTATTTGAAATTTGGAATTTCCAGTAAATCCAAAAAATGACGCCCGTATTGGTAGTCGTCCATTGTTAAAAGAGGCGCCCTTGTCAATGCCGTCAATTTAAAAGACGCCCCCACTTAGGGCGTTAATTCCAAAAAAAGGCAAGAAATCACAATTAATTCATGGAAAATAGAAAAACTTCATATTAAATCAATATTGAAGTCTGCTTTGGGGCGTCATATGATGACATGAGATTTACTCAACATAGCATCAATTTTGGCATGTCTACAGCTGCCCCGCCTTGGCGTCTGCTTTGCAAGGGAGTGAGACGGAATGAAGCGAAAGTGAAACAAGTGGAATGAGGTGGAACGTACTGATAAGTAGATGCCAAGATGTGATGTGACACGCTTCCGACACTAAGCGTTTGGAAATCTTTCCAAGATTCTGAATAAAACAACTCCGGATGATTCCAAGAAAGCATCGATTAGCTGGATAAAGGAGACTAAACTAGATAAACAAAATGTGCGCGAGGGCACGACAGGGAGGCACCATTGGAGAGCGGTTACCAGCCAATGTGGACGTGCTACAACCAAAGTTGATTTGCAGAAAAGTAAAGTGAGTTGAGATAAAGATCCAGCAAAGGGACGATTTTCAAGGGACCAGCCTGAACGGCTTCAAGGAGAATAAAGTACTTGATTTGGAATGGAATATCTCATGTCAACTCAATTAAGTGCGAGCGACCTTCATTATCGGTGAAGCATGAATATTTTCAGCATTAAGCTCAAAGTCCTACATGATGCATGTTGGGCTAAAAGAAAAATTAAAACAAACTAAAATAAAAGATAATCAAGGATAATATTATTAAGCCATCTAGATTTGGTCAAGAATCTAGATCTCTGAGCGGATACTAAGCCGAAGCCCGTTTGTCCATGCATCAACTCAGGAAGTGGAACCATCGTCCCAAACCTTAAATGACTCAACGGCCTATCCGTGTGATCAAGACTCCCCTGGAATTATCACTATTTTTGATGGAGGGGAACTCAAATTCCAAGTTCATCAGAACCACAAGGTCCTTGATATGCTATAATAGCGTAGATACCTTATAGTAACAATGCATACAGGAAGCATACAGGATGATGGTGATAACATGAGCATGTGAGAACTGAGAAATGAGGTGCAATCACCGTGGGGCTTAGATGTTGAGGCCCAGTTGATGGGACCAAGAGCTTCTTAACCTGTACTCAAAATTTTATTAGTCATGATATAAAGATGCATAAAGCATACTCAATAACATTGATTTGAATTTGTGAATTTGTTTTAGAATTTTTTGGGAATTTTTGAATTTATTGAATTTTTATTGGAATTTTGAGAATTTATTGAATTTTTATTGGAATTTTGAGAATTTATTGAATTTTTATTGGAATTTTGAGAATTTATGAATTTTTATTGGAATTTTGAGAATTTATTAAATTTTTATTGGAATTTTGAGAATTTATTGAATTTTTATTGGAATTTTGAGAATTTATGAATTTTTATTGGAATTTTGAGAATTTATTGGATTTTTATGCAACGTACAGACTTTTGGAATGTATAGACTTATGGATGAAGAACGAATGTGTAGACTTAACATTGAGATGTGTAGACTTATGACTTATGAATGTACAGACTTAGCAATGTATAGACTTATGGAATAGAGTGTATAGACTTTGGAACGTATAGACTCAGAGAATGTATGGATTTAGGAACGAATGTATAGACTTGGGGATGTACAGACTTGGTGAAGAGAATGTGGATGTATAGACTTGGATGGATGAAATGTATAGACTTGGTGAAGAGAATATGGATGTATAGACTTGGTGAAGAAAATAGGGATGTATAGACTTCAAAAAATGCAGAGACTTTGACAATGTACAGAATTATGCAATGGACGTATGGACTTATGAAATTTATGGACTTTGGAATGCAATGTACAGACTTGTGAAGGGAATGCTTAGAGTGTATAGACTTGTGCTTGTGAATGTATAGGCTTGAAACGAATGTACAGACTTCAGAATGGAGTGACTTGGGAATGGAATGTAGGCTTGAAACTTGCAACCATGATGCTTAAACTTATGCAAATACTTCCAGGCTTGCACAACCTGCACTTCTATTTGCAGACCTTGGAGCTACAGGCATCGCTTACCCAGACTGCCCTGGCTGGGACAGAGTTGGCGATCCGTGAGCAACGGCTCGTGGAGCTGGAGCGGGCATTGAGGCGGCGAGAGGAGTTGCCTCAGGACGTGGTGGAGCTGCGAGTCACCCTCGAGATGGAGCGGAGAGAGAGTGCTCAGGAGCACGAGGAGCACCAGGCGGAGCATGCGGAGCTTACAGCTTTGAGGGCCCAGCTAGCCGTTACATAGGAGCGCCTATGAGCGACAGAGGAGCGGCTTCAGCGAGGTCGGGAGCGAGCACGAGCTGCGGGGTACAGCTTCGCCGGCTCTACTTTCGTGGCGGGTTCCTCTCTCCGGTAGAGGAGCGAGGCAGAGGATCCGGCTCGAGCTCCAGCTACTTCCCGGGGGTCCATGCCCCCCCCCCCCACCAGTGCCTCGTCGGGAGGACGAGAGTGAGGCAGAGAGTAGGAGAGAGGAGGGTGGAGGCGAGAGCTGAGAGACTTACTTGTACTCCTCCACCCTCACACCTATACTCAGACATTCATGATGTATATATATATATATATGAAATTGAGATTTTTGTTACCTGAGCACTTGTGTTGTTGTGTACTTGTACCTTCTTTTCCTTCTCGCCTTTTACTTTTGCCCTGCGCTTGTAGTTCACACTTGAACAAACAGGTTAATCCATCTGTTCGACTTGGCCCCTTGCTCAATGAGCAAGGGATGTCTTAACTGTGACCTTGATAACGGGTCAAGGGGCCAAGCCTTTAATCAATGAAGGCAAATGATAGATGTAGAATGCGCCATGCAAGTAGGCAAATGCTAACTGGAAATAAAAGATGCAACCAAGCATATGAGAAATAAAGGGCTTGAAATTCTACAAAAAAATTTTGTTATTATTTTATATATATATATATATATTTGTATTTTCATTTTTGAAAGTGGCGCCTTCGATAGGGTTGTTAATTTTGAAAAGAATGCCTATTCTAAGGGGCGTGAATTTTGATTTGAAAAAAATAGCTTTGGAGGTAAGCATAGTATAGAGCTTTGAAACCTTAACCATCATAATCAAAAATTCATTAGACTTTCTCAAGAGACTTAACAAAAGAGTCAACGTGACTTGTACTTAGGCGTTTACTCATATTATCTTGCAGCCCATCCTTCTTAGTCGGTCTTCACCATTCTTCGAGTTCACAACCCACCATGGAGGGAGAAAAGAAAAATGATTAAGAAAGCTCACGAATGGTTTTCAAGAATGGGGCACGCTCCTCCCCTGCCCTTATGCCTGTTGAGATTCGGTCTTTGGCTTAGAGAAATTTTGTTGCTTTTTATGCCCTTATTCATGCATGCTTACGACCAAGGTTTTCCTTGCGGGGACTTTGCCCTCTTGACATGCTTTCTTTTATCATAACTTCCTTTTCTGTTCTTCTTTTCTTAAACAGATAAAGACCTAATTGTACTTGGGCTTTAAGCATTTTGTTCCCTTTTGGGCCCTGACTTCCACTTACTAGGGCGGCGGGCAGGCTTGGTTAGTAACCCCTAACTTGTATTCCTTCTCGTGAGCCGAAAAGAAGAGAATAGGTAAGGCTTTTACATTCTTAGTTTGGGTCGAACTTTCCTCGAATTCCGGGCTGCTCGAGTTTAAGAATAAAGCGTGTAGTGTTCGTGAATTGACCCAAGAGTTAAACCATCGAGATTGAAGAATGAATTAAGGATTTTGATTATTCCGACATCGTGGCCCACGTACCATACCAGCCTCAAAGATTTTTTTCTGCTTGTTTTTCTCTCTTTTTATTGCTTTTTGTTTTTCTTCTTTTTGTTTCTTTTATTTTTCTTCTTGTTATTATTATTTTTTGGTTCAGGGGTAGTATTTCTTCAAATAGAGACCATTCCAGGGATGAGTTAGCTCTTCGCCTTCAGCATTAATCAATCTATAAGCATTGCCAGGATAAACATCTTTTATAACAAAAGGACCTTCCCAGTTAGGTTGGAGTTTTGAACGTGGTCCACCTGATTTTACAAAAATTCTTTTAATTACCATCTCACCGATTTTGAATTTTCTCCCAATCACTTTCTTTTGGTAAAAACGTGAAAGCCTGTTTTGATAAATACGCGCATGCTCGGCGGCGACCAAATGCTTCTCATCTAGGAGTTCCAACTGAGCAAGGAGGGATTCACGTCGTTCATCAATAGAGAACTCCTTGTCCAATTGGACTCGTAGAGAAGGGATAAGAATCTCATAAGGTACTACCGCCTCCATTCCATAAGTTAGGGTGAAAGGGGTCTGCCCAGTAGGGGTACGAATGGAAGTGCGATAGGCCCAAAGAGCTTCCACCAGCTTTTCTCGCCAATCCATGAATTTGTTAGCCTTACACGTTTTCTTGATAATTTTAATCAAAGTTTTATTAGTTGCCTCTGCCTGGCCATTGCCCTGCGGATAATAAGGAGATGAATGATGCAATGTAATGTTATACCTGTTGCAGAGGTCCTGAAGTTCCTGAGAGATGAATTGGGGTCCATTGTCGGTGACGATGGTACTTGGGATGCCAAACCTTGTGATGATATTCTTCATTATGAACTTACAGACAGTTGATGCTTTTATCTCCACATAAGCTTCCGCTTCCGCCCACATGGTGAAGTATTCCGTCGCCGTGAGTATGAATGACTTTGGTTTCGTGAGGAGGGTCGGATCACCAAGAGGTCCAATGATATCGAAAGTCCACATGGAGAAAGGCCATGGGGAAGATACAGGATGGAGTGAAGAAGCAGGAGAATGAATTTTGTCGGCGTGCAGTTGGCACTTAACACACCTTCGGACATAGATAGAACAATCCTCTTCTGGAGTGGGCCAATAGAAACCTAGCCTAAGGATCTTCTTAGCTAGCATCTGGCTGTTGACATGACCACCACACACTCCTGAATGGGCCTCTTCCACAACCTTCCAAGATTCATCATCATCTAGGCATCTTAACATAACTCCAGTGAGACCTCTTCTGTAAAGCACACCTCTAATCAGGGTGTATCGCTAGGCAACCCTTCTAATGGCTTTCTTTTCTTCAGCCGTAGCTTCTTCAGGATATGATTGATCCTGGCAATACTTAGCAATTTCATAATACCATGACTTTTCTTCATCATCCAATTCTTCCTCTAAGTCCAATAGCATGACCTCCTTATTCTCAATGATCCTGCCTTGCTCCACCTTCCTAAGCACCTCCTCCTTAATCCTAAGGAAAACGGGATCTTGAATAGCGGGAGTGAGTCGCTTGTGAACAACGATAGAATGGGAATCCTTTTCGGGAGGGAAAGCTAAGGAAGAAGCAAGAGAAGCGAGAGCATCAGCTAAAATGTTATGGTCATGAGGAACATGGACAAAGGTTAATCTAGTGAAAAGCTTGGTATAAGCAAAGGTCAATTCCTGATAGGGTTTAAGTTTAGGATTGAGCGTGCGACACTTGGAGAGCACTTGGCAAAGAATAAGCTGACTATCACCTACAATTTGCAATTGGGTAACACGGAGTTGATGAGCGGCCTCCAGTCCGGCCAGAAGAGCCTCATATTCAGCTATGTTATTTGTAACGGGAAATGCAAGCTGAGAGGCTAGTGGAATAGTGATACCCTCCGGTGATAGAAGAACAACGCCAATCCCTTTCCCTTTTGAATTCAAAGCTCCATCAAAATGTAACGTCCACATTGAGTCAGGCTGATTGACGGACATTAGTTCCTCATCTGGAAACTCTGAGCAAACAGGGTCAAATCTAGGGAGAGGGTGATGAGCAAGATGTTCTGCTATGGCATAGCCTTTAATCGCTTTTTACTGAATGTAGATGATGTCGAACTGAGAAAGGAAGCTTTGCCATCGTGCCAATCGGTCGGTGAGAACAGATTTTTCAAGAAGGAATTTGATTGGATTCATGCGAGCAATGAGATGAACCTCGTGGGCTAGAAAATAATGCTTAAGTTTCTGAACTACCCAGACTAAAGCTACAAAAGTCTTCTCTATGGCTAAGTACCTCTGCTCACAGGGGTTAAGAAGTTTCGACAAGTAGTAGGCTGCCCTCTCTTTTCCTTCTTCATCAACTTGGGCCAGGACAGCGCCTACAGAGTCATCCAGGATAGAAATATAAAGAACAAGCGGTTTGCCTGGAACCGGTGGCCTCAGGACAGGGGGATTTGATAGATAACCCTTCAATCCATCAAAAGCTGCCTGACACTTGTCATCCCAAAGAAACCTGACTCCCGGCTTGGTAAGCTCATAGAACGGCTTGCATCTTTGTGAATGCTGAGAGACAAATCGGCGAATAAATTGCAGCCTCCCGATCAATCCTCGAACTTCCTTCAAATTCTTGGGAGGAGGCATTTCTCTTATGGCCTTCGCCTTAATTGGGATCAATCTCAATACCCCTCTTACTTACAATGAATCCAAGCAACTTCCCTGATGAAACACCAAATACGCACTTCTTAGGGTTCATTTTCAATTGATACTCCCGTGCCCTTTGCAAGACTTTAGTTAGAACCCCGGGGTGCTCAATCCTTGTTCTCGATTTTACTACCAGGTCATCAACATACACCTCAATAAAAATGTGGATCATATCATGAAAAATAGCCATCATAGCCCTTTGATAGGTGGCGCCAGCGTTCTTAAGTCCAAATGGCATGACCACATACCAATAAGTTCCCCATGGTGTAGTGAACGATGTTTTCTCTTGATCTTCCTCAGCGAAGCGAATCTGATTATAACCTGAAAAGCCATCCATAAAGGAGAGAGTCTCATATCCTGCCGTGTTGTCAATCAAAACATCAATATGAGGGAGGGGGAAGTCGTCTTTAGGACACGTGCGGTTGTGGTCTCGGAAGTCTATGCAAATTTGAACATTTCCATCTTTCTTCATGACTGGGACAATGTTGGCCACCCAATTGGGATAGAGGACAACTCTAACAAATCTAGCCTTATGAAGCTTATCGACCTCTTCTTTCATTTTTAATGCCATATTAGGGTGGAAACGTCGTAACCGCTGCTTGATTGGAATGGACCCTGGCTTAAGTGTAAGTCGATGTTCAACGAGCGCAGGGTCTAGTCCAGACATATCTTCATAACTCCACGAAAACGTGTCCTTGTATTCTTGAAGTACCAAAATAAGCGCCTCCTCTTCGGAGGGCGGCAAGTTCTTACTAATGAGGACAAACCTAGGGTCTTCTTCCGTACCCAGATTTATTTCTTTGGTAGGCTCTTCTACTGAGGCTGATGGTTCATCAAATCTCCTCATGCCACTGACAAAGGAATCAGCCTCGTCCTCATATTCTTCATAACCTTCATCCCCCTCTTCAATAGGGTCTTCATCATTCATAATCTCATAAACCCCAAAACCCTCATTAAAAGCATAGGTATCCTCATATTCTAATTCTGGCAGGATGATCAGATCCTCCACAAATTCAGGAATGGCTAAGCAAGCTTGACACCTTCTAGCTAACTCCAACAAGAATCTACGGGGAATGTACTTACCCTTGGATCTCTTATGCGAAGCTACCCCGTGATTTTGAACACTAGAAGAGAAAGAACAACTAGACTGATCACTAGAATTCAATAAAGATAAAGGAGGAGAGGGAAAAGCGGGTACAGGAGGTGATACAGACGAAGTCCCCTCACCGGAGGGATAGGGGAGGTCACTTAATGAATCTGGGAAGAGCGGCCCCGGGATCGGGACACACTCATGAAGCAGATAGTAAGTCTCCTCAATGGAGATGGATTGGGAAGTTTGAATTTTGGCATTTTTTTTTTCGTTTTCAAGGAGAAAGCAATGAGAGGGTAAAATAGGGTGGAGTGTTGAAATTGACAGATCGTCAAAGGATTGGGTGAATGATGACCCACGCGGGGGTGTAATGGAGAGTTTTGAAAATTGCTCGAGGAGCAAGGAAGGGATCGGAAGAGAAACTTAAAGCGAATTCGGAGAAAACTTTATTAAGACCGCGGGTAGTCTGGGAATATCTGAAAAAAACACTTGATCAATTAAACGGACAACAGCCGTTGGATGAACGGATTTGGTAAAGAAAATGCCGGCCCATAGCCTGTCCGTGTTGAAACCCTCCTCAAACGGCACATCAGGCTCCCCAGTATCTGTATAGTTACTCAGAAGCTATCTATTATTTGTAATTACTGCTGGCTTCTCAATTAGCTCGTGAATCAACGGTGGCCATTCTGGATCAGTTGGCATGAAGAGACGACTTAGGGCAATGGAGATATCATTCATGTCGAACCATATGTACCAGTCACATTCAGGATCATCCATCTTTCTCTGCTTGTCTGGCCTTAATGATTCCAATGCTTTATATGTGGCTAACGATGCTATATGGCGAGCAAACTGCCATGCATGCACATCTTGGCAATCCAGCATAGAAGTAATTACCGTTGTCTGCTCATCATCATTTTGAATACCCCCTGCTACAAAATGTGTTTGTAGGGTCCATGTGAGAGGTTGCCGGTCCGTTTTGAGAGTGGAAGTCATGACGGCCCACAGCCCTTTTTCATCTTTGTTCGGTGCTTTGTACCCTAGGCCACCCCGGGGAGTCATCTTTTGAGGCTTGATAGGCTTGACTCTCCCTTGGTGATTGACACCCAGGCCTTTTCCAGTTCTATAGCCCATTTTCATCAGAATGTTCCATCCTGGCGTATTCATCAACCCTTTCTTCTTCTTGCTTGTGGATGGTTGTGGTAGCATTTGAGTGGTAGGAGGGGTTAAAGGGGATGGTCTTACCAAATCTTGCCGCAGATCGGCAACATCCAAAATTGAAAGCAAAGGCCTATTGGAAGGCCACATAGAAGGCACTGATGTTGCAGAATGTATGTCTTCGGTCGGCAAGATGGGCATGCTAGTGACTTTAATGATGCGCCCTTTGTGTGGAAACTTTATACATTGATGATTTGTTGAAGGAACAGCATCAAGTTCTTGAATGTACGGGCGACCCAAAATTCCATTAAAGGTCGGGTCCATGTCCAGAATATGGAAATCTACTGTGATCGAGATTGGACCCAAACCAACTTTTAGAGTAATCATTCCTAATGGTGGCTTTCTAGTGTTGTCATAAGCAGTGACGGTAATTGTGGATGGCCTGATCTGACTTTCCGGGATACCACACATTTTCAAAGTGCTTGGCGGCAGAACATTAATGGATGCCCCAGTATCAACCAAACATTGTTTCACGGCTATCTTATTGATATCAATGGTGATGCACAGTGCATACTTCCTGGCTGGCTGCGGAGCTAATTCATGTTCATAAAAAGTGATGGCCGGCTGATTGCTAACTAGATTTAAGACAGTGGCGACTTGTTCGGCTGGAATATCTTCATTCACCATTACTCTTTGCAGATATTGTTTCAAGGCTTGCTGATGTGTGGTAGATCTCTTGATTAATTCCAAGATACAAAATATGGGCCGGTGTTCTGTCCAAATGCTTCAATAAATCATATTCCGTGCCCGGTGTAGACTCTTATTCTTGTTCTCCTTGCTCTTGTGTTGGCTCCTGCTCCCGCTGGGGAAACACTCGGTGAAGCATCCATCTGCTATGGAGTACCATCGTTCTTGGAGCCTCTGTGGGGCTTGGAGTGGGTAAAAGGGTGGAGGAAGTAGAGGGAGTAGTGTTGGGTGTAGGTGCAGGAATGGTGAGAGGAGGGGTTCTTATAAGAGGCTTCGCTGGCTGGGGGTTATCAGAATGTGGTGACGGGGATTGGGTAACAAGGAGGGGCCTTGGAATCATAGTAGTGGTAGCTGGAGGTGGAACAGGAGGAGCGACGGCTGCCGGCGAGTGGCGGATAAGGGGAGGCCTATTTGGTGGAAGATTTTGGGATGATGGAGAATTTGTGGATTGTCGTAAAAGAAGAGGTCATGAAGGGATAAGGTCCGCAGTGAGGGGCCCTGAAGAACGTATGAGGGGACGTTATGGTTGGGAAGGAGGGATAGGCTGGTGTCTTCTTAACAATGACGGTGGTTGCGGTGGATTGGAATTTTGGTTAATAGCCCCGACAGAGGCATTTTCATTATGCCAAATTTGCCCTCTCTCCACTTCATGGATCGAGGTGACAATGTTCACTTGTTGATTCAGAACCGGGTGCTCCGGTAGCAGATTATTAACAATCCCCATATTGGGTTGGGGTGCAGGAGCCTTTTGTTGTTGGAAGGCTTGTTGTTGTTGACCTTGCTGCTGATGCTGTTGAGCTGATGGCTGCCGAGGAGGTCTTCGGGCCTTTAAAGTAGCAATAACTTTCCTCATCTCATCCCAGTCAATCGCACCTTGGTCATTCATGTCATGTATGTAATCCTTGAAATGAAAGCAATGATCAATATTGTGCCCTGGCTGTCGGTGGAAGACGCAATACCGAGAGGTGTCTACATGTTGCGGCCATATTGCTCTTTCCTTTGGCAATGTGAGCAGGTTGGCGGCCATGAGAGCATTAAAGATGTCTAATATGCTTTCAGGTAGAGGTGAGTATTGTGCCCTTCGAGGACCCAATGGCCTTCTAGATTGTTTAAATTGTTGCGGTGCATAATTGGCCGGTGGGAGCATTTGGTGATATTGTGGGATTTGATTTTGTGGAGTAAAGTGAGGTTGTTGTTGAGGAGGTGGCGGAGGCCGTAAGGTCTGGGGAGGGATGTTATTTGACTGGTGGACTTGACTCTAGAAGGCGGGCTGTTGTGGTGATGGCCCTTGGTTTGGAGGGTGACGGAAGGGTGTGGAATTGCCGAACGCGCCCACCTGCTCGTTAGTAACAGTACCTTCGGTGGTCGCACCAGTATTGCCAATGTTGACATTCCTCTTTATCACCTTCGGCCTAGGCTCGAACATGCCCATAATTGGCGAATCTTTCATTTGCGTCTGTATATATCTAGCTCTTTCATAGAGCTCCTCCATAGTGCTTAATTTGTTCATGGCCAAAATATGACAGAATTGCGGAGTGGAGTTTGATATTATCATCTTGACTTGTTCCGTCTCCGACAATGTGTCTTTCAATTTCTTGGCCATGGCCCTCCACCTATCAGCAAATGAGACGAAGTCCTCCTCGGGCTTCATCTTCTCAGCAACCAAATCAGTAACAGATAAGGAGGGACCCACACGGTCCTTATACTTCTGTATGAATTTTCGTTGAACTATATCAAAATCACCGGCATCAGCCGGCTCCAGAGAATAAAACCATTCTAGTGCGGGGCCGTCCAAAGACCGTCTAAAGAGATAAGCCAACGAATTCTTATTATCTTGCCAAAAGGATGCTTCATACATAAAGTCCTTCAAGTGGATGTTCGGGTTGCCCGTGCCATTATACCGCCGGAAATTCGGCATTTCAGACGGTGGTAGATGAAAAACCGGCATAGGGGGAAGCATGATCTCGGGAGCAATCTTGGATGCAGTGACCCTCTTAAGCTGTTCCTCCATACTAGCCATCTTTTGGAGGAGCAGAGCATGGCTATCAGACTCGGCTGGGGCCTGATGAAAAGAGTGTTGGTTTGTCATTGGCCTTCTTAAAATTTGGGAAACAAGGGGTTGTTGAGTCCTAGCAACGGAGTGACTTGCCGGTTGGGCCGGCATAGTCATAACAGGGGTTGATGGGCGCGAGGGCACCCTAGGGACGACCACCGGATCGTTGGGAGCATTAACAGAGTGGCCACCCATGGCCTGGGGAGGGTTAAAAGATGACGGGATGAACTTTCCTTTTAGGAGGGCGGCTTGAGCTACCTGGCGCTGAGAGTCATCCAGTTGAGCAAGAGTTTTGAGAAACTCATTAAAATTAAAAGAAGAGGAAGTATCCCCAGGAGTATTCTGAGTAGTAAGTTGGGCCTGGGAAGAAGGCTCAACCTCCAAAGCAGTAGTGGTGGCATCCACCATGTGGACCTGATTAGAAGAAGAATGATAGTTTCCCTCATAATAAACAGAATCCTGAGAAGGAATCTCATAGAACAGGTCAGAGTGACCCTCCTCATAACCGTCATAAGTGTACCCGTAGTTGGCCATATTGATAATTTTACCTGAACGCAATTTCATTCTTAAGGAGAAAGAAATAAATTTTTAGCAATGAGATATAATCAATGAATATCACCTTCTCAAGCAAAAAAAACACACAAGTTGTAATGAGCACAAACTTTTAAGATCTCTTTTGAAAATTATGGTGAGTTTAATATCGGGTTCTCTCTTTTGAAGGTGGATCCTGGTTGAAAATTCGGGTATAATCTCCAGGTTTCAAGATTTTTCTATCTCCTTTCCAACGAATGGGCCAACTATACTCCGGGTACTTCAATGGTACAACCTGCCTAGCGTCCGTGAGGGAATCCATAGGTGCGAGGACTTACGGAGGGTTGGCTTAGGAATTTCCAGTCCAAAGAGACGGAATGCTCAATGGAGGGTCCTTCCTTTACCAAGAGGGGTGTAACTCCTAAAAAGTGTGGGGAGAGGAGGTCTCCCAAGCCGTATGTAGAGATGAATGCAAACAGGTAGTATCAAACAATAGATATGTAATCAGTCAAGTAAACAGATAGAGTGAGCAGTTATGTGGGCACAGAACAAAAAGACGACCCAGGGAAGGTCGCTAAATCAACAAACAGCGCCTAGGTGACAGGCGCTAATCACTGCGAACAGTGGAAATAACGCCTCTGGGCAGGGACGTAAAGCACTGTAAACAATATTCAGGAAATAACCAAACCACCAATAATGAAGAAAATGACGCCTTGATCTAAGGCGTCCGATGAGCAAATGACGCCCGGGAATTGGGGCGTCAAAACAAATACACAATGATCAAGCAACAGTAGAGTGAACAATAACAATGCAAATGACGCCTTGCTGTAAGGCGTTTTATGAAGAAATGACGCCTCTGTAAAAGGCGTGAATTATAAAATGATGATAGCAGGGAGGGCATTATTTCAGTTCAAAGAACCGACAGCCCTGGCAATCAGATAGAAATCAGAAATCACAAACAAAGGCTAATCAGTGGACGTGTGCACGCGGTGCACAATGGGGAGTGTGCTACGTGGAGCACAAGGGAGGGACACACGAGGGTGTCAAAGGAGGGGCACCGAGGGCGCCAATGGGAGGGTGCTACGTGGAGCACAATGGAGGGGTACGCGAGGGTACCAAAGGAGGGACACACGAGGTTGTCAATGGGAGAGTGCTACGTGGAGCACAATGGAGGGACACGCGAGGGTGTCAATGGGAGAGGCATGCGAGGGCGCCGAAGGGAGTGCGCTACGTGGAGCACATGGGAGGGGTAATCAAACTAAAAACACAAGATATCCCACCGTGATCGCCAATTTGTAGATTATGAAAAATCCACTTAAGGAAAAAGAAGAATATGGAAAATATAAGGGGATGAATGGGAGCATGCGTAGGATGCTAAGGGGAATGTGATCGCCAGAGGGGTTACCTCAAAGAAGAAGATGATCGCATGTACCTTGTGTTTAGCGGGGGAGATTGTGAATCTTTTCTTCCTCCTTCTACCGGCCGGCCGATGAAGGGGGTTCTTAGCTTTGATTACCTTGCAAGAACACACACAAAGAAAACAACGACAAGAATGGATTAGCCAAAAGGGTGTAGTATCAATGTTCTAAGAATATGAAATCAATCAAATTGAACATGAACACACCTTGTGTGTTTTGATTTTAAAACCCCTAAGAGGAGCAACAAGGTTTGAAAAATATGGATGAATATACTAATGCAATAATATGTGGTGTGAGATCTAACAAGAACTAGAGGAAAAGAGGATGTGCAATGATGATATGCTAATAGAAAGAAACAACGAAATCAGGCAAACTAAAAGGTGGTTCCTTTCTGCTGTGTGTGCAGCAGTAAAAGGGGAGAGAGGGAGAGCTTCAATATGCAATGGTATAGCAGCAGAAGTTCGTCTGTGGAAGAAGAAGAATCCGCCTGGAAGAAGAGCTTGTTTGGATGAAGAACATGCAACACAACAACTCTCTTCTTTGTTCTCTCATTAACCCTTCTCTCTGCAGCTCTGCTCTCTCATGTTCTTTTTTTCTCTAGCTCCTCTCTCTCACGCGAAGAAACCCAGGAGGGGTATTTATAAGGCTAATATCCTTGGAGAACAAGGATTAAAACAAGGTAAAGATCTTTCATCAAGAAACACCCTTCCCAGTCGAACACAAGGCTCAAAATGAGGAAGGAACCATTACTGGAAAGAAGGAGGTGAAAGGGAGACGGAAGTGAAAATGACGACCCCTTGAAGGGCGTCAATTTAAAAATGACGACACGACCAAAGGCATTAATTAGAATAACGACATTCATAAAGGTGTCAATTCCTGGATTTAATTATAGAAACAAATAACTTTCCTTATTTAAAATTATGAACTGACGCCTGCCAGATGGACGTCAAATAATCAACGCCTTTAGGAAAGACGTCAATTCTTCAATTTTCATTTTATTTGAAATTTGGAATTTCCAGTAAATCCAGAAAATGACGCCCGTATTGGTAGTCATCCATTGTTAAAAGAGGCGCCCTTGTCAATACCGTCAATTTAAAAGACGCCCCCACTTAGAGCGTTAATTCCAAAAAAAGGCAAGAAATCACAATTAATTCATGGAAAATAGAAAAACTTCATATTAAATCAATATTGAAGTCCGCTTTGGGGCGTCATATGGTGACATGAGATTTACTCAACATAGCATCAATTTTGGCGTGTCTACACTCAAGGTGCCCCTGTAAAATAAATTCTCATTTTGGTAATTTGGGTACCCAAGCCATCTTGGGTCTCGAGGGGTTAGTTCTTACACGAATAGATAAATTCCTATTTTTCCTAGTAAACCATTCATCATCGGCCCTCATCATGGTACAATCATCCATAGAATGTCCATTCAGGCCACAATAAAAATAATGAGAAGATTTTCTCCTCATGGACATCTTTTCACCACTTTTCATTAAAGAACAATTGTTCATCTTATGTCCAAAGCCACCATAGTAATGGCAAGAGATGATTTTTTTGAAAGACCACTCATCATCATTTTTCTTTGTAAAACAGTTTTCAAAAACATGACCATGCATCCCACAATAAAAGTAATGAGTGTTTTGAGTTTTCTTCGTGGGTTTCTCATGGTTTTTAGAATCAACATTCCTTTTCATTCTTGATTTTAAAGCTTCATCATCATCAAGCTTCATTAAGAAGCAATCATAAATGTCGTGACCAAAGTTCCCACAATAAAAATATGAAACATTTCTTCCTTTTCTTGATGCATGATTGTGTTTATCATATGAGGGTTCTGCATGCATACAAGAACAGTCAACATCCTTTTTCAATTTTTCATTTTGCTTATCACACAACGATAGGGATTCATTCAAATTCTTGATCTCATCTTCCAATGATGAGATATGCAAGTTAGATTCAACATTTTCTTTTTCACACAATGCAATTTTCTCATTCAACAAAGAATTAACAGTTTTATAGCTTGTAATTTCTTCTTCTAAAATTTGAGAGTTCTCAAGATTATCAACAACTACATATTTTCCTTTTTCAAACATGTGGAGTTTATCCACCAGAAGACTATTTTGATCATTCAACTTCTTAATCTCTTCAGCAAGCTTTTCATTTTGATAACTCACATTTTCATCAACCATTTTATTCATGGTTTCATTAGATTCAAATTTATCATTCACGTTCTTAAAGCTTTCTATTTCATGTCTTAGCTCCCTTAACCAATCAGATTTGCCAACAGACACGCATTTTTCTTTTTGAAGGATAAGCAATCTTTCTGACATAGCACTATTCAGTTCTTTCAGATTCTCATTATCTTCTCCTGTATGTTGAAGTTCTGAAAACTTTCTCAATAAAGATTCATTCTCAGCTTTCATAATTGAAATCATTTCTTTATGCACAACAACATCATGCAACAAGCTTTCATTCAAGTTCCTAAGCTCAGAACATTTTCCACATGACGAATTAACATCACAAGTATTATCAATTTCAAGGCACTAAGTACATGGAGAGTTAACATGTGAAACATCATCAAGTTTCTTTTTCATTTTTCTATTTTCAGATTTTAATGCTTTGCATCTATCAACTAGTTCATCGTAAGCATCCACTAACTCATCATAGCTAAGTTCATCCTCTTCCTCAGAATCAAAGTTAGAATTTATCTTAGAATTTTCCTCGCCTTGGCACTCATTTTCTTTGTTTGCCATGAGGCAATCACTCTTCCATCTTTCTTCTTGGGCTTCGCTTAGCCCATCCCAAATCTCTTTGGTAGACCTACAGTTGGAAACAAATAGAAATTTGTCAATGTTTACTGCTACCTTAAGAGCATTCAAAGTAAACAAATTATCAGAATTTTTTCTCTTATCCTCATCGGTCCATCTCAACTCATTTTTGGGTAACACATGAGGACCATGAGTCATTAAGCTCATAAGCTTTGGATTAATGCTAGTAATCCAAACACAAAATTTTCCTAGCCATAAAGTATAATCAAAACCATCCAAGGCAGGAATAGAGTTCAAACTAGCCATCTTGAAAACGATCTTTACTCTACGACCGCAAGGTCGACTAAAAAATCAGAGACGAGGCTCTGATACCAATTATTGGCCCAGAGAGATGGCGGACAAGAAGGGGGGTTGAATTGTCCCCTTGCCGAGATGGCAGATTTTAAAAACTTTCCTTACTAATCACAATGGAATTAAATTAACTAACGTTAATTAGCTTAAACCCAAGTGATTAAGATAAACGAGAGATGCAAGAGATATTCTCTCAACCTTTCCATTCTCACTCGAATGATCAATGCATTGAACAACTAAATTAATCCACACACAGATAACAGATGAAGCGATGTGTGATGTGCAGTGAATTAAAACCTACTAAGTTGACCTGTGAAGGGAGATAGTAGAAATGGTCAGACGCACAGGAAATCACATGAGACACGAGATTTTAAGGTGGTTCGAGACCACGACGGGCTCCCTACGTCCACCCATCACCCAACCGGGTGAGGTTTCACTACACGCTACTTTCGTAGCAACACGGAGATGAACCCCAACCACACACACGCTGCTTCCGCAGTAATAACCACACGGGGACAAGCCCCAACACGCTGCCTCTGCAGCACACACACACACACACACACACACGTTCGGGGATCACACCCCAGACACTGAACCACACGGAGTCGCAGCTCCGTTCACACACAGAGTAGTATTCAGAGTTTAACAAACTGAAGGATGGACAATAAACGCATTCACAAGATTTAAATCAAGAAAACCAACACTAGCAAGTGGATAAAATATATAGAACTTTTCCCTTTCATTTTCCAAGGGGTGTATGAAAATCTCCCTTGAAGTCCAGGTCGGAGGAAGTCGAATCCGCAGGGTGTTGGAGCAGCCGTTTGTCTTCCTTGAGTCCAAGGTGTACTCCTTCAAATTCCACGCTCCAAGCACTCCTCTAATCACCAAGAACAGATGCGTCCTACAAGGCCCTTTCCTCTCCTCCTTGTTCTTCTTCACCTAGAAGGCTAGATAGAGATAATAAGCTCAACTTTAAGCCAATCTCAAAGAAAAGTATGAAAATGACTAATTGGCAATCTGTTGTTCAAAAGCACGTTATGGTGCTCAAAAGCACGTTATTTCATGGGATTTTAACATTCTTTGGTAAGGGTTTTTGGGTCTTTTAGTCACTCATCTATATATATTGTTGTGAGCTCTGAATTTGGAGATGAGGAACCCTAATGTGCTAACATTTCTCTTTGTCTTATAGGAAAAGAAAGAGGGAAAGGAGAGGAGCTGGAGAAAAACGTGGATATTATCTACATCCAGGAGGAGTTTGCGATCGTGATTGAAGGAAGAAAGGAGCGGAACGAAAAGGGGAACGCGTGGACGTTCTCATCATCGACATCCGGCTACCCACAATGTTTTAACACATGTTGAAACTATATGCAGAGTGTAAGACTAAGTTCATCCCATGAAATTTTAACATGAATGTCGCACGAACCCAGCAATTAACCTACCATTAAGGGAAGGTATGTAGACCATGAGCACAAGGCACGAAAAATGGAAGTTTTAAATATGTCCAGATGCTCAATTTTTGAGACATTTTAAAAAAGTATAACCAAACTATGCACAGAAAGTATGACTAACTTTGACTATATGGAAGTGCTATGTTAAAGAGCACAATATTCTCCCCAATTGTCAAGAACAAAAACTAACTGACAATGGGTTATTTAACATGTTATATACAAGTATGACCTATAGATGCATGTAAATGAAATGAAGCATGATATGAACAGACAGATCAAGCATTCAGGCACTCAAGCACGCATAACAAGATATAGACTCATGCAAGTCCCTTCGGGACGGGTGTAAGGATTATGCAATCGATTGTAGAACATGATGTGCATGAGCAATACTAAGAAGGTCGTGCTTACATAAATAAAGTACTGCATTAACCATGAAAGATGACTGATTCATAAACGACATTCAAACAATCAAACCCAAAGTGCATATGTGAAGATTGAGCAATGACGTTCAAGTCAATATGGAAAATCAGATTTTTTAAAGAACAGTAAAAAGAACTTCTCATCCATACACTTTCATACACAATGCTCGAATATTGGTAGCTACGTATGACCCCAATTTTTAATTACTACAAATGGTGTGACTAACCTTTTGACACGAGTCATGCCCTTTGTTTCAGGGGTAATTCCCGGTTATTCAGTTTCGTCACCTTTTATGATGTGGATGAGACACTTTTTGACGCGAGTTATACCCTTTGTCTCAGGGGCACTTCCCGGCTACTTGTTGGCAAATCACACTTATTTTCATATGGATTAGTTTCTCCTTTCGACGCGAGTTTCCTCCTTTATTTCAGGGGAGATTGCCGTCTACTACATTCCACTTATACAATCTTTTGAAGGGGTAAACAGCTTTTTCCTCACGAGACATGTGATTTCTATGTAGAGAATTAATAGCCCTCTAAAGTGTAGAGTAGAAAATAGTAATCCTTATTAGATTGAATCATTATCTCAAAAAGGTGTATTTTGTGTGGGTGGTTGTATTGAATATAAAAGATGAATTAGTCTTATCACAGTAATGTCTCCTCCTAAATGTATGAACGGTTATAAAAAATATCCCCCTTAATATATGCCATGTAACAAACATGTCTAAATCAATGCAACTTCATTTAGCAAGGGATGAGTCATAGAAGGAGTCAAAAAGGTGGGTGATATCTTATATACATTCAAACAAGCACTGAACTGAAATTTTCAAGTAAGTTGATTACCGGTACGTGGCGGAGAACGTAGGTCTGAAGACCACCTCATGCGTAGTGAAAGCTTCCGGTTGAACATAATCCAACCTTCCACTAACACCATTTTATATACCGAATAATTATGACATTCAAGCACAGAGGTATGCAATGATGTGTAAGTATATGCATGTAACTAGAAATGATGATTGAAAATTATTCTTATTTAAAAGTATGCAAGTGTGTGTATGATATGTGCATGATGTATCATCCAACTAAGTATGTGTTCTATGTATGCAGAGGTGAATTGTTATTTTTAAAAAGTGAGCAAAAGTGTGAAGAACTTTATGTGCAACATTAAGCATTCAAAAACTAAGATTATTCATAAGATGTGGAATAGAGAATATGTAAAGCTAACTTCATCACCTAATCATTTAACGTGTAGATCTCAACAATTCAAAAGATACCAAGGTCAGTGAAGTAGACTTGCAAACATTTTCCTCCAAACTTAATTTTTACATTTTCAGATTTTTCAAGGAGAACCTAAGCAAAATGAATTTTAAAACAAACCATTTTTATTTCTCGCCTTGAGAGTCCTTTATTTATCGACATCTTCGTTGTCCTCAAGGTGCCCCTACAAAATATATTCTCATTTTGGAGATTTGGGTACCCAAGCCATCTTGGGTCCCGAGGGGTTAGCTCTAGCATGAATAATTGTATTTTTCATATCTTTCCTCTCATACCATTCATCATCGGCCCGCATCATGGTACAATCGTCCATAGAATATCCATTCCGGCCACAATAAAAATAATGAGAAGATTTCCTTTTTATGAACCAATTTTCATCATGTTTCATCACATAACAATCATTCATTACATGTCTAAAGCTGCCACAGTAATGACATGAAAAGTCCTTTTTAACATACCATTTATCATCATTTTTCTTTGTAAAGCAATTTTCAAAAATATGACCATGTAATCCACAGTAATAGCAATGAACATTGAAGTTTTTCTTCATAGGTTTTTCATGATATTTGGAATCATCAACAAATTCTATTCTCGACTTCAATGCCTCATTATCATCGAATTTCATCAAAGAACAATCATACATGTTGATGGGGGGAAAACGCACGTCGTTAATACGTCCCGCTACCAAATTTAAATATCTGACCCATAAATTAAATAGATAAAATAGTTAAGTGATGAGACCGAGTCGAATCTACAGAGAGGTTTAGATTTAAAAGTTGAAGACCTTATATTTTAAGTTTGAAAATTAGGAGAATTGAATCGAAACCACCTTAGGGAGATTTCGATGTAATTTAGAAGGGGTGGAATGGATAGAAGAACGTATGGAAAAATTATAATGAAAATAAGGTGAGTTAGGAGGAGAAATAACTTTCAAACCAAATAAAATTAGAAGAAGTGGTAGAAGACAAAGTTGAAGATCGGAGGGTTAGAAAAACGTTTAATGAAGAGTGTAGAGATAGAAAATGAGAAGAAAAAGGGGAAAAATATGAAATACTAGGATCTATCCGCGCGGGTGAATAGTAAACACGTAAACGATAGAACCTTTAAAAATTGAATATAATTTAAAAACAGTGAAAAATCAGAGGAAGTGGTAGATAAAGAAAATCTAGATTTACATAAGAGGAACAAATTTTATGAAGAACTCAGAAATAAAAGAGGATTGGAAGGGCTTCAAAATGGAGGAACAAAATAAGGTATCAACTCGGATGAATAGTAACATATCAGGATAGAACTTAAAAAAACGTATAATAACATAAAAATGGAGAGGAATTAGAGGAAATGATAAAAATAAAAATTAAAGAACACTTAAAGATGAACAACTTTTCAGAAGATAAGAAATTAAAATAAAGATCAGAAAAGTATGTAAATGACTAACAAATGGCTAAAATCTTAACAACTAATAACAACAACATTGCAATCCCAAAACTTCTAATAATTTAAATGGATCACAAGAGTGAAATAAAATGGAACCTGAAGGGGCCTCCTGCCCCTCTCTCTCTCCTTTCTTCAAAACACCAAAAGAACTCAAACGCTCTCACAAGAACAAAAGAACTAAAAATGGCATTACAAAGCTTATTATCCTCTAAACCATTCCCCAGCTCCTTTTATAGGCTCTCTGTCTCTCTGTATTACTCTCTGTCTGTGTGAACCCCGTGTTGAAGCAGTGTTGCGTTTGGTGTGAAGCCACAAGAAGTCTTGCCCATCAGTGTGAAAGGGAGGCCGTGTGAAATCCGCTGCTCATTCTCCTATGTGTGAAACCGCGTGCCTGCCGAAGTCACCAGCCGACGTGCCTCTTGAAGCCTCTGCTGCGTTGCTTTCCATATGCATAGCCCACCACGTTGCCTGCGATAGCGGCTTAGCCGCTTTGTTCTCCTACTTGGGCCATCCTCATGCCCCCTACCAGCAGCCACGTGAAGGCCCCACCATGCACGTAGCTGCTTTTTGAAGAGTCCACCCGACAGCCATGTGCATGTTTATTAGTGAATATATGTTGCCAAGGTGAAGGACACGTGAAGGGCCCATCGTCCATCCACATTTTTGGCCTTTTAAAGGCTCCACGTGACAGCCACTGGTCATCTATATATATTAGTTGAGTATATATTATGTGGATATGAGTGAGTGTATATATTAGGATATGAGTATATACTATGAGTATATATTATGAATATGAGTATATAAAAATATCGATATATGTAAATATATTTATATATATGAATGCATATTATATAAGTGACTATATATATATATAATGAATGTATGAATGTATTATATATATATATATATATATTATATGAATCTTTATTTCTCCTTTTCTTTCTTTATTTGAATTATAGATATATATATAGTAGTATGATATATATATATATATATATATATAGATATATATCTATATATAACATAGAATATATATATGAGTATATATCTATTTATAGTTTTCTTTTTTTTTCTTTTGAATTAAGATTAGGCTTGGTCGGCCATGGGTTTTGTCTTATTTTTGCGCAGACTTGCGGAGTTTTTGTCGAGTGCATGCAAAATAACATTTTTATTGATCAAATAATAATAATTTCATCAAACGAAGCATTTTGATCAAAAATTGATATTAAGTGTGATAAGTGTATAATTACTAACATTTAAGCTCATAAAACGTGTGCATATCATAAATTAACGTGTAAAAATACACACTCATCACACCCCCCAACTTACTCATTGCTAGTCCCTTAGCAATGTAAATAATTATGAATTTAGGACCAACAAGAGTTTACAAAGTTCATGCCTCATTTCCAGATTATCTTTCATAGAGTCAAGTAAAGATTAGGAATCTGGAAGCATTAACACACACTAGCCCTATATTTGGAAATTAAGGTACATGATCAAGAAGTCAACTTAAAGTTCAATAGCACTTGTGTATGTGTAATACTAAATTCACAACGTAGACAATTGCGTCCCCCATTTGCTATTTTAAGCAAAAGTGCCCTTCAACCCTACACTTCTTAATCAGAGCATTAAATATAATAGTTTTTTGTCTGCCTTATTACTTTGCCCCTTTTGAGATCTCTAATTTTTTTCTCTTTTTTTTCTATACACACATGATGCTGCACTACCCATCACTGTTTTACGCAAACCTCAACACGTCTTAGGTGAAGCAGGCCCGGTTACACAGATCAAGATTCCCTTTTCCTTTTGACACGAATCTCAACACGTCTTAGGTGAAGTAGGCCCGGTTACTCAGAATCGGAGCCTTTTTCATGGTACTTTTTTCTCAATTTTTTTCTTTTCAATTGTGCTTTTGCACTAATTTTGATAGATAACTTGGCAGAAAGCTTATAAAAGTTCTCTTCTTCAAGAAGTGCTGAATATCAGACGACAACCCAAAATAGCAGAAGGCTTGTCTTACTTACTTCATTCGCGTGCAACGTGATTTTATTTTTCTAAAGTGCACATGAATTTTAAAAAGATTCTTATATCAGTTTTCCATAGCTAGATTAAATAATCTTCCATCATCCTTATCTAGTCATTTCTATTCCAGAATTACTTTCAAATAAAGTATGAATCATGAAACTTAAATGGGATTTTGGGTTCATAAAAAAAATTAGGCAAAATTAGGTTGTAAAAGATAACATGATTTCTGTCCCCCCAACTTAAATGACATTGTCCTCAATGACATGGACAATATAGAATAATGAACAATGTAAACATGAAATTTTGTGAAGGAACGGGACAACCTGATGTGTACTTCGATGGCCTTGGCGGTTGACGGCTTGACAGAGGTATAAGCAATCTTCTCTCTCCCCCCAACTTATCCTTTATCCAAACCTGTAAAATAAACACAAATCACAATAAAAACTTGGGTTACCTCCTAAGAAGTCATTTATTCTCACACGGAACTATTAAAGGTTTGGGTTGCCTCCCAAAAAGCGCTACGTTTAACGTCGTCAGCTAGACGCATTGCAGTTCACTAACCAACGGGTGGCAGTCAGAATGAGCCACCAAGTGATCTTATCCTTCCATAAATTCCAGCCCTTATACCATTGGAGGAAAAGATTATGTCTCGATGCATGTGGGCTAGAAGCGTGCCAAGGTGGGTCTAAGAATTTGGATGGACCCCCTCGGTCAGAGAATGACGGAGGAATTATCATATCTTCAATCACAAAATATTCTTCTATATTTTTAACATCTTTATAAGTATTAAACACATCAATGCGAACCTTAATTTTTCTTAACTTTTTTTCTTCATCCTCACTCTTAAAATTTTCAAGCATAATGTTGAGGTGAGGAAGAATATGAGTGGGAGTGTTATGGATTTTTGGGGAGTCCACCACATGGCCAGTGTCAAGGAGAGAATGAGGATTTGGAATGAAATAAGTTGGCTCCTTAACACAAGGATTCTCATAAGACTCATATGGATCTAACCAGTTGGTGAGTTGCAAAATATTTGAAATGATTATGGATTCATCAAGGTCCGGGATGGGTAAAAGATCCACATCCTCCCCTAAATCATGAGATGCCCGGCTAGGTTGAATTTCAAATAGAGTACATGGTTTCTCATTTACCCAAGAAGATTGATCCATACAATCACTTAATTCTCTCTCCACACTCACATTTTCTTCGTCATTCACTTGGAAGGAGGACTCATCAAATGTAGGAAGAAAAAGTAATGAAATGTGATCATTGACTGACAAATCCTCTTCTTCTTCTTCTCCCCCCGACTCAAGATCATTAGATTCATCATAATCCTCTTCACAAATAGAGTTGGGTTTAGGCATCTCAGGCTGCTCTTCCTTTAAGTCGTCATTATAAGATTCTTCCATTATCCCCTCAAGATCAAAAGTGATATGAGTGTTAGATTGGGGAATTATGGATTGATCATATGGACTTTGAGTGTTATCAAATCCAGGAAGTTGATCCTCAAGACTTGTAGTGGAGTTGCTAGGCATTTGATCCACTTCCGTTTCTACGATGTTTTTAGCAACCCGGCTTACATGAGCCTCAAAGTTTTACAGTTGTTCCTGGAAGGCTTGTTGTTGAGTTTGGAAGAGCCGTGTCAATTGATCAAACAAATATGGTTGATCATAAGAATCATCATTTGGATATGGACCCCAATTTGGAAAATTTTGTTCTTGAGGACTTTGACCTTGATCCTGATAAGACTCCCAAGAAGAATCATGAGGATCTCTCCAATCAAAATTAAAGTTATGTGGACATGGGTCACAATAAGGTGTGGAGAGGTCTTGAGGCATTGGGGCTTGCCTTGCTTAGTCCATCCAAGAGATTGTTGGTTGATCTTCCCAACTACAGTTATAAGTATCTGAAGATGATTCATAATTGGGCTGAGAAAACCGTTGGACATATTGAGCTTACTCTGGGGTGAAAGGTAGTTCATAGCCCCCTTGAAAGAACTGAGTGGTTGGAACCTGGTCTTGGGTAAATGATGGAAACTCGGATATCATAGGTGACGTGATCTCATTTTGGGCCGACCATGAGTATGGATTTTCATAAGAGGTCGGGCTCTTTTGGGTGAGAAATGAGATTTGGTTTGGGCAACCACCTACATAATGAGCCGAGCTAGCCCACATATGATCATTGTCATGGCAACTAGGTGGTATGAAGTGGTCTTGATCTATGGCTAGAAATTGATCAAATTTAAGAGCCAATTGGCCAACCATGTCTAATTAGTGTGCCCAATCCATAGATGAAAATTTATGCTCTCACCATTTTTTGTATATTTTATTTTTTTTATTTTTTAAATTTTTTATACAAACAAATTCTCAAACAAAATCCAACATAGATTCACCATCAAACTTGTCCACCGGCCAGGTAACAGGTGGGGAAGTGGGAGGCTCCCCTTGCTTTCACAAGGTCCTAATTAAGTAACCACTTTCCCGCTTATAGTGTTTGCCGTTGACCTCTAGCCTTAGACACCAGTTTCAAAGATGATAGTGAGCCTAAGTTATGCCTTTTTTGTATTTTTATTTTTCTATTTTTTTAGTGAACAGAGTTAATCCACCATATTTTTTATTTCTTCTTTTTTTTTGTTTTTTTAGAACATTTCTAAGCATGAAAACTAATTACATGTTGAAAGTAAAAATAAAGAAACTAAATCTATGGAAAGAGGGTAAGAATACTAACCTTAATCGCATTCCCTCGTTCTTTATTTAGTAAATAAAAAATAACAAGAGTAGAAGATAAAGAAGACTTACCTCGGGGAGACACAACATTTGTTTTTGTATTTTCAAAATTTTCTATTTTTTTTACTTTTACGGATCCTTTTATTTTTTTACAAAAATAAGAGTGAGCACCAATATATATACAAAAGAAAATACAAAGTTATCAACTTCAAATTCAAACCTCCCCGGCAACGGCGCCAAAATTGATGGCAGGAAAACGCATGTCGTTAATACGTCCCGCTACCAAATTTAAATATGTGGCCTACAAATTAAATAGATAAAATAGTTAAGTGATGAGACCGAGTCGAATCCACAGAGAGGTTTAGATTTAAAAGTTGAAGACCTTATATTTTTAAGTTTGAAAATCAAGAGAATTGAATTGAAACCACCTTAGGGAGATTTGGATGCAATTTAGAAGGAGTGGAATGGATAGAAGAACGCATGGAAAAATTATAATAAAAATAGGGTGAGTTAGGAAGAGCAAAAACTTTCAAACCAGAAAAAATTAGAAGAAGTGATAGAAGATAAAGTTGAATATCGGAGGGTTAGGAAAAAGTTTAATGAAGAGTGCAGAGACAGAAAATGAGAATAAGAAGGTGAAAAATATGAAATACTAGGATCTATCCGCGCGGGTGAACAGTAAATATGTAAAAGATAGAACCTTTAAAAATTAAATATAATTTAAAAACGGTGAAGAATCAGAGGAAGTAATAGATAAAGAAAATCTAGATTTATATAAGAGGAACAACTTTTATGAAGAACTCAGAAATAAAAGAGGATTGAAAGGGTTTCAAAATGGAGGAACAAAATAAGGTATCAACTCAGATGAATAGTAACGTATCAAGATAGAACTTTAAAAAACGTGTCATAACTTTAAAAAGGAGATGAATTATAGGAAATGATAAAAATAAAAATTAAAGAACACTTAAAGATGAACAACTTTTCAGAAGATAAGAAATTAAAATAAAGATCAGAAAAGTATGTAAACGACTAAGAAATGGCTAAAATCTTAACAACTTGTAATAACAACAACATTACAATCCCAAAACTTCTAATAATTTAAATGGATCACAAGAGTGAAATAAAATGGAACCTGAAGGGGCCTCCTGCCCCTCTCTCTCTCCTTGCTTCAAAACACCAAAAGAACTCAAACGCTCTCACAAGAATAAAAGAACTAAAAATGGCATTACAAAGCTCATTATCCTCAAAACCATTCCCCAGCTCCTTTTATAGGCTCTCTGTCTCTCTGTATTGCTCTCTATCTGTGTGAACCCCGTGGTGAAGCAATGTTGCATTTGGTGTGAAGCCACAAGAAGTCTTGCCCATCAGTGTGAAAGGGAGGCCGTGTGAAATCCGCTGCTCATTCTCCTACGTGTAAAACCACGTGCCTGCCGAAGTCACCAGCCGACGTGCCTCTTGAAGCCTCTGCCGCGTTGCTTTGCATATGCATAGCCCACCACGTTACCTGTGAAAGCGGCTTAGCCGCTTTGTTCTCCTGCTTGAGCCATCCTCATGCCCCCTACCAGCAGCCACGTGAAGGCCCCACCATGCACGTAGCTACTTTTTGAAGAGCCCACCCGACAGCCATGTGCATGTTTATTAGTGAACATATGTTGCCAAGGTGAAGGACACGTGAAGGGCCCATCGTCCATCCACATTTTTGGCCTTTTAATGGCTCCACGTGACAGCCACTGGTCATCTATATATATTAGCTGAGTATATATTATGTGGATATGAGTGAGTGTATATATTAGGATATGAGTATATACTATGAGTATACATTATGAATATGAGTATATAAAAATATAGATATATGTAAATATATTTATATATATGAATGCATATTATATAAGTGAATATATATATATATATAATGAATGTATTATATATATATATATATATATATTATATGAATCTTTATTTCACCTTTTTTTTCTTTATTTGAATTATAGATATATATATAGTAGTATGATATATATATATATTGATAGATATATAACTATATATAACATAGAATATATATATGAGTATATATCTATTTATAGTATTCTTTTTTCTTTTTTTTTCTTTTGAATTAAGATTAGGCTTGGTCGGCCATGGGTTTTGGCTCATTTTTGCGTAGACTTGAGGAGTTTTTATTGAGTGCCTGCAAAATAATATTTTTATTGATCAAATAATAATAATTTCATCAAACGAAGTATTTTGATCAAAAATTGATATTAAGTGTGATAAGTGTATAATTACTAACATTTAAGCTCATAAAACGTGTGCATATCATAAATTAACGTGTAAAAATACACACTCATCACATGTCATGACCAAAATTCCCGCAGTAATAACATGAAACATTCCTTCTTTTTCTTGATGCATGATTATGTTTAACAGTTGAGAGTTTTTCATGCACACAAGAGTAATCATCAACATTTTTCAACTTTTAATTTTCTTTATCACAAGTAGAGAATGACTCATTCAAATTCTTAATCTCATTTTTCAATGATGAGATACGCAGTTCACAATTAGCAAGTTGTTCTTCACACAAAGTAACTTTATCATTCAATATAGAATTGATAGATTTGTAGCTTGCAACTTCCTGTTCTAAAACATGAATGTTTTCAAGATCATCAACAATATATTTTCCTTTTTCAAACATATGGAGTTTATCAACCAATGAACTATTTTAATCTTTCAATTTCTGAATCTCTTCAGCAAGTTTTTCATTTTGATAACTCACATTTTCATCAACCATTTTATTCATGGTTTCATTGCATTCAAATTTATCATTCATATTCCTGAAGCTTTCTATTTCCTTTCTCAGATCGTTCAGCTTTTCATTCTGAGTGAGTTCATTGAGCAAGATTTGATCACCTTCCGAACAACTCAATTTACTTCTGGAATCCTTTTCGACGTTTTCAAGTTTTAAAATCTTAGCCAATAAAGATTCATTTTTATTTCTCAAACATGTAATGGTTTCTTTATGGCTATTAATCTCAAGCATGGAAGACTTAACTAATTTCTCAAATTCTGTGCATTTTCCACATGAAGAGTTTTCAATTTGAGAAGACTTAGCACATGGAGAATTAACATGTGAAACATCATCAAGTTTTTTTTTCATTTTTCTATTCTCAGATTTTAAGGCTTTGTATTTATCAACTAACTCGTCGTAAGCATCCATTAACTCATCATAGCTAAGCTCATCTCTTCATCAGAATTAGAATTTACCTTGGAGTTTTCCTCGCTTTGACATTCATTTTCTTTGTTTGCCATGAGGCACTCATCATTGTTGTAGCTTCCTTTTTAGGCCTTGCTTAGCCCATCCAAGATATCTTTGGCTGACCTACAAGATAAGACGAAAGGATAAACATCAGTGTTCACTGCAGCCTTAAGAGTATTCAAAACAAAAAAATTATCAGAATCCTTTTTCTTGTGCTCATCGGTCCACTTTGATTTGCCTTTTGGTAAAGTATGAGGACCATTAGTCATTAAGTTCAAAAGCCTCGAATTAGTACTAGAAATCCAAACACACAATTTTCCAAGCCATGATGTGAAATCAAAACCATAAAAGATAGGAGGCACATTTACACTAGCCATCATGAAATGATCTTTTCTCCTAGACCGTGAGATCCGCTAAAAAAAAATCAAAGACTGGGCTCTGATACCAATTGTTGGCCCAGAGAGATGGCGGACAAGAAGGGGGGTTGAATTGTCCCCTTGCCGAGATGGCGGATTTTAAAAACTTTCCTTACTAATCATAATGGAATTAAATTAACTAACGTTAATTAGATCAAACCCAAGTGATTAAGATAAACGAGAGATGCAAGAGATATTCTCTCAACCTTTCCGTTCTCACTCGAATGATCAATGCATTGAACAACTAAATTAATCCACACACGGATAACGAATGAAGCGATGTGTGATGTGCAATGAATTAAAACCTACTTGTTGCATCCCTACAGTTTTGATGATGTCTCACACTATAATTCAATTTATTTTTATCTCTAAATCAATTTGTTCTTTTACGGCGCATTTATTTGTTTCTAAGCATGGAGGGGGTATGTGCTAATAGCATCATTTAGGTCCGTGCATTACATATTATTCGCTCTTTTGCTTAATGCATATTGAGTCAGTGCTAGTTCTGCATCTTTCACATAAAGTACTTGCCTCGGTGCAAGTTCTTGGTCATGCACAGGTTTTGCTATTCACATGTTGTCCTTGTGCATTTCTCTAGGTCGTGAGCATTAAGGTCCGTGCATATTTTGTCTCTGCATCTCACCTCTTGAGGTCACTGAAATTTTTTGAATCGGTGCAATTCTTGACCAGAATGCATTGGTCAGGCTGGTCGTTCCTTCATCTCAGTGCAAATACGTCTCGGTGCAAGACTTGTCTTGTACTTCCTCTTGCCATCTTGGTGCAGCTCCTGCCTGGACTGCATATCCCATCTCGGTGCATGCCTTGCTTAAAACAAATTCATGTTCGGTGCATAGTCAGGCCTATACACCTCTCTGTAGCAACGAAGTCAGTGCAATTCCTATTTCATGTCTTATTAGACTCGGTGCAAGTCCTGTAGACAGCTATCGTAGATTTGTGCATCTTCTGATTCATTCCAGGTCGGTTCTTGTCATGCCCGTCTTAGCCGATGCTTACTCTTTTGACTCAGTGCAGTTTCTGGCTCTTTACTCTATACACCAATATGAATTGTGCTAAATGTATGACAAATATTCATTTCTTCTCTGACAATTTGTCTGTGCATTCACCAGAAATATGGCACGTGATCCGAGGTAGATAGACGTCCAGAACATTCTCACACGTACCCCAACATCTTAAGGCGGGAAACGTGGTATCCACACGCCTAAGATTCTGGATCAGATATATATATATGCTGTGGAAAAGGGTTCGATAGAGGATGGAACAGTGAGAAAAAGAAGAGCAGAGTGAGAGCAGAGAAAACCAGAGAAAGCCCACTCCATCCAGAGCTGAGAGAAAAATTTTCTAAGAGAGAGAAGTGTTTGTGATCGTGAAGATCTGCTTCTACAGAAGCTATATTGCTTTTGGTTTCTAGAGAAGATTATCGTTCATCGATTGTTTTGTTTTCAAGTTTTTCTTTATCTTCATTCCATACTGTTACCCTCCATTGTTCGGAGGAAGGGAGAGGTTCTCCAGTTCCCTCCATTGTCTTGGACGAAGAGAGGTTCGATCCTCTGGTTGTGTGAGTTGCTTGGGAGTAACTGCACAGGGTCCCCTTTGCTGCGTGCAAAGGAAGGGAGATTGGTTCTCCAGTGTTTTCTTCTGGTTGATCAGAAGACTGAGGAGGCTGTTCCTCAGGGTAAGCTATTTGGCAGCGGTTGTTGCAGACTGAGTCTGCTGTGTCCGACTCTATATTGCAAGGAAACCTTACTCTTGAGTAAGGGTGGACGTAGATTGTGGACAACAATCGAACCACCTAAAAATTTCCCAGTCTCTTCTATGGTTTGCCTGTTTACGTTGTGTTGCTCTCCATCTACTTGTCACATTGCTTCATTGTGGGCGGCTTTCTCGATCTCATTTCTTACTCCTGTCATCTTTGTTGCCTGTCTCCGAAATCCTTTTCACTGCATTTGGAGGGGTTGAGAAATCATGTCTGTGTTGTATTGATTTTGGGAGTGATCTATTCATCCCCCCCTTCTATCTCACTTTCCGGTACACGTATCACTACTAAGTTGACCCGTGAAGGGAGATAGTAGAAATGGTCAGACCCACAGGCAATCACATGAGACACGAGATTTTAAGGTAGTTCGGGACCTCGACGGGCTCCCTACGTCCACCCCTCACCCAACCGGGTGAGGCTTCACTACACGCTACTTTCGTAGCAACACGGGGACGAACCCCAACCACACACATGCTGCTTCCGTAGTAATAACCACACGGGGACAAGCCCCAACACGCAGCCTCTGCAGCACACACACACATACATTCGGGGATCACACCCCGGACACTGAACCACACAGAGTCGCAGCTCCGTTCACACGCACAGTAGTATTCAGAGTTTGACAAACCGAAGGATGGACAATAAACACATTCACAAGATTTAAATCAAAAAACCAACACTAGCAAGTGGATAAAAGATAAAGAACTTTTCCCTTTCATTTTCCAATGGGTGTATGAAAATCTCCCTTGAAGTCCAGGTCGGAGGAAGTCGAATCCGCAGGGTGTTGGAGCAGCCGTTTGTCTTCCTTGAGAGTCCAAGGTGTACTCCTTCAGATTCCACGCTCCAAGCACTACTCCAATCACCAAGAACAGATGCATCCTTCAAGGCCCTTTCCTCTCCTCCTTGTTCTTCTTCACCTGGAAGGCTAGATAGAGATAATAAGCTCAAACTTTAAGCCAATCTCAAACAAAAGTATGAAAATGAATAATTTAGATATCCCCTTAATCTTCACACAAGTCGGAGATAAAATAGAAGCATGCTTTAGAACTATAAGAGCATGAGAGAAGAAGTCAGCCCCCTTGTAGAGATGCGCCCAAGCAGGCAACGATGGAGAGAGCAGCGACGGCTGGCCTCTGGCTTCGAGCTTGGGGTCTTAAGACGTGTTCCTTAGCGGCATGGATCTTCTTCTCCGGTAGGACAAGCACCTTCTCCTCGTCGTTCTCCTTCACCTGTAGCAGATAGGAAGCTATTAGCATAAAAGGGATGTCTCTCCTCCGATCGAGATCGAAGCTTCATATACAAGAGGAAAAGACACAATAAAAGTCATAAAGCCCCATGTGAAAACCTTTCTAAACCACACCTAAGGCAAGGATGAAACGCTAAGGGTATAGGTGTAAAAACCCCAAGCAAATGGATCTTATAATGGACATTTCGAAACCAATCCAAAAATCCGTTCCGGACGAACCAGAGAAAGTGTCGACCCTTGGGGTCGACACTTTTCTCAGCAGATTCTGTCCCGATGAAGAAATCAGGACACGGGACAAAAGTGTCGACTCACTGGGTCGACACTTTTTCCAACGTGTTCTATTTTCAACAAAATAAAACACCATGACAAAAAGTGTCGACTCATAGAGTCGACACTTTCTGTCTAGACTTATAAAACAACGCAGCAGACAGAACATCCTGAAATAAGTGTCGACTCCTAGAGTCGACACTTTTACTGACAAAAGTGAAAACTCAATTAAACTCAATTGAAACCCCATAAAACCTCATCCAAATATTTAGAACTAATAAGCATGCATTAATAACAAAGTATTGGGATGAATTAAACCACATTCCAACAAGGGCCAAAGAAAGTGATAAGCATCTTGAAATCTTTAACACTTCTAGAAATATCTGCATAAGTAACACTATCAAATCACCCAATCCTCAAAAGGTATCGCGCCAATGATATATGCATCCAAGCACAAAGTGTTACATGACTTCAATGGATTGAGAGCAACTTCCACTTTCAACCTGCACTTGGTACAAATAGTCAATCATTGCAATCTTAATGCAGTATAAGTTGAGATGTACAATCATATTGATTTATCTTGACCAGCCAGCATGTACGTGTATTGAAATGCAACCATGTATATGAATTTGATTCATATCCAACCAGCCAATTTAAAACACAAGCAAGCAATCCAACAATTGCTTCGAATATGAGGAGCCAGTTCCAGTTCAAAATATTGATTTGATTTAAAACCTGGAGTCTAAACTGAATTCAGTCAAATTACACATTAAATGCAAGTTGGATCCAAAAGTTCAGAAACAAGCCACATTCGTCTGAACCCATATTGATATCATATATGTTGATGACATGCAGTACAAGAACAATTAAGGGCAGTCCAATGCAATCTGAAAGATCTTCAACCCCATTTGAAAAGTTGACTTAGCCAAGTGAAAAACATGCAGTTCAAGATTAATTTAGCTCACACAAACCATTTACCACAAGCTCTCTTTTCAAATATAGATTCATCCATGGAAAAGCCATTTCCAGATTAAATCAATCATGTCACATATGAAGTGCAAATTCAATCCAATTCAATGTGAAAACCTATATGACATATACATGAATCCATCAGCCTGCATGTTCATATATTCCAATTGTACCACATGGGATTGAAAATGCAATCCAAAGTAAAACTGAACACACAATCCATGGACAGCAGAATACAAATATTCTTCTCAGTTCATTGAAAACTATCCATGAGTACAAGTTCAGTCTAGAACTTCCAGAACAGTGCATATAAAGCATAAATCTAAGCATGTGAAGAACCAAGGTCTATACATGTGTGGACAAGGTTAACGCACATTTGAAAGGTTGATGCACATTATGATTCAAATCAGACTAGCATCTTAGAAGCCCCATTCAAACAATGCTTTGAATAGAAATAGGAATTAGTATAAGCATGATGCTTTTGAACCAAATTTCTTGCTCAAAGATAAATGACTGCATACCATGCAGCCATGTGAAATGCACCAACAACCTGCCAAAGAAAATGCAACATATTAGCTCATGTGCCACAACACATGAACACACGTATGTCACTCTATACATACGCAACGCACAAAATATATTGTTGTCATCAAAACCATTATCAAAGACAAAGAGGGAGCGCAAGGAACCCAACATACTCCATGGAGCCAGCCGAAGCCGGAGACTTTGATATTGTTCAGCGCAAGTTCTTGCAAAAGTATAAAGACCGAGTGGGTCCTTCTTTATCTATCACGGATCTTGTGGCCGAGAAAATGAAGTCCGATGAGGATTTTGTGTAGTTTGCCGATAGATGGAGGTTGATGGCCGAGAAGTTAAAAGATGCTCTGTCCGAGTCGGAACAAGTAAAGATGATAATCTCCAATGCCACTCCGCAATTTCGACATATATTGGCCATGGACAAGCTTAACACTATGGAGGAATTATATGAAAGGGCAAGATACATTCAAACTCAAATGAAGGATTCACCCATCATAGGCATGTTTGAACCAAGGCCAAGGATGATGAGGAAGAGTACCAACGTCAATACTAATGGTGGTATGACCGAGGGCACTGTTACCAATGAGCAGGTGGGCGCGATTGGCAATCTCGGACCTTTCTGCAACCTTTCCAACCCAAGACAACCACAACAGTCACAACAACAACCCTCTCTCTTTAACCAAGTTCCCCACCAAGTAAACAACCCTTCTCAACCGTTCCGGCCTCCTCCTTCACAAAATCAAGTCATACCACAGAACCCGCAAGTCCCTCAGCAATACCACCAGGTGTCACCTCCGGCCAATTATGACCCTCATCAACCAAGGAGACCCACAGGCCCCAAAAGAGCCCAGTACCCTCCTTTACCCGAGAGAATTCCTGATATATTCAACGCCCTTATGGCCGCCAACGCGCTCACATTGCCAAAGGAGAGGATGATCTGGCCGTAAAATATGGATACTTGTCGGTATTGTGTCTGCCATCGGTAGCCCGGTCATAACATAGATCATTGTTTTCACTTCAAGGATTATATATATGATATGAATGATCAGGGCGGTATTGATTGGGATGAGATGAAGCAGTTTATTGCAGTATTGAAGGCACGAAGACATCCTCGGCAACAGTAGGCTCAGCAGCCACCGCAGCAAGTTCAACAACCTCCACAGCAGCAACAAGCTCCAGCACCACAACCAGACATGGGGATTGTCCACAATCCGCTACCGGAGCACCCTCCAAATCAATAGTTGAACCCTATCACCTCCTTCCATGAAGTGGAGAGAGGGCAAGTGTGGCATGAAGAAAACACATCTGTCAGGGCTTTAAACCAAATCTCAAACCAACCACCGCGACTGCTCAGAATACCCCCCCAACCAGCACCTTTTCCTCAACCTTCTCATCCTGTCTTGCATGCCACTAACCAAGCTCCCTCCTCTACCAACCCCTTGCCGGCTAGGCCTTTCCTTATTCATTTTCCATCTTCTCCCACATCACAACAAACCCCTCCTCCTTTCGTAAATCCTTTGCCGTCTAGGCGTCTCCTCATCTGCCCCTCACCAGCACCCGTTCCTACTACCATTAACCCTTCGCTGGCAAGGACTCCATCATTCTAACCTACACCAACCATAAATCCTTCACCTCCACCTAGGCCCCTCCTTGTCCGGCCTACACCGCCTCCAACCACCCAGGCATCGCCTGCCCCTTCTAATCCCGCTCCCATTTATATCCCTCTAGCTGCCACTAACCTCCAGCCGACATGGCCCCTCAAAAGGGTTCCCTCTTCGGTTGCACCACCTCCACCATCTGTTAACCCCGATATCCCTTCTACATCCACCAATCCTCTGCCTAACCAAAGCTCGACAGAGGCACGGTCATCACAAACTATGGTGCTCCGTAGTGGACGGATATTCCACCGTGTGTTTCCACAACGAGAGCAAGAGCCCGCACAGGGGCATGAGGAGCAAGAGCCAGAACAAGAATCCATACTAGGCACTCAATATGATCTGTTAAAGCATCTGGACAAAATCCCGGCCAGGATTTCTATTTTGGAATTGATTAAGAGATCCATCGTTCACCAACAACCTTTAAAGCAGTATCTACAAAAGGTGATGGTGAATGAAGACATCCCCGCTAAACAGATTACCTCAGTCTTAACTCCGACAGGTGACCAACTGGCTATTGTCTTTCATGAACATGAACTAGCTCCAAAGCTGGCCTGGAAGTATGCCTTGTGCATCACTATTGATATTAATAAAGTGTCCGCTAAACAATGTTTGGTAGATACTGGAGCATCTATCAATGTGCTGCCTCCCAGCACTTTAAAAATGTGTGGCATTCCGGAGAGCGAGATACGACCGTCGACCATTATAGTCACTGCCTATGATAACACAAAGAAGCCACCTCTGGACATGATTACTTTGAAGGTCGGGCTGGGTCCTGTGTCAATTACAGTAGATTTTCACATTTTAGACATGGATCCGACCTTTAATGGCATTTTGGGTCATCCATATATCCAAGAGCTTGATGTCGTGCCCTCTACAAATCATCAATGTATAAAGTTTCCACATAAATGATGCATCATCAAAGTCACCAGTATGCCTATTCTGCCATCAGTTGATATACACTCTGCAACCTCAGTACCCTCTATATGGCCGGCTAACAGGCCCCTGTTATTAGTGTTGGATCTTGCCGATTCGCGGCATGACTTGTTAAGGCTACAGGTTTCATCTTCTGTTTCAGCATCAACAACACCCCTACCCTCCAAGGGGAAGAAAAAGAAGAATATCATGAATACCCTAGGCTGGAACATCATGATGAGAATGGGGTACAGATTCGGCAAGCGCTTGGGTGCCAACCTCCAAGGCAGAATAAAGCCCACTAAGAATTACAAGTTAATTGCCTGAGGCGGCCTGGGATACAAGGGGCAGAGCAAGGAAAGATTTGATAAAAATGATGAAGAGCCATGGGCTACTATAACTTCTACTTTAAAAACAGACAGACGGCCGCTCACATGGTCTTTATATACACATTTTGTGAAGGGGCCCACTCAACAAGATGACAGGCATACTACAGTGGTTACTTCATTGCTAGATCATCAAGATGTGCATTCACGCCAGTTTGCTCGCCATTTAGCGCCTTTGGTCACCTATAAAGCCCTGGAATCTTTACGGCCATTTAAAAGAAGGAAGATGGATGATCCAGAGTGTGACTGGTAATGATGATTTGATATGAATGATATTACTATTGCTTTGAGCTGACTGTTTATGCCTACTGATCCGAAAGGGCCACCGTTGATCCACGAGTTGATAGAGAAGCCGGTCGTAATCACTGACAAGAGGCAGTTGCTCAGTAGTTACATCGATACAGGAGAACCAGATGAGCCATTTGAAGATGGCTGCACCATAGACAGGCTGTGGGCTGGCCTCTTTTCCTTCCATTCTGTCCATACATTACTTGTTATCCGTTTGTTTGCTGAATTGTTTACCTCCAACATTCCCAGACCACCTGCGGTCTTGATTTATTTCTCCCCGGATCTGCTCTAAAATTCAACAATTCCTCCTTTGCTCCTCGAGCAATTCTCTCAGCTTTCTATCACGCCCTCGCGTAGGCACTCCTTTATTGAATCTTTTCCAATCTCTCGGTTTCTACCGCATCTTCTACTACTCCTTCCCATTGCTTCATTATTGATAAAGGAAAAAAATGCCAAAATTCCAACTTCTCAATCCTCCATCTCTGTTGAGGAGACCTCATATTTTACTCATGAATGTGCCCCGATCCAAGGGCCGCTCATTCAAGGTCCGTTAACGGGCCTCCTTTTCCCCTCTGACGAGGAGGTTTCTTCTGTACCTTCTCCTGTACCCGCTTCTTCTTCCTCCTCTTCTTTACATTCTAATAATCAGGCTAGTTCATCTTCTTCTTCTGGTATTAAGAGTCTCGAGGTAGTTCCCACTAGGAAAGCCAAGGGTAAGCAGATTCCTCATAGGTTCTTATTAGATTTAGCCAGGAGGTGCCGGGCATGTTTGGCCCTTCTCGAGGTTTTGGAGGATCCGATCTCCCTGCCGAATTTGCAATGTGAGGATGCATGCTCCTTAGATGAAGGGTTTGGGGTTTATGAGATTATGAATGATGAAGACCCTATCGATGAGGGGGATGAAGGATACGATGAATATGAAGACGAGGCTGATGCTTTTGCTAGTGGTATGAAGAGATTTGATGAACCATTAGCCTCAGTAGAAGAACCTACCAAAGAAATCAACTTGGGTACCGAGGAAAGCCCTTGGATTGTCCTCATCAGTAAAAATTTGCCTCCATCTAAAGAAGAGGCACTTATTCAGGTTTTACAAGAATTCAAGGACACGTTTGCATGGAGTTATGAAGATATACCAGGTCTGGATCCAGCGCTCGTCGAGCACCGCCTAACACTGAAGCCAGGGTCCGTACCGGTCAAGCAGCGGTTAAGATGTTTCCACCCTCATATGGCTTTAAAGATGAAAGAAGAGGTCTATAAGCTCCATAAGGCTAGATTCATTAGAGTCGTCCTTTATCCCAACTGGGTGGCTAACATTGTCCCGGTTATGAAGAAGGATGGAAGAGTCAGAATTTGCATGGACTTCCAGGACCTTAACCGCTCGTGTCCTAAATATGATTTCCCCCTCCCTCACAAAGACGTGCTGATCAATAATAGGGTAGGGTATGAGACCCTCTCCTTTATGGATGGCTTTTTAGGTTACAACCAGATTCGCCTGGCTGAAGAAGATCAAGAAAAGACTTTGTTCACTACACCTTGGGGCACGTATTATTATGTGGTCATGCCATTTGGACTCAAGAATGTCGGAGCCACCTATCAAAGGGCCATGATGGCTATTTTTCATGATATGATCCACATTTACATTGAGGTGTATGTTGATGATCTGGTAGTGAAATCAAGAACAAGGATTAAGCATCCTGGGGTTGTGGCCAAAGTGTTGCAAAGAGCCAGGGAATATCAGTTGAAAATGAACCCTAAGAAGTGTGTGTTTGGTGTGTCGTCTAGTAAGCTACTTGGGTTCATTGTTAGCAAGAGGGGTATTGAGATTGATCCTAACAAGGCGAGGGTAATAAGAGATATGCCTCCTCCCAAGAATCTGAATGAAGTCCGAGGGTTGATCGGGAGGTTGCAATTTATTCGCCGATTTGTCTCCCAGCACTCACAAAGGTGTAGGCCATTCTATGAACTTACCAAGCCAGGAGTCAAATTTAATTGGGATGACAAGTGTCAGGCAGCCTTTGACGGATTAAAGGATTATTTCGCCAATCCTCCTGTCCTGAGGCCGCCAATTCTAGGTAAACCGCTTGTTCTTTGTGTTTCAGTTCTGGATGACTCAGTAGGTGCTGTCCCTGTGCAAGTTGATGAAGAAGGAAAGTAGAGGGCAACTTACTACTTGTCTAAACTTCTCAACCCCTGTGAGTAAAAGTATATAGCTATGGAGAAAACCTGTGCAACTTTAGTCTGGGTAGTTCAGAAGTTGAAGCACTATTTTTTAGCTCACGACGTTCATCTCATCGCTCGCATGAATCCCATCAAGTTCCTTCTCGAAAAATCTGTTCTTACCGATTGGTTAACACAATGGCAAAGCTTCCTTTCTCAGTTCGACATCACTTACATTCAACAAAAAGTAATTAAATGCTATACCATAGCAGAACATCTTGCTCATCATCCTCTCCCTAGATTTGATCCTGTTCGCTCAGAGTTTTCAGATGAGGAATTAATGTCCGTCAATCAGCCCGATTCGATGTGGACATTGCATTTTGATAGAGCTTTGAATTCTCAAGGAAAGGGGATCGGCATTGTTCTCCAATCACCAGAGGGTATCACTATTCCACTTGCCTGTCAGCTTGCATTTCCAGTTACAAATAATATAGCTAAATATGAGGCTCTTCTGGCCGGACTGGAGGCCGCCCATCAATTAGATGTTATCCAATTACGGATTGTAGGTGATAGTCAGCTTATTCTTCGTCAAGTGATCACCAAATGCCGCACGCTCGATCCCAAACGCAAACCCTACCAAGAACTTGCTTCTGCTTATGCCAAGCTATTCACTAAATTGATCTTCGTCCATGTTCCTTGAAATCATAACATCTTAGCTGATGCTCTTGCTTCACTTGCTTCCTCCTTAATTTTCCTTCCCGAGAGAGATTTCCATTCTGTTATCATTCAGAAGCGTCTTACTCCTGCTACCAAAGATCCTGCATTACTTAGTGTTAAGGAGGAGGTACTCAAGAAGGTTAAGGAAGGTGGAATCATTGAAAACAAGGAGATCATGATGTTGGATCTAGAAGAAGAGCTGGATGATGAGGAAAAGACGTGGTATTACGAGATTACTAAATATTGTCAAGATCAGTCTTATCCTGAAGAGGCCACGACAGAAGAAAGGAAAGCCATTAAGAAGAGTTGCTCAGAGATACACTTTGGTTGGAGGCGTGTTTTATAGGAGAGGTCTCACTAGAGTTTTACTCAGATGCCTCGACGATGATGAGTCATGGAAGGTCGTGGAAGAGGCACATTCAGGAGTTTGTGGGGGTCATGTCAATAGCCAGATGTTAGCTAAGAAAATCCTTAGGCTAGGCTTCTATTGGCCCACTCTAGTAGAGGACTGCTCCATCTATGTTCGAAGGTGTGTCAAGTGCCAACTGCATGCCGAAAAAATCTATTCTCCTGCTTCTTCGCTTCATCCTATGTCTTCCCCATGGCCTTTCTCCATATGGGCTTTTGATATTATTGGACCTCTTGGTGATTCAAACCTCCTCACAAAACTTAAATCATTTATACTCACGGCCACGGAGTACTTCACCAAGTGGGCGGAAGCGGAAGCATACGTGGAGATAAAAGCGTCAACCATGTGCAAATTCATAACAAAGAATATCATAGCAAGATTCGGCATTCCAAAAACCATCGTCACCGACAATGGGCCGCAGTTCATCTCTCAAGAGCTTCAGGACCTCTGCAACATGTATAACATTGCATTGCATCATTTGTCTCCTTATTATCCACAGGGCAGTGGCCAAACAGAGGCAACCAATAAGACTTTGATTTAAATCATCAATAAAACATGTGAAGCTAACAAATTTGTAGATTGGCCAGAAAAGCTGGTTGAAGCTCTATGGGCCTACCGTACTGTCATTCGCACACCTATTGGGTAAACCCCATTCGCTCTCACTTATGGAATGGAGGCGGTAGTTTCTTATGAGATTCTTATACCTTCTCTTAGAGTATAATTGGACAAGGAACTCTCTATCGATGAACGTCATGAATATCTCCTTGCACAATTGGAACACTTAGATGAGAGATGTCTGGCCGCTGCCGAACATACGCGTGTCTATCAAAATAGGCTTTCACTTTTTTATCAAAAGAAAGTACTTAAAAGAAAATTTAAAGTTGGTGAAATGGTAATCAAAAGAATCTTTGTAAAACCTGGTGGATCTCGTTCAAAATTCTAACCAAATTGGGAAGGGCCTTATGTGATAAAAGAAGTTTATCATGCCAACGCTTATAAATTGGTTAATGTTGAAGGGGAAGAATTGGCTCACCCTTGGAACGGATTGTACCTTAAGAAATACTACCCCTAAGTCTTTTTTTAAAAAAAAAACTGACTGGCATGGTACGTGGGTCACGAGACCCGAAAAATTAAAATCCCTAATTCATTATTCAGTCTTGATTATTTAACTTTGGGTCAACACCCGCACACACAACATGCTTAGCTCATCAACTCTAGCGGTGCAAAATCTGAGGAAAGTCAAAGTCAAATTAAGAGTGTAAGGACTTTACCCTTTCTCTTCTCTTCGATCCATGAGGGGGGAAGTTAGACCTGGGCAGACCACCCAAACCTACATGTTTCCCTAATAGGTGGAAGTCAAGGCCCAAAAGGGAATAATATGTCGCAAAAGCCCAAGTACAATTAAGTTTTTTATTTTTGAAAAGAAAAGCAAAAATCAAATAGAAAAGAAAAGCATGACAAGAGGGCAAAGTCCCCGCAGGGAAAACCCTGGTCATAAGCATGCATGAATAAAGGGCAAAAGATAACAAAATTTTTCCTATGCCAAAGATTGAACCCCAACAGGCAATGGGATAGGGGAGGGATAATGGGAATCAACACCGGGCACTAACATTTTATTTTTACATTTGTACCCTTTTGTTTGCATTTATACCCTTGTGTTAAATGGGTTTGCAAATGCATGGCAACTATAAGCCAAAGTGTTAGTCCTTGGAAGTCTTTGGGTTTCTTTGCAAAAGGCCATGTTGGCTTGGCGGGACCCCCACCTTATTGCCCATTGGTCCAACTAGGCTCTAGGGCCCATGTGGGGCTGGTTCAAAGTCCAATATTAGACTTGGACCAAGGAGACAAAAGAAGAAAATTCAAAATTTTCATCTCCCTTGGTCCAAGCCCCCCCCCTTTATATTTGTTTAATTTGGTCATTTTGACCACATGGGGGATTAATTATCCTATCCCTTGTTTACCCCTCCCTAACCCTAGATCTAAGGATAGTTTAGGTCTTTTTTCTTGTATTATAAATGATGGGAATCGACGTCGAGCACTAACTTTTCATTTTGCATGAGTCCTTTTATTTGCTTTTATATCCTTCGGAAACTATATGTGCAATTGTAAGGCTTTGTAAGCCAATGTGTCATTCCCTAGGATTGTGTGGGTTTCTATGTAATTTGCCAGTATATCCAGCAAGGGGGCCCCCAGCCCTTTCCCATTGGTCCACCTAAGCTATGTGGGGATGGTCAACCATCCTAGGTGGCCATCTAGAAGGTTTGAATGCTAATTGACCACATGGGAGATAAACGGGTTAAAAATTTAAAGGTAGGTCACCTACCTTACCAACCCCCCCCCTAGGTCAAGGGGGCGCCCCCCCCCATTAGATATAATTAGGATTTTTTTTTTTTTTGAAACATTTAATATTATCTAAACCCTAGGTCTGAGGGCAATTTGAGTCATTTGCCATTTCATATATATAGCTTGTATTTTGTGATTTAGTTAGATTAATGAAGGAAAAATTGGCATTTTGCCCCAAGAGAGCTCTTGGAGGGTGCGCCCCTCTCCCCCTATCTCCTTGCTGTTCTTCCCCTTCCTCCAGAAATCTAGGGTAGGAGACCCTTTCTACCTCCCCCTCTCATTCTCTGAGTTCCATTTTTGAAGCTACCGCCGCCGCCGTCGCACCGCCGTCGCGCCACCGCCACCGCCACCGGAGTTCTATCTCCATCAGGACAGAACCCCACCTCCGTAGACCTATCGTTTTATGCTGTTTTATGATCGAGCTGTAATTTTGAGAGCTTATTCCTCTCTTTATTATCTTTCCATCCATATATCGTATTCCCCATTCTGATCTCGTTTGATATTTTTCCCGCAATTTCTATACCACCCCTGTCAATCTGTCATTCTGCAGATCTATAGTATGTTCTATTTTTATCACCCCCTTATCTATTTTTAGAAAATCCCAAAAAACTACTGAGTGTTCCCCACGTATATCCCCTTCCACCATAATTTTCTTGGAGTCTACAAAAATCTTTTACCCCTCAGTCAAAGGTGTGTTTCAGGCAGATTATTTGCTGCCCTATGTGTCTGTCAGTCCGGGTCAGGAAAAAAAGTCAGTTTGCATAAGTTTTCATTTTCAATCCGTGTGGTGGATGTTGGGTTAGATGGACGCAGTCTATCTTCACTAAGTGTGGATCTAGAGGGGGGTGAATAGATCAACTTGCCTAATTTCAAACTACTGTAAGTTCTAAAGCGGAATTTAGGCAAATATCAGTTAAGCTAAAAGAAGAATGCTAGACATGAGCTTGAGCGATGAAACCAAATAAGCTAAGCATGAATTCTCATCGCACACAGATCACACAAAAGCACAAACACACTGCACCCACAATTTTTAGGTGGTTCGGTCAACGACCTACGTCCACCCCACACTCAACCGAGTATGGCTTCCTGCTGCGCAGCACAGCTTGCGTCCGCTGGGCTTTACAGCTTGGCCAAACAATCCGCTGATACACAGCTTCGCTGGGCACTACAGCTTGCCGACCAGAGGATCTGATCCTCTGCAACCGCTGGGGAAATACAGCTTAACCCGTCCAGTGGAGACTACCACTGCAAGACTGCTGACACACAGCTTGAAGAAACAGTATTCGGAAATGAAAGACAGAATCAAAATGAAAAAGCAAAACCCAAAAGCAATGTAGCTCTAAAAAGCAAAGCTCAGCTCTGGTTTTGAACCACGAGACTGAGATACAAACTCTCTCACTCTCACTCTCAATCAGCTCTCTCTCGATCTCTTCTTCTCTCTTTTTCTTCTTCTTCTCTATTTCTTCTTCTTCTCTGTATCTTCTTCTTCTCTCTTTTCTCTCTTTGGATCGAAGGAGCCTTGCTGTGGCTGTATAGACTTTCTCCCTTCTCTTCGATCTGTCTTCTTCTGTGGAAGAAGGCTTGCTTATATAGCAGCAACAGCAGCAGGCATGTGCTCTCCACGTTTCCCGCCTAAAGCATTTGGACCACGTGGCAGCATCCAATGGAGTGTCAGTACACGTGTCCTCATCTGGATACCTTGTCCTTCTCGGATCATGAGCCAGGTACCTCGGATCACGTGCCCCTCATTAGCTACTGCATTCACTGTCAAACAGACAAGAATGTGTTCAGTTTAAGTGTAAACTATGTACAGGCTTTGCAAACACGAATACAGTGTATAGAGTTAATGCATGTAAAGACTTCAAAGAAGGAAAGCAGTGTATAGACTTAATGCACGTAAAGGCTTCATGCGAAGGAAAGCAATATATATACTTGAGGAGTTGACGCTGCATGAAGCACTGAGTTGACGCTGCATGAAACACTGAGTTGACGCTGCATGAAGCATGGAGTTGACGCTTCATGAAGCATGGACAGTGTACAGACTTTACCCACTGTATAGACTTCATGTAATGCAAACGAATGCGAAGACTTCAGTGTATAGACTTTAGAAGACCAGTGCAATGTATAGACTCCATGAGACTCTAGTGCAGACAGATGATGTATAGAGTTCTCAGTTCAGCCGTCAGTGTATAGACTTGAAAGTCTTGAAGCCAATGTATGGACTTGAGAAGCTGAAGGGCTGTACAGACTTCGAAGACAAGGGTCGATGTATAGACTTGCCAAACAGTCCAGTGAATAGACTTGAATAGCTGAGGCCAGTGTACAGGCTTGCCACCGACCAGTGTGAACTTGCTCAGCCTGAGGCACAGTATGGACTTCAACTATGCATATTGAATGTATTGACTTCAAGTATGAAGACCATTGTATAGACTTTGGATTCAAAGATAATGTGCAGACTTTGAGTTTGAAGACCAATGTCCAGACTTCAAGTAACACTGTGGATGTACATACTTGATGGAGCGAAGCGATGTGTAGACATGAAGCTCCACGATGGATGTATAGACTTCAAATATCAAGACGCTAAGGAAGACGGACAATGTACAGACTTGCTGTAACAGTCTGATGTACAGACTTCATGAAGCTCTAGACATTGAATGCTGTACAGACTTAGCCCAATGCCTGAGACGCTAACAAAGACGGACGATGTTCAGACTTGCTGACAGACCGATGTACAGACTTTGCTCAAATGCATGAGACGCTAACTGAGACGCTGGACTCTGTACAGACTTTGAGCGATGTATGGGCTTCAAAGAAGTTGGCGATTCAATGTACAGACTTGATGAAGCGAAGCCATTGTACAGACTTGAGTGTAGCTAAAGCCTTGATCGTAGGACTAGGCTGGACTGTATAGACTTTAAGCTTCAGAACCGAATGTACAGACTTCACTTAAGAAACATAAGAGAAGACCCCAGTGTATAGACTTTACCTTGAGCGAAAGGTAAGTGATGAATGTATAGACTTTCACGATGTGTAGACTTGAATATGTGAAAGCTACAGTGAAAGAGTGTATACACTTGACCAGATCAAGGGCAATTCGGATGTACAGACTCAGAGGTTCAAAGCCAACGGCTGTACAGACTTAGAATATTAAGACTGATGTACAGACTTCATGCGTTGACGCTGTACACACTTAGAGAGTTGACGTTGTACACACATCCAATGAAGTGCGTTGACGCTGTAACATGAGCCAGTGAGATGCGTTGACGCTGTACACACTTAACCAATTCAAATGAAATGCAGTGTGTGGATTTTGTCTGAAATGGACGATGTATAGACTCAATCTAAACAAGTCTGCTGGAGGAGTCGACCCATCCTCTGATGTGTCGACCCATGACAGTGAGAAATGCAGACTGCAGTGTATTAAATGCAAAGAACACATAGTCAATCTGATAGAGCAATTTCATAAAATCAAAAGTAGTTGCCAATCAATCAAAACAATAGTGTTGCCAATGAAATAAAGTAAGTGTCAACATCATCAACATAGAGGGGTCACAACAGTGGATGAAGCTGTAATAAAAGTATGGTGTATATCTCTGAGTCTTCTTTCCAACGGTACCAGCCATGCCTCGATCGGCCTCCGGATCTGGGCGCAAGCATTTTTACCGTCAAGGCCTGCAGATCTGTCCTGTGTGCAGGTCTGAAATTACAGTCTGAAAAAAATTCAAGAACAAGTGTCAAAAGTCAACATTAGGAGCCGCCCCTTCAGGGAGTCGATCAGAGACATCCCGCCAACGTCCCAGCCAAGCGGCGCCTCCAGAAGACGTCGGGAAGGCAACGTTCCTTTGGAAGCCATTGCTTGCTGTCCACCGAGTTAGCTACCGAGTTGAGTCAGCACCGAGTTGGAATAGTGCCGAGTCGGACCAGCAGGCTGAGTTCGTGCCGAGTTCGCCTCCAGATTGTTGCCCGTCAACCCAGGGTCGGTCCTCCCGGGCCCACTTGTAGCCCTTTACCTCCCTGCGTGGAGTGGGTGATAAAATTTAACTGTTGTAATTAACTTTTACTGTTGTTAACCGGGAGTTACCGTAACTGGTCGGGAACATCTTCCCCACGCCCGAAGCGTGGAGGTACACTAGCTCCCCACTCTTTATCGCATTTGCTTTTCTTGTATAGCTTTGAATGCCGCTGCGAGAGTAGGTTTCTAGCATGATATTCTATTATCACCGCTGCGAGAGAGCAAGATTGAGTGTACCGTCCCGTGACTCGATCCGAGTCTACACGAAAAGTCGATACCCGTGACTCACTGCTGGTTTCTTAACCGTGCCCGGTCCCACGTTTCCCTCGCTAAGGGACAATCGCGAGCTCGTCTAGAGTCTGAGGATCGCATTCTTAATTCAAGTCGAGTCCGTGGTCCGTCCCGCATCAATTTGGTATCAGAGCCAGGTTGAGTCTAGGGTTTCAAAAAAATAATCAAAAAAAAAAGTGTCATTTAGGTCTGAGTCGGTCTAGGTGTCTCAAGTCTAAGTCGGTCCTAGGTGTTGCATTTGCATACCATTATTCGGTATATAAAAAGGTGTTGTCCGAACGTTAGGCTACGCCTATCGGGAAGGCAGCACACTTGCGCGAGTGATCTTTGGATCAATTATCTCCGCCACGTACTGAGTCTTGGTTGTGTCTAGGTTGCAAGTCGAGTCTGCATTCCAACTTTGCATCGCATAGTAGGGTCGTGTCTAGTCCACGGGTCCAATCTTGTCACCGTGTGCCTGCATGTCCACTATCCGCCCACCCCATGGCCGTTCCCCAAGACCATGCGTCTAAGTGGTCATCCCTGGTGGCCCAAGCAAAGGCCTTCATGGCCCGACCCTTGGATTTTACCACTCTCATTACTAAAGCCACTTTACCCAATGGGTCTACAACAGAACTCCATTTCACCGATAGGGAGTCGGATAATTGGATTTCTCTTGATATCGTGGAGTCCCTCTCCAAGACAGGCGAGATTGTCCACGATGGTGATTTTGCTTGTGTCGAGTTCCAAAGGAAGATCGGCTCCGTTCTTTACTCCGATGGTGCATGGTGCCGGATCGGCACACTTGCTGGCCCATGCATCATTTTAGGGCAAATGTGGTTAGGAGAGAGAAAAGCCACTCTTGACTAGGACAAGAGGACATGCACCTTATGCCCACCTTACCTACCCGGCAAGATCATCCTTAAGGACAGGGCTCAGTCGAGCACCCCCGTATTTCCAGCCACCCAACCCCAGTGGTCCACTCCACCTTCGGATTCACGCTTGGAGCCACCTCATCCCGAGCCGCCCGTGTTTCTTATGGGTACGCTATACATAGCCGAGCCACTTCTTAGTTGGCTCAAGGATGGCTTGGTCCCACCACCATACCCATTCATGGACCCCACCTTACCCCTAGTGTCCGTCAACTCCTACCATGCTACATTCCGATCTAGTCACCATGTTGACACATTGGGTGACCTTATTCTTGGTTTAGGTTGGCAATGGAAGTTGACGCATTTATTGGCCCGAGGCTTCGACCTACCCACTAGTCGTAGATTCACCCATCCGCCTTAGGGTCCATTACCTCCGTGTGCACCGTGGGTTGTGTTACCACGGAAGTTCTTCTACTTCTCCCGCTACCGGACGAGCCCGACTTCATTACTTTTCTTCCGAGGGAGGAGTCATATCTCCTATGCACGGTCCCATCTACCACGATGGATGGAGGTGATCATAACCATCATGAATTTCACCCATGGGACTATGTAATGGAGAAATCAAAGGGTCACACATTCTTGGACCCATTCGACCCCTTCTCTAGTGGGCCTAGTGATCCATCCCTTCCATTCTACCTTGTCGGGATAGTCCACTTTCATACCCCTTTCCTACGGGCCGGGTCATCCATACCCACCAAGCCCGTCCACGATACACCTACATCCGGCTCACCTAGCCCTCTCGAGTCTCCCAAATCCAATAGGCAGTCGCATGTTAGGGACAAAGTAGGGTGTCTAGGAGTCCCACTCTCCGCCAACCATCGGTTGCCACTAGTGCATGCATGGCACATATTCGGGTGTCTTGGTCCGCCGTCACCCATGTACGGGTCGGACTAACATTAGGTGTGTCTAGGGTCTTGTGTGTCTGTGCATCCATCGAGTCGAGTCGATTTGTATGCTCGCGTTGTTAAGCCCTTTCGAGTTCGAGACTTGTCGGACTATTGGGATCGGTTCTACCTCATATCGGATCTAGTCACATAAGGGACAAGCGGTGATTCCTAGTGAGTCTTCGAGCCACCTTCCCTCATTTGAGAGGACCCCACCCCGGAGTGTCCACCTCTAGCCCCATTCCCATGGCAGCGTGTGCATATCGAATCTATATGGGGTGAGTAGGTGTCGATTACTTGGAGTGGAGCGTACTCCGTGCTTCCAGGTACGATGACGGATCCGCCGACGTCGCAAGCAGCCGCACCCCTTACTCGACGGGGTCGAGTTCTTCCCACCCGGGGAGAGTTGATGGGAATCGACGTCGAGCACCAACTTTTCATTTTGCATTTGAGTCCTTTTATTTACTTTTATATCCTTCGGAAAGTATATGTGCAATTGTAAGGCTTTGTAAGCCAATGTGTCATTCCCTAGGATTGTGTGGGTTTCTATGTAATTTGCCAGTAGGTCCAACAAGGGGGCCCCCAGCCCTTTCCCATTGGTCCACCTAAGTTATGTGGGGCTGGTCAACCATCCTAGGTGGCCATCTAGAAGGTTTGAATGCTAATTGACCACATGGGAGACAAAGGGGTTAAAAATTCAAAGGTAGGTCACCTACCTTACCAACCCCCCCTTGGTCAAGGGGGCACCCCCCCATTAGATATAATTAGGATTTTTTTTATTTTGTTTGAAACATTTAATATTATCTAAACCCTAGGTCTGAGGGCAATTTGAGTCATTTGCCATTTCATATATATAGCTTGTATTTTGTGATTTAGTTAGATTAATGAAGGAAAAATTGGCATTTTGCCCCAAGAGAGCTCTTGGAGGGTGCGCCCCTCCCCCCCTATCTCCTTGCTGTTCTTCCCCTTCCTCCAGAAATCTAGGGTAGGAGACCCTTTCTACCTCCCCCTCTCATCCTCTAAGTTCCCTTTCTGAAGCTGCCGCCGCCACCGTCGCACCGCCGTCGCACCACCGCCACCGCCACCGGAGTTCTATCTCCATCAGGACAGAACCCCACCTCCGTAGACCTATCTTTTTATGCTGTTGTCTGATAGAGCTGAAATTTTGAGAGCTTGTTCCTCTCTTTATTAGCTTTCCATCCTTATATCATATTCTCCATTATGATCTCGTTTGATATTTTTCTCGCAATTTCTATACCACCCCTGTCAATCTATCATTCTGCATATCTATAGTATAGAGTCGTCTTGTTCTATTTTTTCCACACCCTTATCTATTTTTAGAAAATCCCAAAAAACTACTGAGTGTTCCCCACGTATATCCCCTTCCACCATAATTTTCTTAGAGTCTACAAAAATCGTTTACCCCTCAGTCAAAGGTGTGTTTCAGGCAGATTGTTTGCTGCCCTGTGTGTCTGTCAGTCCGGGTCAGGAACAAAAGTCAGTTTGTAGAAGTTTTCATTTTCAATCCGTGTGGTGGATGAAGTCGTAAAAAATATATGTTGTAGATCCCTGAGTCTTCTTTCCAACAGTACCATCCACGCCTCGATCGGCCTCCGGATCTGGGTGCAAGCATTTTTACCGTCAAGGCCTACAGATCTGTCTGTGTGCAGGTCCGAAATTACAGTCTGAAAAAATTCAAGAACAAGTGTCAAAAGTCAACTTCAGGAGCCGCCCCTTCAAGGAGTCGATCAGAGACATCCCGCCAACGTCCCAGCCAAGCGGCGCCTCCAGAAGACGTCAGGAAGGCAACGTTCCTTTGGAAGCCATTGCTTGTTGTCCACCGAGTTAGCTACCGAGTTGAGTCAGCACCGAGTTGGAATAGTGCCGAGTCGGACTAGCAGGCTGAGTTCGTGCTGAGTTCGCCTCCAGATTGCTGCCCGTCAACCCAGGTCGATCCTCCCAGGCCCACTTGTAGCCCTTTACCTCCCTGCGTGGAGTGGGCGATAAAATTTAACTGTTGTAATTAACTTTTACTGTTGTTAACCGAGAGTTACCGTAATTGGCCGGGAACGTCTTCCCCACGCCCGGAGCTTGGAGGTACACTCGCTCCCCACTCTTTATCGCATTTGCTTATCTTGTATAGCTTTGAATGCCGCTGCGAGAGTAGGTTTCTAGCTTGATATTCTATTATCACCGCTGCGAGAGAGCAAGATTGAGTGTACCGTCCCGTGACTCGATCCGAGTCCACACGGAAAGCCGATACCCGTGACTCACGGCCGGTTTCTTAACCGTGCCCGGTCCCACGTTTCCCTCGCTAAGGGACAATCGCGAGCTCGTCTAGAGTTCGAGGATCACATTCCTAATTCAAGTCGAGTCCGTGGTCCGTCCCGCATCAATAAAACTCATGTATTTTATGAATTCTATAGCAATTAAAGAAGAGAAAAATCAGTTTTTCATGAAGAAGCCATAGGGCGCAACCCCTCTCTCTCCTCTCTCCCCCTTGGAGCTGTGAAAGCTCAAATTTTCAGATGTGTGAAGCCTCTCTATCAACCCCTCTTTGAGTGAGAAGCTCAACACCGCTGCCGCCACCGCCATCGAGCCGTCGTCGCACAACCACTGCCACCTCGTCAGAGTTCTATCCATCTCTAGACAGAAAGATGAGGCCAAAATTTTATCTCCCAATAAGGAGATCTATTCGACCTTCAATTTTGAGGGTTTGTTCTTTCTATCATCCCCCATCCCCAGTTCAAATTTCGTGTCATTCCGCCTTCATTTACTATTTTTCCCAGTAATTAAGTTTTCCCCCAGCAATCTGCCCGTTTGTAGATATGCGGGATAGTAGTCTGTTGTTGTATTTTTCCCGCCCACTTAGTCAACTCCAAAAAATCCCAAAATATTCATACGTGTTCCTCACATCCCCTCCTTCCACCCATAATTTTCCCAGAGCTTAGGTCCATCATTTTTATGTCGGTCAAAATTCAGTCTCAGATAGATCCTTTTTCATCCTGTGTGTTCTAGATTCCGTGCAAGAAAAATGTTCGTGCCACAGTCATTTTCATTTTCAATCCTTTCACTGGATGGATTTGAAAATAATATATGTTGTATCTCTTTGAGTCTAGTTTCCAATGTTGTGCCCCTGTGGCTATGGTTTAATTGTCTAAATATGTTTTAATGATGCTTGAACTATGAGTCATACATATGGTTGATAATACTGTTGCTAATGGCATTTCTAATGTGTTGATTGGCTCATGAAGAAGTGAAAATATTCCTTGAAAAGTCAACGCTAGTCAACGCTGGTCAATGAAGGTTAACGCTACTGATCAAACTGGAAGTCAGCTCGTTGACAGATTTGGTCAATGCATATCTCAATATGAGGTACTAAGGTCGATGCTACTTTAGTCAGTGATGAAGTAAGGTCGATGCTACCTTAGTCAGAGATGAAGTAAGATCGATGCTACTTCAGCCTTCAAGTGTCTAAGGTCGATGCCAGTTTTGAGTTAAAGCAATTGAGATCGATGCCACTTCAGCGCTCCAGCAACTGAAGGTCGATGCTACTTTAGTTAGTGATGAAGTAAGGTCGATGCTACCTTAGTCAAAGAAGAACTAAGGTCGACGCTAGGTGCTAGTTCAAGCAACTAAGTCGATGCTAGTTGTGATGACAATCATGCTTAGGTCAATGCTATTTTGTGTGCTGCATACTAAGGTCGATGTGAGTTCTATCTTCAGTTCATTCACAGAAACTCAGGTCGATGCTACTCCAGCCAGCAGGCAGCTAAGGTCGATGCTACTTCAGCCTGCAGGCAACTAAGTTCAATGCTATTTCAGCCAGCATGCAGCTAAGGTCGATGCTACTCCAGCCAGCAGGCAACTAAGGTCGATGCTACTTCAGCCTGCAGGCAACTAAAGTTGATGCACATCGAGCTGGGGCAAGACCAAGGTTGGTGCACATTAGTTAAAGTCGGTACACATTTGAAAATAAGGTATGTGCACGTTGCTAAAGGTTAATGCACGTTTGGTTTCAAGACTACATAAAGTCAGTGCATGTTTTGCCGTATGCATATAAGGTCAGTGCACATTTGGCAATGTGCATACATCAAGGTCGGTGCACATTTGCTATGTTGTGCCCCTGTGGTCGATTGAGTCATACTGTGGTCATAAGTGTCATTCGACATCATCCTGTGGTCATTTGAGCTATTGGACATTTTTGATTTTGATAATGGCTAAACACTATAAGTCATTGTTGTTTTCCACTCTCATATGACTGACATACATAATATTTTGTTCATGACAGATAAGCCCATGAATGAACAAGGAATGGGGTGGAGATGACAAATGTGAAATCCTAATGATCGCACCCAAGCAAGGATGGAAATCCTTTCAAATCATAATCAATCAAATGATCAAACTCATGGCAGTCGCCTGGCAAACCAAACGTGTGGATAAGCATCTTGCCTCTCTACCATTCAATACATGTGGTATATGTCATTTACTGTCAAGCACCATTGGTAAGATTCTTACCTTGTCATAGCCATCAATCTCATCATGGGTATTCCATATACCTCTCATCTCTAAACTTCATTCATGATAATGGAGGTTCACAATGATAACTTGGTTTGATAACATACAAGTTCACTCTTCAAATGCATTAGTTTCTCATTCCAATCATGGTAACATGCTCAAATGGTCTTGATGTTTCTAATGCATAAACCAAGTGAAATCCAACCCCCAAATCTATGAAATAAACATCTACTTAAAGTCATTGTTATTTGGAGATATTTCATTGGGCTAACACTTCAACTTTGCAGGACTAGGTCATTCCGGTCAACCAGAATCGCCAAACGCGAAAAGTCTCATACTGTAGAACTGGCGGTCGACCGCCCCAGGTCGACCGGCAGCAGCGGTCGACCGCCTCAAGTCGATCGAAAATTCCATGGACTAAATTTCTACAGGGATTCTCAGTAGCGGTCGACCGCCAGAAGCTTCCGGTCGACCGCCAGCCCCGAGCCAACAAAAGTTGACTTTGTTCTCCACTTCGAGAAGAGCCATTCTCCTTGTATTTGTTTAATCCTAAAGTCACCTAATCACCCACAAGACGTGGATCTGGTCTGGGGGGTGTCTATGGACCATTCAAAGTCTATAAAACACATACAAGAGGGTTAGAAACGCTCATGCTTCAAGAGGAATCAAAGAGAGATCAAGAGAGGCTAGAGAAGGAGGTTGGAAGAAGAGGTACTGTAACGTGAATAGTACTTCATGCATAAGTTCTTCATCCATTCTAAGGTGATTCAAGTATAGATCTTAAGCAAATAACCTCCAAGGAAGCTAGAAGCAATCAAGATTCTCAAAGGTGATCAAAGCTGCATCCTTAAACCTCTTCATCAGTGGTATCAGAGACTGGCTCTGCCATTCCCAGATCCTACGATCTGCAGGGAAAGATCCCGGTGTATTTTATTTAGATGGCTTTATATGCTACACATGCTTCGATGGTTTCTCCGCCCATTTATGATGGTTCAGATTTTTCTACATGGGTAGGGAGAATGTTCATCTATGTTAGCTCCATAGATCCACAATTGTGGACTCTTATATACGATGGTCCTCATGAGCTGCCATCAAATTTAATTGATTGGTCAGCCGAACATGAGACCAAACACAATAATAATCTTGCTGCATATAACTTAATTATAGCTGCAGTTGATCTCAGACTAACTCATCTTGTGTCCTTCTGCAGCACAGCCAAGCAAGTACTGGACAGGTTGGTGAAAATCCATGAAGGGAAGGAACAAGAACAAGAATGCTGCATGGCCGACCGTGCAGAACAGTCCAGTAATACATCCTCATCACAGGTAAACTCTGACTTTGAGGAATTCACTTTTGAAGAGCATATGGAAGCCTATGATGATTTGATTACTCAATACAAAAAGGTAAAATCATAAAATAAAAATTTGAAAAAGGATCTCAAGAAAAGTAACCAAAATGAAAGCTCTTTTTGTAAAAATTGTTCTACTTTTGAAGAGTTTAACGACACTCTTTCTTTTGATCTTGATACGCATAAATAAAGCATTGCATGTCTAAGGGATGAAAATGAAAATCTTCATGATGAAATCACTAGGTTGGAAGAAATTGTAATAAAACTTCAAAACCAACCTAAATCAATCTCTAATGATCAAACTGTGGCCGATGGGCTAATTCATGATGAGAGGTTGATTGGAGAAAGTAAAAATTCTGAAACTCAAAGTGAAAAGGTCCTAAAAGAAACTGAAGTTTCATGTTCTGCTAATTTTGCATGCAAGAATGCTCGTTCATGAAAAAGATAAATATGGGTCTCCATGATGATCTTGAATGGCAACAAAATCTCATTGATTCTCTGAAGAAGAAAATAGAGAATTGTTGGAAAAAAAATTGAACTTGAACAAGATGAAGAAGAAGTGAATGAAAAATTCGTTGCACTTGGAAAATGTAAGACTGTCATTGATGATTGCTCTGAAACATTGCATGCTTTAGAACAAGAAAATCAAAATCTTAAAGCGGTAAATGCCATGCTCAATGAGCAATTGGCAGCATGCGAAGAGGGTCTTGATGAATCTAAACAGCATATTTCCTAACTTGAAAATGAAATTCAAGGTTTGAATGATTTTCTGTCAATGTTTACCCCCAAGACCACGATTCTGGCTCATCAGAACCCACCACTTCCTGTGGTCACCAAAAAGGGCATACAGCTCGAAAGAAAAGTAAAACTCAGCATGCTCATCCAAACATGCACCACAACAAGTCCAATGCTAAATACCATGCTTTCCACAAAATAAATGTCCATTGTTATTATTGTGGTAGACATGGTCACACTGTGCATGATTGTTTCATCCTGAGAAATGATGAGCTTAGAACAGGACAACAAGTGAAAGGGCAAGGAAAGAAACAGGTCAACATTGGTAGAGGGCCAGCTCAACAGAACTCTGCACAGAATCGCATGGAGAATCAGAAGTGTCGACATTCCCATCCAAACAGGTCGACACTCCCCATGGCCTTCAAAAGAAATGCTTCTCTTTGCTGCTTTCATTATGGTAAGACTGGTCACACTAACCAGGAATGCTGGCATCTGAAAGAAAGATATCACCCTCATACCATGAAAGGTAGAAATCATGCTCGCCCACAAAAGCATAGTCCACATGCACACGCACATGAACATAAAAAGAAAAATCAATCTTTTGTGTGTTGTTTCTATTGTGGGAAAAATGGGCATGAGATATATGATTGCCTCACAATGAGGGAGGATGATGTGATTACCTTGAAAAAGATGGGCCAAGATGCTAAACATGTTGCTAACCCACAAGGACCCAAGCAAGCTTGGGTACCTAAAAATTCCAAATGAGAATTTTTGGTGCAGGATGTCTTGGAGCTGAGAAATGAATGGTAAGGTAAATAAAAGCTCAAGGTACATGTATGTAAATATTTTTTTTATCATTTTGCATGTTTAGTCTTGACATGTAGATACTGCATCATAAGTTTGCCCATTTTGTTTAATAAACTTCTGCAAATTGAATTGCTTGTTTGAAATGATGATTTACCCCCCGTGGTGTGAAGATGAACACATGAGCTAGATTAATTGCTCACACCCTGCTTGACCTCTGGTATTTTAAATGGTCTAGAGTTGAAAGGCAAGTCATGCTTGCCCAGAAATCTTACTATGCGTGAGAAGGATCTAAGATCAAAACCTCCGTCGTGTACCAGAGATCAATTATTTCAGCTGTTTAATTCATGAGAAACTTGTTATGCTGATGAAGTTGATGTGATGATGAGTTGTTTGGTACTTGATATCAGCCACATGAAATTCTTAGATTTTGGTTTTGATGATGCATATCATGGCTACATTTTCAACTCGTTATTCATGTTAGCATTGTTCAAAGGGGGAGTCTAGCATTTGGCATCATAATGTTGCATTCAGTTCAAAATTGATTGTGAATGATTTGTGTTTGCATCATCGTGTGATCTCATGTACTTCTATACAAATCATGTTTAAGAAAACACAAAAAATGTGCAATCATCATGCAGCATCTTCATTGCATTGTGCATTCACATAAGTCTTAGGCTGCATAGTTCATTGCCAACCCATGCATACTTTCAGTAGGAGTAAACATCTAAAACCAAGCTGCATGCTCTCTTAGAATAAAGTTATATCAAATGGATGTAAAAAGTGCTTTCTTGAATGGTTTGATCAAGGAAGAAGTATGTGTGGAGCAGTCCCCTGGCTTTGAGAACCCTAACCATACAGATTTTGTATACAAGTTAGACAGGGCACTTTATGGCTTGAAGCAAGAACTAAGAGCTTGGTATGAGAGACTAAGCTTGTTCCTCATTGAGAAAAGATACACACGAGGTAAGGTAGATCAAACACTTTTCACCAAGAAGCAAGGTAAGAATATTTTGATTGTTCAAATTTATGTTGATGATATTATGTTTGATTTTACTAAATCTAAAATGTGTGAGGAATTTGCTAACCTCATGACTAGCGAAGTTGAGATGAGCCTAATGGGAGAACTTTAATTTTTTCTCGGTTTGCAGGTCAACTAAGGAGAAGATAGGTGCTTCATAAGCCAAGCCAAATACATCAAGGAGCTGCTGAAAAGAATTGACATGGCAAATAGTAAAATAATTGCAACTCCTATGAGCACCACAACATCACTGGATTCGGATGAAAATGGTAAAATAGTGGATGCAAAAATCTATAGAGGTATGATCGGCTCCTTGCTTTATTTGATTACATCCCGACCAGATATCCAGTTTAGTGTTTACCTCTGTGCTAGATTTCAAGCTAGTCCTAGAGTAGGACTAAGTATATTGAGATCATGCATCACTTCATTAGAGATGAGGTCTTTAAGAAAAATTTTGAACTGCACCTTATTGATACTCTAAATCAGATTGCTGACATCTTTACCAAGCCCTTGTGTAATGACAGGTTTACTACACTCAGAAGGGAGCTTGGTCTTTGCAGACCTCAGGCCACAAAAAATTGAAATGATGATCCTCTTCAGCTTGGTTGTGTGTCTTGAAATTTGGCATCCATGCATTGTTCATATGTAAATATGTCATCTTGCATCTGATATAGCATTGCATGTAGTCACGATGCATAATAAAGTTGAATTCATATTCACGATGTATTGCATGATTTGTGCTGCATCATTCCTACATAGCCATGGTATATCAAATGTTGATGTATGAAAGGCAGGTTATGCTTGTCTAGAAGCACTCAATATACGTGAGGTTTCACCTCCACCAAGCACCATGCGTCACTGTCGCATATAGGCCACATAGTAAGGGGGAGTTGTCTCTTTGCAACATTCATGCATATGTTTCATCTTCATTCTGTTGCATTTAATAAGTGTGCAACCATGTGTTAGGTTATGCATTTCATGTCTGCCAAATTCATGTTTCATCAGGTCAACCCCTGCATAGTTCTAATCAACCTCTCCTTGACATTCATCATTCCACTTGATTGCCAACATAACTCCTTAAGTGCATTCACTGCATATCCTTAGGGGGAGTACTGCTGCTATTCTTTATCTCTTGCAATCTAAACTTCATGGCTTCCAGTTTGAAAATGAGATCCTGAGACCGACGAAACTATGGTGTAAGAGCTTTCTATTATATGCACTGATGATTATCCATCAAATGAAAATGGTTCAGATTTAATGATTCCCTTTAAGTTCTGATATATCTTTTGAAATCATCTATGTTCTGTGGTTCTAATAGATCTTAACTAGAGGTTGCATGTTGTGCATTGAATGACTATCCTGAAATCTAAAAATTCAAACGTCATTGCAACGTTGGTTGACGATGCTAAAGCTTAGTATTGTTGTTAAACACCTTGATGAGCTGGAATTCCTGAAAATCAATTTGACAGAGTAATGATATTATTGCACGGAGAAATATGTCACGTCCTCAAAACAAGTGACGAATGATATGTCATGATGTGCCCCTATTATCTCTATCTTAATTCATTTGGACTCTAGGCAGAGCAATGGCATACTTGCTGAGAAATATATCTTCTCATCAAAGAAATGAGATTGGATATGTCATGACGTGACTTTGCTATCTCTGTTCATTCTAAAGCATAACAGTCAGTCTTACCAAATACCTAGGAATACTGGCGTCTAAACAACGTGTATTCTTACGGCTAGTACGCATGTACTAGACTCGATTGCTCGTAAAATATGAGTCATGTGCATAAACCTACAAAAGATCATGCAACACAGTGCTAAATTCATAAAATTCCATGCTTTAGTCATGCTAGTTTCACCTCAATACTAGTTGGTGCTATTCTCGATGAAGTTATTGAATATGAATGTTTAAGACAAAGGAAAGTTCACCACTGCCATGATATGCCCTTCTGGTTCATTTCTATTAAAACATGCATATAGATGGTTTTGGAACTCTATTGTTGATCTCAGATTTCATTAGCTTTGAACCATGTACTTTGCTCACGGCGTGTTTTCGGTTTGCCTATAATGGCTTGCTCTCAACTCCAATTCCGCTCTGATCTCACTGACATTTGTCACCTTCTCTACCTTATCCCTCCTTTTTACAGCTATCAAAGGGGGAGAAAATGTCTCGTTGTCATCTTGGATATCACTGCCACATAATGACTCACAGTGTTGCCATCATCAAAAAGGCGGAGAATGTTGTGCCCCTGTGGTCAATTGAGTCATACTGTGGTCATAAGTGTCATTCGACATCATCATGTGGTCATTTGAGCTATTGGACATTCTTGGTTTTGATAATGGCTTGGTTTTGATAATGACTAAACACTATAAGTCATTGTTATTTTCACTCTCATATGACTGACATACATAATGTTTTGTTCATGACAGATAATCCCATGAATGGACAAGGAATGGAGTGGAGATGACAAATGTGAAATCCTAATGATCGCACCCAAGCAAGGATGGAAATCCTTTCAAATCATGATCAATCAAACGATCAAACTCATGGCAGTCGCCTGGCAAACCAAACGTGTGGATAAGCATCTTGCCTCTCTACCATTCAATACAGGTGGTATATGTCATTTACTGTCAATTACCATTGGTAAGATTCTTACCTTGTCATAGCCATCAATCTCATCATGGGTATTCCATATACCTCTCATCTCTAAACTTCATTCATGATAATGGAGGTTCACAATGATAACTTGGTTTGATAACTTACAAGTTCACTCTTCAAATGCATTAGTTTCTCATTCCAATCATGGTAACATGCTCAAATGGTCTTGATGTTTCTAATGCATAAACCAAGTGAAATCCAACCCCCAAATGTATGAAATAAACATCTACTTAAAGTCATTGTTATTTGGAGGTATTTCATTGGGCTAATACTTCAACTTTGCAGGACTAGGTCATTCCGGTCAACCAGAATGGCCAAACGCGAAAAGTCTCATACTGCAGAACTAGCGGTCGACCACCCCAGGTCGACCGGCAGTAGCGGTCGACCGCCCTAGGTCGACCGAAAATTCCGGGGACTAAATTTCTATAGCGATTCTTAGTAGCGGTCGACCGCTAGAAGCTTTCGGTCGACCGCCAGCCCTGAGCCAACAAAAGTTGACTTTGTTCTCCACTTCGAGAAGAGCCATTCTCCTTATATTTGTTTAATCCTAAAGTCACCTAATCACCCACAAAATGTGGATCTGGTCTGGGGGGTGTCTATGGACCATTCAAAGTCTATAAAACACATACAAGAGGGTTAGAAACGCTCATGCTTCAAGAGGAATCAAAGAGAGATCAAGAGAGGCTAGAGAAGGAGGTTGGAAGAAGATGTACTATAGCCATGAACAGTACTTCGTGCAGAAGTTCTTCATCCATTCCAAGGTGATTCAAGTATAGATCTGAAGCAAACAACCTCCAAGGAAGCTAGAAGCAATCAAGATTCTCAAAGGTGATCAAAGCTGCATCCTTAAACCACTTCATCAACTCAAGAGGATCAAAAGAAAGATCAAAGTTACATCCAACACTCTCTCCATCAACTCAAGGTGATTCAAGCTCATATCTCAATCCAGCAACCTCCAAGGAAGAGTAGAAGCAAGCAAGGCTAAGAGGGAAGATCAAAGGAGGCTGCAAGGGTGTGTTCAAGGGAGAGGAGTTCGAGTACTGTAGCTATAAACAGTACTCCAGGAAGAGGTTCTTCATCAAATCCTCAGGTGATTCAAGCTACTTCAAGAAGAAATCAACCCCAAGCCAAGTGAAGATAAAGCTGCAACCATCATCTTCGTCATCATCTCAAGGTGATCCAAAGAAGCTCATTTTCAAGGGAGATCAAATCTGCATCCTTTATCTTCTTCATCAACTCAAGGTGATCCAAGAAGATCATTTCACAAGGAAGATGATACCATTGAAGAATCAGATTCAAACTCCAGTAATCTCAGATAAGATCTTTTCTCTTTGAGCATATTCTATATCTTGTTTGAGTATTTTCATATTTGTTCTTTTTCTATTTCATTCAAATATTTGAAACTAAAGATCGTCCCTACCGATGGTTAGTAGGAAGGTAATCGGAAGTTGTCCGATCTGCGGTGATTGACGTCCCTGCCGGTGGTTAGTAGGAAGGCAATCGGAGGTCTTTCCGATCTGCGGTTTGGTTCGCTGCACTAGTGAATCCTCACCGGGTTTGGTGAGGGGTGGACGTAGGACTGGGGATTCAGTCCGAACCACCTTAAAATCTCGTGTGTTGTGGTTTGCTTGTGTAATTACTTTGTGCTAGATGCATGTTTAGGCTTAATCTTTATATTACTTATTTATCTTGCTAAGGAAATCATTGTGTGCTATGCTAAGCTAGTTATATTCCGCTGCAATACTTTTTATCTTGCTTTAAAGAGGGGTGTTCTACGAAAAGAGGGGCAGATCTATTCACCCCTCCCCTCATCTACTACTCAACATGCTATTTGTCGAAAAAGGGTCGGTGCACATTTGCACGATAGCCAATCAAGGTATGTGCACATTTGCTGTTTGCAGAAAAAGGGTCGGTGCACATTTGCACTATGCACTACAAAGTCTGTGCATGGTGTGCCTTCAACACTTCAGGGTCTGTGCACATTTTGCTTTCACCAAAGCAAGGTCTGTGCATGTTTACTTACAATGCAAACTGAAGTCGGTGCTCATATGCCAGTCAGCTAAGGAAGTCCGTGCACATTTGCTTTTAACGCACATTGAAGTCGGTGCACAAATGGGATTCTGCCCAGAAAGTCTGTGCACATTTATGCACGGTAGCTAGCAGGCCTGTCCCTTTCTTATCAAAACTAAAAATGGATTTGGGCCCTTAAGCCCTACTCCAAATCATTGAAAGGGACATCCTTCGATTGTTCAAAGTTCTGGAAGATCAGTTGTTAGTAAAGATTCTCACTTTCTAGCTGGGCGAATGACAAATGTCCTAGAAAGTGTCTCCATCCTAAAAGGGGTCAAACCTTAAGGAGATAGTCTTGTACTTGACGAAGATCTATTCGGCCAGCAAAAGGGAACTGTTGTGTACCGCTCGAAGCAATCTGGGCAGCAAATGAGAACTCACTGCACCTTATTACCTCCGAACCAATCAGATGCTATCCTGCTCTGGTGTTCAGGCCACTATTCTGAAAATAGAAGGCTCAGATTACTTCTTACCAGATGAGGAGCTACAAACTTTGTACGCTGGGAGAAAGGAAAGGAGAATGTCTGAACCAAAAGAGGATAAGCTGAAGACATACTCTGATGAAGAAGGTTGAACAGCCAGTCCAAGGAAAAAGGGGGTTCGTTCAAGAATGGAAAAGAAAGGCTTGGAAGAATGCAAGCCATCGGGCATATATATATAGATAACCAAAAGGCAGAACTGCATATACGAGAGGAGCACGGAGCATAAAGCCAGTAGCAAGCTCGTGGAAAATGTGTAGCAGTAAGAAGAAGCCTTGAGATGAATACTCCCCAGCTGTAACTTCAAAGCTTCTGAAGACAGTTGTCCTCATCTCCTCTTCTCCTCTAGCGAGAAGAAGGGGAAGAAGCTTCTACTTCCTATGGAGGAGAACCTGCTCCTTTAGGAAGAACTCCATCTGGAAGAAGCAAGGATCGCCATCCAGATACCAGACAAGACCTTTCTATTCTATCCTCAAGAGTCTTTCATTCTGTCTGGGTTTTTCATTTGTGTTACTTTTCTTTAACTTGAACACATCTCTTGATACCTTGTTCGGTCCCTACAAGGAGTTATAGGAAGACAGACAGAAGGAAGTCTGGTCTGTGGTTTGGCTATGTGAGCCCGTAAGCTGTGTGTTAGCTTGGCTGTTGTGGGGACCAGATTTCATTTAGAAGATAAAAATATCTCGGTTGGCGTGTCAGTCACGTATGTGATGAGTTTTATTATGCACTCGATCTGACTTGGTCAGTCGATTACGATGTTCGTGTCGGGACCCGGAGTCCGTCATACCATAAAGGTCATGACGTTAATTACCTCCTCTAAGAAAGAGGACAACCCTTGATTAATTGTCAAGAGAGGATGCCTCGAGGGATAATACGAAGGCATAAGAAATGCTGACTGAATGCGCTAATTGAATACTGTGAGGTGCAGCCGTTTGGTCGACCATCTGTGCGGAATGCAACGTGTTTGTTAATTGGTTTATTCATGTGATTAGAGGTTCAGTTATGCTCATTTAGGTGGCAATGTATGCCAATGCGGATGCATGTTCATGCTTTCAAGATGGATATTCAATGTAATTGAAGGTGCTGAGACCCCTTTTATTCCTTTATTTAGCTAGGTTTGTTAAATTAGTTAGGGCTATAATATTAAGCGTCAAGGGTTGACACACAATCAATCAGATGCACATGAGCTTGATGCATGTATATGTGTGATTAGCTTAAAACGGCATGATGGTTGGTTAGGCTTAAAACGACGCGGTGGCTATTTTGAAACTAAAACGGCGTGGTGGCTATTTGAAGCTAAAACGATGTGCCTTGGCTATTTTGAAGCTAAAACGGTGCGGTGGCTATTTTGAAACTAAAACGGCGCGCCCCAGGTGCGCTGGGTAGAGGCCAAAGAGAGTGAGGTGGATAATGAGTGTAGGGTTAAAATGGCGCGGGGGGGGGGGTCGCGCCGAAAATTGGCACGCCGGATTAGAATCGCGTGAAATTAGGATAATTTTGGGCCGTTTGAGTTCTAATGAAATGCCAGGCAAGTTTCTTAGAACTTTGGTGTTATTTTAGAAGATTAGCAGTTTGATTTAAGTCTCAGATGCACAACAAACAAAACGAGTCCAGACTTATGCGAGGTTCCTACTCAAGCATAGTCTACAATGGACTTTATTAGTGTAAGTTTATCACAAATTAAACTAAGTCTTTAGTTAAAATTTGGGCATCACCTCCCCATGATTGGAGGGTTGCGGGGGCGGAGTGGAGACAGTCCCATAATGTTGGTGATGGGGCATGAGAGGTGATTTCCTTACACGGGTGGAGTGTATTTGTGTGTTATGGCTTGTATGAGATTGTAATTGTGTCATTTCTTTCATTTGGGCTCCTTGTAAGGCTTATATCAAGCCAATGGGCCATTTGTAATGTAGAGTCCATGGCTAGGTTGCCATTAGTAGAGTCCATTAGGAGCTTATTCCATATTGGGTCTTAAGGCCATCATTATGGACCTTAATAGCCACTTAGGCCCAAATAGGCTTCTCTCTCTCATGGGCCACCAAGGGTGGAAGAGTCTAGCATGGTTAGTGGGCTTGTAACATGGCATTTGACCACACTTGGCCCAAGGGAGGCCCATGAAGGGGGCGCCCCCTTCTTTGGCTCTATTAGGCTAGTTAGGTGTGATTTAGGTGAGGTTGGAATGGAATTAGTCCAAGTTTTAATTGGAATGGTCAAGATATATTAAAAAATTATATTTGGTGTGTTATTCACACTTCATCTCAGCCATTCAATCCCCAGCCCTTGATCCAAGGGTCCATATTAGATTTGATTGGAGTCATATATAACCATGTATTTTCATGAGAAAATCAATGAAAAATCAGAATTTTGTTGAATGCCTTCAGTGAATTTCGACCTCCTCCCCCTCTCCCTCTGGTTTCTTCATCCCAACCTCCATTTCTAGAGTGTTTCTATCTCCCTTCATCTCCTCTCAACCTCCGGTGATCGTCTGTGCCGCCGCCGCCGCCGTTCGTGCCGCCTTCGAGCCGCCACGGGATCGTCTTCGGTTTTCTATCCTGCTAGATAGAGGTGTAGTTCGTGAATTCCTGAAGCCAGCCACGAGTTCAGATTGATTTGAAATTTTTAGGGTTGGTTCCTATCTTCTATCCCCTTCTCCAAAAAAAAATTGAGGTTCCAAACCCACCGTTTCATATCCTTACCATTTCGTTCAACTCTCAACCTCAGATCTTTTCTGTCGCTGTCTAGAGTGACAGTAGCCCTGAGTTCTCCACCTTCGACCACCCTTTTGATTTATGTTAGACCTCCCAATTTAACTGAGAGTTCTGTCCATCGTCCCCTACCACCACAATTTTTCTTAAATTTTTATCATCCTTCTACCTATTTTTAACGATTCATGTTCTACCGGAGCTATAGTACTTTTAGTCAGATCCTAGATCCGACCTTCGTCTAGTAAACAAATCACAGAAAATCATAGACACATCCAAACATGTCCAAACCAATTTTTCTGTCTTCCCAGCTCCAATTCCCACAACTTTGCTGAAGAACACAACCCCTGATTCGAACGTCTCCCTCGCGGTCAAAGGCAATCCACAGGGAAGTTCTCTACTGACCTGTGATTTCAGGAACTGTACAATAGATGATTGAAAATTCCATAAGTTAAGATCTGAGCAGATCCAAGTCAGATCTTTAGGCCTAGGCTGAAGAACTTCAATCTAGCTTTCCAACGGTGTCAGTCTCGTGTCGATCCGACGTCGGGGCTGATCGCAGCGTCCATTCTCGCCGGAGCGCGTGCTGTAAAACAGCAACCACCAGTCCGTGGACAGCAAACCCGACGGGTGCCGATCGGAACCGCCCGACCCCCCCGGGCTACGTTCCGGTGTTCCGCCAGCCCAGGGAACACTTCCCTGAGTGTCCACACTACAGCGGCGCCACCGGGTCCCACACGGCCTGTAGCAACCCTGATAAATTTAAAAGGAATAAATAAATCAAAATAGATTAAAAGATTTAATAAATAAACGAAAGAGCTTGGAATAAAAATAATTAAAACCCTGATGGAAATAACGCCTCAGATAAAGGCGCTACTTTACAAGAAAACGCCCTTACCTAAGGCGTGTTTTAAGAAAGGACGCCCACACGTCAAGGCGTCAAATTTCAAACGACCAAAATAAATAAAAAAGGGCAAGATAGCGTAACGCCCTTGACATAGACGCGTTTTAACAAGAAACGACGCTTGACAAGGCGTCAATTTAATTTCGACGCCCTGACCTAGGTCGTTAATTCAGTTCGAGTTTCGTTCGACCCCGGAGTCTATCCAAGGTAAGTGGATAACTATGAGAAAGAGTTCGAATGTGGTAATAACTCTATTACGAAAGTGTTACTTCCAATCAAACACTGCCCCTACTAAGATCCCAAAAATCCTATAAGTAACCTACTGCTTGAACCGAGAACGCTATTTGGCGTTCGGAGTATTCTAAGGTATGTGAAGAACAGCAGGTTCTTCTTGTATCTCTGTTCGTCCGATTATCGATTTCATGAAAGAATACTCAATATTCTTATTCTTCTTCTCTTCTTACAGGTTAAGAAGATTAACGGGTAAGTTTTTCTTTCCTCTACCTTCAGTTAAGTATTATGAAGAAAAACTGATGTTTCTTCATCTTATTTCTCTGTAGAGAAGTCATCTTAACCTACTGAAGAACGTGGGTTCTTCATCGACGAACGTCTGCTTCTGATCGTGCCAAAAAGAGAACCTGTCGATACATCTACACCAAGACTTCTGCCCCTTTCATCCAACTCTGTTGATAGCAGAGCGTCGTCTCTTCACCAGATCTTTCAAAAAGGTAGGATTTTCTCATGGAACGTAGCCCAAACTACCATATAACTATAGATAATTATCATCGGGAGTTCATGCATATAGTTTTCATGCGTTCTGGTTATTTTCTACGGAATTTTTGAAAGAAACGACCCTAACAAGGGCGTTAATTTAAAAGACACGACCATGCCCAGGTCGTCAATTCCAGATTTGACGCCCTGCACACGGACGTTAATTCCTGTTAATTAATAAATAGCATGTTTAAAAATTAATTATCAATGCCAACATGATTCTAAATTAATGTATGGTCAATTTCTTGTAATCCTGCTATTTTTCTGGTCCTGACTATATACCATGTTCCTGAAATATTCATTACCTCGAAATTTGTAAAATTGTGAATTCACGACCTTGACCAGGTCGTCTATTGTTTAACTAACGCCCCCAGACTAGGGCGCCTTTTTCCTGGTAACGCCCCTACCCAAGGCGCGTTTTCAAAGAAATTACAGATTTTAATATCCTGTAAAATAGCAATATTGGAAAGGACGACCTCTTTATATGTCGTCAAATTTAATATAAACGCCCCTGATTAAGGCGTTAATTTTATGAAAAATGACTTTACCAGAGTCGCTACTTTCTGCATTACTGATTTTTCCCGATTGCTGTTATCCAAGGGTTTCACTATATGTATATATATATATATATATGTAGGCACTATTACTCCACTCCGTGAGTATAGTCCCACGTTTCATGATGTTTTATCGATCACCCTCAACTCTCATTGACATACAAGCTCTCCATTGGACATTCCGTTCCTTTGGACTAGCGAGTTAGTCATAGAGACCTCCGTAAGACTCCTCGTATCTTGGATTCCCTCAAGGTCGACTGAGCTGGTTGTACCCTAAAAACCCATTACACTATTGAATGCCATGTCACTCTAAAGAAACATTATATACCGGCCCTTATGATATGCAAAGAGTATATCATGAGAATTCTTAATGGGATGATGATATCATGCCATTTGTTGATGTTCTTGTGGACCTCAATTCTATAATAAGAATGAGGGTATCTTGCCTTTGATGTACTATTCATGTGGACCTCAATTCTATATAAAGAATGTCCATACTTGTTTGTCCTGGTACCCGAGTTAAGGGAACCTAATTCCACCTAGTTTCATCGTTCATCGTGATTGTACCGTTGTTATCGCCTATCTATGTCCAATATCGTATTTTTGGACCCCATTCTCTCAACGTTATCCTACGTGTCTACAAGCTTAAATTGTTGAAATTCTCTATTGGCTATATATATACAAGAGTGGATGTCAAATATACATGATAAATGCCTGCGCATATAGGGCCCGATCTGGTCCTGGGAGGAGCACCCGAAAGTACTTGTGCCCATGGGAGTTGAATGATAAGGTATCTGGCATTATACCGAGTGCATGACTAGCTTGATTGGACATTCCACACAAAACTTGTACTTGACTTGACATGAATTGCGTGGCCCGAGAAAGGGTAATTACTAGCTTGCTTGATACATGATAGCCAAAGTTCTTGACATGACTTGCTAAAGAGTACTTGCTTGAATATCTTGTCATCTTTTTCTTGAAAACTCATGACTAGTTCATCTTGTTGTCTTGCTTGATAAATTCTCTATCTTGTCGTTTTATGCGAGCATGCATAGCTATAGTGCATTCATGAAAGATGTAACTACTTAAACCCTTGCTAGTTCCTGAGATATAATTTCCTACTGAGCGTTCGCTCACTCCGTGTTTGTCCCTCACTTTTCAGGCAATTCCGACGACGAGGGAAGTCAATCGGATGGGAATGGTCAAGAGTGAAAGAGCTAGAGCTTTTTTCAAGTGTCATCTAGTCTTTTTCCTATTTTCTTGAGTCAACTATATACTTTTCCTTTTTAATTGAATAGAGTATTGGATTTGTAATAGTCTATCCATTATGAAATAAAGGATTGGGTTATCTTTCTTTTTTGCGCATCTCTGTTTTGGTGTCGAATACACTACTACTCTAATTGACATGATTGATATAAACTCGTCGCGCATATCCGAGTATCCTTCCGCGCTCGGGGCGTGACAGTTTTTGTGGTATCAGAGCCTAGGGTATTCAATTCCTAGGAAAACCCAAGTCCAAGGATATGTCCAAACCTTTAACCAGTGAGATTGGGTAGAACCAAGAGTTAAAGTTAACATAGTATAGGAGTCTTTAAATACAATCACATATTAACCTAGTTATTGTAATTGTAGGATAATGGCTGCCGAACGTGCTCAATGGCGTAACATGCAGCGTACCCTTCAAGGCATGACTCAAGTGCTGCAACAAGTAGCACAAGCAGGTGGACAACGAGCAGGAAGTCTCCACCAGACTTTCAAGAACATGAACCCACCCAAGTTCACGGGTTCTACTGATCCAGATGACGCTGAACACTGGATTAGGGAGATAGAACGTATATTCCGTGTTATGCAATGCACGGATCAAGATAAAGTTTTATTAGCTACTTTTCAGTTAGAAAGGGATGCTAGATGCTGTTGGGAATCAATAGAGGCTACTATAAATCAAGATCAGGTATCGTGGGAAGAATTCGTTGAACACTTCAACGTGAAATATTTCTCAGACCGAGTTCAGGAAAAGAAGGCTGCAGAATTTGCTGCATTAAAGCAACGATCTTTGTCAGTGGCCGAGTATGAGGCCCAATTCTCTAGATTGTCTCGATATGCTAAGCATCTAGTTAGCACCGAGAAAATGAAAGCTAGGAGGTTTCTTAATGGGCTCAGGCCCCAAGCTATTACTCAACTGGCGCCGATGGACATTCAAGTCTACTCAGAGATAGTTCGCCGAGCTCAACTATTAGAAGATGCCACAGAACTGTCTGATAGGATTCGTGGTAAGGATAAGAAGGAACAAGTTACAGGTTCGGGTTCCTTTAAACCCAACTTCAAGAAAAGGCCTAGCAATGGAGGAGCATCCTCACAAGACCAAAAGTTCAAGAAGACCAAGCCCTTCTCTATCACCACTACCTCTCCAAATAAAGTGTGCAAACATTGTGATAAAGCGGGTCATAGAGCAGAGGAATGCTGGAGGAAACTAGGAGCATGTCTCCGTTGTGGGAGTCGTGAGCATCTGATTCCCGATTGCCCATTACTTAACGACCAAGCCGTTGACGGGAAGCGCCCAGTAACCAAGAATGCTCGTCTTCATGCAATCAAGTAGACCGAGCAAGTAGAAGGAGGCGGCTTAGTGGAAGGTATATTGAAAGTTTGTTCCAGGAATGCATATGTCTTAATTGATACTGGTGCATCACATTCTATTGTTTCTAAGAAGTTTGCTGACCCATTACTCCTAGAACCGGAATGGATAAAGTTAGTTTTGTCTACTCCTCTGGATGATGAGACTGATATTACACATCATTACCAAAACTGCGAGGTATTGATTCATGGTCAAAATCTCCCTATTGATCTCATATGTTTAGATCTAAAAGAGTATGATGTTATACTAGGGGCTGATTGGTTATCCAAGTATCAGGCAACGGTTGATTGCCGCAATAGTAAGATTACATTCAAGGAATTTCCAGAACTAATATTTACTAGCCCCAAGAGTCGGAGCAAATCCCCTCTTATTTCAGCTCTCCGAGCTAGCAAGCTCATCAGGAAAGGATGCACATCTTTCCTTGCCTTTGTCACAGTTAAAGAAGCTAAGGAAGCTAAGCTAGAAGACATTCCAGTAGTACAAGAATTTCTGGACATATTTCCGGAGGATTTGCCGGGATTACCCCCGCAAAGAGAAGTGGCCTTCACCATCGACTTAGTCCCTGGTGCTGGTCCGATTTCAAAGGCACCTTATAGGATGTCACCTGCTGAACTCAAGGAATTAAAGGAGTAATTGATGGAACTCATTAAGAAAGGATTCATTAGACCAAGTACTTCCCCGTGGGGAGCGCCTGTATTATTTGTAAAAAAGAAAGACGGATCCATGAGGTTATGCGTCGACTATCGACAATTGAATCATCTCACTATCAAGAACAAGTATCCACTGCCGAGAATCGATGAATTGTTTGATCAAATTTCAGGATCCATGTACTTTTCCAAAATTGATCTTAGGTCCGGATATCACAAACTAAGAATCATGGACGAGGATATTCATAAAACCGCATTCAGAAGCAGGTATGGCCATTATGAATTTGTTGTTATGCCTTTCGGACTAACGAATGCCCCTGCTGCCTTTATGCAGTTAATGAATAGTATATTCAGGCCTTATTTGGATCAATTCGTAGTGGTCTTTATTGATGATATATTGATTTATTCCAAGACCAAGGAAGAGCATGAGGAACATTTGAGGATTGCATTACAAATATTGAGGACAAATCAATTATATGCAAAACTTAGCAAGTGTGAATTCTGGCTTGAAGAAGTGACTTTTCTCGGACATGTTATATCAAAGGATGGCTTGTCTGTAGACCCATCAAAGGTTGAAGCTGTAAGGAACTGGGAAAGACCGACCAATGCTAGCGAGATCTGAAGTTTCTTAGGTCTTGCCGGCTATTATAGGCGATTCATCAAGGATTTCTCTAAAATCGCCGTGCCACTTACAAGGTTAACTCGCAAGGAGATCCGTTATGAATGGGATGAGGAATGTGAGAGAAGCTTCCAAACTCTCAAGGATCATCTTACTACAGCTCCTATCTTAGCATTGCCAATTGAAGGAGAAAAGTTCGAGGTATGCACTGATGCTTCTGGCATTGGCCTCGGGTGTGTTCTAATGCAACAAGGGAAGGTTATAGCCTACTCTTCTCGTCAATTAAAGAAGCATGAAGAGAACTACCCCGTCCATGACTTAGAATTAGCCGCGGTAGTATTTGCACTAAAAATATGGAGACATTATCTTTATGGAGTACAGTTTACTGTATACTCCGATCACAAGAGTCTCAAATATCTTTTCTCACAGAAGGAACTAAATATGAGGCAAAGACGATGGCTGGAATATCTCAAGGACTTCGACTTCAATATACAATATCATCCCGGAAAGGGTAATCATGTAGCAGATGCCCTTAGTCGAAAGCCGAGAGCACTGTTAGCCAATTGTCTGATTCAAGAATGGAAATTGCTAGAACAATTCTCTGAACTCAATATAAGCATGGACACGGACCCTAGATGTGTCACATTATCTCATGTAAGCATACAGTCAGATTTATTATCTGAGATACAAGCACTTCAGGATGATGATCCTACATTAGTAGAAATCAAGGGCAGATTAAAAGGACAATCGGATTTCCAATTCTGAGGGAAGATTAATGTTCAAGAATATAACTTGTATACCGGACTGCCCAGAATTAAAAAAGAAGATCTTAGATGAAGCTCACAGATCAAGGTATACGATTCATCCTGGATCTACCAAGATGTACCAAGATGTGAAAAGAAATTTTTGGTGGCCCAACATGAAAAGAGAAATAGCGGACTATGTATCACGCTGTCTCACATGCCAACAAGTCAAGGCGGAACACCAAAAGCCTGCTGGAAAGCTACATCCTCTGGATATCCCTAAATGGAAGTGGGAGGATATTGGTATGGATTTCATCATGGGTTTATCTAAATCAAAAAGAGGACATGATGGAATATGGGTTATCATTGACCGATTGACTAAATCAGCGCATTTCTTGCCAATCAAGAGTCGATGGTCAGTTGATGTCTTAGCTGCACTATACATCAAGGAAATAGTCAGATTACATGGTATTCCTGTTTCAATCGAGTCTGACAGAGATCCCCATTTTACTTCTCATTTTTGGAAAGGACTACAACATTCGTTGGGGACGAGACTTAATTTTAGTACAGCCTTTCATCTTCAAACGGATGGTCAGACTGAGAGAACAAATCAAGTAGTTGAAGATATGCTTAGAGCATGCATCACTGATTTTGATGGAAACTGGCATGATCACTTGCCTCTGGTCGAATTTGCATACAATAATAGCTACCAAGCTAGTATACAAATGGCACCTTTCGAAGCTTTATACGGAAGGAGTTGCCGATCACCCTTGTGCTGGAATGAAGTTGGAGAGAAACAACTGTTAGGTCCAGACATGGTAAGGGATACAACTGAGAAGATACGAGTAATCAGGGAAAGATTGCAAGTAGCTCAGACAAGGCAAAAGGCTTATGCCGACACAAGAAGAAGAGATCTCGAATTCCAAATTGGAGATCATGTATTTCTCAAGATATCGCCTGGACGTGGAATACGAAGATTTGGTGTTAAAGGCAAGCTTACACCGAGATTTATCGGACCTTTTGAGATACTAGAAAGAGTTGGCGAGGTTGCTTATCGCATCGCATTGCCCCCTCAACTGTCCGAAGTACATGATGTGTTCCACATATCTATGTTGAAGAAGTATGTACATGACCCATCACATATTATTGAATATGGAGACCTAGTGATCCAGAAAGATTTCACGTATGAGCAGAAGCCTATGAAGATCTTAGATCGAGAAGTACGAACCCTAAGGAATAAGGCTATTCCCATGCTAAAAGTACAATGGAATAAGAATTCAGAACATGAAGCTACATGGGAGACCGAGGAATCTATGAGGAAACAATTTCCAGATTTATTTTAGAAGGTACATACTCTACACTCTCCAAATGTAAATATATGATATAGAATTTGGGGACCAAATTCTTTTTAAGTGGGGGAGGGTGTAGCAACCCTGATAAATTTAAAAGGAATAAATAAATCAAAATAGATTAAAAGATTTAATAAATAAACGAAAGAGCTTGGAATAAAAATAATTAAAACCCTGATGGAAATAACGCCTCAGATAAAGGCGCTACTTTACAAGAAAATGCCCTTACCTAAGGCGTGTTTTAAGAAAGGACGCCCACACGTCAAGGCGTCAAATTTCAAACGACCAAAATAAATAAAAAAGGGCAAGATAGCGTAACGCCCTTGACATAGACGCGTTTTAACAAGAAACGACGCTTGACAAGGCGTCAATTTAATTTCGACGCCCTGACCTAGGTCGTTAATTCAGTTCGAGTTTCGTTCGACCCCGGAGTCTATCCAGGGTAAGTGGATAACTATGAGAAAGAGTTCGAATGTGGTAATAACTCTATTACGGAAGTGTTACTTCCAATCAAACACTGCCCCTACTAAGATCCCAAAAATCTTATAAGTAACCTACTGCTTGAACCGAGAATGCTATTTGGCGTTCGGAGTATTCTAAGGTATGTGAAGAACAGCAGGTTCTTCTTGTATCTCTGTTCGTCCGATTATCGATTTCATGAAAGAATACTCAATATTCTTATTCTTCTTCTCTTCTTATAGGTTAAGAAGATTAACGGGTAAGTTTTTCTTTCCTCTACCTTCAGTTAAGTATTATGAAGAAAAACTGATGTTTCTTCATCTTATTTCTCTGTAGAGAAGTCATCTTAACCTACTGAAGAACGTGGGTTCTTCATCGACGAACGTCTGCTTCTGATCGTGCCAAAAAGAGAACCTGTCGATACATCTACACCAAGACTTCTGCCCCTTTCATCCAACTCTGTTGATAGCAGAGCATCGTCTCTTCACTAGATCTTTCAAAAAGGTAGGATTTTCTCATGGAACGTAGCCCAAACTACCATATAACTATAGATAATTATCATCGCGAGTTCATGCATATAGTTTTCATGCGTTCTGGTTATTTTCTACGGAATTTTTGAAAGAAACGACCCTAACAAGGGCGTTAATTTAAAAGACACGACCATGCCCAGGTCGTCAATTCCAGATTTGACGCCATGCACACGGACGTTAATTCCTGTTAATTAATAAATAGCATGTTTAAAAATTAATTATCAATGCCAACATGATTCTAAATTAATGCATGGTCAATTTCTTGTAATCCTGCTATTTTTCTGGTCCTGACTATATACCATGTTCCTGAAATATTCATTACCTCGAAATTTATAAAATTGTGAATTCACGACCTTGACCAGGTCGTCTATTGTTTAACTAACGCCCCAGACTAGGGCGCCTTTTTCCTGGTAACGCCCCTACCCAAGGCGCGTTTTCAACGAAATTACAGATTTTAATATCCTGTAAAATAGCAATATTGGAAAGGATGACCTCTTTATATGTTGTCAAATTTAATATAAATGCCCCTGATTAAGGCGTTAATTTTACGAAAAATGACTTTACCAGAGTCGCTACTTTCTGCATTACTGATTTTTCCCGATTGCTGTTATCCGAGGGTTTCACTATATGTATATATATATATATGTAGGCACTATTACTCCACTCCGTGAGTATAGTCCCACGTTTCATGATGTTTTATCGATCACCCTCAACTCTCATTGACATACAAGCTCTCCATTGGACATTCTGTTCCTTTGGACTAGCGAGTTAGTCATAGAGACCTCCGTAAGACTCCTCGTACCTTGGATTCCCTCAAGGTCGACTGAGCTGGTTGTACCCTAAAAACCCATTACACTATTGAATGCCATGTCACTCTAAAGAAACATGGTATACCGGCCCTTATGATATGTAAAGAGTATATCATGAGAATTCTTAATGGGATGATGATATCATGCCATTTGTTGATGTTCTTGTGGACCTCAATTCTATAATAAGAATGAGGGTATCTTGCTTTTGATGTACTGTTCATGTGGACCTCAATTCTATATAAAGAATGTCCATACTTGTTTGTCCTGGTACCCGAGTTAAGGGAACCTAATTCCACCTAGTTTCATCGTTCATCGTGATTGTACCATTATTATCGCCTATCTATGTCCAATATCGTATTTTTGGACCCCATTCTCTCAATGTTATCCTACGTGTCTACAAGCTTAAATTGTTGAAATTCCCTATTGGCTATATATATACAAGAGTGGATGTCAAATATACATGATAAATGCCTGCGCATATAGGGCCCGATCTGGTCCTGGGAGGAGCACCCGAAAGTACTTGTGCCCATGGGAGTTGAATGATAAGGTATCTGGCATTATACCGAGTGCATGACTAGCTTGATTGGACATTCCACACAAAACTTGTACTTGACTTGACATGAATTGCGTGGCCCGAGAAAGGGTAATTACTAGCTTGCTTGATACATGATAGCCAAAGTTCTTGACATGACTTGCTAAAGAGTACTTGCTTGAATATCTTGTCATCTTTTTCTTGAAAACTCATGACTAGTTCATCTTGTTGTCTTGCTTGATAAATTCTCTATCTTGTCGTTTTATGCGAGCATGCATAGCTATAGTGCATTCATGAAAGATGTAACTACTTAAACCCTTGCTAGTTCCTGAGATATAATTTCCTACTGAGCGTTCGCTCACTCCGTGTTTGTCCCTTACTTTTCAGGTAATTCCGACGACGAGGGAAGTCAATCGGATGGGAATGGTCAAGAGTGAAAGAGCTAGAGCTTTTTTCAAGTGTCATCTAGTCTTTTTCCTATTTTATTGAGTCAACTATGTACTTTTCCTTTTTAATTGAATAGAGTATTGGATTTGTAATAGTCTATCCATTATGAAATAAAGGATTGGGTTATCTTTCTTTTTTATGCATCTCTGTTTTGGTGTCGAATACACTACTACTCTGATTGACATGATTGATATAAACTCGTCGCGCATATCCGAGTATCCTTCCGCGCTCGGGGCGTGACACGGCCCCTCCAGACAGCACGTGGGCCCCACGGTCGTGATCACGCGTGTAGCCGAATCAACACACGAAGCTGCCCGTCATCTCGAATTCGGCCATCCCGGGCCCATTGTGTCGCCCTTTACCTCGCTGCGTGGAGTGGGCATATTTCCATTGCTATAATATTCATGTATTAACTATCCCGGGAGCACGAGTTCGGCCGGGCCCGTCGTCCCCACGCCGAGCGCGTGGAGGTATCGCATTCGCTCCCTTACTTGGCATTTTGCTTAATTTTCATATATACTTGCTTATGCCACTGCTAGAGAGCATGATAGGGTAATTAGCTCACTTTCTATTTATATCACCGCTGCTGCGAAAGAGAGCGTTACCATCCCGTGACCCGATCCGGGCACAAGTGAGAGCCGACCACCCTAGCTCACAGCCGGTTTCTCAACCGCGCACATCCGACGCTTCCCTCGTTAAGGGGCAGTCACGAGCTTGTCGTGTCCGTGGTCTCGTCCCGCATCAGTTGGGGTATGCTCCTTAAGGTCGGGAATGCCAAGCGATGACCGGCGGACTTTGATATAAGGAAAAGACCCCGATGGCTAGCTTGCTAGGGGCATCCATCTCTACGAGTCAAAATATCATTAAGGGACGGTTGAGATGAGAAGGTACCTCGAGGGCCAGCCTACGAGAGGTTACCTTCCCGTAGCCACCACTACTTTCAAGTGAAGGTGGGTTTAATGTCGGGCTAGGGCCCTATTGATGTTCACCCGATGGTTCATAGGGTTCATGTCATTAAGAGATATGACCTCGTGGTCCGACAGTGATTGAGAATGATGATGGGGGATGTTCCCCTCCCCGGGCAGTATGTTCTTCAAAGGGATGAATCACCAGATGCGATCATAACCAGAATGCATTCGATTGAAGAGTGGACGGCAAATGATCATATGTATATACATATGCATCGAGGAAACAGACTAAAAGGGAAGTTAACAGGCCAGACTGGACACCCGAAGGTTAGCCAGCGGATTGAGATTCTGAAGGGGGCAAACAGCGTCTACAATACGAACAAATACGGCACATAGATTGTAGAGATGGCCCTTCTCCTAGCCCTGAACCACGAATAGGGAAGTATTGAGGAGTCACCTCCGGGGGTGAAGGGGAGTGCACTCATATGCATTCCTCCGGCCGGGGAGAGCACCTGGGCGTACAGAACATTCGATACTATCTACATGGCAGAAAGAACCCCGGGGAGGGGATTATCGATATTGCCCCGAGAAACAATGGGGCGTGTTCGGCGGTGAAGAAAACTGAAAGATCACACACAGAATAGAGATGAGATGAACTACGACCACATGAGAAAGGAAGCTTCAGACGTGCATCTATTCATTCATTCAACCCACAAGGGAGGCATTACAGGGGGCACTACAAGTGGCTGCGGCTCGGCATTGTCGCTCGAGACCGGCCAATGATTACAGAAACAGGGATGAAACCCTGGTTGCAGAGAAAGGGAAGACGGAAGGAAAAACCCAAGCCGTGAAAGAAAAATAAATAAAGAAGGGGGGATCTCATATCATCGCCCCCCCCCCCGACCTCATACATTCGCAGGGTTTTTAGAAAATAGCAGCAGTAGGAGCGGCTCGGATGGAAGATCACTGGAACCCACCTTCAGAAATAGAGTGCCGTAGAAGGAGTCTTTTTTTCCGGCAACGGGCAGCCTTAGATGGGCAGATGAGATGGGTGGCGCTCCGGCTCACTCTCGAAGGTAAATCCCCTTCATCATCCTCTCTATCTTTTTCTTATGTTGTCTTTCTTTCTCTCTATTCCCTCTCTCCCCGTTCATTCGAACATAAAGCCCTTTATATATAGAAACCCTCGACCATGCTTCATCCGGTGCGGGTTTAGCGAGCCGGGCATAGGCTTCCTTCACGCGCCAGATTAAGGGATTAAGAGGGCGCATCGGATTAAGAGGGGCACGCCGGTTTCGAGTCATCCTATCACGTTTGCTTGACACGAGTCCGATAGCTGGCCCCGGACTGACTCTGAGAGTCGCTGTGATTCTTCATACCTTCGTGCTCTTGCCAAACCATAAAGGGAGATATTGACGAAGCTCCCAGGCCACTGAACGGCTGCTTTCGGGACTCGCGCACCTGCAGCATAGTGGTTCATGCTGGTGGTCAGCTTGACTTGCATTGGTAGCTTTCATGGGGAGCAGTATGCTGCTCAGGGTGCTTTCGCTTCGACTGGGTGATCATCTGGCCACTAACAGACCCAATATGCTGAGAAGTTGTACCCATGCCGGGTAATCGGGGTCTTCTACTGACAGAGCCTTCGGTCCTTTGTTCTGAAGGGCCAAGGGCGTTCTCTCACCTGGGGAGGATCTTCCATTCAGGTGACGTGCCGCCAGGTATACCCATGTCTTTGGTCGGATAACGGATACATGCTCGTCCTTGGTCAGACGACGGGTGCATCCTCTTCCTTGGTCAGACGACGGATACAATCTCATCCTTGGTCAGACGATGGATATGTTCATCGTTGGTCGGACGATGGGTACATCCTCGTCCTTGGTAAGACGACGGATATGTTCCACGCGGTACGACTGAGTCGATACCGGTTCATTGGGCAGTCTTGATGACACTACCCGCTTGTGGTGTATTCTTCTCGATCCTCCTTAGGTGAAGTCCCCGGCATTCATACTGGGTGACCTGAGGCTTTGGCAGCTTGAGAAGGCTTCAATGTGTTGATCTTCTTCGGCTTCTCTGCTTCGGTGGGACACATCATTTGTCTTTGAGACTTGAACGCCATTGAGTATATTTTGGGTGCCAATAAATGCCCCCCCAGCCACGGGTGCTGCGAGCAAGGCAGGAGCAATGTGGGACCAGTGGATGATCTTCGTTTGGGCAAATTCCTCGTCTAGCTTGACATAGTCTTGGAATGGCCCTCAAATCTGGAGCGGTGGTTAATCCGGCGCGGCCATGGGGCTTTGGTTAAAATGGTGCGCCCCTTGCTTAACACGGCGCACTATTTTTTATTGGAAGGGGGGATCTAATACGGCTCGCTATTTAGCACGCCGGATTAGCCTGAGTCCATTGCTTTTGAATTTTGAAAAAGTGTTAAAGGAGGGAAATGTTAATTTGGCGCGCCTTTTAGCGCGCCTGATTAGGCCCATCAAAGCCTCCCCCTATAACTTCTTCTTCCTTCTCTCACTTCAGTTTCATTCGCATCCTCACCTTCTCTCTCTTCACTTCTCCTCCAGAGCGCAGCGACAAGAGTTCGAGCGGTGAGTGGAGATCTTCGGGGTCTAACCCTATGCTTTCTAGGCCCCGGGAGGCTCCTTGTTGGCTTGTCCTCGGAGCAGCACCCCTGGGTGTCCTATTCGGCTGTGGCGTTATGCCCACGGCCTTTTTTAGGGATCGTCACTTAGTGGATGAGTTCCCGCTTCACCCTGGCAAACTCCCAGGCTGGGGAGACTCTGTCGAATTTTTGTCAGAAAAGACTTTGTCTTCAACAGCCGCCTCCTAACTTTGTTTGCTTTCTTTGTATTTGTCTTGGGTGCAGATATCATTGCATCTGGATCTTCTTCCTCCTCCCGTGCTATGGTGACATGGAGGGATGTTTATTCTTTGGACAGAGGCCATGGCAAGCTGGCCATAGTAGCAGAGTCTTCTGATTCAGAGACCGAGACGGTGGACACAGACCGCATGCTGATCATCGAAAGTGATTCTTTCAAGTATGAGCGCCCTGACGACTCTAGGGTGGATCATCCCATGGATACGCATTTGATGTCTTTTCTGAAGCGGTTCAATCTTCAGGGGAAGTGGGATCTGTTCCTCGTCCAGAAGGCTGAACTAGCACTGCTTGAGGGATGGGACAGCCTCACCGATGTACAGTTCGGCTTTCTTCAGAGGAGACCAAGCATTTCCGGGAGCTAATGATAAAAGCTCAGAAGCCGGCATATTTTGAAATTCCGGAAGCTGCCCCAACCACGACGCCACTTCCTCCAGGTGATTCACAGAAGCGGACGAGGTCTCAAGTCTGGGAGGCTATCACTCGAGCGAAGCGGGCCCGTCGGAAGAGGACTGCAAACCCAGCACCAGCAGTCGCCATTCCGAGAGTGGTCTCATTTGAAAAGTTTGAGACCTCTCGTCCCTCAACTCGTGTGACCCAAGGTATGCTTCTTATCTTGTGCCCAGTCGTCACCTTGGCAACATAGATCAATTCTTATTCTTGCAAACATAGTTGTTTCGTCTACAATGGACGCGCAAGCGGCTATCACTTCTGCGGGAGCCGGAGAGAGAGAGGATGTGGTGCAGATAGATCTGCCCTCTCCCACGCCCAGTCATGAAATAGAAGGTAATTGATAGCCCATCTAGTCATAGACTTCTATAGTTTATTGTCCCCTGTGCTCACATGGGTGCCTCCTTTTCTTCAGCTTCCGTCGAGACTCGACTGTCTCCTCCCCCTGTCGTGGAATCAATAGAGGGAATCTCTGCAGAGCCAGGGGTAATTCCGGGAAGTCGATCTACTCCCGAAGCTCGCTCGCCTGTTATCCCTATCATAGAGTCGGCTGAGCCGGCTCCTATTGAGCAAGAAGCTCCGGCGGGAGGCTTTCCGGCTGAAGGACCATCGGTCTTGAGAGAGAAAGAACTGTTGTTGGTTCAAAGTTCATCCTCGTCAGAGTAGGTGGACTATGGCAGCGGCTCGAGCGACGAGGATTTCCTTTTGACGGGAATAGAGGCTGAGGATGATGCGGCATCTTCTGCCTATGAGAGCGACTTTACAACTTTCAATCCTCCATGGCTGACGCTAAGTAGCTTTGGACCACCATGTCCTTCAGTTGGAGAAGGGCCAAAAGGGATGGAGGTAGTAGCTCCTGTCGCTACAGACTTGAGCTTAGTGCCGGCTGAGGTAAGAGCTACACTTTTCAGTCTTGTGCATATTCTCATCTGGCCATTATGTTGCTCTTTCGAGATTCTTATGCTCTCTTTCTCTTGCAGGCTTCTGCTAGTCAGGCCGAGGTCACCTTACCGATGATAACTGTGAAGATACCTCTGCCGCCTCTTAGCGCAGATCCGCCATTGTTCCCGCCGGTCTTGAGGCCCATAGCCCTACGATATCCGAAGGATTATATGATGGTAGTGGGCTTGGAGGCACTGGAGATGGTCACCGGGTCTGAGCCGTCAGCTGTGGCTTTGGAGCAGCAACAGCTTGTCAATGCCGACGAGCCACTTCAGACTGAAGATGGCCTCCCTGGGGCAGAGGAAGGCGAGATCGTGGGAGAGATGATCGGGAGCTCACCGACCTCAACCCCAGCCATCGAATCATCATTGGTGGCAGTTGGAGGGGTTGGAAATGGCGACCAATCGCTCCCTGCTATCGAAGGTCAAGATGTGGCGCTCTCACCCGAGGTTGGGAGAGAAGTAGCTATCATTGATAGTCCCGTTGTTGCATTGTCCGCGGGGACTAGTCTTGGTGCGGGTGCCTTGCAAGATATGCCATCCTCGTCTTCTGTGCTGGGCGACGATATTTGGGCTGCAGTTGACAGCCGCGTAGAATTTCGACTCCCGGATACGCCATCACTTGGTTTGCAATCCTCGAGTGATCTAGTATGGCAGTATCTGGAGACATTACGGGAGACCGTGACAGCTCGCCCTGAGTTGACTTACGCATAGTTGAGGGGTCTTGTAGAACACCTCTCCAATTCTTTGCTGGCTTTTGGCTGCCCCATGGAGGATTGGGTGCAGCGGGTAGTTCTGTTCCTAAAGCACGTGAATTGGAGGGAGTTCATTGGCCACAGCTTGATGGATCAGATGGCGGCTGGAAAACTTGAAAGGACAGAGTGTCAGGCAGCCCTTCAGTCATTGAGAGGAACTGCCCAGCATATGTAGGATGGTGTCGATGATTTTGGCCAACGCCAGACTTCTTTGAAGACTAGGATAGCTGAGCTTCGTGCCGAACTTGATCGGGTTGAAGTAGAATTAGCATTGTCCGATCAACTGTGGGTTCAGCACACAGAGGCGGCTGAGCTGGCAGAAGGGCAAGCCGCATCGCTTGAGGAGAAATTGGTGCGACTGCAGGACGAGGAAGATCGTCTACACGAGTTGGCCCGCTACCCGTCCCTGGGGCTGTTGGAGTTCGAGGACATCTTCCGCCGCTCGCTGAAATAGCTCCATCATTTTTTCTTCTCTCTTTTTTTGTGAACTTCCACGTATTCCGGGGGTGTACGCCCCGGGTAACATGTATTTCCCTTTTGTGTTTGAATGGAAACTTCCGTTCCCTTATTTTGCACATCTGCTTAATGAATAGATTCATTTAGTCCGGAATATGTTAGTTGCTAGGGTAGGGGAGCGCTCGCACCTTCAGGGAAGGGGTGAGGGGTTCCCTCCACCACGACGCAACTTCTCCTCGGGACCGCTGATCTGTCGGGGCCGAGCACTAGGGAGTAAGGAGAGAGGTTTACGGGCCGCCACGGGCCAGAAGGTAGAACTAGAGACTTATTTGTGGACTTTGTCGAAGGTGGCAAAGGTTGATGGTAAAGGGAGATTTGTCCATAAACACGGATGTAAGGTCTGGGCTGAGGGAAACACTGACCGGTCTTGTCGATGATGACAAGGGTCAATAGTAACTCAATCATCGGCATTCGGTAGATGTTGAAGCAAAGGTAGGTAAGGCCCGAGTCAAGGGGATATTGACTGGTCTTGCTGATGGTGACAAGGGCCAATAGTAACTAGTTCATTAGCATGGGACAAAGGCCAAAGCAAAGTTACGTTCACAGGTGCAAAGCACACATGGGAACCTATGTAGGAATCAAGTAACAAATGAGAGTATGACATCATTATTTCATCATCATCATTCGCTCCCTTTTTTATTCATCATTCTTTTTGTCACATTATTGACTTAAGCACCCTTGTGGGTTTTCACTGAAGCCAGGACCCTCTTGCTTTTGCCCACGCGCCCTCTCAGGTTTTCACATGGCGGGGTACACGATTTTGCCTGCGACGCCCTTTCGGGTTTTCACCGCAACTGGGTTAGAGCCATTTTTGCTCTTACTCAGAATGTCCAAGTAAGTCTGGCGAGGCACCTCTAGTTTAAGCCTCATTTTTTTTATTCATCATTTTCTCACGCTTGACTCACGGAACGAATTCCAGAATGGATGGGAGTTAAAGGGATATTGACCAGTCTTGCTGATAGTGACAAGGGTCAATAGGAAGTCATCCGATCTTACCGATGATGACAAGGATCGATAGTAACTTGTTCATCGACATTGGCTAAATATCGAAGCAAGGGAGGTTTAGTCATTAACGAGGATGGAAGGTCGACGTTAACGCAAACGTCAACCGATCTTGCCGATGATGGTAAGGGTCGAACACTAGCTTATCCATCAACATTGGTTAAATGTCGAAGCAAAGGAGGACTTATTCATTAACGAGGACGAAAGGTCCAAATTAAGGGAAAGGTCGACCGGTCTTGCCGATGATGACAAGGGTCGAACACTGGCTTGCTCATCGACATTGGTTAAATGTCGAAGCAAAGGAGGGCTTATTCATTAACGAGGACGAAAGGTCCAAGTTAAGGGAAAGGTCGACTGGTTTTGCCGATGATGACAAGGGTCGAACACTGGCTTACTCATCGACATTGGTTAAATGTTGAAGCGAAGGAGGGCTTATTCATTAACGAGGATGAAAGGTCCAAGTTAAGGGAAAGGTCGACTGTTCTTGCTGATGATGACAAGGGTCGAACACTGGCTTGCTCATCGACATTGGTTAAACGTCGAAGCAAAGGAGGGCTTATTCATTAACGAGGACGAAAGGTCCAAGTTAAGAGAAAAGTCGACCGGTCTCGCCGATGGTGACAAGGGTCGAACACTGGCTTGCTCATCGACATTGGTTAAATGTCGAAGCAAAGGGGGGCTTATTCATTAACCAGGATGAAAGGTCCAAGTTAAGGGAAAGGTCGACCGATCTTGCCAATGATGATAAGGGTCGGACAGTGGCTTGCTCATCGACATTGGTTAAATGTCGAAGCAAAGGAGGGTTTATTCATTAACGAGGACAAAAGGTCCAAGTTAAGGGGCAAAGTCGACCAGTCTTGCCGATGATGACAAGGGTCGAAAGATATTGGTTTGTCGGTGGGACTTTTGAAGGAAGACTCCGTTCTGACCCTACAAAGGGTCCTCTGGGCGGAGGATGTATCATCATTATTCATCATTCATCATATTACTGACTTAAGCACCCTTTCGGGTTTTCACCGAAGCCAGCCCCCTCTTGTTTTTGCCCACGCGCCCTCTCGGGTTTTCACGTGGAGGGGTACCTGACTTTGCCTGTGGTGCCCTTTCGGGTTTTCACCACAACCGGGTTATAGCCATTTTTGCCCTTGCCCAAGTGTAGGAGCAAGACTGACGAGGCACCTCTATTTTAAGCCTCATTTTTTTATTCATCATTTTTTATTCTCATTATTTTTGAACTCAATTCTCGGGACACAGCCGGGCTTGAGGAGATGATGGCCGACCTTGCCGATGATGACAAGGGCCATAAGGAAGTTGACCGATCTTGCCGATGATGACAAGGGTCACAAGAAAGTTGACCGATCTTGCCGATGATGACAAGGGTCACAAGGAAGTTGACCGATCTGGCCGATGGTGACATGGGTCGCAAGGATTTCGACCGATCCTGCCGATGATGACAAGGGTCGCAAGGATGTTGGTCGATCCTGCCGATGATGACAAGGGTCGCAAGGAAGTTGACCGATCTTGCCGATGGTGACAAGGGTCACAAGGATGTTGACCGACCTTGTCGATGATGACAAGGGTCGCAAGGATGTCGACCGATCCTGCCGATGATGACAAGGGTTGCAAGGAAGTTGACCGATCTTGTCGATGATGACAAGGGTCGCAAGGATGTCGATCGATCCTGCCGATGATGACAAGGGTCGCATGGATGTCGACCGATCCTATCGATGATGACAAGGGTCGCAAGGATGTTGACCGATCCTGCCGATGATGACAAGGGTCACAAGGATGTTGACCGATCTTGCCGATGATGACAAGGGTCGCAAGGATGTCGACTGATCCTGCCGATGATGACAAGGGTCGCAAGGAAGTTGACCGATCATGCCGATGGTGACAAGCGTCACAAGGATGTTGACTGATCTTGCCGATGATGACAAGGGTCGCATGGATGTCGATCGATCCTGCCGATGATGACCAGGGTCGCAAGGAAGTTGACCGATCTTGCCGATGATGACAAGGGTCGCAAGGATGACGACCGTTCCTTCTGACGATGATAAGGGTCACAAGGATGTTGACTGATCTTATTGATGGTGACAAGGGTCACAAGGATGTTGACCAATCTTACCGATGATCACAAGGGTCGCAAGGATGTTGACCGATCCTGCCGATGATGACAAGGGTGGCAAGGATGTCGACCGATCCTGCCGATGATGACAAGGGTCGCAAGGATGTCGATCGATCCTGTCGATGATGACAAGGGTTGCAAGGAAGTTGACCGATCTTGCCGATGGTGACAAGGGTCACAAGGATGTTGACCGATCTTGCCGATGATGACAAGGGTCGCAAGGAAGCTGACCAATCTTGCCGATGATGACAAGGGTCGCAAGGAAGTTGACCGATCTTACCGATGGTGACAAGGGTCACAAGGAAGTTGACCGATCTTGTCGATGATGACAAGGGTCGCAAGGATGTCGACCGATCCTGCCGATGATGACAAGGGTCGCAAGGAAGTTGACCGATCTTGCCGATGATGACAAGGGTCACAAGGATGTGTAGAGAAAGATCTCCAATGGGAATCGTGGTGATCGCCCTTTTCAGAGTTTCACTAGGATGAGGGTGAGGCGGAACTTTAAATTACCACATTATTGACTTAAGCGCCCTTTCGGGTTTTCGCCAAAGCCAGCCCCATCTTACTTTTGCCCACGCACCCTCTCGTGTTTTCACATTGTGGGGTACCCAATTTTGCCTGCGGCGCCTTTTCGGGTTTTCACCGTAGCCGGGTTATAGCCATTTTCGCCCTTGCCTTGGTGTAGGAACAAGACCGGCGAGACACCTCTATTTTAAGCCTCATTTTTGTTTCCCCTTTTTTTTAGAGTGAGAAAACGAGGATGGGTCAGTCATGCAATGTTTGACCCTATGTAGTAGCATATGGCAGTTGGCTAGGGCATGCAGCCTTGCGCCGAGAAAAGAGGGTTTATTTGTTAGCAAGGGGATAATGCTAACGCAAAGGATAGATTTCATGCCGATTTGGGCATAAGGCCCGTAATTGTGATATTGTAAGAGGGTCGGCTAGGACACGAAGTGATGTGACACCGAACCTTGGACCTATTTTCAAGCATTCAAGTTGAGCAGCGGACTCACACTAGCGAACTCACCCGTTTGGTGCACACTTGTGCCCGTTGGCAACTAAGCGATGTGGGAGAGGGTCCGAGACGGGACCATGAAGCTCCAATGGTTGGCTAGCTTGTGGAGAACCCCAAATGGGCCTAGGATGCCCAAACCATGGGCGGCCAGCACACCAAGGGTGTGGGTTTAGTGGGTTCACTCTCAACTCGCCCGCGGTGGTCACTCACGGAACTAGCAAGTTGGGCCGAGCTCTCACTCTCCGTCCGACGCAGTACTAGCAATAATACTAAGCTAAGCAAGTGATTAAACCAAGCAAGAGAGGGACTGAGGCTCACCTAGCCGGCGTGAAGACGCCGACTCCGGCCGGAGACGAGGGCGAGCCGGGAGGCGAGGGTATACACCCGATCGCCGCGGCGATGTAGCTTGAACCTGAAATTGAAAGAATTACACCACTACACCTCACGCAGGAGGGATGAACTTGGGGTGGGGATTATTCTTATTACATTCAAAACTACCTCCACGCAGGGAGGGGCCTTCAGCCGGCCAAGCGGGGTGGGGTTTTATGCAAAGGAAAAGCCGATCTTCCGAGTCCGCCGGTTCTGCCAATCTGCAGGTCTGCAGGATAGGGTGTCGCTGTTGACACTGCCACGGGCTCCACGGGGCTCCAAACTTGACGAAACCACTGCCAAAAGTTCCTCAGCTGACAGGGGATGAAGCTTGAATTTTTGGGGAAGCTTTGAGTCTCGGGGCTGACTGCACCGGCGACTGGAACAGGACACCACCGTCTGGTCTCTGGCTGGTATCGGGCTGAAGCAGTAGGTTGCAGAAGTCACTGTGGGCTCTCCCGGACTCCGATTGGAATGAAACTAGCGGTGACGCGAACTTGGTCGGAGTAGCTTCGAGCAGGAGTTGACGGGGATGCAATCCGATGTCAGTGGAGAGAGGAGTGACCGGAGAAATGAAGACTGATCTAACCTGGGACCACAGGGGCAGTCTGCCCTCTCCGACGAAGAAAATTGGAACAGAGGGTTCCAGAGGTCGATTGAGTCCCTTCTTCTTGGAGGTGGCAGCTAGCTGGAAGTAGTTTCTCCCCTCCAAAAATGGCGCTCAGAGCCTTCACGAGCTGGCTGTGGCAGAGTCTGGAACCGGGATGGTTGGTTCTGCCTCTGTCTGGTGCAGAACCATGTGACTGGATGCAGGGGGTGCCACGATTGCTACCGAGCTCTGATTGAGGCGAGACTTGAACCGTTGGAACCGTGGTCACGTCTTCTTTCTTTCGGACTTGACGGCGATGTCGGCAGATGTTGGAGTATACCGGGACGAACAGATGAGCAGAGGGATGTCGGTTCTGGCTCCTGAAAACTGACCTGATGCCTTGGAGTAGAAAATTCGTAACTTCTGATGCCGATATCCAAATGCAGCTCTGCTTCTTGAGGATTAAAGAGGACTTGAGAGGGAAGATTTCTTCTGAAGAACACTTGATCTGAATCCCAAAGGGTTTGCCATGGTTGAGCTTCCAATCACGTTCTAGTTCCTTGCCTGGGGTCTCCTGCGCAGTCGAGGGAGAATGGATGCTGCGGACTGCTCGGAGCTCGGATGCTGACGAAACCGCCTCGCCTGGAAAGCTCTCTGGAAGACCTTTCCAGAGATGTAGGCCTTGCTACTTGAATCTTCAAGTAACGGTCGTGGCTGCTTCTGCAACTCGTTGTAGTTCTGCTGCCTGAAACAGAGATAGAATGAGGAGATGTGCAAGGGGAGAGCAAGGGAGAGGGGGGGTGAACTTGGTTTGACCAAGGGGAGGTGGGGGACGAATTTGGGAGCTTGGGGGTGGGGGAGATGGAGGGGCACAGCCCTAGGGAGAGGGAAATTCGAATTTGGGCTTTGGGAGGGGTTAATTCAGCCTTGGGAAGGTGGTGGGGTGCTTTGGAAAGTGGAAAGGTGCCTAGGAGAAGGGGTTTCCACCTAGGGGTTGGAGGGGGAGTTGAATGAGTGCATGGGGAAGGGGAAGGGGCCTTAATGAGGGGTGAATGGGGAGGAGAGAGAGTGAATTTCGAAATTGGGGTGGGGAGGAGAGAGAGAGAGGGGGTACAACCCACTTAGAGAGAGTGATAGTAAGAGAGAGAGAGAGAGAGGGAGATATTGAGAGGGAGATGGCAAATGCTTTTCAATATTCATCAAAAGTTGTTACAAATGAGAGAGGGGTGGGGTATTTATAGACTCCATAATTTTCCTAAGACCAAACTGACCCTGACAAACTAACTAAAGACCACACAGTCCAAGGGAGGGGTGCCCCTGGGCCTAGCCCAATGGATTGGGCCCATTAACCTATCTAACCAACATAATGACTCAATACTTAGGAAAATGACTCAACTACCTAGGTACATGACTCAAAATAAAGGGAAAATTACATGATAATGACTCAAAGAAAATGTGAAGATTACATGACTAGTCTCAAAAATACATGACAAATATAATGGTGCTTGCCGTCGAACAATCCGAGTCTGGAAAAAGAGTGGAGGGGCAAGGGATGCCCTCATCATACCCCCGGGGTGGGGAAAACTCGACTCCGTCGAGTATGGGTCCACCAGGGAAGTAGTGCATCGAACTGCAGCTCGGGGCGATCCACGATCTCCATACTCAACCCGCGACTCTAGTCGGGGAACGGTGCTTCAGTCGACAAAGTGACTCGGTCATACCCTCATGCTGGTGATGGGATCTTGCTTGCCTAGTATTGCCGCTGTGTGCTCACGTCGGGCTCTCAGGCTATTTGAGGTGGCACTCCGAGGGTGTCTCTCACAAGGGTAGGTGTAAGCTGGAGGCACTCACTAGGATCCACCGCGGTGCCCTTATAGGGTGCTAGATCCGCCACATGAGAAATGGGGAGAATCCCAAAACTCTTTTGAAAGTTCAACCCATAAGCCGGGTTGCCAAAAAGTCACTCAGAACTTGGCAAGGTCCAAGTCCTCGTGCCCTCAATTTGGAGGTGACCCTAGGGTAGAGCCACTCCAAAGTCATCATCGTCAAGTTACCAACTTGGAATTCCAAGTGGCGCTCACGAGTTTTTGCTCGCTTGTTGTGAATCTCACCGCTTGTTGCTTGATACTTGCTTGAATGCATATGCCATGTACTATGACGCGGTGTGAGTTGACAATGTATGGTATGCAAAGGGGGTCCAGGACAACCATATATAGACCTATCATGCATTGATGGTATGAAGACTTTGAAGGATTTGGGAGGACCAGGGCATCCATAGGTGTCCCTCTTGTGAGTGAGTGTGATGAATGTTGGAGGATCCGAACATCCATGAATGCTCCTAACATGCTTGAGATTTATGATGAATGATGGTGGACCATGACAACCAAATATTGACCACTCATATTTTCTTCTTGACATGTGGGTGATATGGATGAATGTACCCGACGGACTAATCATGCCAAGCGATGTGATGTGCCAAGACATATGAACTCCTTTCCCAAAGATGACTTCCTTATGTGGGATGGTGGGGTGGTCTTTGAGCTTCCACTCAAAAGGGTCGAAGGGATCTAGGTAGGTGGATATAGGGTGGGTCATTTCCTCAATCCCGAGGTGTTTGTTGTCTAAGGTCAATGCTCTCATGGTGTAACCCGATTCCAGGAAGGGAGGAGTTTGGGTCAACATGGGTGGTATGGGTAGGGTGAGGTGAGTGGTGAATAGGGGGAGAGGGTCACATGGAGATTTAGGCTCCCATAGAAAAGGGTCAAAGGGATCATGGTAAGGGTCACCTAGGTAGGGGTACTCCGTGTTCTTAAGGACCTCAAATGGTGAGTCATCCTCCTCCAAGATAATTGGGCCAAGGTTGCTAATGGGTTGGCCAATCAAAGCACTTGGGATCTCAATGGTTGGGGAGTAGACTATGATAGGTTCTTCCTCCATGGGAAGAAGGAGGATGATCTCACTAGTAACTTGGCCATTAGTATAGATGGAAGTGATGGAGCCAATTGTGGGATATGCTAGGCTAATGGTGTTAGTTTCGGGCGGCCTCATGGCTAGCATATTGGTCAAGTGCATTTGCCCATGTAGGTAGTTCACTAAGTCTCCCAAATCTTCCACACAATAGGAAGTTTGATAAGTGACATGTGGCTGAATGGGAATGATTTGAGATTGATATCCCATAGGTAGGTGGCATGGTTGTGAACTAGGAATGGTGAGACTTTTCTTGAGCCATTGGAGTATGGACTTATCTATGGTGAGGTTGGGTGTCTCTAGAGGATCTAGGCTAGGGGTGTGTGAGTTGTTTGGCCTTTGGATTTCCTCTATGTTGGGAGGTGGATCCGGAGGGGCATCTTTTTCCACTTGGGTGGGTGTGGGGGTTGCAACTTCTATTGCTAATGGAGTAGGGGGATCTATGGTGGGTGGTTTGGTGATAGCTAGCGTATGACACTCCCGGGGTGGTGAATAAGCATGGGCTTGGGTTGGGCTAGGAAGGGGAAGTAGAGGAGGCCTAGGTTGGGGAAAGATTGGTGTAGGAAGTGGGAGGTGGGTTGGGTGAGGGGTTTTGGGTTTTGGGGTGGTGGCCATTATGGGCCTTGGTGGAGGGGTGGACATGGTGTCCACATGGTTTTTAATGGTGAGGGTTGGATGAGTGGTGGTCACCATGGAGGGAATTGGGTCGGTTAGGGGTCTCTTGCCCTTGGGATCATTTGGGGTGGAAGTGGGGGCTAAAGGGGCTTGACTAGTGTAGGTTAGGGAAGGGGGTTTTGGTTGGGGTGTGGGGGACCTCATGGGGTTAGGTGGGGAGGTGGAGGTCTTAGGTACTTGGGTTTTAGTGATAAGGGTTTGGACGGGTGGGGTGGGAGGAGTGGGAGTGCTCCTTGGGTTTTGGTGATCCGAGTGAGAAGGGGACACATATCTAGCCCTTAGTTGATCCTTCATGTCCTCCCATGTGGTGAGGGGAGCTTCCCGTCTAATTATCCTTAAGCCCTCAATTTTACACCAATGAGTTTGAGCCCTTTTGGTTAGTTGCATTTTGGCAACCCATGCTTTTTCATCCTTGGAAATATGATACCAATTGAAGTATTGGTCCATTGTAGCTTCCCAATCTAAATATTTGCTAGGAGAGGTCCCATCAAAGGTGGGAAGTGGGAAAGGGGCCATCCTATCGTCCGTCCTTGGGGCGGGCCTATTTTTTCCAAGTTGGTCGAGTCGGCCCGATATGTTATCAAGCCGCTCATTGGCATAGGTCAAGGCTTTCATGAAGTAGTTGATATGGCCCGGGAAGTTATGGGTGTTAGTGGTAGGCATCTTTTGGTGACTTGGACTTATGGAGTGGGCCGATTGGTAAGGTCGATATGAGGTGGCCATATTAGGGGACAAGAGTGATGCATTTGAAGACTCTAAATGCTTAGACATGCCCTAGGACCAACTTGATAGAGACAAGTTGTGAACTTGCTCTGATACCACTTGATGTGACACCGAACCTTGGACCTATTTTCAAGCATTCAAGTTGAGCAGCGGACTCACACTAGCGAACTCACCCGTTTGGTGCACACTTGTGCCCGTTGGCAACTAAGCGATGTGGGAGAGGGTCCGAGACGGGACCATGAAGCTCCAATGGTTGGCTAGCTTGTGGAGAACCCCAAATGGGCCTAGGATGCCCAAACCATGGGCGGCCAGCACACCAAGGGTGTGGGTTTAGTGGGTTCACTCTCAACTCGCCCGCGGTGGTCACTCACGGAACTAGCAAGTTGGGCCGAGCTCTCACTCTCCGTCCGACGCAGTACTAGCAATAATACTAAGCTAAGCAAGTGATTAAACCAAGCAAGAGAGGGACTGAGGCTCACCTAGCCGGCGTGAAGACGCCGACTCCGGCCGGAGACGAGGGCGAGCCGGGAGGCGAGGGTATACACCCGATCGCCGCGGCGATGTAGCTTGAACCTGAAATTGAAAGAATTACACCACTACACCTCACGCAGGAGGGATGAACTTGGGGTGGGGATTATTCTTATTACATTCAAAACTACCTCCACGCAGGGAGGGGCCTTCAGCCGGCCAAGCGGGGTGGGGTTTTATGCAAAGGAAAAGCCGATCTTCCGAGTCCGCCGGTTCTGCCAATCTGCAGGTCTGCAGGATAGGGTGTCGCTGTTGACACTGCCACGGGCTCCACGGGGCTCCAAACTTGACGAAACCACTGCCAAAAGTTCCTCAGCTGACAGGGGATGAAGCTTGAATTTTTGGGGAAGCTTTGAGTCTCGGGGCTGACTGCACCGGCGACTGGAACAGGACACCACCGTCTGGTCTCTGGCTGGTATCGGGCTGAAGCAGTAGGTTGCAGAAGTCACTGTGGGCTCTCCCGGACTCCGATTGGAATGAAACTAGCGGTGACGCGAACTTGGTCGGAGTAGCTTCGAGCAGGAGTTGACGGGGATGCAATCCGATGTCAGTGGAGAGAGGAGTGACCGGAGAAATGAAGACTGATCTAACCTGGGACCACAGGGGCAGTCTGCCCTCTCCGACGAAGAAAATTGGAACAGAGGGTTCCAGAGGTCGATTGAGTCCCTTCTTCTTGGAGGTGGCAGCTAGCTGGAAGTAGTTTCTTCCCTCCAAAAATGGCGCTCAGAGCCTTCACGAGCTGGCTGTGGCAGAGTCTGGAACCGGGATGGTTGGTTCTGCCTCTGTCTGGTGCAGAACCATGTGACTGGATGCAGGGGGTGCCACGATTGCTACCGAGCTCTGATTGAGGCGAGACTTGAACCGTTGGAACCGTGGTCACGTCTTCTTTCTTTCGGACTTGACGGCGATGTCGGCAGATGTTGGAGTATACCGGGACGAACAGATGAGCAGAGGGATGTCGGTTCTGGCTCCTGAAAACTGACCTGATGCCTTGGAGTAGAAAATTCGTAACTTCTGATGCCGATATCCAAATGCAGCTTTGCTTCTTGAGGATTAAAGAGGACTTGAGAGGGAAGATTTCTTCTGAAGAACACTTGATCTGAATCCCAAAGGGTTTGCCATGGTTGAGCTTCCAATCACGTTCTAGTTCCTTGCCTGGGGTCTCCTGCGCAGTCGAGGGAGAATGGATGCTGCGGACTGCTCGGAGCTCGGATGCTGACGAAACCGCCTCGCCTGGAAAGCTCTCTGGAAGACCTTTCCAGAGATGTAGGCCTTGCTACTTGAATCTTCAAGTAACGGTCGTGGCTGCTTCTGCAACTCGTTGTAGTTCTGCTGCCTGAAACAGAGATAGAATGAGGAGATGTGCAAGGGGAGAGCAAGGGAGAGGGGGGGTGAACTTGGTTTGACCAAGGGGAGGTGGGGGACGAATTTGGGAGCTTGGGGGTGGGGGAGATGGAGGGGCACAGCCCTAGGGAGAGGGAAATTCGAATTTGGGCTTTGGGAGGGGTTAATTCAGCCTTGGGAAGGTGGTGGGGTGCTTTGGAAAGTGGAAAGGTGCCTAGGAGAAGGGGTTTTCACCTAGGGGTTGGAGGGGGAGTTGAATGAGTGCATGGGGAAGGGGAAGGGGCCTTAATGAGGGGTGAATGGGGAGGAGAGAGAGTGAATTTCGAAATTGGGGTGGGGAGGAGAGAGAGAGAGGGGGTACAACCCACTTAGAGAGAGTGATAGTAAGAGAGAGAGAGAGAGAGGGAGATATTGAGAGGGAGATGGCAAATGCTTTTCAATATTCATCAAAAGTTGTTACAAATGAGAGAGGGGTGGGGTATTTATAGACTCCATAATTTTCCTAAGACCAAACTGACCCTGACAAACTAACTAAAGACCACACAGTCCAAGGGAGGGGTGCCCCTGGGCCTAGCCCAATGGATTGGGCCCATTAACCTATCTAACCAACATAATGACTCAATACTTAGGAAAATGACTCAACTACCTAGGTACATGACTCAAAATAAAGGGAAAATTACATGATAATGACTCAAAGAAAATGTGAAGATTACATGACTAGTCTCAAAAATACATGACAAATATAATGGTGCTTGCCGTCGAACAATCCGAGTCTGGAAAAAGAGTGGAGGGGCAAGGGATGCCCTCATCACGAAGTCTTGCGCCGAAAAAGGGGTTTATTCGTTAGCAAAAAGGTAATGCTAACACAAAGGATAGATTTCTTGTCGATTCTGGCGTAAGGCCCGTAATGGCGATATTGTATTATATATTATTATTTATATATATATTTTGAGATCTCGGCCAGGGCGGAGTGTCACTAGACCGAGGTAGGTAGAGCTCGGCCAGGGTGAAATGCCACTAGACCAAGGTAGGTTTAGGTCATTCTGGGAATGCCGGTTGAACCGTATGATATAGCTTCATATGTTTTCCATTAAGGGGAGAGAACTGGACGACTCCTTTGTGATCCACAAAGGCCTATGTACCCCTTTCATATACTCGGCGGACAATATATGGTCTGACCAAATTTTCAACCAACTTCCCTTTGGGGTTGGAGGCCATCACTTCTCTTCTTTTAACCATTACCATGTCGCCTTTCTTGAATTCTTGCCCTTTGACCAGCTTATCGAAAGCACGGGCCATGCGGGCTTGGTAGAGTTGAATATTTTGTTGCGCACGGAGATGCTTTCCTTCGAGCTCAGCGAGCTCTTCCAGTCTTCTTTCCATATTAGTCTGCTCCCTACCAACCAACCCATGTTGGATGGCGATTCGCAACGAGGGAACCTCTAATTCAATTAGCACCATAGCCTCCGACCCGTACACGAGGGAGTAAGGTGAGTAGCCAGTCGGGGTTTTGTAGACTGTACGGTAAGCCTAGAGTGCTTCGTACATCCTTTCTTCCCAATCTCTTTTGTTAGCCTTGATAGTCTTCGCTAGCAGAGTGCATAGAGTCTTAATGAAGGCTTCTGCAAGTCCGTTGGCTTGAGGGTAGTAAGGAGATGATGCTGTCCAATCAATCTTGTATTTGTCGGCCATTCGGTACACCTTCTGATTCTTGAAGTGACTGCCGTTGTCAGAGATGATTCAGCTGGGTACTCCAAACTGGAATATTATATTTTGTCGGAAGAATATATTTTGTCGGAAGAATCTGGCGACCAATTCCCCGGTCACTTCTTTTAGTGCTATCGCCTCTGCCCATCTGGAGAAGTAATCTATAGCTGCTAAGATATATTTGCATCCCGATGCAGATGCTGGCAGTGGCCCTACCACGTCCGTGCCCCATTGGGCGAACGGCCAACTTGGTATGGTGGGATGTTGTGGCACCGGTGGTCTCCTGGACACGTTGGCGTGCTCTTGACATTTCTGGTAGGCTTCAACAATCATCAAACATGGAAGGTGAATAATAGCCCAATTTCTTTATTTCAATTTTTATTTCGGACTGGCCTGGTGTGCCCCGGCTGACCCGACATGGACTTCTTGCATTACCTACCCGACTTCCCCTGGAGATAAGCAGCGAAGTAAGATCTTCTTTTGGGCATCCGCCATTATCCGAAACAACGTTTCGTTCCTTATTTCATAAGAGTCTTTGACTCTCAGGAGCTTCATTCTTTGTTCTTTCTCTTTCGGGAGTTGTTGGTGTTGAAACCAACATAGGAGGTGCTCCCGCCAATCGGACTGCTGGATTCCTTCTACAGTTGCCACTTCATTTGCTTGTTCATCGGCTAGAGTTTCTGTCACACCAGGGACCTGCCGCCGGTTGATTACTGTTATATTCAGGCTTGTCTCTGGCGGGACTGCCAAAGAACTGGCCAACTTTGCGAGGGCGTCTGCTTGAGCATTATGTCCTCGGTTGATGTGCTTGATGCTGATGAAATAGAATCTTATCATCAGGCAGAGTGCCAGATGGTAATAAGGAAGGAGTTCTTGCTTCTGTACATCAAAATCTCCCTCCAACTATTTTATAACTAGCATAGAGTCCCCGAATGCTTCTAGCATCTGAATTTCCATGGACAGAGCAATCTGTAACCCGATTATGAGGGCTTCATATTCTGCTTCATTGTTTATGCAAGGCTTGTTTATTGAACAGGGTGTATATATGACTTCTCCTTCTGGAGATTTCAGGACTATGCCTGCCCCTGCCCTGACTCTAGCTGATCCAGTTGTTGAGGTTGTTGTGCCCCTGTGGTTTTGATGATGGTCTTAATAGTGGTTTTGATGATTGGCCTTTGGATGAGTTATTCACTGTGAGTCATCTTGCTGTGTCTTTTATATGCTCATGTTTTATCATGTAAGTGAATGGAGTTCATATGGCTGTCAGATAACATGCTCTACTCAATTCTATCTACACTCTGTCTACACAGTTTACACAGCAGTGCATCAACTCATTGTGCTGATGCGTCGACCCTTCAGTCATACTTGTCTCTGTCTACACAGTAGTGCGTCGACCCACCCTGGCTGATGCGTCGACCCATCAGAACATTGGCTGCCAGTTGTAAAGTCTACACATCAGACTACATTGCATTTATTCATGGCTAAGAGTCTATACACTGGACTGTGTCATTGTGCATCATGCAAGTCTATACATTGGACTCTCATTCAAGCCTATACATTGCATTGGCTAAAGTCCGTTTCATTCGAAGTCTGTACACTCACCAGTGAACAACAAGTCCACACATTGGACTGTAGCTACTTGTTCTTCAATGTCTGTACATTGGGTTTTCACATGAAGTATGTACAGCCGTTCACTGTTGAAGTCCATACACTGGTCGGTGGAATTTGAAGTCTGTACACTGACTCGTTTCATTTCCTCAGAGTCTGTACATCCATAGTGAAATCCAAAGTCTGCACATTGATCTTCAAATCCAAAGTCTGCACATTGATCTTCAAATCTAAAGTCTGCACATTGGTCTTCGAATCCAAAGTCTATACAATGGTCTTCACACTTGAAGTCTATACATTCGATATGCAGAGTTGATGTCTATACATTAGCCTCCATGATTCTAAGTCTATACATTCGTTTTAAGGCAAAGTCTGTACATTGCCTTTGTGCTTCAGTCTGTACATTGCATTCTCATTCAGCGAAGTCTCTACATTGCATACAAGCATCACAAAGTCTGTACAGTGGGCAAGGGTGTACATCCACAAGTGAACACATCAAATCTATACACCACCTGTGTTCATCTGAGTCTTATGATATCTTTATATTCATTAAGTCTATACATTGCATTGTGCATACCTTACATTGCTTTCGCCTTCACAGCAAAGTCTATACAATGCAATGCATATACTTAGAACTAAAGACTTCGTTTCATCTGTCTGACAAGGACTGAAGAGGCTAAAGAACCTCTTAACGCAAGAGGGCTGAAGACATCCAATTTCAGCTGCTGGAACACACCAATGCGTCAACGCCTTGATCAAGTGGCGTGGACGCAGTAGCTCAAACAATCAAGAAAGAAGCTTACTGGATTATTCTGGTGCGTCAACGCATTCATCAAGTGGCGTCGACGCAACAGGTTGATGGATCGACAAGGTGACCAGAGGGTGAACGCAGTTGCACAATGCGTCAACGCACTCCACATGAAACGTGAGAGGGCTGAAGCCATCAAAGTTCAGATGCTGCAGCTCCATGCGTCAACGCAGCATGCTGAGAGCGTCAACGAAGCACGCCTATCTGATGAAGACCTACTCACTGGAACGCATCAATGCGTCAACGCCACTGGTTGGAAGTGTCGACGCAGCAGACTTGAGTTTCATAGGTTGAAGATCTTTGAAGGCTGCGTCAACCCTTTGGGGCAAGTGTGTTGACGCCACCTCAACTCCAGTTGCTGAGCGTGCTACTGAAGGGCACGTGATCCGAGGTGCCTGGCTCGTGATCCAAGGATGGACGAGATACCAGTATGCTGCCACGTGGTCCGAATTTTTAGGGCGAGAGCTGTGGAAGCCACACTCACGCTAGCTGCTGCTGCTGCTGCTATATATACGAGTCTTCATCATGTGTAGAAGACGGATCGAAGAAGAAGCCTGGAGAGCAGAAAGCCTTCGATCCAGAAAAAGAAAAGAAGAAGAAAAAGAGTTGAAGAGAAGAAGGAGAGAACAGCATGAGAGAAAAGGAGAGCAGAAGAGAAAGAAAGAGAGATAGAGAGAGAGATAGTGTTTGTGAGAAGTGAGAAGAAAGAGAGAAGAAAGAGAAGCAGAAAGAAGAGGAAGAAAAGAAGAGGAGGAGAGAGTCTATTGCAGATCAGTTCAGTCTGTTCGTGGATCAAATCCAGAACGACTATGCTCATTGAGAGCCACATCTCTTGTGTTTCATTTCCAGCTTTTGTTGCTGTGTTTTTTATGGTTCTGTATTTTTTCTTTTGTTTCTTTGGTTAGTCTTGTTCTTCCGATTACCCTGCTGGGGATCGGGTTCCTCCTGTGGATTCAGGAGAAGGGAGACTTGTCTCCGGTTCTGGGCTTGTGGCCTGCAAGTCCAGGGGTCCCTCCGGTTGGAGGAAGAGAGGTCTTCGACCTCTGCTTTGCTGGTGACTGGAAGTCACTGGTTGGGTCCCTCCTGGTCTGGAGGAAGAGAGGTCTTCGACCTCTGATTTCCAAGTGACTGGGAGTGATGCGGGACGAGACCACGGACACGACAAGCTCGTGACTGTCCCTTAACGAGGGAAGCGTCGGACGTGCGCGGTTGAGAAACCGGCAGTGAGCTAGGGTGGTCGGCTCTCACTTGTGCCCGGATCGGGTCACGGGACGGTCACGCTCTCTCTCGCAGCAGCGGTAATGAACATATAAAGCGAGCTAGATATCCCTACACATGCTCTCTAGCAACGGCATAAATAAATATATATGAAGTAAGCAAAATGCCGAGAAGGGAGCGAATGCGATACCTCCACGCGCTCGGCGTGGGGAAGATGGACCCGGCCGAAACTTGTACTCCCGGGACAATTAATACACCATATTACAGTAAATAAATTACTACCCACTCCATGCAGGGAGGTAAAGGGCTACACAACTGGGCCCAGGAGGACCGAATTCGGGTTGACGGGCGGCTTCTCGCGTCTCTTCGGCAGCACCCGAACTTGTGGCTGTGGGGCCCATGCGCTATCCGGAGGGACCGTGCGAGACCCGATGTCACCACTGTGGTGGAAGTGTTCCCTGGGCTGGCGGCATGCTGGTTCGCCGGCCGGAGGCCGGGCGGCTCCGATCGGCACCGGTCGGAATAACCGGCCACGGACCTACCAGTTCTGTTTTCCGGCGCGCGCTCCGGCGAGAACGGACGCTGCGATCAGCTCCGACGTCGGAATGCGACGAAACTAGCGCCGTTGGAAAGATACTTTGAAGGGATTCAACCCAAGGTGATTACAGAAAAATAATCAAGCATGTACTTCTGATTGGCAAATTTTGAAGGTTGCTGTTGTACAGTTCCTGAAATCTCAGGTTAGCAGATAACTTTCCAGTAGATTGCCTTTGACTGCAAGGTAGACGTCCGAATCTGGGGTTGTGTTCTTCAGATAAGTTGTGGGAAATCAAGTTACGAAACCAGGACTATTTTTGGATCTGGATTGGGAGGTAGTGGTGATTTGTTCTGATTTTGGAAGTGGAGGGTGGTCGGATCTGAGATCTGACTGATAACACTGTAGCTGAGGAAGAACATGAATTTTTAAAAATAGATAAAAGGCTGATAAAAAATTAAAACAACTTGTGGATGTAGGGGGTGATGGAAAGAACGCCCAGTAAAATTGGGAGGATTTGGACAAATCAAAAAGATGGCCGGAGGTGGGAAACACAGGGCTACTATCACTGTAGATAGAGACAAAACAGAACTAGGAATGAAAGATGCACGAAAATGTGCAAATACTAAACGATGGAATTTGGGAGTGAAAATTTAGGTGGAGCTTGGGATACAAGGGACGATCACACCATAAAAATTGCAGCTTGAGGTCTTCACGTGGTGGAGAGCAGATATTCGGACAAGAAGCCTCTATCCAGGATGGACAGAACACCGAAGGCGGCTCCGCGGCGGCGTGATGGCGGCACGAACGGCGGCGGCGGCGGCACCGATGATCACCGGAGGTGGGGGGAAGGAGATAACACTCTAGAATGGGGGTTGGGGATGAAGAAACCAGGGGGAGAGAGAGGAGAGGTCGAAATTCTCCAAGAGAGGGGTTCTTGCACAATGATTTTTTCACTTTCATTAATATTCAAATGGAAAATATAAGTATTTATATACCTCCGATCTAATCCAATCTCCACCATTGGATATAGGGATGGGGAATGAATAGCCTAGATTAAATGTGACCAACACACACACAAAAAATAAAATAACCCAAGTGGGAGACAAGCTTGACATGGTAGGTAGCCTACCTTAGACTTTTTACTCCCTTTGTCTACCCATGTGGCATTTGACATTCAACCCTTCTAGATGGCCACCTAGGATGGTTGACCAGCCCCACATAGGTGACATGGACCAATGGGAAAGGGCTGAGGGTCCCCTTGCTGGTCCTACTGTATAATTGCATAAAAACCCACACAATCCATGGGAATGACTCCTTGACTTATAAAGCCTTACATTTACGTACATACTTTCCCAAGGATATAAACACAAACTAAAAGGACATAAATGCAAAAGAAAAAGTACATGCTCGGCGTCGATTCCCATCAGGGAGTCACTTGGGGTGTCCCTCCGGTTGGGAGGAAGAGGGGAGTTTGTTCCCCTGGTCAAGCTGTGTGTCAGCACCTGTTGCAGACTGAGTCTGCTTGGTTCCAGCATTGGCTAGTGAAGCCTCACTCCGGTTGGGAGTGAGGGGTGGATGTAGGTCTGGAGGACCGAACCACCTAAAAAATCTATTGAGCAGTGGTTTGATTGCTTGATTTGCTTCCGCTAGATGCTTGGATAGGCTCGCTCCACCTGCTTGTTATTTTGCTTAATCGAATTAGTTTAATTCCGAAATTTGCCTAGCATCTGAGTTTTAATTTGGGCTATATTTTCTAGAGGGATACATTCACCCCCCCTCTGTATTCGGGCCTAGCACCCTAACAGTTGGTATCAGAGCGGGTTTCTGCTTAGAAGGTCCAGCGACCTGCAGATCCGATCTTGTAGTCTTGGGTGATTATTTGCTTTTAGTGCATCAATATTCCTGTTGCATTGAATCTGCTTGCCATTTATTCCTAATGGCTCATCCTCCACTATTCGGGAGTTCAAATATTAAATTATAGCTATATTGTATGCACAAACATGTTAACTCTATTAATCCACAATTGTGGAAGGTTATCTCTCACAGTCCACATGAACTTCCTAAGGATAAGTCCAAGTGGACTCATGTTCACATGTTGAAAAATGATGATAATGTGAGAGCTCTAAATTTAATGAAGGCTGCAATCGGTTCTGATGATTTTTCCTCTTTCTCTAGTTGTAGCTCGGCAAAGGAAATATTGGATGAATTGCTTCGCATCCACAATGGAAAGGAAGAAGAATGTCTCATGGCAAGAAGGAGTGATCAATCAGATGCGTCCTCATCCCAGGTAAACTCTGAGACCGAGGATATTAGTCATGATGACTTAGTTGCCATGCATGAGCACCTACTGAAAAAATATGGAAGAATTAAGTCAGAAAAGAGAAAATTAAGAAAAGAGAAAAATGTTGAAATCACAAGTCTAAAGGCTGAAAATGAAAATCTAAAATCTGAATTGAAATTGAAAGAAGAATTTGAAAACAAGTTGATTGAAGAAAATTCTCATCTAAAAGATCAAAATAAAAGGCTAATGGTTCTTAATACTGTCTTTTCTGAAAAATGGTTGTCATTTGAAAAAGAAAAATCTGCTGATAAGGAAATTCAATTTGAAGATGAATTGAAACAGGAACTAGAAATTATGAAAAATCTGAATGACACCATGAAGAAACAAATTCTCACCTGTGAAGAAGATCTAACAAACTCTGAACTACTCATCTCTTCTCTTAGGAATGAAATTTTGAATTTGAATAAGTCTCTGTCTGATTCTGCTAATCAAGAGAAGCAGAATGTTGTATCCACAGATAATTGGATGAAGAAGGGCAGTAGTTCTCAAGTTAAGCAAGGAATGAGGAATAAACTTCATACAACCTTCGTGCGTAGCTCAAACATAGCTAGCACCTCCACCTCATCGCCTAAACAAGTTGCTGATCAAGAAAATAAGAAAACAAAACAGAAAATAAATAAAAAGAACAATCAACATACTGAGGAAGTTCAAGGTGACAAGAAATCTCATGCTAAGTATATTAATTGCTTCTACTGTGGGAAATTTGGTCACTTCATGTACAATTGTCTTGTGCTCAACAAGGATGATCTGAATGTTGATAAAATACATGGTAGGAAGCTTCATGTTAAGAAACCTTCTTTTGTTCAAAAGAAAAGAATTCATTGCTTTTATTGTCATAAAATTGGTCATGTTATGCATGAATGTAACTCAATGAAACAAGATGACAAGGAAGCTAAGAGATCTCATGCGAGAAGTCATGATCATCTGAATGAGAAAATTTACTATTGTCACTGTGGCAAATCGGGCCACATTGCAGCCCAATGTTGGCATGCTCAGGGAAGGAAGTTTAACAATAAATCTGCTAAATTCCCTGTAAGATAATTTGCAAAACTTTCATGTTATAACTGTGGGAAGCCAGGCCACAGAGCTGGAGATTGTTGGCATGTTCAAAATAACTCTGCTAAACTCCATGTTGTGAAATTTGCATGCCATCATTGTGGGAAGCCAGGTCACAGGGCTGCAACCTGTTGGCTGGCAGGATATCAAAACCAAACTGGTTTTGGTAAACAGAATTTTTATTCTGTTAACAGAAAATCTCATGCATATACACATGGATTTCATGCTAGCAAGAATGTGCATAGATTAAATCTGAAATCTGGTGCATCTCACTATCATTATAGTAAACAGAACTCTCTCTCTGCCAATAAACTTCATGACAACAGTAATGTGCATAAGAAGAATTTGAAATCTGATAATTCATGTCATTACTGTGGTCAAATTGGTCATTCAATGAATAATTGCTACTTGATGAAATCTGATGACCATGTTGCTAGAAATGTGCTGAGAAAACCTGTTAGAAATAATACTGTCATGTCAGGACCCAAGATTTCTTGGGTGCCTGTTTGTGCAAAATAAACTTTGCCTTGCAGGTGTGCCTTGGAATGGAATAAAAAGGGGTATTAATCCAAGGCACTCAAGAATGAAAAACCCCTTCTGAACTGTTCAGGTAATCTCTCTGCATTTCCCATTTTGAAACTCATTGCATATCTGATTTGATGTATTCCTCCATATCTGCCATTTGTAGTTGTTTGACAATTGTTGAAATGCATAAATTCTGAAAACAAATTGCATTCTGAACAATCTGAACTGCTTATGTATGTGGCTTGAAATTTGTCTATTGTATAGTTCATTGAAAATCTGTCCATTGCATCCTGAAAAATCTGATAAGATGAAATTGATCCATGCATGCTGCTCATGTTGAAAAATCTGATAGGACAGTCTGATTGTGCACAAGTCACAATATCATTTGGTTTTATATGCTCAGTTTTCAATGCAAACATTGCATATTTTCAGGGGGAGTTAATTGCATGTCTTTGCATAGCATTCAGTGTTGAGTCTTTGCATGCATGTAGTTAATTACATTGCATTTCATGAAAAATGCCAAAAAGATTGTCTGAATGCATGTTGTCAGGGGGAGTCAATGCATTGCATATAGGTTGTCAAATGCATAGATTTGTCAGAATTCATTGCATATCCCTTCTTATTGATCTTGTTGACAAACTTTAATCATATTCTGAAAATCTTGAGCTTCAAAATCTCTCCTATCAATGTGTATCATTTGGCTTCAGATTTCTATCAGCCTTTCATGAAGATTTCAATGGGCTATCTCGGTCATAAATCTGAAAACTTTTGAACTATAAATCTTCTATTATACGTTTTTATGAATATCTGAAATAACTCAGGTGGTTTAAGTTTAATGTACTCAAGGATTGACTTTAAAATCTCTTAAAAATATCTGAAGCATGTTTAATAAACCTTAACCATCTGTTTCATGTTGAGTCTTGTGAAAACTTTTGAAATCTGCACTCTTGAATACATGACTTCAACTGATTAAGTACATGAAATTATTATTGACTTGAAGCAAATGAATTTTTCTGAAAAGTCTAAAGGGTAATATCTGTCAGAGCAATGACCTTGGTCACTAAGAAACACATGTCCAAAGGACTATGTCATGAGGTACCATAGTTAACTCTGATTAAGAATTCATTGAAATTCAGGCAGAGCAATGGCATGCACATTGAGAAATACAACTCACTCATCAAGAAATGATTTGGAGTGTGTCATGATGTGTAAATGCTATCTCTGATCATATATAGCATGACAGTTAGTCACACTAAGTGCTTAGGGATATTGGCCTCTAATCAAGGTATATCCTCTAGTTACAAGGTGTGCACTGAACTAGAGTGCTCGTAAAATTTGTAGCATGAAAAATTGTTGAACGAATTGAAATATATGAATATTGATGCTAAAATCAAATTGCTACAACCCTAGAAAAAATCATATGACTTCATAATTGCTTGATTTCAATACTGATGCATGTAATTCCGCAAGAAGTCAATAAATTTGATTATGTAAGAGAAAGAGAGTCTTATCAAGATAAATATGAGGGCTTGGTTCATTTTTATTAAACCATGGTTTTAGATATCAATACAGAATTTTATTGATAAACTCTGCATACATCATGCTTAAACCATGCTGTTCAATAAAGCTCATTCATAAGCTCTTATAATGGAAGACTTTGAAAAACTTATGTTTTAGATTTATGAGAATGACATTTCCTTGAAAATCTGATTGAATTCCTTCTGTTTGAAGCTTATCTGAAATTCTTCTGCTCACTGTCCTTGGCTCATTGACCTGAACTTCTCCTTGTTTGCCCCTGTGGTCTCCTTCTCACTCATTTCATAAGGTTCCATTTATTGAGGGGGAGCCTCCTTGTCATATGCATCATGCTGCATAGAAGGAGAAGAATTGTGCTCTGACATTCATATTTCTGATATCTGCATCTACATTCATACCCCTTCCCATGGTTTATTATGATTCTACCAAAGGGGGAGATTGTTTGCCAAAGAGGGAGAATATCATTCAATCATTGCATGCAGGTTCCTTTTGATCATCTCTAACTCATGCTCTTGCTGACACTCTTAAAGGGGGAGAATCATGTTCTTGCAAGGGGGAGAAATTGACTGAATTCTTATACATGCTTTAATTTCTCAAACTATTTTCTTTTTGATGAAGTCAAAGGGGGAGAATAGTTTGAGTCATCAGATTGACTCACTATGTAGTGTTGCCATCATCAAAAAGGGGGAGATTGTTGTGCCCCTGTGGTTTTGATGATGGTCTTAATAGTGGTTTTGATGATTGGCCTTTGGATGAGTTATTCACTGTGAGTCATCTTGCTGTGTCTTTTATATGCTCATGTTTTATCATGTAAGTGAATGGAGTTCATATGGCTATCAGATAACATGCTCTACTCAATTCTGTCTACACTCTGTCTGCACAGTTTACACAGCAGTGCGTCAACTCATTGTGCTGATGCGTCGACCCTTCAGTCATACTTGTCTCTGTCTACACAGCAGTGCGTCGACCCACCCTTGCTGATGCGTCGACCCATCAGAACATTGGCTACCGGTTGCAAAGTCTACACATCAGACTGCATTGCATTTATTCATGGCTAAGAGTCTATACATTGGACTCTCATTCAAGCGTATACATTGCATTGGCTAAAGTCCGTTTCATTCGGAGTCTGTACACTCACCAGTGAACAACAAGTCCACACATTGGACTGTAGCTGCTTGTTCTTCAATGTCTGTACATTGGGTTTTCACATGAAGTATGTACAGCCGTTCACTGTTGAAGTCCATACACTGGTCGGTGGAATTTGAAGTTTGTACACTGACTCGTTTCATTTCCTCAGAGTCTGTACATCCACAGTGAAATCCAAAGTCTGCACATTGATCTTCAAATCCAAAGTCTGCACATTGATCTTCAAATCCAAAGTCTGCACATTGGTCTTCGAATCCAAAGTCTATACAATGGTCTTCACACTCGAAGTCTATACATTCGATGTGCAGAGTTGATGTCTATACATTGGCCTCCATGATTCTAAGTCTATACATTCGTTTTAAGGCAAAGTCTGTACATTGCCTTTGTGCTTCAGTCTGTACACTCCATTCTCATTCAGCGAAGTCTCTACATTGCATACAAGCATCACAAAGTCTGTACAGTGGGCAAGGGTGTACATCCACCAGTGAACACATCAAATCTATACACCGCCTGTGTTCATCTGAGTCTTATGATATCTTTATATTCATTAAGTCTATACATTGCGTTGTGCATACCTTACATTGCTTTCGCCTTCACAGCAAAGTCTATACAATGCAATGCATATACTTAGAACTAAAGACTTCGTTTCATCTGTCTGACAGGGACTGAAGAGGCTAAAGAACCCCTTAACGCAAGAGGGCTGAAGACATCCAATTTCAGCTGCTGGAACACACCAATGCGTCAACGCCTTGATCAAGTGGCGTGGACGCAGTAGCTCAAACAATCAAGAAAGAAGCTTACTGGATTATTCTGGTGCGTCAACGCATTCATCAAGTGGCGTCGACGCAGCAGGTTGATGGATCGACAAGGTGACCAGAGGGTGAACACAGCTGCACAATGCGTCAATGCACTCCACACGAAACGTGAGAGGGTTGAAGCCATCAAAGTTCAGATGTTGTTGCTCCATGCGTCAACGCAGCATGCTGAGAGCGTCAACGCAGCACGCCTATCTGATGAAGACCTGCTCACTGGAACGCATCAATGCGTCAACGCCACGGGTTGGAAGCGTCGACGCAGTAGACTTGAGTTTCATATGTTGAAGATCTTTGAAGGCTGCGTCAACCCTTTGGAGCAAGTGTGTTGACGCCACCTCAACTCCAGTTGCTGAGCGTGCTACTGAAAGGCACGTGATCTGAGGTGCTTGGCTCGTGATCCAAGGATGGACGAGATACCAGGATGCTGCCACGTGGTCCGAATTTTTAGGGCGAGAGCTGTGGAAGCCACACTCACGCTAGCTGCTGCTGCTGCTATATATACGAGTCTTCATCCTCTGTAGAAGACTGATCGAAGAAGAAGCCTGGAGAGCAGAAAGCCTTCGATCCAGAAAAAGAAAAGAAGAAGAAAAAGAGTTGAAGAGAAGAAGGAGAGAACAGCGTGAGAGAAAAGGAGAGCAGAAGAGAAAGAAAGAGAGATAGAGAGAGAGATAGTGTTCGTGAGAAGTGAGAAGAAAGAGAGAAGAAAGAGAAGCAGAAAGAAGAGGAAGAAAAGAAGAGGAGGAGAGAGTCTATTGCAGATCAGTTCAGTCTGTTCGTGGATCAAATCCAGAACGACTATGCTCATTGAGAGCCACATCTCTTGTGTTTCATTTCCAACTTTTGTTGCTATGTTTTTTATGGTTCTATATTTTTTCTTTTGTTTCTTTGGTTAGTCTTGTTCTTCTGATTGCCCTGCTGGGGATCGGGTTTCTCCTGTGGATTCAGGAGAAGGGAGACTTGTCTCCGGTTCTGGGCTTGTGGCCTGCAAGTCCAGGGGTCCCTCCGGTTGGAGGAAGAGAGGTCTTCGACCTCTGGTTTGCTGGTGACTGGAAGTCACTGGTTGGGTCCCTCCTGGTCTGGAGGAAGAGAGGTCTTCGACCTCTGGTTTCCAAGTGACTGGGAGTCACTTGGGGTGTCCCTCCGGTTGGGAGGAAGAGGGGAGTTTGTTCCCCTAGTCAAGCTGTGTGTCAGCACCTGTTGCAGACTAAGTCTGCTTGGTTCCAGCATTGGCTAGTGAAGCCTCACTCCGATTGGGCGTGAGGGGTGGATGTAGGTCTGGAGGACCGAACCACCTAAAAAATCTATTGAGCAGTGGTTTGATTGCTTGATTTGCTTCCGCTAGATGCTTGGATAGGCTCGCTCCACCTGCTTGTTATTTTGCTTAATCGAATTAGTTTAATTCCAGAATTTGCCTAGCATCTGAGTTTTAATTTGGGCTATATTTTCTAGAGGGATACATTCACCCCCCCTTTGTATCCGAGCCTAGCACCCTAACAGAGGTGTCAATTCTGGAAGCGCCGTCAAAATATAGCTGCCACAGAGAGGGCTGCACTTGGCCGACCTCTAAGGTTTCATCTTCAGGAAGCTCTGGTTCCAATGGACAGTCTTCAGACACCGGATGATCAGCGAAGAAGTCGGCGATGGCCTGGCCCTTGACGGCCCTTTGCGGTACGTAGGAGATATCATACTCCATAAGAATCACCGCCCATTTGCCTAGGCAGCCTTTGAGGGCCGGTTGAGACATGATATATTTAAGGCGGATCCTCCTTGGAGATCAGCTTAACTTCATGCGACAACATATAGTGCCGAAGTTTCTTGACCGCGAAGACCAATGCCAGGTAGATCTTCTCGATATAGGTGTACCTCTCCTCAGTTCTGACCATTCTTCGACTGAGGTAATAGAGGGCTTGTTCCTTCCCTTCTTCATTATTCTGGGCTAGCATTGCCCTCAGGGAGTTACATCTGGCTGCTATGTAGAGGATTAGCGGCCATCCTATCACCGGCGCACCCAGCACTGGAGGAGTCTTCAGATAATCCTTCAACTTGTCAAAGGCTGTCTGGCATTCTTCGTCCCAGTAGAAGAGAACATCTTTCATCATCAGCTTATGAAAGGGATGGCATCGCCTTGACAAGTTGGATATAAACCGTCGGATGTATGCCTGGCGGCCTTGTAGAGATCTCAGCTCCGAGAGGTTCCTTGGTGAAGGTAGCTCCTGGATCGCCTTGATCTTTATGGGGTCTATTTCAATCCCCCGGTATCTGACAATGAAACCCAAGAACTTTCCGCTCGATACTCCGAACGCACACTTCATCGGGTTCATCTTCAATTCATACTGCCTTAGCCTCTGAAAGATTTTTTTTTACAGAGGTCCTGCAGATGGTCTTCTTTCTTCCTGGTCTTAAATACCAGGTCATCTATGTAGCACTCGACCTTATGGTAGAGCAGCTCATCAAATATTCTGGTCATCGCCCGCTGATAAGTTGCACCGGCATTCTTCAATCCGAACGGCATTCTCTTGTAATGATAAATGCCTTTGGGAGTTTGAAAGGCAGTGTGGACCCGGTCATGTTCCGCGATCCATATCTGGTTGTAGCCGGACGACCCGTCCATAAATGACAGGGCTTCATGGCCAGTTGTGGCATCAATCATGATCTCCGTTATCAGTACTGGGAAGTCATCCTTAGGGCATGCTTTATTCAGATCTCAGAAGTCAACACATATCCAGATTTGTCCTTTCTTATTTTTCACGAGCACAATATTAGCCAGCCACGTGGTATATTGATTTTCTTCGACAAAACCCACATAAATGAGCTTGTCGACTTCTTTGCATATTTGAGTGATGAACTTTGGCCTCATGCACCGCGGTGGCTGCTTCACCAGCTCAGCTTCAGAGCTTATGGCTAGCTTATGCTGTGAGACCGCAGGGCTCAATCCTGGCATTTCCTTGTTGGTCTAGGCAAAGCAATCCCGATATTCTTGCAGTAGTTAGGGGTACATCTTCCGTTCTTCAGCAGATAACTGGGCACTGAGGAAGGTCGGCCATGGGTCATCCTCGTCTCCTAAGTTGACTTCTATCAGTTCATCGACTGTTGCTTGGCCTCCGTCTTCTATCTCCGGGGGTGCAGGCTGAAGGTCGACAAAGTCGGGTATATCATCTTCGAGGTCGAGGACCTCGATCTCTTCATTTTGCCTTATCTGAGCTTCATCAGGAATCTCTGGTTAGGCCGGTAGTGGCTATATGAATTGCTCTGCCAGCAAATCTACCTCAATAGTAGTTCTGAGGGGTGAGTCGATTGCCTCATCTCCTGCTGACAGGGTTGCAGTCGCTAAGGACTGGTGATTGTTTGTCACTGAGTCAAAGTAGCACTACAGCTCCATGGTACCGGGTGAGAAGGTCCTGCTCTCTTGGGTCATCACATCTTTAGTGGAGGTAGCCTTTTCTCTTCTAGCAGCATCCATCTCTTGATCAGGCTTGGGAGAAGCTTTCCTGACCGGTTCAAGAAGTGCTGACATCATCATCAGAGGAGGGCTACTTGAGGGAGGCCTCCCTGCTTCTTCAGTATCTTCAGCTTCACTACTACTAGCGGTGTCGAATTTGGCTTGAAGAGCCGCTTCTTCAGGATAGACATGTTCCCAGCACCGGCAGGGGAATATGGCTCCTGATTCCAGACTTCTTGGTTGAGCTAGTTCAATGTATTCATCTTCTGCCAGGTGTTCATCGAAAGATGCCCCCAGTGAGTTATCCCCAGTCGGGTAGAAAGCAGAAATGGTATCCACTTCATAGCGTCAGTTGTAATAGTATTCCTCGAGGGTGAAGCCTAACCCTGGGTGTTGAGAGACACGTCTCATTTCTTTATCCAAGTTTGGGGGATACCACAGCTTCTGGAATGCTTCTTTCTTCTTGCGAGGCTGGCCAGAGGGGATGTGCTGCTTCTGGAACATCTTGGCCATTCGATTTGTTACAAATGCCAATCCTTGTAAGGGAACTGACGGGTCTTCTATATCTTCAGGCAGATGACAATCAGTATCCTCCTGTGTAGGATGCTCCTCAGCTGTGTAGAACAAGCTGCTGGGGCCATCTATATGCGCCACCTCCCAAGCCTTGAAAGGTTCGACAGTGATATTATCGAGGCTGAGAATTGGCTTGGTAAGGCCTTTCGGGATCCCAATGTTGCCATGTTACTGGTCGACCTTGGCTTCATTATCTTCGGGGTAGATAGTGGGAGGCGCTACCCTGCCCACGTTCCCGGTGGCGGTGATGTGTGAGACCGTCTTGGGATTAACATACCCACGCGGCGGTGGAGGGAACCATTCAGCACCGGATGTGCTTTTTGACGTGTTGGAAGGGGACTTGGCTTCAGGGGTCTTCTGTGACCGTTCTACATATAGAGGGGCGTCTGCCAAGTGACACTCGAACACTTCGAACGGGTGGAGGTCAGTAAATACCCTTTCCTCCTTCCCCTCCAGGTTATATTTGATGCACTGGTGGAGCGTCGGAGGCACCACCATGTTCTCATGTAGCCAAGGGCGGCCAAGCATCACCTTGTACGAGGTGCGAGAATCGATGACATGAAACTGCACCCTTGTGACAAAGTCCGCCAGAATGAGTGTGAATTCCGCTACCCCTAGCGATACCTCACACTTTTGGTTGAAGTCGGCGATACGCATAGCTCCGACTTTTTGGAGGCGCACATTGAAGTAGTGCCTCTCATATAACCTGTAGGGCAGGATATTGACAGCCGCCCTGAGATCCACCAGGATCCTGTTCAATTCTCGGCCATTCAGATGTCCTCTCATATATAGTGGCCTGTTGTGTCTGGTAGTGGGGAGCAACATGTCCTCCTGAGTGAAGGTCATGCTGGCCTCTGGCAGTGTTTCAGCCAAACAGGCTTCAAATTGAGTAGGCGTCTGCAGAGCAGTAATGATCGCCTGCCGAGTCTCTTCACTCAGAGAGAGGATTTCCCAGATAGTGAATCTCGCCGAGAGCTTTTTCAACATCTTGACTACCCGACATCCTCCTCGAACATTGGATAGTTTCATTTCTTCTGCCCATCCGGGCTTGGGAGAGTCTTGAACTGTGGCCCCTGATGGGCCTGCTTCATTGGGCTCTGAGGTTGCACCCTTCTGCTTGGGGTCGTCTCCTTACTGTCCCTCATCAGCAGCCGCCGGGCAAGTTTTTTCGTCATCCGGTAATCCGGAAGGTTACTGAAGCTGCGGGCGAGTGCCCCCAATTGTTTGTTCGGCATCCTGGCATGGCTGCTTCCCTTTTGAAATCTTCAGGAATTCCAAGAAGGAAGGGGGGGTGGTGCTGCCCCCATTCTGATTGTATAGGCCTAACAGAGGAGGGATTTGGACTCCCCTGACCTCCGGAGGGGGTATCTTATAGGGTTGTTCCCCCCTGAAGATAATATTATGGTTGGGGGGTGGCTGACGCACCCATCTTCGGTCTGATCGGGTTGCAAGTGCCGTAGTTGCGGCTTCGGCCTGAATTTCCTTAGTGGCGGGTGCGAAGCATATCTCTTCTTCATCCTCCTCACCAGGCAAATTGAACATAGCAGAGATGGTGTTGCAAGAAAGGATTATACCCTTTGTAACCTTGCTGGCCTTTCTTTTCTTTCTTCGTCTTCCTTTCTTTTCTTTGGCTGGTGCCTGCCCCCAGAACAGACTGCCATCCTTGTCTGATGCTTTGTCAGCTTCCTCTTCCTACTTCAGCGAAAGTTGTTCTAGTTCCTGCCATGGGACATGATCACGTACTAGTAAAGATTCTAGTTCAAGCTGTACATATTCATCTAGCCCGTTTATGTAGTCATGTAGCCGCCGGGCTTCTGGACTAATTTCCTTGACCATCGGCAATGGAGTCCGCCGCCTCCGGTTGTGGGTAGGTATTCTAATCACGGCAGCTGTAACGACCCGAGAATCCGATTACTAGGAAGGCCCGATAACCCGAGACTTAAATCGCCGCCCACGAGCAGGGAGGGCTCGGAAGGGCTAAAAGCAGTGTGGAGGTACAAAGAAATAGGAAATAATGCAAGATAATTCAACAAATAACAAAAATAAATAAACAACTATAACAGAGTCCAGTCCAACAGAAAGTACAGTCTAAAGCAGTAAAGCGTACCACATGCCGAGTAAACACTCGGCCCAGTGAGCTGGCAACTAAGAACCTCTAAATCGCAACCTCGAACCTCGAGGATGAACCGCCACACCTGAAAAGTAGGGGTGAGCCTCCTGTCACTGGCCCAGTAAAGATCCCGCGGAACCCCAACTGAGAACAACGGTGGCACGGAAATCTGTAACTATAAGAGCAACAGTAACATCAAGAACAGTAAATCCGATGGCCGGTCGAAACTCGGCACTACAGCTACTCCTACTGTACCGATCAAGTAGAAAGAGAAGTCTCAATCTCATAGTCGAGAAACGGACCACACTAGCACCACTTACCGAAGTAAAAACCCACGGCAACCCCGCCGTAGAGGCCTATCTCCCAGGACACGGCCAACCTGGACACGCTGTCCAAGGTGCAACCCCGACCGTCCAGTCGCGGGTACCGCACAACAAGATGCAACCTCGGTAAAGCTATTAGCATTAGACTCGCGGCACGAAAACCAACGCACGCGCCACAGCAAAACAATCGAAACTTAATGGTCAACACGACCAAAACACGAAGGTCGAAGTCGCTGAAGCTGACGGTCTGTCACTCCCAACTCGATAGGAGTACCTCCCACAAGAAGCACAGTCGGTAGCATCCCTTGACGACTTACACCGCACCGCAGGTCAACTTCCAGACGTGGTAGCGCCTACCAGAGGCACGGACACCGCACAAGTAACCACAAAGCAAGTGACTAGCTGGGGTCACACTCGTCAGCGTGGGTCCAACTGCCCCCAACCACGTGTGCACACACAGACCATGCATCCTAGGTCTGGCCTCTAACTGGTTTTCCCCTGGAGCCAGACTTTGGCTACCGACGATGGGCCCGATGGAAACTAGTCTAAAAACCATCCTCAGGGTAGCCTCTCCACCACTCCCTGGTGGGTCCACACGCGTGCAGGAAGGCTACGACTAGTGGAGGGTCACTACGGAGTAGACTCTCAATTCAACAGAAAATAACGTCCGAACCCGATGAAGTACGGGGACCGTCCCACGTACCAGCACCGTCGCACGGTGACCACAGTCGGAGAAGAAACGGGACTCACAGTCCACACAGAAACGTAGAAGTACGATTCCCAAGGCAGCTCACAGGCCGCCAAATCGAATCCCACTCTCAGGGAAAAGCGGGAACCCTCCAGCCCCAGGCTGGGCAACTGGACTCGCAATCCAAGGCCACACACATGGCCCACACGGAAAGCACAGAAGCACGATTCCCAGGACAGCGCACAAGCTGCCACGCCGATAACTGGACTCACTGTCCAAGGCCAAACACATGGCCCACTCAGGAATCACCTTCCAAGAAAACTCACGACATGCGGGGGAGACCCCACTGCAAACACACCGATACACGGTGACTCGATTAAGCGTAGCACAAAAGCCCGAAACACGAGGAGTCACCTGGATAATCAAACCCACGGGCACGCCAAACGAGTTAGCACGGTCCTCCTGACACCCTCAAGACACGGACACAGAACCCTCGGGGTGTCTGGGACATCCAAGAGACTGCAAGTCAACCACTAGGTCACAACCGAGTCGACTAGGGACCTACACAACGTGAAATAATCACGGCAAGCACGAAGAACCACTTCACCACAACACAGTGCCTGGCGGTCTACCTTTGGGCCGTCACAGCACTCTAACGGTCCCACACAAGAGTGTTACGCGAGAGGGGCAACACCGGCTATGACGCACCCATCCTGGGGCATCAAAGTCTCTAACGGACCAAGCCTTGTGCGTTAGAAGACAAAACGAAAAAGGTTATGACGCACACCCCTCGAGGCGTCACAGCCTCTGACTGTCCTACCTAGGCGCGTCAGAAGAATGGGCTGTGTCAGCTCTGACGCTCCCATTCAGGGGCGTCACAGTGCTCTGACGATCCTACCTAGGCGCGTCAGAAGACTCGTGACCCCCAACGGTCTGAAAACATGAGAACGGACGTAACGGTCGAACCCAGGCGCGTCACACCCTCTGGCAGTTTATCGTGGGACCGTCAGAGCGACCAACGCCCTGCCGACAAATAGGACCCTATTACGCACCCTCCTTGGCGCGTCACAGCACGTAACGCACCCACCCTGGGGTGTTACAGACTGTGACGGTCACTGGAAGGACCGTCACACTGTCCCGAGAACGCTACGGCAGGAAACGACCCAAAAATAATCCCTCACCCCCATACCTCTACGGGAAAGGGGGAAAAAGAGGGGGAAGCCCCCAAACAGCCCCTAGCATGCATCTAAGGCCTCGGATCAGCCAAAAACACGATACAACGGTAGATCGGCTCACGAGCCCTAAAACATAGATTTTCCCAAAAATCCCCAAATACGCCTGCTCGGCTCACCGCGGCCTACAAAACTTGCGGGAAAGGGAATGCACGAGCTGGGGGTCCATCTCCCTACCTCCACCGAAGAAACGATGCACCGTGGACGCCGATCCACGAAGAAATCATCGCGAAACCCTCGCCAGCTCACGAACGCGCCACCGAGCTCCCACACGCCTCCATCCCTCGATCCTCGACCCATCCTCCTCGCCCGCGTCGCCCTGCCGCGCCCCCGTCTCACTCCGTCGGTCACCGGAGAAGAGAGGGTGAGAAGAGAGCATGGGAGAAGAGAGAGAGGGAGAGAGTGAGAAATGAGAGGCGAGAGAGAGAAAGGGTTAATATACATAGAAAAATACAAAAATTCTAGAAATTTAGAAAATTATGAAAAATTATCTCCGCAATCCTCGGGAGGAACACAACACAGTGGTATTGTCCCGGAGACGGAGAACGCCACGGTTCGCCCTGCACAGAGTTCCGAAGGCGCATCAGGGAAAAACACGTGTAAAGCACAAAATACACTCCTGTAGACACGCTAAAATCGATGATATGTTGAGTAAATCTCATGTCACCATGTGACGCCCCAAAGTGGACTTCAATACTGGCTTAATATGAAGTTTTTCTAATTATTTGATAATTTCTCCATATTAATTGTAATATCTTTACATTTTTCTTTAAATAATTTAAATTAACGCCTTAAGGGAGGGCGTCATTTAATTGACGACCTGAAGAAGGTCGTGATTCCATAAATAAATGACTGATCATATAGGCGTTGTTTTCTGGATTTTATGAATCCTAAAGAAAATAAAACTCAAAGAATTGACGTCCACTTTAGGGGCGTTGATTATTTAACGTCCATTCAAGCAGGCGTCATTTCTTAATTTTAAATAAGGAAAGTCATTTATTTCTATAATTAAATCCAAAAATTAAAGACTATGTGAATGTCATCATTTCAATTGATGCCCCTAGTCAGGTCGTCATTTGCACTTCCGTCCCCCTTTCGCCTTCTTCTTTCCTGTAGTGATCCTTTCCCCATTTTACACCTTATGTTCGATTAAGAAGAGGGTTCCTTGTTAGAGGATTCATTGCCTTGTTTTAATCCTATTAATGCTAGGATTTTTGGCCTATAAATACCTTCACATGTGCTCCTCGCGCGGGGGTGGAGAAAAGAAAAAAGAAGAGGAAGAAGAAGAACAAAAAGGCTAATAGAGAGAGAGCTAAGAAGAACGCTGTGAGATTTTTTTTTACACGGAGAAGGGAGAGTTTTGTTTTTCTTTGCAGGTACTTCACGGTGTTGATCTTCTTCCAAAGCCCCTTCCTCTGGTGTTCATTCTCCCACGAGCGGTGTCTTCATCCAACGTTTCTTCATCCTGCTGCAGCTACTGCAACCTTGTTTTTCTCCCTTTACTGCTGCACACACAGCAGAGAGGACACTTCTTCTTTAGTTTTTATTTTTATCATATCACTCATCACTCTCCAGAGACCTTCTCAGCACGTTAAAATTGATTTGCACCATACTATATCTTGCTTTGCATGTCATTCATAATTCCAACCTTGTTGCTCCTTTTTAGGGGTTTAAAACTAAAACACACAAGGTGTGTTCATGTCCAATTTGATTTCATATCCTTAGAGCATTGATACTACACACTTGGCTAATCCATATCTTTATTTATTTTGTGTATTTGCAAGGGTAATCAAGCTATAAACCCCCTTCATTGGCCGGCCGGTAGAAGGAGGAAGGAAGAACTCCCAATTTCACCCGCTTAATACAAGGTACATGCGATCATCCTTCTTCTTTTGAGGTAACCCCTCTGGCGATCACCCACCGTAGAGCATCTCATGCTCATCCTCTTTTCCTTTCATGTCTCACTTATTTTAGCATAATTATTCACCCTTAATCATTGTTATTCCTCTTTAAAAATGTCTATGTGACACGTTCACAACTCCGAGACCCACTAAAATGATCCGAAAAACCCGGGGCACTACAGCCCTCCTCCCTTAAAGGAATTTTATCATCGAAATTTAGGACTAGCACCAAGTCACAGGGGAAGAACACCTTAACCAACTAACAACGCTGTCAAAGCCCCAACACGAAAAACCTTGATTCTCGCAGAAACACCGATCCTGAGGGACACAGCCAGACTACAATCACGAACGACACCCCGCTCCGCATGCCGTGCACACCGGCCATCAGAGCAGGCATATACCAAAGGACATAGTCCGGCATCACCTCAGACACCACGAAAACCAATCATGGCACCACTGCCACCAACTCGCCCACTGAGGAAACACACCCTCGACACGAGAAACAGCTACCGATCTGTAGCAACCCTAATAAATGAATAATTGAAATAAATTAAAACATATATATTACAGAAGTAATATATATAAAAGGAATAGGGTTAATTGGACGAAATAAAACAAATTAAAAATAACGCCTCTTATTAAGGCGTTAATTTATAAAGAAACGCCTCTACCCATGGCGTGAATAAAGAAAGGACGCCCATACCTACGGTCGTCAGTTCTCACGCGACCAAATGGGTAAGTAAAAGAAACGCCTCTATCTTGGGCGTGTTTTAAAACAAGAAACGCCCTTTTTCAAGGCGCTTTTTGAGAAACGCCCTTATGCAAGGCGTTAATTCAAGAATACACGCCCTGACCTAAGGCGTTAATTCAGTTCGTGAACCGTTCGAACCCAGAGCTTATCCAAGGAAAGATTAACCTAATCTAGTAAGTGTCTAATAGAGTAAGGACTCTATTAAGGATATATTACCCTCAATCAAACACTACTCTTGTTAGGACTTCCAAAATCCTATAAATAACATGTTCGATCGAACCCTAAAACCCATTTGATCGAACGTCTGCTGCTAGGTACGTGAAGAAAAAACGGTTCCTCTATTCTTTTATTTTTCTGCTTCTATTACATGAAGAACTAATGTTCTTCATCTGATTCTGTTATAGGTCTGTAAGGTGGCGTACGTGAAAGAACAAGGTATGTTCTTCACCATATACCTGTGAAGATTGATTTCATATCTTCATATTCCTTCCTCTCTTTTCCTACAGGTTGATTGAAGGCTATCATCTCCGTCATATTCATCAACTAAAATCTTCCTTCTTCCTGTCCAAGGTGTTCTTCTCAAGTTATTCACCGGTCATCTCCAAATCTATTTTTAAGGTAGGATTTTCTCAAGATACTGTAGCCCAAATAAAATTAGTGAAAGATATTATATAAGCATGGCATGCATACGGTCTATATATATATGGTTTCGGTGTGTTTTCTGAATTGTTTGAAAGAAACGCCCTGGAATAGGGCGCTATTTTAAAATAAACGACCATAACAGCGGTCGTCAATTTATTAAGAAACGTCCTGTACACAGGCGTTAATTTTACGAGATCATGACTTAAGCATGTTAAGAACGGATTATATATGAAACCATGATTATTAATGCATGATCCTGTCTCCAAATCTAATGTCCTGCAATTTCTTGAATTCACGGTCTGTACAAGGTCGTTTTCCACGTATTAACGCCTCATCAGAGGGCGTGACTTTAAAAGTAACGCCCCTTGCTCAGGCGCGTATTATCCAGAGTCCTGGTATGTTCTGAAACATAGAGTTAAGCCAGTAACGCCCCTTCCCAGGGCGTGTCTTATATAAGTCCTGCAACTTATTTATATTCTGTCAAATCCGTAATTCATGAGACGCCTGCAGCAGCAGTCGTCAAATATGAAGAAACGACCCTGTCCAGGGCGCTTTTTAGATAGAGTATCGAAATAATGAAATTCTGCGAAACGGAACATATATAAACGCCCTGATACTAGGCGTTAGTTACTTGAAAAACGCCCCAGACAAGGGCGTGTTTTTCATAAATTAATGAGATTATTGAAAATTCTGTAAAATAGAAATATGTAAACGCCCCTATGTTAGGCGTTAATTACTTGAGAAACGACTTGACCTAAGTCGTTATTTTACTATAAACTGATTTTTATCTGATTTGCTAACCGATGGTTTTATATATATCATAATATATATATATCGGCACTATTCTCCACTCCGTGAGTATAGTCCCATGTTTTCATGTTGATTTACCGATCACACTCAACTCTCATTGACATACAAGCTCTCCATTGGACATTCCGTTCCTTTGGACTAGCGAGTTAGTCATAGAGACCTCCGTAAGACTCCTCGTAGCCTTGGATTCCCTCAAGGCCGACTGAGCCGGTTGTACCCTAAAAACCCATTACACAGTTTTTGCCATGTCAATCTAAAGAAACATGGTATACCGGCCCTTATGATTATACAAAGAGTATATCATAAGAAATTCTTAATGGGATGATGATATCATGCCATATCATTCTTGTAAACCTCAATTCTATGATAAGAATGAGGGTATCTTGCTTGATCTAATGTTCATGTGGACCTCAATTCTATATAAAGAATGTCCATATTGATTTGTCATGGTACCTAAGTTAAGGGAACCATAATCTACCTAGTTTTATCGACATCGTGATTATACCGTTATTATCGCCATTCTATGTCCTTTGTCATATTTTGGACTCTATTCTATCAAAGTTGTCATACGTATCTACAAGCTTGATTATTGAAATTCTATATTGGCTATATAAACAAGAGTGGATGTCAAAACACATGATAAATGCCTGCGCATATAGGGCCCGATCTGGTCCTGGGAGGAGCACCCGAAAGTACTTGTGCCCATGGGAGTTAAAATGATAAGGTATCTAGCATTATACCGAGTACTTGACTTGCTTGATTGGACATTCCACACACATCTTGTACTTGACTCGTACTTGACATGAAATGAAATGCGTGGCCCGAAAAAGGGTAATTTACTTGCTTGATACATGATAGCCAAAGTTCTTGACATGACTCGATAATGGTACTTGCTTGAATATCTTGAATAACTTGTATCTTGTTCATGAAAGTTCATCTTATTTCTTTGATATTACATTCTCTCTATCTTGTCGTTTCATGCGAGCATGCATAGCTTTATTGCATCCATGAAAATGTAATTACTTAAACCACTTGCTAGTACTTGAGATATAATTTCCTACTGAGCGTTCGCTCATTCCGTTTGTCCCTTTTTACTTCTCAGGTAAGTCCGACGACGATGGAAGTCAATCGGATGGGAATGGTCAAGAGTGAAAGTGATAGAGCTTCTACAAGTGTCGTCTAGTCTTTTCCATAGTTACTTGAGTCAACTATGTATTCTTTTCCTTTTTTTTTTTTCACAGAGTATTGGATTTGTAATAGTCTATCCATTATGAAATAAAGGATTGGGTTATCTTGCTATTTTGCGCATCTCTGTCTTTGTGTCGAATACACGACCACTCTGATTGACATGATTGATATAGACACGTCGCGCATCTCCGGGTATCTTCCGCGCTCGGGGCGTGACAGTCTTTGTGGTATCAGAGCCTAAGGTATTCAATTCCTAGGAAACCCAAGTCCAAGGATAGGTTTCAAAACCTTTAACCAAGTGAGAGTGGGTAGAACCAAGGGTTAAATGATCAATGAGTCCTTTATAGGATCATAGTGATATAATACTAACTTAGCTATTGTAATTGTAGGATAATGGCTGCCGAACGTGCTCAATGGCGCAACATGCAGCGTACCCTTCAAGGGATGACCCAAGTGCTACAACAGGTAGCACAAGGTGGTGCTCCACGAGCTGGAAGCTTACACCAAGCATTCAAGAATATGAATCCCCCGAAGTTCATGGGATCGACCGATCCAGACGATGCCGAGCATTGGGTTCGGGAGATTGAACGTATATTCCGTGTCATGCAATGCACGGATCAGGACAAAGTCTTATTAGCTACTTTCCAGTTAGAAAAGGATGCTAGATGCTGGTGGGAGTCGATTGAAGCTACTATTGACCCAACTCAAGTTACATGGGGTGAATTCGTTGAATATTTCAACGCCAAATATTTCTCTGATAGGGTCCAGGAAAGGAAGGCCGCCGAATTTGCCGCATTAAAGCAAAGATCTTTATCGGTGGCTGATTATGAAGCACAGTTCTCTAAACTGTCTAGATATGCTAAGCATTTAATTGGCACGGAAAAGATGAAAGCCCGTAGATTTCTTAATGGGCTTAGGCCCCACTACATTACTCAACTGGCGCCTATGGATATTCAAGTTTATACTGAAATAGTGCGCCGAGCTCAGTTGCTTGAAGATGCCACGGAACTATCTGATAGGATCCGTGGGAAAGACAAAAAGGAGCAAGTCACAAGTTCGGGTTCTTTTAAACCCAACTTTAAGAAGAAGGCCCAATAATGGAGATTCTTCCTCTCAAGATCAGAAGTACAAGAAATCCAAGCCTTTCTCTATCACCACTACCCCTTCAAACGTAGTATGCAAGCATTGTGATAAGGCTGGTCACAAAACAGAAGAATGCTGGAGGAAATTAGGAGCATGTCTCCGTTGTGGGAGTCGTGAACATCGGATTCCCGATTGTCCATTAATGAATGACCAAGATGGTGAGGGTAAACGCCCAGTGACAAGGAACGCGCGTCTTCATGCAATCTAAGAGACCGAACCAGAAGAAGAAGGCGGATTGGTGGAAGGTACATTAAAAATTTGTTCCAAATATGCACATGTCTTATTTGATACGGGTGCATCGCATTCCATTATTTCCAAGAAGTTTGCTGACCCATTACCTCTAGAACCAGAATGGATGAAAATAGTGTTGTCTACTCCTCTCGGAAACGAGACGGATATCACGCATCATTACCAAAACTGTGAGGTGTTGGTTCGAGGAAAGAATTTTCCTATTGATCTTATCTGCTTAGATCTAAAAGAATATGATTTTATACTAGGAGCAGATTGGTTATCTAAGTACCAGGCAACGGTTGATTGCCGTAATAGCAAGATTGTTTCCAAGGAATTTCCGGAACTGACTTATACTAGTCCTAAGAGTCGAAGCAAATCCCCTCTTGTTTCGGCTCTTCGAGCAAGCAAGCTCGTCAGGAAAGGATGTGTATCCTTCCTTGCTTTTGTCACTAATAAAGAAGCTAAGGAAACCAAGATAGAAGACGTTCAAGTAGTACGAGAATTCCCAGACGTATTTCCGGAAGAATTGCCGGGATTACCCCCGCAAAGAGATGTGGCCTTTACCATCGACTTAGTCCCTGGTGCTGGTCCGGTTTCAAAGGCACCATATAGAATGTCCCCTGCTGAACTCAAGGAGTTGAAGGAGCAGTTGATGGAACTAATCCGAAAAGGGTTTATTAGACCAAGTACTTCCCCGTGGGGAGCACCAGTCTTATTTGTAAAGAAGAAGGATGGATCCATGAGATTGTGTATTGACTATCGACAGTTGAATCATCTTACTATCAAGAACAAGTATCCACTGCCGAGAATCGATGAATTGTTTGATCAGATTTCAGGATCCAAATATTTCTCCAAGATTGATCTCCGGTCGGGATATCATCAATTAAGGATCAAGGATGATGACATTCACAAGACCGCATTCAGAAGCAGGTATGGCCATTACGAATTTGTTGTTATGCCTTTTGGACTAACAAATGCCCCTGCTGCCTTTATGCAGTTAATGAATAGCATATTCAGGCCTTACTTGGATCAATTCATAGTAGTCTTCATCGATGATATATTGATATATTCTAAGACTAAGGAAGAACATGAAGAGCATTTGAGGATTGCATTGCAAGTCTTGAGGACAAATCAATTATATGCTAAACTCAGCAAATGCGAGTTCTGGCTTGAAGAAGTGGCTTTTCTCGGACATGTCATATCCAAGGACGGTTTATCTGTGGATCCGTCAAAAGTTGAAGCTGTGAGAAACTGGGAGAGACCCACTAATGCAAGCGAGATCAGAAGTTTCTTAGGTCTTGCAGGCTATTATCGGCGATTTATCAAAGATTTCTCTAAGATCGCCGTACCACTTACAAGATTAACTCGTAAGGAGATCCGATATGAATGGAGTGAGGAATGTGAAAGCAGTTTCCAAACTCTCAAGGATCATCTCACCACAGCTCCGGTCTTAGCCCTACCAATTGAAGGAGAGAAATTCGAGGTCTACACTGATGCTTCTGGCATTGGCCTCGGATGTGTTCTAATGCAACATGGGAAGGTCATAGCATACTCTTCTCGTCAACTGAAGAAGCATGAGGAGAATTACCCCGTCCATGACTTGGAATTGGCCGCGGTAGTATTTGCCCTAAAGATATGGAGACACTATCTCTATGGGGTACAGTTTACTGTATACTCCGATCACAAAAGTCTCAAATATCTATTTTCACAAAAGGAGCTGAACATGAGACAAAGACGTTGGCTAGAATATCTCAAGGACTTCGACTTCAGTATACAATACCATCCCGGAAAGGGTAATTATGTGGCTGATGCCCTTAGTCGAAAGCCGAGAGCAAGGATAGCAAATTGTATGATACAAGAATGGAGGTTACTTGAACAATTCTCCGAGCTCAATATAAGCTTAGACACGGAATCCAAATTTGTCACACTATCCCATGTAAGCATACAGTCAGATTTGTTATCTGAGATACAAACACTTCAGGATGATGATCCTATGTTAATAGAAATCAAAGGCAGATTAGAAGGACAATCTGATTTTCAGCTAACTTCTGATGGAAGATTATCGTTCAAAGATAGAACTTGTATACCCGATTGTCCGGAAGTAAAGAAGAAGATCTTAGATGAAGCTCACAGATCAAGATACACTATTCATCCTGGATCAACTAAAATGTACCAAGATGTAAAGAGGAACTTTTGGTGGCCCAATATGAAAAGAGAAATAGCGGACTATGTATCACGCTGTCTCACATGCCAACAGGTCAAGGCGGAACACCAAAAGCCTGCGGGAAAACTACATCCTCTAGATATTCCTAAGTGGAAATGGGAGGATATTGGTATGGACTTCATCATGGGTTTGTCTAAATCTAAAGGAGGACATGATGGAATCTGGGTTATCATTGACCGATTGACTAAATCGGCACATTTCTTGCCAATCAAAAGCCGATGGTCGATTGATGTGCTAGCTGCACTATACATCAAAGAGATAGTCAGGATACATGGAATTCCTGTCTCAATCGTGTCTGATAGGGATCCCCGTTTTACTTCTCATTTTTGGAAGGGATTACAACATTCGTTGGGGACAAGGCTCAACTTTAGTACTGCTTTTCACCCACAAACGGATGGTCAGACCGAGCGAACTAATCAAGTTGTTGAAGATATGCTGAGAGCATGCATTATTGACTTTGGAGGAAGCTGGCATGACCACTTACCTTTAGTTGAATTTGCATATAATAATAGCTACCAAGCTAGTATCCAAATGGCACCTTTCGAAGCCTTATACGGAAGGAGTTGCCGATCTCCCATATGTTGGAACGAAGTTGGAGAAAAACAACTATTAGGTCCAGACATGGTAAGGGATACAACCGAGAAGATACAAGTAATCAGAGAAAGATTACAAGTTGCTCAGACAAGGCAAAAGGCTTATGCTGATACCAGGAGAAGAGATCTTGAATTCCAGGTTGGAGATCATGTATTTCTTAAAATATCCCCTGGACGTGGCATACGAAGATTTGGTGTT